>JARFJA010000001.1:50627500-51827500 GCA_036326145.1 Rhagophthalmus giganteus
AACGTAAAGAAAATCATATAGGTATTGGTAACTCTCTTACAACGCGGTTTCGCTTTAACACGATAAGAAAATTGCGAAAACCCTCGTCTAACACAGTACATCTCTTATTTATTTATTTATTATTTAGAAAATTACATTTCACACTATCCCAGTAAGAAATGTGAAAAGGCAGTGACTCGAAAAGGGCCGATATAAGGGCCTCATATAAAACGACATTTTATAAGAACCTATCTACCGTGTTATAGGAGGGTTGCCTGTAGCTATATATTTTTCTTAAGCTCAAAATCTTGTATCGTTGTATCCACTTTAATATCGCCGCTTTATCACGGTTGAGGCAAACAATTGAATGATGTGCTGAAATATGAGCTAATACCTCTTTCTCATTTGTTATAAATCTGACAGGTCGTATAAATGTATAAAAGAAAAGAGGGTCGCAATTTAGAACATTTTCAAAGTAAATAAAGGATTTATCATTTCGGATATTTCTTGCGACTAATGGAAAATAATAACGTAGTAATACACATTAATATCCTGCAGATAGCACGAGTTTTCGATATTTTAAAATTCAGGCGCAGTATGTCGTTTTGTAGGTACTAAAAACCGACTTGGAACAAACAAAATATTCCCGTTCTTGAATTATGTATTCTCAAAGTTAACTTTCCAAACTAGCACAATGTGACGCCCTTGCTTTACTATCTATTTGTCAATTTCAACACTGACACCCGAGGAAGTAAATAAATGATATCAAGAAGTTTCCTGTTTTACTATAATCTAAAAAACTGTATGCCCATATCTTATAATAATAAATATGGAATGGATATCAAATATTTTATTAATGACGAGTTTTACCAATACAAAAAAATTGTAGGTACGATTGTTGAAAATATCATTGTCAAAATTAACTACAAGTTTTTTAATTGAAATTACGAAAAAGTTAATGATATTACATTTTTCAGTGTCATTACTTCGATTTCGAGGAGGAAATTGATTTTCAAAGCGGAAACGAATACGTGGTAGATCACGCTTCGTCCTGCTCCATTCAATAACACAACCTTTCAAGATAAAGGCTGGCTATTTCTACGTTTTCTATAATATACAGTGTAAATTTTAATTGTTTCAGTTTAATTTAATATAATACCGCAATGTGAGATGCCTATTTGTACTACATTTTACTTTCGTTCTTTGTAAGATAATTATAATTGTTATTAAAATATTGTTCATCTAACCACCTCTACGTAATATATTAAGGATACATTTTTAATCGCAAATTGTATTTTAGAAAAAATTCTGCATAATGTAAATTTTTATATTAAATAATGTTATAATTCACTCCAAATATAGGTGCCTACCTACGTGATAAGAAGATTGATTTCTTTGAACTTCCAAATGTCGCTTTTTAATCTCGGAATGACTGACACGAATACCGTGGGGAGGGCATTCCGTATTTTTTAAAGAAGTGCAAAAATATCAACATTGGAATGGTTTAAAATAATTTTCAGTAAACGCGTGGTGTGGCATAATCGGTAACAAGGGACAATATTATCAGAAAAGAATGTGTGAAGACGTTCCGTTGCTAAACGGAACAAAAATGTTTGTATCTACGTAACTTCACGGCGTAGTATCGGATTGTCTCGTGTTGGTTAATCGTGGTAGTGGTCGAGGAAAATCACGTGCGTGACCGATACGATTATCTGATCTAAATCCTGGGGATTACTATTGTTGAGGATATATCAAGGAGTTCTTTACCTACATATAGACGGAAGAGACTGACTGCTAAGAATTATTTACTACTTCGGAAAATTTTCAATGAGTTACCTTTGAAATCCAGGATACTTTTCAAAACACCGCACCGTTCGTTTTATACTACGACGTTTAAATTTGTGTTCGAATAGTAAGTAGTCATTTACAACAAGTTTATTAAGATAATGGCGTAAAATTAGTGTTAAAATAAAAATAAGTAGTGTGTTATAAGTAACATAAATTGGGTCTAGTATAACTCGCCGCCGTTCATCTAGCCGCCATTCAACCAACCGCCGAATCAAGCCGTCGCCGTATCAGGTGGTCGCTATTTCCTCTCACCTATTAAATATATTATAATGTGTATAACTATACATAATAATATATCGATCGTCAGGGTGGATTTTAGTTATTAATTAGTATGATTATTTTAATAAATAAGGTCAACCCTAGGAAACTAGTTGGTGTTTAGAATTTACGAATGTGAAACACAATTGTAATGTAATAAACCAGTTCGTAGCAAAGTTAATAATGTTGATAGATTTATATCGGAATTGTATTTATCTGTATAAAAACATATTTCTCGCAGATTCTGCAAAACAAATAACATTTACTTTAAAATTGTAATTTCTTTTTACGTTAGGTTAGGTTGTTTTTTATTATAATTTTCAAAAATATAATTTAGTGTCAATTTGACATATATATGCATACATAAAAACACTTTTAAAACTACTGCTTATATAATTTTAATAAACTGAAAATTTGCCTCTCGCGGCGAGTTGATTCGGCGACGACTTGATGCAGCGGCCAGTTGAACGGTGGCAAGATAACCGCGGCGAGTTGAACTGCACCCCCACATAAATTAATCTTAAATAGCAGCTTTTAATTGGAATTGAAAAAACGATCGATTAATATTTACAGATATTCATTAGTGTCAAACTCGTACTTACGTGACAGTTACGACAAACGTTCTTAAAATACATAATAGGTTTGTTCGTGCATTCATATCTAGCGTAACGTGGCCGTTACTGATATCTCCAAACGCGGGCCATATTATTTCTAAACATCAAATACTTAAAATGTCTTTATTTACGCGATTATTCGTATATTACATAACTATTGATAATGAAAGTCACTTAAAGTACTTATCTGTTAATGAGAACAATATCGAAAATATGGTAACGGTCGCGTTACGCACCTAACACGTTGAATGTATGTATATAAAAATGAATCGGCCAAATGGAAAGTTGCTATTTTTAGATGTGCGCAACATTTCCGTGAAATGTGTTAATTTCTGAAACATAAAATGTTATAAAAGTGACCTTCTTTTATCTGTGGTTTGGTACATTAATTTAGTACTTACCTACTAATCAGTTATATTTCAAACATCCACTGCAACAGTTCTAAAAAAATTGACGCCCACAATCGGTTTGTTGAATTCTACAACAATAAAGCGCTACTAAAAGTTACGACGCAGCCGAAATTCAATTTAAGAGTGATTAAGAGCGTTCTTTTGTTAATGTACCGTAGAAAAACACTCACATCAGCACCTATGTCCACTAAAAGGTTTATTTTTATTTCAACGTCTATCGAAACGTAACGCAGTCTTTAGTGGTCACGGATAATGACGGTTGACGTCGTTTCCCGGATGCCGAGGAGGAGTTTACATTAGTTAACTCCAGAACTGGGGAGCTTTAAGCTCTGCCACATTGAAATGTTGTTTCGTTTCTACGATTTTGAAGATGTGTTGTCACTCTTTTTACCTATTACATATTATAATGTTTCAATTTTTGATTGTGCTTTGAAAATGTTAGAAATGTTTGTTTCTTTAATACATAAATTGTATTTTACTATTTCCGTCACCTTTTCTAAACTTTAGGTCGGTCTGCGTATAGACTTTTAACAATGAAATTTTAAAATTTTCACGGGAAAAAAAGGGGCGGTTCGATTTACACTATTTTTATGTTCTAAAGCCTATACTTCAGTACTTATAGGATTTCTGATTGTGATTTATATTAACTACAATTGTGATTTATAATATAAATACCTACTTATCTATAAACTAAACGTATCTTAAACGTATCATTTTATAGTTAACATCGTAATATTCTTTATTTACTAACAACTCGTATTTAATATATAGGATCTTCAAGAATATATGACACAAACTCAGTCATTATGCTAGTTATTAAAAATGTTTTAAATGACTAACTACATACTTACAATTAGCTGTTGATTTATAAAAGAAACGTTCGCTAAATGTTTTAAAAGTGATTTAATTAGTAGTAAAATACACCTTTTATGAGTAGGAAGTAAGGAGAAAATAATTCTCTTACGTAGTCTAGCACGGAAAATAATCAACGCACCGACAAATCATATTTTAATAAAAGACCTCTCGCACAAAAACGGTAAATCGAACAGTGAATCGATCCAGCCGAAGTTGTGTTTTTCTGATATAACTTTTGCAGAAGCACCAAAAACACGTTTATCAGAAGATTTTCTCGCTGAAGGACTCCGAATGAGCTTAAACTCAGAATGCACAGCTAGTTTATAGTTCTGAGTCCAACAGAAATAAACGCAGCAATATATAAATATCGATGAGCATCGGAATCCCCGATCGAAAACATAGGAAATAACACATTGCTAAGCGCTTAATTTACGGCCTTTTTAAACCTGTTTGTTTATTACAAAATTAAACAAATCAATACCATTTTTTTCCGCACCCCTTACATACAACCCGCTCAAACCCAGTTTGAAATATCTCGTAGCCAGAAAGGTATTATTCGCAAAGGTAATGGGCACGTGCTTAGGTACATGGTGTTTTATTGAGGACGGATCGGCCGGCGCACGGTGATAGAAGACCTCAATACCCATCGATTTAACCCTTCTCCCTCCATTTTAGGCGAAATTTTTTAATTTAAAAGTCATTTAGACTTTAATGTAGGTACATATTTTCAACGAACAATAAACTTTGGTTTTGCCCACAAATTTCGTCATTCTGGCTAAACTATTTGTACAAGTGTCGTGATTCTTTTACGATCGTAACTCAATAATAGGCTTATCGTCCTGAATAATATTTTTTATTCGAACCAAAAATATTTCGACAAAATAATAACTATTTAAAAATTGTATTAAAGCAAAAATTATTCTTTAACTTTACAACGCTCTATCGGAAAATAAAAAGATAGAAAAAAAATTAGTGTTCATCTTAAAAACTTCTCTACTTTACTGTTAAACAACCCTATAAATTTTATTGAGCCAACCCCATGACTTCACATTGAAAATTGTGTGCAAAGTGAAAAAGGCGAAAATCCCACTTTTTAATTTTAATTCGAAAAGTGAGATAAATTATTACGGATGTTATTGGCATTTGCAATGCAGATAATGTATTAATTTTATTCCGATTGTTTTACATGATATAACGTCTAAAAAATGTTTTTTAAAAATATTTCTTCAATAAAACGAATGTAAATATTGTCTCTTAAAAACCCTAACCGATCCTACTATCTTATGGCACATTATTCATATCATACAAAAATTATGGCACTAGTAGGTACCAATAGTTTAAACAGAATCACGAAATTTCTGGGAATTTCGCCTAATACATCGATGAGGTCTTCTATCGCCCTGCGCCGGCTCGTCCGTCCTCAACGAAACACCCTGTATAAGTCTTGTAAAGAGGAAAAAAACAAACAAAAATTTTAGCCATTTTTAAAAATGATAATAAGAAAAACAAATTATCGAAATAGGTAAATTAGTTCGTTAAACTCCTCTGATGTCAAAATAGACAACTTAAACAACTAATCGCTAGAGATTTCAACGATCGTGTAAACGATGAACCCGAAAAATATAGGTATCGATAACACTTATGTAGTTAGGCATGGATGTATTTGATTAATGGTAGTACAAGAACGTCATATTTTTAAAATTCTAAGTACTTACATCTAATTTTTGTATAAGATGATAAAAATTTGATTACCTTAGTTTTAAAGTTTATAAAAATGTCAAAATTCAACGTTTCGTGTCATACACGAAATATCATTAACTTCGACAACATACCTATACGTTATTCACGATAAGTTCTAATCTACGTCATTCAATAAAACCTCGTATTTTTAAATTTTTGTCAATTTTGGATTAGACACTGGCCGCAAGCGTTTCATACCCTCGTTACGGCGTTGATTTACTTTATAAGCCCACAATTTAAACACTAACTTTATCCATCAAGAAGACGCAGAAGAACCTCGTTTTTCGTCGTAAGATTACCTATTTATTGTTTAATCGACTAATGCAAGACTTTCTGCCTCGCTTAATTTGTGTTGTCGTAAATGGACAACTTATAAATTAAATTTAATGTAAAAATACTGTAATAAACTTTTAATAGTAGTGCTTATAGTATACCTGTTAAGAACGAATGGGATAAATATAGAGAATAATTGTAAGGATGTCATTTAATTAACCAACTAACATATTTACAATAATAATTAGAATAAATCACAGAATTTGCAAGTAAAAGTATAAATTGTTAATACATTTGAAGAGTGATAAAACTGCTTAAGTCCAAAATAATCATTTGGAGTTTTAATTGATTTCCAAAGTAAAGTAGGTACTTATAACAAGTATTACAAAGATTATTTTAAAATTACCTCATGAAGTTTCAGAAGAAACTATTATATAACGTAAATTTAAAATTTATTTATTTAGTAACGTATTCACATTTTTAGAATTTGAATTATTGGGCACATTATATCCCATTATCTTCCATAATATAGCAATAAAATTATGTTCAATTTTCGATGATTTGGACTTAAGCGGTTTTGAAATAGCACCCTTCATTTAAACATAGCGATAAATTACAAAAAATAATTAGGTGTTTTTAATTCGAAATTTTAAAATATTATAGTGGTTAATAGATAGTTTTTTCAAAAAATAAAAAAATATTACATCTTCAAAGTAATTTTGATGTTAGTTTAAAGTATGTTTACACTATATCACAAAATAGGATATTAAATTTCAAAACATCGGTGTGTAAACCAGGTACCGAAATTTTCTAATTTAATATTAAATCACGTTATTTTAAAAAAATGATGTTCGAATATTGGGTTTTTCAACCGTTGTCCGGTGACGTGAATGAAGAACACACAAAGATAATGATACTATAATTTAAACTTGATGACAAATTGTTGTACTTTTGATGTTATGTACTTTTCCATGAGTTTGTAATCGATCACAATACAGTTTCACAACATTATAATACATACAAATATAATTATAGATAAGTACGTCATTAACGTGGTGAAATCGTTTTCGACGGTTTAGCTTAATACGTAACATTTATTTTAGACCTAATCCATAAAGAAAACACTATCTAACGAATTCGGTAAAAGTAAAATCGAACCGAAGAGAAGCACCTTCACTGGATTTGGTTAGATTGGAGTATTTTGGTATGAAATCAACTCAAATTTTTGACTACGCATAATACGCTACGTTCGTTGTAGCTTCATTTACATTTGCCGAATTTACTGGCAGAAAGTATTTAACATCGCAGTAAAGTTTCCAAAAATATGTAACCTAGTAGAATCGAACCTTTTGACAGAAAATTCTACTAAGTCACATTTGGCCACTTATTTGGCGACAAGCACTTACTGCCAGTAAACTTGAAAATGTAAATGAGGCTTACGTTAATAACGGTTACCAATCTTTGATTTGGGAATTTGTAATTTGTTCAATAATTAAAAACTCATGTTATAATTTGCCTCAAGAGATATAACTATCCACGGACTAACCAAGCGTATAAGTGATTTACGTCATCAATAAAATTTCGTATTTTTATAGTTCTAATAAATTGTAATCTTTCTTTATCATGTCATATGTGTGTAGGTAAATCATCAGTAGAATATGCCACGTTCAAAACTTTAAACTGAATATTACAAATATACAATTTAGCAACTTTTTATTGATAACGCGAGTCAATTATACGCTTAGATAGCCCGTACTAAATAAATAATTTGTAGCGTAAACATTCTTCCTAAATAATAATATAATATTCTTAAGTATACATTTTCTATAACTATCAAACTAAATGATATTGTTGAAATAAAATGATATCAATTTTGTCACATTTTTGTTTTGAAAATAAATACAAAGATTAGAAATGATTGGAATTTTTCAAGTTTAATACGTAGATAATCAAATTTAAATATTACTTTAAACAAACGTTCTTTGGTGTTTTTAAAATGAAATTAATATTAGAAACATTTTGATTTTATCTCAACAACTAACAATAATAGAGGATGTAATTTGAATTTATTATATCTGATATTTTCCCTTATTATTACCATTTATTTTCTGTAAATAATCTGAAAGTGTGCTAAAACGTTTTGTCTAATTATTGTAAACCAATCTATTTGTTGACTAGCAGATATAAATCTTAATTTTGCGTTTTTTAACAAATTGGTAATATTTTTATAGATAACTGTATTTTATTAAATAACACATTTGTGGTTTAGTCACCGTGGGCAACCTCTACCGGTTTTCGGGCCAAATTATCATTTTTTTCTCCAAGTGAAGGACCAAATTACAGAAATTAATTTGAAGAAAATTTGAATTAAAAGAGCTAACAAACGAACGACGATTGCCCATGATAGTTAGGAAGAAATTAGTAAAATACCAGATATAATACATTCTACGACAACAAACTGCAAAAATAAATAGTGCAAGCATATAGAAATGACACATTGAAATTATATGAATCAAAAGTACGAAAATGTTTTCTACTTGGCTTGTTAACGATATAAATTACACATACATATAATTCTATACATCTCTCGTAGATCATTACTGAGAATTGAAATTCAATTTATAATCGATATAGAAATGCTAAGTAGACAATATATAATATATACCGAAAAGGCCATCGATTTGTGCATTTTACTATTGGTCTTAGTGCTTTTTATACTAGTACTTAACGTAACTTAAAAGTAACGTTCAATTTTATATCAAAATTAAGCGGCTCGACACTTATTGAGATGACTTTACGTTTAAAAAATTACATAAATGCAGAGTGTAAATAAATACGTACCTCTACCAAAAGTTATATTTATTCGGCCCTGCATTTACGCTTTCTAGTACAAAAATATGAAATTACATAATTCCTATATATTACAATTTAGGCAAGGACTTCAGAAAAAATATACATCGTCACTAGTGGTTTCCATAAAAATGAGAACTTTACTTAGTCGCTTAACAGTACAAATAAATATCTATAAAAATTACTTAGCAGATCTGTATTTAAGTTTGTATTAGACAAGTAATTTTTAAACAGGACAAAAACATAATGTACAGGTTAGTTTAGAAGGATTATCAAATATTTTAGAAAGTGGTACAATGGAATATTCCGAATAAAACATTCATGCAAAGATCAATATCCAATTTTCAATGGGTTTGGAGACTCGACCGTTTGAATGTTAGGTATAAATGGCCTTACAAAGGATATGAAAAAAGGACAAACAAACAAATTAGTAATTTGTCTTTGCGTCGTATCTTTTATAAAACTTGTTTCGCGTAATATTCGAAAAGCTGTATCTCTGAACCCATTAACAATTCAACACACGCTTATATGATCGTTTTACACGGAATAACACATTTAAGGAATAATACCACCTCTTAAAACATTTACCATGCCACCTGAAACACCCTGTATATTATAATTAATTATTAAACCGTACCTAAACGATGACTAAAACATGAACGTGAATAGATAAAAGAATAGGAAAAAAAGAATTTGTGTGGCCCCTGGGCGACCCTCGCGTACCTTACGGTTTCGCGGTACGTGTGAAATCACTTCAATTCTTCTTATTGTTAGTTAAGTCATTACGCACGGACGACTTAACTGAAGGTAAGGAGTTGATTTCGACCGCGAGCTGTGAAAAATGATCTGAGGATGGTATTTATTTACTTAAAGCCAATTTTGAAGTGAAATTTGGACGATAGACAAGCGTCTATATAAAAAATCCAATCCATTTACAACTATTAATTTAAAAAAAAAATAAGGTAGCTACGCGCGCAACGCCGAAAAGGGCCTCCGCGAACCTTGCAGTTTCGCGGTGCATATTGCGTCGCCGACTCCTTCCAGGCGAAGTCAGTTACATAGCCAGTTAACTGACTCAACAAGCGAAGGGGTGGGTTTTTTGATTTTCCACCTCGGGCTCACAGTGTCCATATCGGACCTTGTTTGCCTAGGCGAACAAATATCTACTATTGCAGTAACAGTAGAGGGTCACTTAAAGGTACGTACAGACCAAGCGAACACGCTGTTCGCGAACACTAATCAACTTTGACAAATTGCTCTCGACAAATCGGTGGTTGCTAACCAATTTCTGAAGAACAATTGGTCGGATAGATGTTCGCGAACATTTGGTTGCATGTTTGGTCTGTATGCACCTTAAGAAGGACTAAAGTTTTTGCCAATGCTTAGAATCGAACGAAGGTGTATAAGTAAAAATATGATCTCGTTTCAATTTAATTTTTAAAATTGATTTGAATGTTTTTTTATTTTCACAAAATTAAATATTGTTTGTGATCTTTTGCCGTAACGAATTGAAATTATCGTTAGTACTTCGCGCTAGTAAATTAACTATTTTAAAGTAAGTCCTTCCAAAAATTACTTGTCGAATTGTTGTTGTTGTTATTGTTGTTGTTAGAACCACTAGTCTTCTTCGTACATTGAATATAAAACATTTAGACAAAAAATGTACACACACACATTTGTCACATAAATATTTACATTGTCTATCTATATGTACTCATTTTTTTTCTAAATACACAAATAGTTGAAGTTTCATGAAACTATAGCAGTCAACAAAACAAATATCCATGTTGCATTGGTATATTAAAAAAAAAAATCGAGGATTCAATTTATGAACACTACACGTTTGTTATAGATATTAACCCGCGCCATCGAAATTATTAATTTGAGAACAAACGATCACAAAATAATTTTCGCAAAAAATAGGTAAATTAGCCCGTTCAAGAATTATTGTTTATTTCGATGGGTAATGCACGTCAACGGTAATTTTCACGGCAGATTTCTGTTTGTATTACAACTATATATAAATGTCGATGACAAGTTAATTATTAAAATCGTACAATAAAGTAGTTTAAGTCTTTTTTATCAAAAAAAAATGTCGAAACACCCAGAATTGGAATTAAATCTTTTCAGCAATATGAAAGTAGTTAGTCGAACAATTTTAAAAAATGTTTTCGGTTGCTTTTCAAATGATGAACAGAAATTCGCCTAAAAATTGAAAAATGTCGCTTAAAATTAAACAATTATTTATGTATCAAGGGTGTAAAATAGGCATTTATGGTCCATGGCGTAAGGGCTAAACACGGCGAGGGCATAACTCTAATTACCCCCGAAGTGCATACATAATTTTTTGTAGAAGCAGATTGTTCAATCTATATTTTTTTAATTTGAAAATTTTGACAGTTCATTTTTACAACAAAGTATAAGAAATCTCATAAATTAAACGGAAAAGAGTTGTGTATTTAAATACCTGTATATTGTGTTATTATTAATAGAAATTTTGTAATTACCAGTACCGATATTCGAAAATTAATATCATTACCTACGTCATAATATTAATTTTCTGGGTTTTTCATTATAATGTTCGGAATGTAAAGTAAGCCCTAGGACTAAGGTTTTTGCGTCCGCTAATGCATGTTTAGTTCACAATATATATTTTTTTCAATTTAATAACCTTGTATACCTTAACCTTAACCTATAATATCTTGTAATGTGCATTTTATTTTTAATGAATTAATTTACCTAAACAAGAGAAAAGAATATAAATTTTACTTCTGCAGAAAATCCAATGTTTTACAATTATTCGATTAAATTGCCAGATTTTCGTCAAATTTGAGAAAAACATTAACAGCGCTTTCAAATTAATAATTTCTAACGAAGTGATACAATCTGGGATTCAGTTTTAAAGGTAATAAATAATCTCCAAGTACGAATGTTAAATCATTTTTTGATAAAATATACAAGGTGATTCACAAAGTCGTCGTCTATATTTTTATAAGTTGATTTAATTTTCACTTATGGTATATAGTCTTTTTGTCTATTTATTTGTTTACCTAAGCTACGATTATCCAAAAGTTGTTCCACAACGCACACTTTATAATAAATAATTTTTAAAAATACTAAATTCTGACCGGTTTCGTCGATTTAACCAAAGCAATAATAAACCAGTTAGGATTGACTATTTTTAAACGTTACACAATATGAATGCAATACGTTGTGGAACATCTTTTCGAATTATAGCTCAATTAAACATATTAACAGACAAAAAGGCTATGGGTCGTACTCAGAGAGAGTAATTAAATTTAGTCATTCGTTAAACTACGTCTATATTATTTATAATAAACATGATTTAACGAATGACTAAATTATCGCAGATAACACCGATGCATTCCGATTGTGAAATTTAAAAATAATTATAGTAAACTGCGTTTTTACTGAACATGGATTAATAACGATAAAATATTCATGAAAAATCAATTGTAACCACAGCATCGAATTATTCTTAGGGCCAGTTTTTCAATCACTATTTAACACTAACTATCAGTTAATTACCATAGAAACAATTGTCACTGCAATCATTTTTATAGCAAAAGTCCAATAATTAACGTTAACCGATAATTAAAGAACTATCCCTTAAACGTTAGATTGCATTGATGCAATCGACCATCAATCACTATCTTTGAATACGACCCCAATGGTCGGTTGCGCTAACGTATTCCAAAATGCAAGCATAACTTAACTACTAACCTTTTCAAATTTTTTAATTGTCGACCATGTTAAGTACCTTATAATTAAATCGACTTATTGTAGATTAAATGTAATGGCCTATAATTATTGTTTGTAGATTTTTGGCACTTTCTTTAAATGCAAGTCTCTTCTTCTCATCATTAAAACATCACGTTATTATTAATTTATTTGTAATTTGGTGTATCTAACGACGTATAATATACCGATTTACTTTAGAATTAAACGCTTAGTAACAGATTTTTCTCAAATCCTCCATAAATTAATTTGAAAACCATTAAATGCAGATTAAATTTTGACAGGGCCTTGCCGTAGGTTTCCTTTTAAAATGGTAAACGAGAATTGCGTTAAAGAAAATTATTTTTTTCGGTATGTACTATTGATTTATATTTAAAAATGATTTAAAATATATTTTAACCCCATGACCGGACACGTCCTCGTTATATTCTTATTTATTCTTTCGCATCTGCGGACGATGGACAAGCATCTGCGTCCAAAATAAAAATATTATCGTATCTATCGTTTAAATATGTTTTATATGATAAAACAGTTAATTTATGTTTATACTCTACTGTAGGACCCCGAATTTCAGTTTGAGTTTGATGGGAATAGATAGTTAACATCGTCATGTTAAAATTACTAGGCGAATATACATAAATAAGCAAACTTGAAATTAAATCAATTAACTTATATTTTTTTGTTATTATAATAAATTAATGGGTATATCCATTTTATTTTATTTATTTAAAATAAAATTTTCGATACATATTTCGACAACTTATTTTGTGTTAATTTCAAAATAAGTTGTCGAAACATTTAAAATTTAATTTTAAATAAATAAACTAATTGGATGTACCCATTAATTTATTATAATAATAAGTATTAGTTAATTTACATTAATCCAATTATTAATTATTGGAAGATTAAATGAATTAGCAATCGAAAATTATTGTATAAACGGGCGTCGATTTCTATGTACAGGAAGACGAATTTATTTATTGGAGGATTAAACTGCATAAGTATATAGGTATTCTATGTATTTCCATATTTTTTTTAAACATTTAGTGGACGCTCCTAACTTTCAGTATGCTGTTGTCTGAAGCTCAAGTTTATACGACCACCCTGTTATTCCCAGTTTAAAAAATTCCCATAAAATAAGTTACAATTAATATACGAAATTGGTCCACATACAAAAATTGTAGGCCTTTTGATTAAAATTTATGAAGAATTATAAAGAGATTTGAAGTATAAATATTCAATAAAAATTGCTAAATGTTTTAATTGATTCGCTGATAAGCTATTCAAACGACATATAATGTATATATATATATAGACATAATAGTACATATAATATTATTAGAGATTAAAGTTTCAAATTTACGCCTACAAATCGAGAGCCAAATTTGTAGAAAAATTATTAAATTTAGTCATTAAGTACCTACTTACTAAATTAGGATTATCTCTATGAAAATAATGATCGTAACAATTACTTGCATAGAGATAAACGTGGTTTATGACTAAATTTAATGACTTGTCTATGAATACGGCACCAAATAGTAATCTTAAATAGTCGACTAACAAAAACATCGAAAATTACGTTGCGATATGAATATTTTAAAAACATTTAGAACCATCGCACTAGAATTATAAGATCTACGTTTAAAATCTGAATTATCATTTATAAAATTACGATTATTGTAAAAAACTTTAGAAATATTAGTCCGTATTTATGCATGCCGTCAGTCGTTCGACGGCACGTAGTCGTAAAATTCTAAGAGCACAAACAGCAATGTATCCATTTATACTGACCGTATGCCGCCGCGACCTCCGTGCTTAAATGGACCCATTTCTATATATGCAGTTAGAATTTGTACGACGTCGTGCCGTCGAGCGACCGACGGCATCAACAGCACGCATAAATGTAGCCGTAGATACAATATAATAGAGAATCGGTTTATAAGCAAGAACCTTCCAAATTATGTTCGAGAAAAAAGTGTGGAGTTTAGAGAATTCTATTTTATATACCTAAGGTTTACTAAAGGTTGGTTCAGACTAAACGAACAGCTTAAAGCAGCTCCAGATTAAACGAAAGTTTTGTTCGTTAACATCTAGTCGACTCGATACGCCGAGCAGCAATACCGGTTTGTGAAGATGTCGATTAATTGTTGGCGTACAATAAGTCCGTTTAATTTGGAACCGCTCCAAATTCCTGTCTTGAACTCGAAATAGCGCAGCTCAAGACAGGAACAACTGGAAACGCTTAGAATAAACGTAAATACAACGATAGACGCAGAGGAATGAATAAGATAAGTTTATTAATTTTTGAATTATGGATATTGTTAACAACTTTATAGATAAATAGTATAGAATTAAAATGTAAGTACCTAAGTTTGCAAATTATGTTCGAGAAAAAAGTGCGGAATTTAGAGAATTCTATTTTATATACCTAAGGTTTACTAAAGGTTGGTTCAGACTAAACGAACAGCTTAAAGCAGCTCCAGATTAAACGAAAGTTTTGTTCGTTAACATCTAGTCGACTCGATACGCCGAGCAGCAATACCGGTTTGTGAAGATGTCGACTAATTGTTGGCGTACAATAAGTCCGTTTAATTTGAAACCGCTCCAAATTCCTGTCTTGAACTCGAAAGAGCGCAGCTCAAGACAGGAACAGCTGGAAACGCTTAGAATAAACGTAAATACAACGATAGACGCAGAGGAATGAATAAGATAAGTTTATTAATTTTTGAATTATGGATATTGTTAACAACTTTATAGATAAATAGTATAGAATTAAAATGTAAGTACCTAAGTTTGCAAATTATGTTCGAGAAGAAAATGCGGAATTTAGAGAGTAATATTTTATATACCTAAGATTTACTAAAGGTTGGTTCAGACTAAACTAACACCTTAAAGCGACACCAGATTAAACAAACGTTTTATTCATCAACATCTAGACGACCTAAAACTCTTCACGCGCCGAACAGCAATACCGGTTTGTGAAGATGTCGACTAGTTGTTGGCGTACAATAAGTCCGTTTAAATTGGAACGGCTCGAAATTCCTGTCTTGAACTCGAAAGAGACGCAGCTCAAGACAAGAACAGCTGAAAATGCTTAGAGTAAACATAGATCCAACGATGGACGCAGAGGAATGAATAAGATAAATTCATTAATTTTTGAATTATGGATATTGTTAACAATTTTATAGATAAATATTGTAGAATTAATATGTATGTACCTAAGTTTTGAAATTATGTTTGAGAAAAAAGTGCAAGATTGATTTAATAAGTAGGTAATATCAAAGGTTTATCAAAGTGAATTCAGACCAAAAAAACGTATTGTTCACAAACATCGGCCGTTTAGTCGGCCAATAGCTCTTCGCAAACAAGAGAATAACAATTTGTGAAGAGCTCCTAGGTCGACCAGGTGTTCGTGAACAACAGGTTCGTTTGATCTGGATCCGGCTTAAAGTGAATCCAAACTAAACGAACAGCTTAAAGCGACACCAGATTAAATGAACGGCTTGTTCATCAACATCTAGTCGACCTATAACCTTTCACACGTCAATCAGCAATGCCGGTTTATGAAGAGGTCGACTAGTTGTTGGCTAACAATAAGTTCGTTTAATTTGGAACAGCTCGAAATCCCTGTCTTGAACTCAAAAGAGACGCAGCTCAAGACAAGAACAGCTGGTAACGCTTAGAGTAAACGTAGATCCAACGATGGACACACAGGAATGAATAAGATAAGTTTATTAATTATTGAAATATAGTTATTGTTAACAATTTTATAGATAAATATTATAGAATTAATATGTAAGCACCTAAGTTTTGAAATTATGTTTGAGAAAAAATTACAAGATTGATCTAATAAGTAGGTAATATCAAAGGTTTATCGAAGTGAATCCAGACTAAAGAAGCATACTGGTCACAAACGTCTAGCCGGCCAATAACTCATGGCAAACAAGAGAATGACAATATGTGAAGGTCAACCAGGTCAACCTAGGTCAACCAGATGTTCGTGAACAACACGTTTGTTTGATCTGGATCCGGTTTAAAATGGATCCAAACTAAACGAACAACGCTGTTCGCAAACTTCTAATCGACCAGTAGCTCTTCACGCACCGAGGGACATCATCGGTTTGTGAAGAGCACACTGATCGACTAGCTGTTTGCGAACAACGAGTTCGTTTAGTTTGAACCCAGCTCAAGATCCCTGCCTAGAACTCAAAACTGATACAGCTGGAAACGTTTAGAGGAGACGTACGTCCAAAAATGGACACGAAAGGCTGGACGATAAGAGGTTATTACGATTAATAAATTTTCTAGAATTATTGAAATCCGGACAACTTTCATATATTATATGTAAATACTCAACAACGTTAACATTTTAAAACACACCTAACACTTTGATTGAAAAAACGGTAATTATGCGTACTTCTCAACCACTACATCTACAATAAGCATGCTATCCATCTAAATATGAACATACATTTTTTCTACGAAAATTTCCGATAACAGACATATTTTGATTTATCGCTAAAAATATAAATTTCCTAATAATTTCTTAAATTTACGGGAATTTTTACAATTAAAAAGTTGTGCGTTGAAAATGTTGTTGCGTTTTCGACAAATATCTATACCATAAATTAATTGCTGCCTTTTGAAAAAAAAATATTTAGATTACAATAAAAACAAAATTAATACTAGTCCGATTTTAATAAATTAGGAGGTGTACACAAATAAATTTCCAAACTTCAATTTCGAATTTAATTTAAAATCATACGAAAATCGGTAATACACAAATTTAACAAAACCGTTGTGTTTTTTAGCTAAATGATTTAATTGTTGTTAAAAAGCAAATTTTCCAAATACTTTCAAACGAACTACACTAATAACCCTTAAAGCATTTATCCTAATGCTAACTACCATTCCTGCATTTAATTGTTTCTTACATACTTAAATGTGCGTTAACTTTTATTTTACCTAAATATGTGCGCTTTTGAATCAGTCAAAAACGTTTACTTTTTTTTAGATTATAATGGTTGAAGAAAAATCAAACGCCGTGAAGTAATAAAATCAATAAAGGCCACGTAGAGGAATTCCTAAGATAACGATTAGTAATAAAATAATGATTTAACCACATCAAAATCTAAATGTTATTTCACATATTAAATTGTAAATAAATTTAAAATAAGTACTTATACCAAAATTTTATCGCTATTTTTATAAATAACATAAAAAGTTCAAACGGTCCTTAAATTAGACAAATGCTTTATTCTATTCTTTAAATAACAAATTAAACAAAACATTATAAACGATGTCGTTTTTATTATATCTAAAAATGGAAAAATTAAATGTCGGTATAAATTTTGAGTAGATAATATAGTTAAATAAACCAATTTAATAAAAGGTAACGACATTGTGCGTCTTTGACAATAACAACGTCTTCAACATTCTTGTTATTTGCTATAAATCCTTCATCAATGTATTTCCAATAATTTTATATCTAATGTTTTCGAGAGAGACGTTGTAATATCGGATACTGTCGACTAGTGTGAGGCCGCGCCACAGTCAGAATAGTCATACGTAGTCGTCAGGATGAAATAATTAGTAGTAATTGCCCAAATTTCGCTGATCTTGTGCGTTCAGCCCTTTAAATTTTCAACTCCCTTAGTATGGCCAAAAAAAACTAATTCCTACTATTTATTCGATTTTGACGACTCTTGCTCACGCTTGTGTAGTCCTCAAAGACAAATCAACGATGGGAACAATCGTGCCCGTCACACTAGAAAATAAAGCTGGGTTTAGACCAAACGAAAGTGCAGTTCGCCAAAACTAATCGACCAATGGGCTATTGGTCGATTAGTTGTTCGCGCACGACGTGTTCGTTTGGTGCGGATCCACCCTAACATCCCATTAATACGACTAACAACATTCGATTCCTATTCATCGATTTAACCCTGACCATTACACAAGGATACGCAGGACCGCGGCCTAATATAGCTTCGTTGTTTCTTTAAATTATACAAAAATAGAATATCTTCAAAATGTTCAACAGAAGTTGTGCGCTTTTGACATGTTGTGCAACTTGAATTCGTCTTGTGAATGTTCGCATTGTTCGTTTCGAAGATGTTCGGAAACGAAAGGAATTTTTTAATTGCAAGCCATGTAAATACGGGGCGTTTAAAAATTGTTGGACTAACTACACTCAGCCATGTTCTTCTCGAAAAAACAAACAAAAAAGTTCCTTTAGATTGTCGGAACAATCGTTACCATAGGCGAATAAAGTTATCTGGTATTGGGCAATCGGCCAATAGAGGATGGTCTTAAAGTGACTTATTAAAAAGTTAATCCAATATAAAGTAACAATGTTTATTTAAACAAGTAACAAACAGTGGAGAAGAACAAAGACCTTAAAGGAGATGTTCAAAATGCCTACCGCCTTCATTAATACAATTTTGAACTCTCCGTATCGTAGATATTAGCTCGAATTCTCCTAGAGTGTTACGTATCGTTCTGCGTCCATCTTCTATTCTTTGCAGAAATTGCTGTTCGCTTTTTTGTTCTTCTTCACTTATTTTTACTTGATTAAATAAATATTATTATTTTATTTTGGATTAACTTTTTAACAAGTCACTTCAGGACCATGCTCTATTATAGGAACTTTTTTGTTTGTTTTGTTGCGAAGAACATGACTACGTATAGCCGGCTCAACCTTTTTGAAACGCCCTGTATATTATAGAGAATTCTTTTTTTTTAATTTCATCCGTTAGTAGTTATGTACAGGTGTATTTTGTTAAAAGTTGCCAAAATCTACAAACCATCATTATAGTATCGTTTTATTCATTTGAGAAAGAATTATAAAGACGATACGATACAACATAAAAATTCGTTTACATTTTTAAGCGGAATTTATCGTCAATTATAAAACGTGAACGAAGAAATTGTTTAAGTTATAAACCGAATTTTATCTACAAAATTAACACATTTTAATTGCGACTAAAAATTATTCAACTTCAGTAACGTATTGTGTATACAATTATTTCTCGAATTTCATATCAATAGTACTGCTTATATATATTTTTTTTTAATTCGTCTTTATCTAGTGTATCGTCTTTTTTCCCCAATTATGGCCTAGTTGTTCAATCACTAACTCCAACTATCAGTCAATCACTATAAAAACGATTGTTTTGACAATCATTTTTGTAGCAATTGCCCAAAAGTTGCCCAGTGCCGTTAAAAGTGTAATGATCGCATGCACGATTTTTAACTCGAACAATTCGAAGAAAGTTTTGTAAAATTATCTTGAGGCCGCTTTTTATCGTCTAAAATACTTGCGAGGAAACCTTCCAAACGTGTAGTGTATCACTATTAAATTAATCGTAAAATGAAATATCAAACTTAACAACTGATGCGCATACGTAGAAAAATAATCGTATAAATAGTAACAGCCTAATAATTCCAATTATTATTTATAATATACTGCAAGCAGTACCGTGCATCACTTCAGATATAAACATAGGTGTACCGGCACCGAGGCCGCCGTCAGTTTTTTCATCTTCATTTTGATCGTACTCACAATCGAAATAGTGACTTTGACAGTCCAAACACCGACACTGGTCCGACATTTTACACGTAATACCAAATTGTTTAGCAACCGCTTTATATAATTCCTTACTAGATTTATGAAATATTTCTGGACCTTTCGTTGGATCAGTCGGCGTCGCATCTTCTTTTTGGCCCTGCAGTCTTGTCTAAAATTAAAAATTACTGTCTTACTGGAAAATCCAATTAGTGAAATTATTGTTACGGCACTGAAAAATTACATACCTCCTCTAACACATGTTCGTATGACGGTGGTGGACTAGAAGGTATTCCGTCTAAGGTTTCGTAGGTTTCAGGAAAATTGCCGGGAGGGCTCCCCAAGTTGACCTCGCACTCTCCCGGCATCTCCATCGAATCATCTCTTACTGAAGAATCGGTCTTTGACATCTTATTAAATCTCAGTTTAAAAGGCGCCAGTTTTAAAAGTCTTTTCAGACGTCGAATTTTAACGTATTTTCCAATTCCTTTCGCCAGGTCGCTGATCAATCACTTACTCATTTATATAAGAAATTCTGAGTGTTTATTGGCACGGTACTTATTATAGTTAGTCTTCTGTAAATTTTTAATTGTCGGAAATGCAATAAATAGTAGACGATAACAAAATATAATTTTCGTAAATTGTAAATTTTGAAAGGTGGTGTACAAATTTCAGTCTTGAAATTGAAGCTTGTATAGTGGTAATTGCGATCAGTTAATTGACTATATGCCGTTAAACCATATAAAAAAATAGAAAACGGTTGAAATTTTAGTTGTCGACAGAAGTGAAGTTAAAGTTGTGTAGTATTAAATGACCGAAGAGAGTTACACAAAGTAGTGCCTGAAACAAATATTTATGCTTAAATTATCCAAATTAACATAATTATATGTACCTAACATAATTATTTATTTTAATGATTTTTAAATAATATCTACACCACCATATCACACCATATCATAATTAGATAACCGCAATTAGAATAATAAGTATAGTTATTTGGTAGGCGGTCAATCGGGGTAATGGGATTTGTGGGGTAAATCATTTAAAATTATTTTAAAATTCGTCCCCTTTTCTTTGTAGTAACATATTTAGTTGAATATTTAGTATATTTTTTGTCAGTTTGGTGCATTTATAATGCGGAAATGCACGTTTGATGTCAAGGTAAATTTGATTAAATAGAAACACTGTATTCACAAAATTCTACAGATTGTTTCCTTTAACCCCATATGCACAAATATATGTACAAAACTTAGTGTAAAGCGTCACTTTGTTTTCGTTTGCCCCAAAATCTAAGGGGAAATGGAAATATGTCGAAATACGTAACCGTGTATATCGCAAAACATTTTAAATTATTTCGTGCTTTTGTATACTCAAACTCAACTGAGCAAAAAGCGTTTCCCATTACCCCGGTTGGCCCCGGTTCGAGCCCATTGTCCTTCAAAGTTAGATGATAATCGCGCTTCTTGACTTACTTGAGACATCTACGGGGTGTCCCGAATTGCATCGACCAAACTAAACGTATCCCAACCCATGTGTACAGAAATTGTTTTCTTATTTTGAAAAGCTCTATCGCGTGGTGAAGTTTGGTAGATGCAATTCGGGACACCCTACAACAGAAAAATAATTAAAATAATCCAAACCAGTTTGAAAAGGTTTTCAAATGTACCTATAGGTGGCATGCGATTTACAAAATGGCGACCATCGCAATCGAGCAACTCGCTGAAATTACTCAAATTTATCACGAAAATAAACGCTTAGTATAACCTCCAACTGGAGAAAATATGCTAAATAGCGTAACGTTATTTCTAGTTTTGTTACAGATCAACAGGCAGCATCCGAAGATGGTTTTTATAAGACTGTTTGCATCAAATAAATGAATTATTTAATCTAGAATTAAGTTGTTACGGTCGTGGTAACCAAAGCACTTGACGTAAGAGCAATAATTATTAATGGATTTAATCTTGGATTAATTAATCCTTTGTTTAATTTAGTTTGGCGCAACCCGTCAATCACCTAAACGATTCCGCCGATTGATCCAATCCCTGGCCCCATATTGTTTCTATTTTCTTCTTCTTTTCTTTTAACGCATTTAATCAATATGTTGCATAAAATAGGAATAACTGAACGAACCACGTCCACGTCGAAGCCATTTTGTTATTTACTTGAACGCAGTAAAATTAAATTTTATTTGAAAAAATGTAAATGGAAAATAACAAAAAAGGTTTCAAGTCGCCGGCTTCTTGGCTATAATCCTTGATAAATGTAAATGCGGCTTTAGAGTGAGCATTTTGATGATCGAATCGTTGCGCAAGACTCGAGTCAATGAAATTTCTCGGTGACGAAATCGCCTCCCTGTTCCACGTATTTCAATCCGTGCGACTTTTATTCATCGGACTGCGTCAAAAACAAGACAACAACGGTAATACAAATGCTTCAAAAAATATTAGATGTAGGTATACGTTTTTTTTTTTGAACAACGGATAACAAATATTAGATAATCGAAATTTAAAAAGTATCTTGTATTCGATCTACTTTGTACATATACATGGATACATACAGTTATGCACACGCGCACATAAATTTTTGCAATTAATAAAGTTGCAAAATCATAAATAAATTGAATTATAATTACAATGTACATTTAAAACAAATTCTTGTCATCTTTTGTTATCGATGCCAAATGTTAAATAATGTTAAATGCTAAATAATTTAGATACTGATTATAAAATATGTCTAAAAGGCAATATACAATTTGGATTCTGTAAGTACCTATAATGTTACGTTCACATTTTTCGCATCTGTCTGATATGGATTTCCAATAAAATGGTAGCCTATTTCCTCTTGTCGCATCTCAATAGCATTTAAAGTGCAAAAATAATAGAATGGACCATTCCGTTAAACTCGGTCACGGTGTGGAATTATTGATCAACTTCAAAAATGTCTAAACAGTCGCAATTTTACATTTTGAAGTAATTATTTACGATTTCCGCAAATCTATTATTATTTTTATGAACTACACGAATGAAATAACAAAAAAATTTAGACGACGATGACATCTAATTTCAAGCAAGTTATGAATTACGCATTATTTCGCAATAGATACCTACAAAAAAGGCGTCGCTTTAATTTGGTTGAAAATTTGCTTAAATTGACATTTAACTAGGCCTGAGAAAAAAAGATATAGAAGATATAACGAAATATTTCGCATTTCAATCTATTTTAATGCTCGTTTTTTAATTTTTTTTTAATATAACGCCGCTATAAATAATTTACGGCTTTAATCAAAAGTTTATAAACACATAAAAAACGAAAAAACAGTAAATTGCGTTTCTAAGACACGGTATCGATTTATTGGTTCATCTATAGCTACGTCTTCGTCATCTGCAGTTGCCATGGCAACAACTTATCTTCACCTGTTTAGTATCAAATTTAATACTTATTGTTCAATATCGTTTACTTACATAATATAAATTTAAAAATATAAATCACTCTAATGGATTGTAATTTTTTTAATATATCGGTGAAACAAATCGAACAGAAAGCAAAAAATAAAATCAAATACCTTATTTTATTATAATTTAAAAATTGTCTTTTACTTACCAATTGCAGTTGAACCAAAAAATAACTACTTAATAATAAATTTTATTTACACCAAACATACATAATTCGTTGATAAACATAAGAAATGAAACGTTAGGCCAAGCAGTACGTTGTCGTATGAGTTTAGACGCCCTTCGTCGTGACGCCGCAAGCTTCGCACGCAGGCGTCCCGGAGATGCGATTCTATTGATATTTGAGAAAAAAGGACTGCACGATGAGCGCACCTATTTATTATTCGCCGTAATTTTACTCATTATTTCGTTACTCGGTTAATTTATGATTCGATATTTTAATTTGCGACGTGCGCTAATTCGAGTTGAACGAAAGAAAGCGCCTTGGAAACGTTCGATAAGAATAGAAAGAAAAAAAAAGCGCAATAGATATTTGAAAACGCGTCAAGAAACAAATATGAGAATTTATAGATTATGTAAATTTGAATGAAACGTTTAGAGAAAATTGAAAGGTAAATCTTTGGACGCGGAAGGTCATCGGAATTTTGCGCAGCATCCCCTTGCCAAACGAAAATTCGACGTATTTGGACGGGTAGCAACAGCGTCTGTTCAGTTCGTAGAAATTCGTATAATTTCGACTAGGTAGTAATAGATTTTTATTATTTATTATTTAAAATTAATTTCTAAACTTCTCGGACGTAACATCTAAGACAAAAACGAAGAAAAGAAAATTTTCATTTTTTTATCCGAGGTAAATTAAAAATTATTTGTATTTTTTTACGTAGGTAAAAGGTTATTAAGCAATTAGCAGTAGATATAAATCCATTTTACCACCATATGGCCGGATTTAATAACGAGATAATTTAATTAATAATTTAATATCTCGAGATTATAACAAAATTTTCTAAATCATAAAATAACAGAAAAGAGAGCTTTTTCTGTTTTTTTACTG
Source organism: Rhagophthalmus giganteus (assembly GCA_036326145.1). Lineage (NCBI taxonomy): Eukaryota > Metazoa > Arthropoda > Insecta > Coleoptera > Rhagophthalmidae > Rhagophthalmus > Rhagophthalmus giganteus. Next base: position 50,652,154 of record JARFJA010000001.1, read on the forward strand.
AAAATATAACGCAAACGTTATAAAAATCCAATTAGGTATATTTCAAAATAACAAAATAAATGTTGGTTTTCTATTGATTTCTGCTCTAACGAAAAAGGGGAAAAAACAATGAATCCGTTTTCAACGCAGATTTAACTGCACATAATATTATATGTACGGTTCAAACGATCAAACCACACATTTTCTTTTAGTCGTCACGGTTGTTTAAATTTTGTTTTGAATTTAAACTCGCGATTGGTAATAATTTTTTTGTTTTTATTCTCTATGTATTTAGTTAAATTAAACAAAACTAACAAATGTAGATATTAATAAATATTTAAGAACGTAACGCGATGATATATATTCATTTAATAATTTTGTGCTGATTAGTACTTAATAGATTAAATGGATTTTCACTTGTATCATTTCCGCAGTAGACATCAATACGCCTTTTATTTTTATTAAATACACGTAAAATGAATGTGGCTTTAAAAATTTAGTTTATGTATTGGCCCTTAGGACCATTTTATTCAATCATCGGTTTTCGCTAACTGTTGTGCAACTGCTATAGAAATGATGGTTGAAACAATTATTAATCAAAATACAATGGTACCTGGGAATTCGAACATAATCCGTTCCAAAACGGCATTCGAATTCCAAATCGTTCGAGTTCCAAAGCAATTTTTCCAATTGAAAATAACGAAAACTAAATTAATCTGTTCCAGTGACCAAAAAACTCAATTTTTAAAATGTTGTTTCCTAAATACAGTACCCTGCAAGTGTAGATCATTTTTAATTGCAATTGTTGCTCTAACAACTTTTCTCTTATATCGACTTTCAACACTACACATTTTATTAATCATAACTAATTCATTAAGTTTTTTATACAAAAAAATCAAAAAAACGAATAAGCAAAAATTTTCAAAATTAGGAAATTGTGTGGTAGGGCGTTCCAGGAATGCGTCTTTCCAAGGCGACGTTCAAGTTCCGAGGCAAAATTTATTTGAAAATTTCCTTCGGATTTCAAATTGTTCGATTTTTGGAGTGTCCGAATTCCGAGGTACCACTGTAATCCCCTTTTAATACTCGGGGCACGTTATAAAACAGGGTGTCTAGGAAATAATAAAAAAATTCCCGGCGACGTATATAGAACATATCAAAGTAAAACTTTAAGTTTCTATAAACGATTTGCCTACGACGCTCCCCTACCGAGATATTCCTACTGAGATCCGATGAGTAATAACGGAGATTAGAAGTTTTTTAATTATTTTTTTGAACGGCCGCCATTATGAAACGGATCGGTTTCTATGAAAATTCGCTAATACTTATCAGTTTAAAATTATCTGGATAATTACCATTTACTGCATTTATACCATGGAATTATAAATTTACTCTATTTTTAATTTAAAAAATATTCGTGTGCCCCTCAATATTGAACATTTCCCTATTACAAACCATAAACCGGATAAAAATTTAATCGCATTTTTATGCGACCGACAAAATACAAAGCAACTAATAAAACATGCGCGCCACCTACTTTCACGTGATGCCTTATCGCAGTGCGAACAAAGAACGCATGTTTTTAAAATAAAAGCGGGATTTCCTAGTATCCACGTATAAACTCGAATGCATTTATATATAGAATTCTGGAAAAACCGCTTCAGATCTTTCGTGTTAATGCTTGGTTTCAATAGTTCGAATTTTAAATTACGACGTCGTATTATTCGTGTGTGCGAGGAGTGCTCGTTCGGTTTATAAGGCCTTATTGCGTGTGAGTGCCCGAGTGTTGTGCGTTGTGTTGTGTTCTCTAAAAGGATTATAAACAAAAAGGATTAATACGACGAGGAGAGGTAGGATCTTTCTTTATCGACTAACTCTCCATGTATTTATAAAGTGTAAATAAATGGACCTTTAAGCTCTAACACAAATTCTCTGAAAATCGAGTTTGGTTAGGCTCTTGAATAGGGACTAGGTTAGGGTTCCCCGGAAACGTTCGACGGACCAATTTCGCGAACGAAATTTTATCTTACGCGCGTTTTCGCAATTACCAATTTCCCCAGTGGTTGAGGAAACACAGTGAAATATGAAGCGTAGGTATAGGTACGTAATAATGCAAATATGCAGTCAACGGAAGAAACTGCGTTAGAAATTAGCGATAGAGGGAAAACAATGACGAGAAAAAGGTAGGAAATACAAAGAAACATGTAGAAGTTTATTAGAATTAGAAGAATTTATTTAAAATTTAGAATTTATTAGAAGAGATTAGAATTTAAAAAAAATTGAACAGACGCCATTTTGAAACTGGTCGGTTGATTTGGCTGGTTAACGAACTCGTCCTTCGTTTTCGTAAAGACACTGTCCAAATTTCAACCTCGTACGATCAAAATTGCGACCGGAATCGTGTCCACAAGAAATTGATTATACATATATAACCAACCCAAAATGAATGAAATACATTTTCGTGATGTAGGGGGTCGAGATCGAAGAAAAGCCAAAAGGACACGTCTGAGTCCCGTCATCAGACAGGCTGCAACAGCTTTATTCTCTATGTAAGTTCGCTAAAAATCTGTTAAAAAATAACAGATTTAATCAAGTGATATTGCTGACTTTTTCATCAATTGTTCCATTTAAATCGTTCGCAACCTGGTTTAGTAGATAGATGTCAATGTGTGCTAGCGAATAATCATTTTATTCAAGGATAAAAATTATATTTGATCAATCAAATTACATTTACAAAAAAAATCAACAATATATGTAAATGTGTATATGTACTGGAACGCAGAAAATACAACAATATTAACTGACTATATGGGGCCGTGTTAAACAAATTTAACAAACATGTTTTACCGTGAAGATGCTGCTTTAGACATTATCAATCGAGTTTGATTAGTCTAGTTTGACAAACTGACTGATAGTGTGACACAGGCTTTAGTTTAAGTTTCGTTGCGATTCTTTTTGATCCGAAATGTTTATATAGGATTTCGAAAGTTGTGTCCGGGAAACTTGTTTGATTTGCTAAAATTCGTTATTAACTTTATATGGTTTTCTAAAATTTCCTTTATTTTTCTATACTTTAAAACAGACACCGCTAATGTTTCTTTGACGTTCCTAGAAACACTACCTAAATAACTTCATACGACACCTGCAACAATTATTAACGAACTAATATTATAGATGTCTATATTCAGTATTACCGATTAGGAAAATTTCTTATTCATTGTAAAACGTCATCCAATTCTAAGCATAAATTGAATTACTTTGATGCTCTTTGAAATATTACAATAGTAATCATGCAGTGGTTTGAAGGTGGAATTACAGAAGCTATTACTACAATAAAAAAAAATGGATCTATTTTTATAGTGTATTTAGAAGGTTAGTAACACTTCATCATTAACTGAGAATGACTAATTAATATTTGCAGGTAAAGATGACAAATCTAAAAAAATTACGGATTTCATAAACGATTCTGAAATATCGCAGCAATTGGAATCAGAACATTTTGTAGCCATTAAACTAGAAGAAAATTCCATATCTTACAAACAATTCTATCAAGTTTGTATCCTTTCGAGAAATCACATACAACTTTTATCATCACATCATTATCGTTATTATATTTGCATTTTCCTTAATGTAATCGTTAGATACACCAGTAACGGTGCCAGCAATGTTTTTTATTGGTAAAGACGGTAAGCCGTTAGAAATACTCACCGATTTTCCAGAAAAAACTGAATTTATCAATAAACTGCAAGCTCTTGCCCAAAAAAGTAATAAAAATGTAGTAACGTCATCAGGTAGGTGATGGAAATTCATAAGTTTTTTTTTTAATAATAAAATTTTTTGTATAACAGTTTCTTCATCAGAATCTCTTATAAAACAAGAACAAAGTACAGAAATGTCAAACAAAAATGACACAGCATCACCAACAGACTACAGCGTACCTTCAACTAGTAAAACTGATGTAGTTTCAAACTCTACAGACCCAGAAAAAAAGATTTATCTCCAGAAGAAAAAATTGAAAAAGCCCAAGAACTTATTTCACAAACTCGTGCAATTAAACGTATAGAAGAGGAAGAGGTAAGTTCGATCATTGTACTTCTACTTAATTTTAATTATTTCGAACTTGTGTACTTTAGAAAGAACGAAGTAAAGAAATAGAACGTCGTAAAATGGGACAAGATGTTGCAAAAACTTAAACGTTGGCAGCACGAACAGGAATTAAAAGAATTAATGGAAGAACGTAACAAAGAGAAAAAGGAAATGCAAGAAGCTAGGCAAAGAGTTCTTGCGCAGATTGCTCAAGATAAGGCCGAGAGGGCTGCGAAATTTTCACCTGTTTTTCAATCGACACATCAAACGAGTTCTCAACCAGTTCGTCATGATCCTGTAAATTCAAATATTGCCCGATTACAGTTTAAATTACCAGATGGATCAACTCGTCTTCAAGATTTCACAAGCAACAGTTCTTTAGAAATTGTACGAAATTATATTATTGAAAATTTAAATTTACCTTTTCAAAATTTTACATTATCTACAACATTTCCACGTCGTGAATTTACTATTGAACATAATACGAAAACGTTGATAGAACTAGAATTAGTTCCTAATGCAGTTATATTAATTCTTCCGCTTCAACATGGAGCTGTTGTTACCAATACAAATTCTTGGTTTGCAACGATTTTTTGGTCACTTGTAACTCCAATTTTAAGTTTTATAAGTTACTTAAAATCAAAAATTTTTGGTGCAACTACTTCCAGATCTTCATCTAATCGAGAAAGTACAAGTGCTGAAAACCAACAAGATTCCAGGTATATTTTAAATGTGGAATTATGCATATAAATTAGTAATTTAACGTTTATTTATTGTAGTATACCAAAAAGAAAAGCAGGGGATACTACGGTTATACGACGGCAAGGAAATGTTCATCGTCTAACTGATAACACCGATAGCGATGAAGATAACAATACCTGGAATGGGAACTCTACACAACAAATGTAAGTGAATATAGTTCTTTATTATTTTGTGAAATTTTTCATTAGATCCCGACCTAAACTGTTTACAATAATGTTATCTTGTTTTTAATAAAAAGAAAACGTAATTTTAGAATATTATAGTAATACAATTTATATCTTAACATGGTTATTATATTGTTCAACTACTTTATATTTAAATAAATGGCTCTATATTATTTTATTTGAAACTCTTCAATTACTTAATTCCAGTACATCATCGTTTTTTTTCTTGCAATTTCGAAATTTCCCTATTTTTTGTTTTTTAATTTCTAATACACTTCGTCCAAACCTATATGCAATCCACGTCATCAATAAACTTAGGTTAAATAAACTCAAATCAATAAACTAAGGTTACTAGATGATGACGTTTCACACAGTGCTGTCACCTCGTATTTTGACAGTTGTAATAAATTGCAGTCTTTCTTTATACCATATAATATGTGCGCAAGTAAATCATCTATAGAATATGTCACTTTCCAAACATTAAACTGAATTACAAATAAACAATCTAGTAACTTTTTTTTGATGACGTAAATTGCATATAGGTTTGGATAGGCCGTAGATAATAAAATACCTATTGTTGTCTCTAACTGTAAAAAATATTTTACTCATACTAAAGATATCTAAAGGTTGAATTGAACATTTTGCTCTTAACGAGCAGATCACACATGATCGAATTCGGTAAATCAGCACTTACACCAAACCGAACATGTTACGCTCATTATGTTCTGCTCAAAGATAAATGCTGACTTACCGAATTTGATTGTGTGCGATCTGCTCATTCAGTTGGTTCGTATGTACCTTTAGATTATAGATTTAAAAAATCATTACTTCATTACTCCATTATTGAATTTTATCATTAAGTAAATATATATAGAGACGCCAAATGGTACTTTAGATCGTACCCATAAATTTGCTGCTGTTTTGTGCTACCACCTCTTAGTGGACTTACAAATCACATTGTAAAGAATAAGTTTGAGACTAAGATGTTTACAACGCCACCCTAACCACAGGGCTAAATGGGCTATAGTCCCGGGGCGCATTATTGTTAGTAGCCCACGGGTGCCAAATACCTTAGGACGGCGTTGGATATTTACCTGTTATCATTAGCAGACTTAAGGTGCACAAAAATGATTCGCCAACTAATCATAATGTCTTTCTCGTGTATCTACTTATTCTCTTGTAAAATTATTTGTTTCTAAGTATGAATAGTAGATACATTAAGGAATATATTGTTTATTTAAATTAGAAAAAAAATTATACCTATTTTAGTTTTAACGATCATGTTAGGTATATAAAAATTACAGTTACATATAGGTACTAACAATATTTAAGCAAATAAAGACTTCACCTCAATTATTTCTAGTATTTTATACTTATTTTAGGTGAGAATCACGGTGAATAGATTTGCACTCTCGCTCCAGGAAGCTACGTATTATATTAGAAGGACTTTAAGAAAGGAAAGGCTTAACAACTCCTGTGAAACCTGTATATTTCCTTTGTGTTTGATAGTGACATCATCCTATCAAAGCAATCATTTGCTATGTACATATCGATGATGTTTTGTCAAAAGATCATAAATCACAAAAAGTAAATTTTACAGGAGAGCACATTTTGTGTCGTCGTGTAACTATAAGAAGATATGTTTCGTGGAAATACAAATCGATTTTGCCGTTGGAAAAAATTAGAATATTTTTACCAGATTGTAACAGATAATGTCTTTGCCCTAGATGCATTAGATAGTCAGAATAACTTATTTTTGCAAAAGTGTGAGTTACGCCCTTTTGGCGAAACACCATCGATGTATTCACATGCACGGTTCAATCTGTTATTCGATATTAAAATCGAGACAATGGATCGTAGCATATGTGAACTCATTAACTAAAATTATAACCAATTTTAAATGTCGCATATATTCTAAACTGTTCAAAAAAACTCAAGTGTCGCCAATACAATAGAGAAAACAAAAATTTTGAAATCGATACACTGAATGCATTAACATTTGTTAATATAAAATAAATATAGCCAACTCTTTCTTTACACAAAAACGGACTCTCTTTTTTCTTAAACGATTTCAAAATCATTTTCCTCGAACCTGTTCGCTTCGTTAAAATGTATTTGACGAAAGAAAGTCTTCTTTTGGGGGCTCCTGACTTGTTAAAACTGCTGCAAGTTAGTTTCAGTATACTCACAACACTTAATTATTTATTCCTGCTTTCAGAGCAACTTTGTATTTTATTTTAAATATGGCCGAATCAGTTTATTTATATAAGCTTGTAGTCGTTTCAGAAAAAAAAAAGATAATTATTCGTTTCTGCAAATTCTCCTACTAATTATATGCAGTAGAATTTGTTTTAACTTAAACGGACATGCTGACTAATAATAAATGATTTTAGTTAGGTATTCTAGAAGGTATATAACGTTTAATATAATTTTATATAATTTTCGTCATTTCATGAATATTTTACGAGAGTCTGTCAATTATAGACAAAAACACTTTGTAATCAAACAATAAGTTTGGAATATATTTACCTTTTTAGTTAAAGAAAGAAGCATTTACTTGAAAACTAACTGACCTCTCGCTCGATTCTTGGAAGGATATTGGCAATATAAAGATCGGTATTCAAGTTATTTGTGTAAAATTACAACTAAGTACCCTAAAATATAACAAATAATTAGGTATACTTATACGGTGAAATATAACATTCTAATAACAATGTTATATATTTGCGCTAACAAAACAGGTATTGTCAAATTAAAAGTCAATTGAATTAAGCACTAAACTCTTGTTGGAAATTCATTTTAAATAAAACTGTATTATGGACCGTACACCGACCGACATCTATTTGAATTTTTAGAGAATAATTGTAGGTAAGTATTTAATTAACCAAGATATGTCTAATGTACTATTTAAGACAGAATTTTGGGGGACACAATCTTTCGAGCATACCTTCAGCTTTGCAAGATTTACATGTTTATTCCGTCCTGAATGTAGTACATTAAGCATATCTGAGTTAATAAGCGTAATGAAATTGCAAATAAGTCATACGAAAACATGATCCGTAACGTGCAGAATAATGAATTTTAACTTTTTGATTTTAGTATTTTATTTATGATTCGAAATGTCGATCTACACTAGCGCATCTAGTGGTACACTTAGCTATTTGTAGCTAAGATATTTTGTCCTGTAATTGCTTAAAATAGAACTACTCAGTGTACCGTTCGGGATGACATCTACTAGCGTATTACTTTTTCATGCTTTAGGGTGACACTATAGATTTCCTTTTTGTAGCTTTTAAGTAATTTTACAGATTTCTTAATTATTAAACATGGAATTAACATTTACTTGATATAAAATGGTATAGATGGCGCAAATATTTATATTTTTGTCCATAAAAGCTTTCAAACATCTTCGCATTTCTGCGATCCTGGTAGGAAATGCGAATTTTCGAACGTTTTAAAATTAAGAATTGCCGCTAAAGTTATATGTATTTTTATAGCGTTTTGCTCTAGGACAATTCGATGTAGCGTAAAAGAACTTTATATCTAAATAAATGAAATTTTTAAGTTCTCAAACCTGTTTTTTGAAAATAGAATTTAACATTTATTATAAACAATAAAATATATTCATATATGTAGGGTATAACTAACTTAAGCTCATATTATTTCATAGATTAAATTAACCAATGTGAAGCAAAATTATCCAGATTTAAAAGTAGAAAATTAAAAAAAGGGTTCTGTGTAATTATTATTATAACAATATTGAAGGAATAACTAACAACATAATATTTAACAATACAATAAGTATTATAACTAAATTGTTGTGGGTAAATTTGATAAAATAATGTATTTCGTCATTTCCTTCTTAGTTTCAGCTGGAAACCTACTTTTTTAGTAGTTCTGGGTTTGAACTAAAAATTTGAGTTCAATAAATAATACGACGTTTTTTCGAGATTTCGCGGAATTTTTAATTAAATTGAATTTTTAATGCGTATCATCACATGGATCTTTTAGATAAAAGTTTCCAATTGATTAGATGTGATTACGAAAAATTGTTACATGGAATATCTGTATGGATTGGTATCAATATAAATCAGAAATAATTATTATTAAAGAAATTACAGCTTCTGTAATTTCTATACCTAGTAGTCAGCAACCTAATTACAGTAATATGGGTTGCCGACTTCTAGGCAGTCACAACTAATTGTAAATAAAAAATTGAAATAAGGTATTTTGGAAATTGTGTTTTAATATCGAGTTGTACTAGGTTTAATCTAAAGATCTTTCGTTGAGTCAAAATTTTTCAGAAAAATATAATGGTTTTTCCAAAACATCGCAAAATGCCGAATTTGACAAAAATAATTGTATTTCATTATGCTTTATATCCGTGGTTTTGGTAAGCTTTGACCTAATCTGAAGTATGTAAAACAGTTCCGAAACTAGCTGAAAAGTCGTTTTTCGAATATAACAAAACGAGAAATGACAAATTTCACGTATTTAAATCGATTTAAAATTTTCGTAAAATCTCGAAAAAAAGACGTACCCATCGTTTTGGCAAAATTTTGACCAAACCTGATTCGTTTAGAACGGGTCCGGAACTACTTGAAAACTTGTTTTTCAAGTGTAATAAGACGAGAAATGACAAACTGCACACATTTAAATCGGTTTAAAATTTTCATAAAATCTTGAAAAAAAGACCCATCGTTTTGGCAAAATTTTGACCAAACCTGATTCGTTTAGAACGGGTCATGAACTTCTTGAAACCCGTTTTTCAAATATAATAAGACAAGAAATGGCAATCTGTACGTATTTAAATCGATTTAAAATTTTTGTAAAAACTGGGAAAAAAAGACGTAATATAGTCCATGGATTTGGCAAAATTTTGACCAAACCTGATTCGTTTAGAATGGGTCCGGAATTACTTGAAAACTTGTTTTTCAATTTTAATAAGACGAGAAATGACAAATTGCACGCATTTAAATCGATTTAAAATTTTCCTAAAATCTCGAAAAAAAGCCTTATTATAGTCTTAATAATTTCCGATCAAACGCATAAAAGGAGTTTCAATAAAACTTTACGTTCTAAAAAGATTCACACGTTTTAGTCGGATGTTTACGTATATTGCACCTCATTGTAGTGAAGTAGTGAGATGCAGTACACCCTTGAGATTAAGCAATTACCGAAGCGGTTTTAGTCTGATTACCAGTAACCACAACGTTAATTACCGCTATAACGCCAGAGCACCGATCTGAATACAGACTACACTATATTAGGCCTTACTAATTACTAAACACGTTTCATATATTGTAATAAATATTATGAAGGAGAAAACAGTATATTTGCATTAACTGTGGTTTATAGATGTATTGTTGATTTTCGGTATGCAGGTAACGCATTAACCTATTTAAACACTATTTTCAATAATACGGGATTTTTCTTGCTTTAGTTTTACCAACCAATTAATTTATCATCGATTTTTTTTTATGAAAGATTTGTTATTATACCTACCTAATCCTAATATTATCTTGGGTTTGTAATACACTGTGTCCAAAAGTTCGTAGACAAATATAAATACGAATAACGATAAGATGATTTAATAATCTTTTTATTACTTTTGTTTTATAGGTAATTTTGATAATTCCCCATTTGTACTTTTTCTAAAGTGAATTGGACGCACGCTATCTATCGGTATTTAGCTCTCACTTTTAATATTGGTAGCCTTGGAACTGGTCCAAATTGCGAATTGCAGTAATCTTAAGCTTTGTGAACATGCACAATCACACGAAGTAATCTAGAGAATTGCAAATCCAAACAGTTTGAAGGTCATTCATTCTTGTCCAAAAAGTCAGTCAAGTTTTCTTCGCACCAAGCCTAGACGACGCGGGCAGTATGTGATGGGGCTCCGTCTATGTCTTGAGTTGTTGGCAGCAACAATCTCTGTTTCGTAGTACTTTGCGTTGCTTTTGACACCTGAGCTAATGAATTTCGATTGAAATTTGCCCCGTTTGGAAATGTTATTGTAGCATTCTGAAAGCAAGGAACGTAGGAACGGAGTGTTGAACAGTTTTTCGCCTAAAAAGATAAATCCATCACCTCCTTGAATTTTCTTTTCGTGTAAGCTCGCATTGTCAGATTTTCTCTGGGCAAGGAATTCGTGGAGCGTTTGCTTCGGATGCCAATTTACACCTGGAACACTCTAGATTTCGACGTATCCGTTCCCGAACAATTTTCATCGTTCGAAGACTTCTTATGGGACGTGGTTGATCCGATCTTGGTTTGATCCGTCCGATCTTTAACGGCCTTTGTTTGTGCCAGTTTTCTGACCTTGTAAGCAATGGCTCGACTAATCGTCGTTTTTTTTTAATGTTTTGAAAATAGCCGTTCCGCTAGAACCGGCAAAAAACTTTTTTAACCACAAGATTGCGTAAACCCTCCGTACGGGGTCACTTGTGAGGGGTTACAAGTAATTACATACCTATATATTTTGGATTTGCGTTCCTAGCTCGTTAACAAAGAAAAACCTTTTTTGTCCTTAAACCATGCGTTTATTAGCAACATATAACTCTATCTTCACAAGTCACTATCCAGGTAAGTATACCTACTAACCGTGATCAGCATTGTTTTACTGCGGCGATTAGACTGGTGCTGACAATGCCGAATAATCGTTGCTTTTTCTTTAAAAATGCAGATGGATTCGAACTTTCGTTTGCTGATCGATCAGACGAACGGTAAACCTGCTCGGTCGCCAGATCTGAAATTTTATGTGGATTTGTTAATGTTCTGGTTATTAATTTTAGACAAAATCCAAACCATTAGTTATCGAGTCAAAGATCATATTCATATTATGTTTTAATAATTTTTAATATTAAAATTTTAATTAGTAAGATAAAAATCCAACTTACACGTTTTTTTCTTTCGCTTGCGTCACATACGTATTACCATAACGTTGTCAAACCAGAAAAAACGGTCTTTGGACGAAGTCCGCAACTAAAAACGTAGAAAGAACAGATTATAATTTTCCTAGGACGGCCCGTGAAACTTGAGAGTCGTTAGTTTTAACGACGTCGCTAATGAAACAATCCAAGATGCAATTATGAGAAACGACACATTTAGCTAAAGTGTCTCGCTCTATTGTCGTAACTTAAAACAGGGGAGCCTTTAGAATTTTATATTTATATTAAATTATAGATTATTTAGACTTTTAATAAACTAAATCTCTCAGTTATTATTAATTTTATACCGTCACACCCCAAACTGCTTAATTAAATGGATTCGCTTTATATTTCAAAAATTTTTGAAATAACGAATTAAAATTAATAATTATTAAATAACTTATAGATACTTATTTTATTAAAGGCGATCTCTCCTTAAAAGTGATTTATTAAAGCTACTTGTTTTATTAATTGTTGTTATCGATAAGTAACGTTCTAAATTGCAACATAATATATTAACGTTGTATCTATGTACTATATGAAATTTCATAATAAACAAATGAAATATGTACTTACTACTTAGTAGGTAGGTAAGTACTTAAAATCAATGCGATTTAATTTTTCAAATACAGGTAAAAATTATATTGGTCATTATTTCAACTCGAGCAAATTTAACTGAACGAAAACGAGAATACAATAAAAAGACTGCATAAAATCATTAATCTCGAAGTAAGTAGAACAAGATGGCGTGATAAAAACTGCTGATTGTTCATTTAAGTTTAATTAGTACGCAGTGAAATCATCTTTATATCCCTCTAAATGTGCGTCGCTATATAAAAGGGAACGCGCGTCATTTCTCTTGTTAGCCATTTAAGACCCTAACAGACTAACGTATTCTAAATCGATTTTATTTTCATTACCTATTGATACGGATTAGTTAAATAATTTTATTATAAATAAATAGTTCTAAAAAAAATTATATTGATTGTTAGTAATATCTACATAGTTTGTTAACTTATTTTTTGTAAAACGCGCTTTTCGAGTCAAAATTAAATACGGAGTAGTCGTCGCTTATTATGTTCACTAGTTATTAGAATCGGCCGCTTAATATGCTCATTATTGTCTGAAGGTAATGATTAAACTAATTTATTTTTATTGCCGTTTAACGGAATCGACGGATATTTGAATCAAAGCTGCTAGTCCCAGCGTGATTCTATTAAACGGCATCTACCGCATAACCAACGATATTCGTGGAAAATTGTTTCGTCCGAAACAAGCTTTTAATGGATATATCGATAAATCATAAAAGATTTTTACAATTTCAAATGAGAAAATATGAAAATATCTTATCGTTAGATTTTCTATTCAAATAAAGCAAGAAATATAAGTAGGACATACAATTTTTGTAATTCAGGAAATTAACTTGAACGTTCGTACCTACGTTTCAAGAGAAAATTTGTAAAGGCATAGAAGCTACCCAACAGTGTAGTTATTACGTAGTCTGTCCGCAACGGCGCTGTGAGCCAAATTAGTCCCAGATTAAAACTGCGATGTCCCCCAACGGCTATTAACAGTACACTCTTTCACAAAAATTCCAATTAGCCTGGTAGGGTAAGTTTTTGATCGTTTGCAGCTTTTTTGTTTTATTTCTTTGGATTACACGGCAACGTGCCAGATTTTTAACTAGAACTTATTAAAACTCATTTTCGCTAATAAAAATTACCAGTTCCGCGAATAATGCTCTAATGTACAATTTCTAAGGTTATAATCATAAAAACGTGCGGTTAACTACAATAAAATTTTCAATTAGTAAACATTAAACAATCAAACGCTACATGATCCACACCAATGCCCATTAAAAAAGCAAATACTATCCAAATTCCAATCTATTCTTATCGCAATAAGTGCTTAATAAGAAAAATACATGTACCGGTATAATGAACGATGAAAAATAGAAACCAATTTAAAAATTTTTCCGTGTAAGAGAAAAGCTCAAGCCGTAGTGGACGCGGTTGCTTTCCTCTATTCGAGCGCCCCAAGCGACCATTTGTTTAACTGCCTGACTTCATACCCGCGCACTACACTTTTAATTAACAGAGCTAAATCGTTTAATGTGTCCCCAGACATTACTTTAATCTGGTGCTAATTATTACATCCCTTCCACTTCTCTCCCTCTTATCGTCCATTTTGAGGCTGCTCCACTTTAATCGTCTTCTCATTGTTAGCATATTTAGCGTTTTGCATTTAGAATACATAAACTATTTGCTTTATAAATTCTTTAGGGCATTCTATCTAGATACTATGTTAATTTTTAAACAAGAAAAAAATATTCTATTAAACACCCCATAAATCGGAAACTTTACATTTATCTACCTAGTATAGTAATTTAACACTTTTCAGATTTTCAAGCACACCTACTGAAACATATACTATAAGTATAGGTACCGGTCGATTGCAAAAATTAACAAACAACGACAAAAGAATTTCATTTGCAGAGCATATAAACGATTGCGTCATGCTTCAGTCGACTTAGCTTTTTAAGGGTTCTTGTAAAACACGGGGGCTAGTATAGCATTGTTGTGAAAATGGAGTCCACCATTTTAACTTGCCAATGACGAAGGATTTGTTCTTCGTCAGATTTTTATGCTTAAAATTACTTAAGAAACACGCCCCTAAAGTTCGGCAGATTCGTCCCGATACACCTTGTATAATATTAGAATACATATTGAAGTTTCTTATGAAATTACACTTAAGTATTTAATTTACAAATTCGACTTACGTAAAGGTTTACGGAACGAATTACTAAACGTAACTCCGGGGTATGACTGGAACATAAATTCAAAAGTATACCGGGTGTTTTATTTTTAAATTTTCAACAAACTTAAAAAGTTCGTTACCAAAATCGATGTGCGTGTCTAGCGTTCCTTTTTCGAAAACACAAAGTTTTGATTTTAATTTCGGATAAAACATCAAACAGCACCTACAAAATAGGTAATAATGTCTAATAAACTAACATTCCATCTCGTAATAAGGAAACAGGAAGAAACAGAATTTTTCGAAAATGATATCGGAATGTTTGTTTGTGTTTAGTGTTTTTAGTGCAATATCTCGATTCAAAACTATAAATCTATAATTTCCTAGTAATACTTTGTATAGGGTATATTTTTCTGGATCATATAAAAAATTAAATTAAGGAACAACCAAATGTTAATAATAAACAAATAACAGATATTGATTACACATTATTAGATATTGGCGATATAGACTAAGCAAATGGTAACACGAGAAGAGTGTTTATTTTCAAGGGATGTGTGAGTCGCTCTCTTTAAATACTCAGATAAGTAGGTATATTAAATCGTAAGTACCGTTTAACTTGCACTTTATCAATTACCGATATATACAACGGAACAGTCGAATGTTGAAATAATTTCATACCGTTACGTCGAACAATGTAGTAGGTAAACTTTATATGCACAGTAGCATATGATCTACTGTTGACAATTTTAGTTTCCCATATGTCACATTAAAGATTATTAATAGACTAATTTGCCGACAGGTTTAAAAAGTATCAACGATAAATTGATATCAAACAAATTATTAACTAACAGCGAATAACATGTTTTTTTAGCGTATCAGGTAAAATTGTACGGGGCACATAATAATGTTAGGAACACAGGAATGTATAATTGTAAAATAATAAAAATAATTATAAAATTTAATAATAATAATAATATTAATAATTATAAAAAATGTATAATATGTAAAATTATGTTTTAATTTTTTTTTTCCTAATTTACTGCTGTTTTTTTAATAAATCGAGTGCCTACGTAAAACATATATTTTGTTATAAACTTCTTTAAGCAAATTTTAAGTTTTTTTTAATACTTCCGTAAAAAGCAAACTAATATACTGTTGCCGCTGGGACTGCCACTTGTCTGTAATACACTATAAGAAAAAATTAAAAACTTCTAAATTTTTCTTTGTATTTCCTACGTTTTTATCGTCATCTTTTTCCCTCTATCGCCAATTTCTTACGTAGATTATTCCATTGACTACGTACTTGTATTATTACGTACTTATACTTACGCTTCATATTTCACTGTATTTCTTCAACCATGGTAATTGCGAAAATGCGCGAAAGATAAAATTTCGTTCGCGAAATTGGACCGTCGAATGTTTGAGGAAACCCTAATCAAGACCCTAACCTAGTTCCTATCCAAAAGCCTAACCAAGCTCGATTTTCAAGAAATTTATGTTAGAACTTAAAGGTCCAGGTATTTACACTTTATAAATACATGGAGAGTTAGTCGACAACGAAAGATCCTGCCTTTCCTCGTCGTATTAATCCTTTTTGTTTGTATTCCTTTTAGAGAATACAACCCACGCGCACTCACACGCAAAAAGGCCTTATAAACCGAACGAGCACTCCTCGCATACAAGAACAATACGACGCCGTAATTTAAAATTCAAACTACTGAAACAAGCATTACCGTTCTAACGCGAAAGATCTGAAGCGGTTTTGCCAGAATTCTATATATAAATGCATTCGAGTTTATACGTGGATACTAGGAAATCCCGCTTTTATTTTAAAAACATGCCGTTCTTTGTTCGCATTCCGATAAGCTATGAAAGTAGGCGGTGCACATGTTTTATTAGTTTCTTTGTATTTTATCGGTCGCATAAAAATGCGATTAAACTTTTATCTGGTTTATGGTTTGTAATAGGGAAATTTTCAATGTTAAGGAGCACACAAATAGTTTTTAAATTAAAAATAGAGTAAATTTATAATTCTGCTGAATAAAGGCAGTAGATAGTGATTATCCAAATAATTTTAAACTGGTAAGTATTAGCGAATTTTCATAGAAAATAAAGCTATTGTAGGCTGTCTGATGACGGGTCCCAGACGTGTCCTTTTGGATTTTCTCCGATCACAACCCCTAGATCACGAAAATATAAATCATTCATTTTAGGTCGGTCATATATATATAATCAATTTATTTAGGACACGATTTCGGACGCAATTTTGATCGTAGGAAACTGAAATTTGGACAACGTATTGTCTTTACGAAAACGAAAGACGAGTTCGTTAACCAGTTAAATCGACCGACCCGTTTCAAAATAGTGGCTGTTCAAAAAAAATTAAATAATTAAAACCTCCGTTATTACTCATCGGATCGGTAATATGAAATATGTTTTGAAATCCGCATAAAATTCTCTACCGATCATGTCTCTTTATAATTTTCGATAGCATACACCGTTTCCGAAATAATCGAAAAAAAGTGATAATCTTTTTAGTTCTTATTTTCTTTTGTAAATATGATTTTTCAAAAAATGTATTTCTTTTGAGAAAAACTTTTAAAAATGAGTTTTTTAACATGCGACATGAAAATTCGATACCGAGACTAGTGCGCGGTCGGATTTCTAATAATCATATTTATTTTATTTCTAAGGTAAATTATACTAGGAGCAGTTTTCAATTTTGTTGTTATAACGGATTTAATTTGAATATTTTAAATCGATCAATTCAATTATAAATCGATATAATAACATCTGTTTACGTCACCGTTTTTTATTCGCGGTTCCAACTGATATTTTATGCAATAACAGTAAAACAATAAAAATGAAAAACATACCAAGCATGCAAACATACAAAGTAAGTATACAGAGTATATGTTTTTCATTTAAACTGTTTTTTTGTAGATTTACCATGATTTCATAAAATATCTGTTATATTTACTAATAGGTAAGGAGCCGTAAACAAGTCAATCGACTTACAGGGTGTTTCGTTAATAATGCGACATAGAGTAACTGGAGAATCCTTGGTCAAAAATATGATGAGTTGACCTAAAACAATTAGATAACATGTGTCTCATTACTGAGATACAGGGTGTTTTATTTCTAAATTGAAAGGAGTTTTTTTACCAATTATTCTAAGACTGTTTAATATCTCACTGTAAAACTCTGCAGGAAGTTTAGGTACTTTATAACACATTAAACTGTGAAAAAACAGAGTTTTTAACTATTACCAGAGGCGTACATCAAAAGCAAAGGAAGAATTGCCCTATTTTCAAACACAAATAACTTGAAAAATACTCACTTTATTTGCAAAGAAACAAGGTTACCTATGTACGTTATTTACGTAAAAAACATTTAAAAGAACTAAGAACAGAAGAAGAACTAAAACATCATACTAAAATGACGATTTTGCCGGTGGCGTAGAATTTAGAACAGAGAAACTCTTTCCCTGCCCTTGCCGTACGCCTCCGATAATAATTGGAAATTCTCTTTTTTCAAAATTTAATGTGTTATAAAGTACCTAAACTTGCAGCAGAATAATACAAAGAAACATTAAACGGTATCAAAATATTTGGCAAAAAGCTTTTTTAAACTTTGAAATAAAACATCCTGTACGTAGATGTTTTAGGATGTTTCCGGTAAGGAGGCATATTTTATGTGTTTTAAATGCTGTGCCCTGTATATACAGGGTGTCCCGGAATGAATCTGTCAAACTTTAGGGGCGCGTTTTTAAGTAATTTTAAGAAAAAAAAATTATATCAACGAAAGGTCCGATTCGGAAAAGTTATCGATCTAAGGCTTGTTAAAAAAAAGTTATAGTAATAAAAATCACAAGTTATGATAACTTATAAGTGACAGTAACAAAGTCTAACGCTATTTAATTAGCCTAACCTAACCTAATTTAAAAGCTTAACTACTTACAATTGCGCAACCAAGAAAATGTGTATATTCAAGGCTTTTTCCGAATCGTACCTACGTCGATATCACTATTTTTGCTTAAAATTATTTAAGGAATTAGTTCCCCTGAAGTTTGGCAGATTTCTCCCAGGACACCCTGTATGTTATGAAACTGAAAAAGTGTAGCTATAAGAATTCGTGCGGACAATTTAAATTTACGTAATCTTTAAACAAATACTCTTAATTGTCATATTTAATATATTTGAACAAACAAAAAAGTCAATTACGTTTACAGTTCATTACCTTTTCCAAATTATGTTAATTACAAAAATAATCCTTTGGTAATTATTAACAAATATTGACATATACATATTTCCTTGAGTAAATACTACACCATCGGCTCGTACTTATTTAATGGATTTTTTATGTAAACACGTAACACGAATTCATACTTTACGTTAAAAAAAAATTGTAAATTATTCATTCGCCATGGCTTCAAAATATAATTATACAATGTACTCGCATTAAATGCTCTTTGGTTACATATACAAATGTAAACACCGCATTCCTCGTACAGTTTGAGATATTGACGATTTTAAAGTTAATGGCCCATCTTGGATCACCGAAAATATAACAAAGACGATTATTTATTTACGGAGAGAAGTGTTGCCTTAAAAATTCCTAGATAGTCACGTTCCAACAGCAACGAACATCATTAGGTGTGTTCTTGCAAGCATGGATACAAACGGAATATTTGTATAAAGTTTTCGATCATTTTTGATAAAAAAAAATGTGTGAATCAGTTTTCAGTTTTTGTAGTTTAAACTACTTTTCTAAAATATGTTTGCTCGTGCTGTAAGTGTTTTATGACGGCATTTTTTTCGCCTTATTCCAAACACACAATTATCACTAAAATATCCAAAAACATTGAATTCTAAAACAAGTAGCTTTAGTTACGTTGATTCAACGAAATATAGGTGATAGAACTCGTTAATGTGAACAACTTTTTTTTTAGTAAATTTTTCAATGCAATGTTTCGTATCGAAATTATCCATATTTTTCGGATTTTTTTTAAACTGCCGTAACTTTTTTGGTAATAAACTAATTTTCAAGAACATGCACTTTTAGGAACTACAACTTTTATATTTACTAAATTTTCAAGAAGTTTAAAACTTCAAAATGCCGGCCTTTTAAAAAACAATTAAAGTTGGCCATTTTTAAAAGTGACCAATGGATTTTTTTTTTAAATTTACATTTTTAGAATCGCCAAAAAGTTTGTCTAAAATATTTTCATCAATTTTCGTTAGTTTTTCTGGATTACAACACGTGATTCTCGGTAGATAGTTGGGTTTTAACATTATTTATTAAAAAAAAATGCTTTTCAGGCTGCCACATACCTACCCCGTTATTGTTTTAAGAAAAATAGGTATAAAAACAGTTACGGAAGTTTAAAACAAAAACAAAAAAATATCGATTATAATTTTGATAATTTCAATACAAAACATTGTATCGGAAAAATTTACTAAAACAAGTTGTTCACATTAACGAGTTCTTTCACTCATATTTCTGTATAAAATACCTAAAGAAAACGCAGTATTAACAATATTATTAAACATAAAATAAAATAACATAAAATAATAAACAGACATTACGAAATTGAAATGATACGAATGATCTCAATTTTTTTAACAAAACTCCTGTTACAAAGTTGTAAGTGCGAAATGAATACCTGAATAAATATAGTAAAACTACTCAATACCACTCAAAACTGTGCGTTATTGAGAAGTGTCCGCCTAGAAAGTAATACGGACTATGAACAAAATTTTATAAGTTTTTCTATTATCCGTCCAAAATTTTTACACTAAAAACATTGCATAATTTCATTGGCCGCGTTCGTTATTTGGAAATTTCCGTTAAAAGAAGTTTTACTGTATCTATATTTCTAATAAAACTAAAATAAAAGAACTTTTAAATGTCTTACTAACTTAATAGCAAAATATAATTTAACAGAGTAGTGATAAAAAACGTATCTATATCTTATTTAAGTAAAAGCTAACTGATCTGAACATAACTTTGACGTCTGCAAGCTCGCTTTTCAAGTTTTCGTGCTAATCCGACGTGGAAATCGATCGCTTTTCTGCGAAATTTATTTTCTAGCAAATAAATTTCATAAACCTATACGAAAACACTTGTAGCTGACAACGAAATGTGTACCTATACAAATTTGATAACCATAAAATTTCGCACCTTTAAGAAATTTCCTGCATATTTCGAATACACCTTTATAATCGAATTCAATTGTTGCTATTTGTAGGCCCTCCATTTTTTTAAAAGTGCTTAAGGAAAAACGTTTATCAGATATTACTAAAATCTCGTATAACGAATAAAATTGAAACTTATTTAATAAAACAAAATTACCTATAAGAACTTTTACTATTTATTAAATGAATATTTAAAAATTCCGGTAATCGCGACTGTCGAAAAGTTTCTGATGACAATTTTTCCGTCTAGAAATATCGCGAAATTGTAAGATTAAGGAAAAGCAATTAGTCCCTAAGAATAAATCACACTTAATTCATTTTATAACTACATAAACCTGAAATATTCGACTAAATAAATTTGAAGGTAAATCAACACGAATCACGATCTGCCGTTAGGATTAAAGTGGCCTGAGACGGTTTTCAGTTGTTGCGTGGCAACCCCTTTCAGTTTCAGGGTAACAGGCGTGGTTTATAAGTTTCAGTCCAATGAAAGGACCGAATTTACGCGCAGATCTCCGCTATGTGTAATGTATACGTCTAATGTTGCTGTAATGCTCGATATTATGAGGATAATACATTTCAAATCGTTTAGTCTATCAACAGCATTGACGCTCGTTGGTTCCGCATGAAATGATTTGAAATAAACCGCATTTAAGTGTCGTTTTGTGTACAAGGACTAGATACCGCTCGTTTCAAAAATTCTTACGAGTCGCGAATAAATTTTCCTTGAAAATTTATTAAAAATGTGACGCATTTTCTAAATTCGTTAAAAAAATGGCACATTACATCGACGAAAATGCACATATGTTGCACAATCACCATTCAGATGCTTATCAATCGAAACCTATAAATATGGACACGAAAATTCAAGAAAATAAAGGATCTTTTTGCATAGATGCGTTATTATCGCGTACAAACGACCGTCCGAATTCTCCCGATACCTCCCGAAGTATTTCGCCATCATCAACAAGAAGTAGAAGTCCACCAATTTCACCAGGAAGCGAAGAAATCCCTCCGACGTCGTTCGTCCCTAGGCCTGGACTTTTAAATCACATCTACCCTAACGGCGGTTTATACGGCTACCAAACACAACATCACGTACAAAGTTCGGCATTTCACACCCTCGATGGATCTATGGTTCAAAAAATTCAAATTCCCATCAATCATCATAGTCAAAGCCAATTGCAGCAAATGCAGTTGGAATGGTTAGCGAGAACGGGAATGTTTTATCCACGATTGCCCGATTTAGCTGGTGAGTTTCAATTTCTTTTTTAGAAATAAGAAGTTTTAAACGATACAATTAAGTTAAGCTCTGGCCGATTTGAAATCAGTTAAAATACTGCGGTTTTAATTTTATTCAATAAAATGTGCGTCATTTCTGGTATAAATCTTATCGAAACATTACGTAGCGATGCTTAAAATCAATTTTAAATAGGTGCCTATGTTAGAATTAGAATTAAGTCTTAAATTATTATTATGATTTTAAATTAAATAATTAAATCTCTTAATGCAATTCGTGCCGAGTATACTTTATTGTACCACACAAAACACGATTAAACACTTGAACGATTATTTCCAAAATGGTCATATTTATATCTATTTTATTGTAACAAAATCGGTAGGTGTATTGTTTTTTATATTATATCAGCAATGAAAATGTTACTGTAAGAACGTTTCGCGAATGTTTCTATTATATTTATAATCATTAAGTTAATCTACCAGTTAATCAGCAAAATTCGCACACAAACTCAATGTGATTTTTTAAATTACATAAATCTAACAATAAGCAATACAACAACCAAATAGCTCACTGTGATATCAAAATTATGTTAAATACAACAACAAACTTCTAATAACCGAAACAACTAGCAAACGATCGTCCATTTTCTACATAATTTTGCTTAACAACAAATTGACATCATAATCGGTAGGCGCATTTTAAAATTCTCCTCATACAAAGTTGTTTCCGGATAAATAGAAACCAAAGAATAAACAACATACAAACAATCTAAAATCTTACTTATAACAAAAAAAACTATATTTGAAACAAAACGTCCACAACACATTGTGAACAGATCTCGAGAAAGGGATCTCTAAAATCGAGTTAGCTAATTGCAGGGCAGCACAGAGAAAGACGATAATAAAGCAGGATAAGGATATCGTGTCGCGAATAGAAAAGCGCGGAAACGAAGAGAGTAACGTACATACATAAGCGAGATACAAAATTTTTGGCATAAAGTTGCGAAGGGAGCGAAACGGACGACAGAGATGGATGTTTAAACGGAAGTACCATCAGAGAGAGATAAGCTCAGAGCGCCTTCCGGTTAGTTTAGCAGCGTAACAGAGACGCCCGGACCTAATGTAGTGCTGATCATGTTAGAATGTGTTTACAGGCCCAATTTACAATCCTCGTCCTCGCCTTGCTCATCGCTCGTCAGTCTCCTTGTTTGTCTTCCCAATAAGATGACGAACACTCAGATGGGATTATGGATGCCGTCATTTTGTCATAGTACGGAGAGTAACATTTGCAAAATATTTTTCAAGACATTCTTAATGTTTCAAATTTTTGAACATCCTTATAATATTTTTAAAATCCATTTCGAATGAGCGTAACACTTTTACTTAATCAATATTAGTTCTTAACACAACCGATTATCATCTGAACGCCGACGATACTAATCAAAAATCACAAAACCGAAACACTGAACCAAGTGTTTTAAAACGGGAATATAAAAAGGCGTTTATTAGAAAATTAAATTTATAGATAGGCAAGTACTTACCTACTTTTATTATAAATTGAAATCGCAGATACTATTCCTCCTGGTGTGCCACCCCTTTCGGTTTTCCCGGACTTTTAAGAAAGAAAATTAAAGTTTTACTGTTACGCAAATTAAAAATAGCTTAGCGTTAGTGCAAAAGTAAGTATACATATTTCTTCATAACAATTTAACAACAAATCATTTATGTGCGATTCAAAATGTGCAATGGAAATTAATTTTGACATCCGCGACGATAATCGATTGTGAGATAAGTAACACAAGTTTTTCGTCATGGTTTAATAGAAATTTTGGTCATATTAAATTACGTTGGAGCATTGGAAATGTGGCTTTGCTCGAATTTGGCTAATTTTTTGTATCAAAGATCCATCGTGACGTAAGTTATACTTTAGCAAAACAATAGCTTCTAAGAATTATTGACATATTTCCCGAAACAAAAAATTATTTTCAAAATTTTAAAACATTTTTTTTCAGAAATTATTATCGCGAATTATGTAGTACTTGTATGATATTGTAGAGGTACTAAAGGTTCATCGGTGGTATTTTTTTGAGGCTGTCCGTGTACAACAAATGAGAAAAATAAAGAATATTAAATTGCAACAATTTAAAAATATATCGTTTACTCGTGGGGTAGTCACCAATTTTTCGTATAAATGTTCCTCGTACCTATCCCTACTATATATGTAAATATCAACATTTTCTAAATTACGGGAAACAGGTAAATTTATGAAAAAGTTTATCATTTAAATCCTATAGTAGTTTATACAGGATGTCCAGGAAATTGGTAGAGAATCTCAAGGGAGCGTATAAACCCACGTTAAAATAATACAAGTTTCTGTGAAAAAAAAATTCTACGGCGCTTCCTTATTGAGATATTCACCATTAAAGTTGAAAAATAAAAATCAATTTCTTTAAATAAAATTGTTTTTTCATTTGAATTTAATAATTTTTGGTATACCTGACGTAATAAATTAAGGCCTTTAAAACTGTGTAAGATTTTTTGATATCACCTCAGACGAGCCAGACCTTTTACACCCCTTGGAAAATTTTGATATTTACACATATAGTATACGAAAAACATTTGACGGAAAATTGGTGACTGCACCCCGAGTATAAGATATATTTTTTAATTATTTCAATTTAATATTCTCTATTTTTCTCATTTGCTGTACACGAACAAACCCAAAAAATACCGGTGATAAGCCTTTAGTACCTCTACAATTACCACAAAATTCGCGATAATAGTTATTGAGAATTTTTTTTTTTAATTTTGAGTACTTACATGTAATTTGTTTTCGGAAAGTATGAATTTTGAAAACTAGTATTATAAAAAAAATTAGCCAAATTCGAACAAAGGCACATTTCCAGTCTATGCACTTTAAATATTATTAAACTATGTATCTTACTTTGAAAAACTTATTAATGAATATTTTACAAAAATATTTCAAATTGTTGTCAACAACAAAACGGTATTGATAACTTTTTTGTATACAAATGTCATCCGTTTTTTATGCGTAAACGATAACTTTTAATAACACTTTTGTAGCGACACCATTTTGTTGGTACATTCTATTTATTAAGAATTTCCAAACGAGAACTATCTAAAAGAGTTATAAAGCCCCGATTAGCAATCAATGTACATATTAACAAACAGGTCTTAAAGAAAGTTAGTTATCATATGCGGTAATACTATGGTCCAACCTGGCGATAACAACGATTGATTCTGGCATATAGGTCAATGGTTAATCACACAGAAACTTCATAAAATCATTTTAAAGAAATTTAAAAAAAAATACGTCCAGTCTTCATTTTTTTCCTAATGACTAACCAAATATTTATTGTAAACGTGTTTTTAAAACCTTTCAAGGATTTTTATCGTTCAAGTAATGCGCATTAAAAAGATTCGTAATTTCATCAACAATTAATACTACATACTTAGTTTAACTATATAGTTGCCGACTGTTTGATTACCTATTAATTTCTGCACGTTTAGGCTTTTTTGACAATAATCATTTTCCACGCTTATACGAACTAAAAGTATTATTTAGATTAATATTTAACTACAAACATCTCGTTTTTTAATAATTTTGACTGTAGTTATATCTATTACCGATTTTTAAAGAGATAACTAGGATTCGAAAATTTCAAAAAAAAATTTTAAATACAAACGTCAACAGTTACCTATATTTATAATGAATGCAGGCAGCTTTATATAATAAATTTCTTTAAATCACATTAACAAACGGTTACTTAACCTACTTCTGCACGTAGGTACTTATCTACAAGCTGACCCGTCGAAAACGAAACGGTCGTGTTTAAGGGCGCATATAAAAAATTAATTTTTTTAATAAACGCTCAAACACGTCGATTTTATTAGGAAGGGAGACATGCTAGTGGCTAATTTTTGTTTACTTAACTTCAACCCCAAAGTGATGCTTGTTGTCACCCTAATAATTTCAAATGTCACAGAAAGGGGTGCCAAAAGAGAGATGTTGTCGTTCAAAAATTCCGTTTACAATTGTTGGTGTTGAAGTTGAGCAAACGCACATGTTCCCCATCGCTAATAACATCGACGTGGTCGAGGATTTTTTGAAAAAGAAATCGATTGGTCCCGCACAAATCTGTTTCGTGATCGGTGGGTCAGATTTTACTGTTCGTTTAGCAGTGATTATTCGAAATAGAATTAACAAAATTTAAAAATTGAAACAGAAATTTTTGGAGAGTGACGTCAACCCTCACCCTTTAGTGTTGAAGTTAAACTTATGAAAATAAGTCGACTTATTCAAGCGTTCTTTGGAAAGATTAATGTATATGCCCCAAAACGCATCAGATTCATTTTCGATGGACCACCTTGTGTATCAAGAGTCTCTTTAATGCGAAATACACCAGTACGTAGGTATATCATAAATCTTTGTTAATAATAGATAATTAAATTTTTATTTAATCTCCGTTTACTATTAAACAGTAATTTTACGAGCCGCGTTATTTGGCATTCAACAATAATTTTTCTATTGCCTTAATGGATTTGTGAAACATCTCGTGAAGACGCCTCGTATGCCGAAAGTTAAGCTCGAAGCGGGCGCTTCGCTCGTTGTTAACAATAATTCAATTATACTTCATCAAGAGTACGCTGTTTTCAGCAATGCCGCTTAGATGAGCTGCAATTTGCATTTAATTATCACATATAATGCGTATTAAACGGTCTGTATGCTGTCGAGCAACTTTAGCGTGAAACTGGACTCGGGAAAATTTGAATATGTGATTTGATGGCGGGCATTATACTAATTTAAGCAATAAATCAGTGTATCGGCTTATGTTAAAACTCGAAAATTGTTTTGTTATCTACTATTGGAAAATTCTAGTGTGATCTGAAAATCAAAATTAATATAGGTAGGTACATACGACGATAATATTATTGAGAACCGATTACTATTTATTTAATTATATCGACGGAGGCCGACAACAAAACTAATTTACAATGGCAGATATGCAATTAAATTGATATCGAGTCGATAATGAGTAACAGTTTCTGTATCATTATTGAGATAATCCAAGGCATATGGTGACAAGTTCAGAAATTTAATATTAAATGTTCGTTTTGTTGGTCTACGGATTGTTTTTATCTACGCTTGTATATTTTACGTTTAGTTAATAAGCAATAACGACGAAAATATCAAAATAATATGCAAGTACAGTTTTTATAAAGCTGAATCAAATTATGGAGGACGTTAAGGTTTCCTTTTCCACGCAAAAATAGTGGATTTTTAATCAATGTGCGAATCAGGCAAAACACCCGGTAATACGTGATTGTATGATTCATGACTATATCAACATAATCAACTAACGATTTACATTTAGACGATGTTATTTTTAAGAACTAATTTTTGTCGTAATATGTAAATATTTTTTATTAATCGTGTATCGGTTATAACGAGCAAAAAGTGATCGTCCCGTCAATCTCGTTATAATCGAATTCGACTATATGTACTTGATATTCGGTAATAAATAAAGCAATTTATGAATGGAAAAAATTACTTCTCCTCTTTCGTCCAATTCGTGTACCAAATATATGCACAAAAAAACAAAAACCTATTCCCAATTTCAAAACCCTAGACGACCAAGGGGGAATTTAGTGGTTAATGGTTCGCTATAATAAGCGATAAGAGAAAATGGTTCGAAATAATTAATGGAATGTGAAACGTAGATCACGGAAACGAGGAATTTTCGCTAAAATCGCTATCCAATTGAAAAATTATGTTTACGTAATAAGAACAAAGAAATTTAGTCTCAAATTCACGTGTGAAACTAAACAGTGTATATAGCGTCTTAATAACAGAATTATTTAAAAAAGAAAGACAATTGAATCAAACGAGTTATCAAAATATTTATCTGATACACTTTAACGTTTGATTTTATATCATAAGCTTAATTCGTCCCGCTTAAAGAAGAAATTAAGCGTATGAATTCTACGCAACGCGTAGTTTAAATCAACCCCCGATAACCTTTACGGTAGGGGTGTGGAGTGCACCCACATGCCACAACTAAAAGGGACGTATGCGCTTGTTAAGTGCAATAAATTACTTTAATTGTTGTCATCAACTTCGCTAATGGGCTACATCTATTTGCGCTAAACTTGCTGATTAAATGAATAATATTTATTTTGTTAAATGTACTTTTAAATTACCACGTCTTACAACATTATTTCGTTTGTGTTTTATTGCGAAGCGTTGTGGATAAATTCGAAATTTATTATTGTTATAAATAATATTCTTTGACGAGTTTATGATCAATAAGGTGGAAAGATTTTATTATTATGAAACATTATAAAAGAGACTTTAACGATCAATAAGAAAAGATCATTTTTCCGATAACCAAACTATAAAAAAATGCATAAATTTGCACCTTCGATTGTTAACTGACTGTTGACGATTACGAACAAATAGTTAAGGTGCAACAATGAAGTTCCGTTAGCCAATTAAACACTTTCTAGTCAATGCGAAATTATTTCACACACTTTTATTAACGAAGACAAATGTTTTAATTCTCGAGTCATTTCACAAGAACGTAATAGTTTGAGTCACGAGCCGAAGACGAGTGGTTTAATCACACGAGTGCGGAATATCCGTTTTTCACCACTTATTGTACAATATATTATTTTTAAGTTATATTTTATGTTAGAGTTCATGTAAGAAAAACTGTATAAACATGAACACGTGAAAGCAATAAATTAATCTTATTAAAGATTTAACGGAGGAGTAACTGTACGTAACGCATCGCGGATTAAATTAATTACGTTACCTTGTAGTATGGGAGTTAGGTAGTAAATAGTCTATATATATATGAACACGGGTCCAATTTCTAATATGTAGTTATCAAGTTATGACGGATGCAATAGTACCGGCGGCATTGGGATGTATGTGATATATATCAGTGCCCACGGCACATCGCCAACAAAATTGTTTCTTGGTGCCTTTGGTGTTTGGTTTAACCACTATTTCTCGGCAACCATTAGGAATAGGACCCACAACTCACAATATGACTCACCACTCGCCACAATATGACAGATTCCTCTTGATCACCCTGTATTTAGAATCTCTCATTGTCAATCAAAAAGCTCTACTTATAGATTGAAAGTAATCGTACAACGCCTAATTTTGTTTTAGAAAAATTGAGCTTCGCAGTTAAACTCTTATAACAATAAATAATTCGTTACCTACCTACAAATTTTCATTAGATTTTCGGTTACTAATTTACCTATATAAAATTTTAAATCAATAAGGCAAAGCAAAATCCTCGAATTTCTACCGTATTTAATTTTAATTATAAATACGGCTAACCTAAAATCGTTAAATCGTTAAATCATCGGATCATCCTCAAAGTCAATTTGCATTCTTTTTGTTTGACAAGTCTGAAATCGTTTCCAAAGTCCGATCGAGAACACTAATGCTAGTCATTTATAAGCATCGAGCGTGCACATAACCTCTATATATCAGAAAGCAATCGGGAAAATCGCTGGAGGGCTTTAAAACATTCTGATGATCGTTCGAGCGTGATTTACAACGGAAATTCAGCTTTTCCTCTGTTATTATCTTACGAAACTATCCTCGATGCGTTCATTTCTTGATACATAATAGACATAACTCAGTTTATGGATAAAGTTCGTAGTTTTGGGTTTTTTTCATCATTATTATTATTACCACCGACCATTAATTGATACATCTATAAATTATAGTTCTCGAGTCGATGAAATCGTCAGTTTTAAATTTAAAATGATTTAGAGGCGATATGTTTTTAAAGCTTGTCAAATATCCCATTGTTAAATTGTCACCCTTCTGCGTTGAAAGTTAAAACGCGATGACGCTCTCCGAATTGCATCAAGTTAAAAATAAATAGAATATACCAACTAAAATCGACAGATGGTCACCTGCTAATATAACTTGTATAAATACAGGGTAGCTCTAAATAGATCTAATATCAACAAACCATTGAATTATAATGGGTGGCCATAAA
The DNA here is from genome assembly GCA_036326145.1 of Rhagophthalmus giganteus. Lineage (NCBI taxonomy): Eukaryota > Metazoa > Arthropoda > Insecta > Coleoptera > Rhagophthalmidae > Rhagophthalmus > Rhagophthalmus giganteus. Next base: position 50,682,315 of record JARFJA010000001.1, read on the forward strand.
ATTTAGCGCTTAATTGGAGTTAGGGTGGTGCTTTTGTCACTTTAATTCTATTTACAGACATCTCACTGATGGAAAATGATAATCTCTTATTATCGCCGAACTTTAACTTTATATTACGTACTATTTAAATGAAAATTATTTAAATCGATGCCCACTAACTAAATAGAAGTATTTTCCGAAAAAAAAAATGGCAAATGCCGATTTTGTCGAAACTCGCCGCGACTCGTCGCCTATACGAAATACAGATTCGAAGTAATTATTAATCAACGTGCTTTCGAAACCTATTATCGTGCGCCCATAAGCCGAAAAGGGATACTCATTGGAGCGGCGCTAAATCAAATTCTCGCCAAATGTCTCCTGCAGAATTCAAAATAAAAGCCAATTACAACTATACTAATATTTTTACAAGCGATTAGCATGTAAGGGGAATACTTGATGCAATTATTTTTATTGAACGTTATTTATTTTACTACGGTCGTGTCGAGACATCTCTTAAATGGATTATTCAATCACATTAAGGTAGATATCCGACGCTGCCTTTTTCTAAACGATTATTGTTTATTTTCCACCTCAAAAATTAAGCGAGACTTTAGATCGCACCTGTTTTGTTTTGTTCGATTGTCGCTTATTTTGAAGTAGGAGCAAATACAGGATCGCGACACGGGCTAAGATAGCTTAAAATAAATTGGATCTTTCAGAGGGACTCTAGTGGAAAGGCCGCACAACTGTGTTTAGAAGAGTAGTCTTTATCGACGATCTAACAAAAGAGGTTGAAATTAGGGGTGTCGTTAAATGTATTAGGATATTAAATTATCATGACAATGGTACAATCAGAGGGTTGTAGTGATAAATATACTACAAACATACGTCCCTTCTGGCCACAGGTTTTATACGCAATATGGTGACAAATTAGAGGAGGTTCTGCCCATGAATAATTATATAAATAGTTAACGCTCATATTTTAGTTGCTAAACGAGATCTAGGATTTCTAATGCTTATTGGGGTCGGAGCCTATAATTTTTTTTCACGTTATTCGTAATAACAATGTTAGGCACTTAAAATAACATTTAAGACGGTAAACAATTAAATCCATATATTGCTTCAATTTTAAATAAAATAGTTAAAGTGCATACGTACAAAAATACCGACCGCACCCTCATCTAGATTATTTATTATTTTAAAATTACATTAAAACCATATCACTTAACCGATACCGACACAGCTTGGTGACCAGTATTAAGTTTACCTGCTAAGTACATTTTAAAATTATTATCCAATTAATTAATATATCAGGGCATTTTAGGAATTTGAATCTAAGTACATAATTAGTACGAAGTGTCAAAAGTGCTTTAGACGCAATCGTGAGGAAAAGGCGCCAAAAATGAATTTTTCACCAAAATCTCTTTTGCCGTTCATTTTAAGAGAAAATTACTTATATCGTACAATAAACTGGGGAAAATTTCCTACAATTTATGTTTTATTTGTTTTTCTGTAAAGTCGATAGTTTCGGCGTACTAGTTTCGCAAAGTTTACTCTACCAGGTAACTAGTATAGAAAAATTACACTATACCTTTTGTTACAAACATAAAAAATTGCACATTGTTTACATTTCCAGCTAGGAAGCGCCAGAAAAATTCCTCATAAAGTTATAAAGTTTGTCGTCACCACTTAAACTATTACCGTTACACCATAGGAACCGCTAGCTCGATTTTCAACACTAACAATAAATAAAACAGCAAATAAAATAAGAAACAGTTTTACTTTAAACTTTCTTAATTTAATCAATAAATGAAGAGTTTGAGCGAAAACTTAAAAAAAAACACTCGTCGTCTGAAAGATACGCTAAAGGTTTCTCATTTAAAACAAGAAAACGAAAATCGAACTAGTGGTTCCTATAGTATACCGGTAAAAGTTTAAGTTTTTTTGCGCCCCTTACCTGAAAATGTATATCCTAGATTAATTTAACAATGAGCAAATTTTCATGTTGATATCGAAAGGTAAAATGTAATTTCTATACATGCTAATTAATTAACGTCGAGTTATCCGGTAGAGTAAACTTTATGAATCTGACATGACAAAACTATTTACTTTATAGGAAAACGATAATAACATAAATTGTAGGAAACGTTCCCAAATTTATTTTAACATATAGGTATTTTTATCTTAAAATGAACCGCAAATGAGATACCGGTAAAAAATCATTTTCAACGTCTTTCCTCACGACGGCGGCTGGAGCACAGCCTGGATTTATGGTGACTTTTGACGTGTTAGTCGGCAGGGCCTAATTAACGATTGCGCCAAGTCTCCACTTCCTACTAATTACTTAGGACGATTGAGTTTTTTATTACTAAAATAGTTAAACTAATAAATTTATTTTATAACGTAAAATTGAAAATAAATTGCTAAGTTTTTTATATACACGTTACAGGTTGTGCTCCAGGACATGCTATTTTGGGAAAAACGCGAAGACCTAGAACAGCGTTTACATCTCAGCAACTATTAGAATTAGAAAAACAATTTAGACAGAATAAATACCTTTCGAGACCTAAGAGGTTCGAAGTGGCTACAAATCTCATGCTCACGGAAACGCAGGTAAACAATTTTCAGTCGAAACTTTACCTTACATATTTTACAAATTTTCTAATTAAGTATTTACTTCGCAAACTATTTCTAAACTCTACTCAAAACTACTTTCTTCAAGCTAAAAGTTATGGGATAGCTTAAGTGGAAGTTCAAACAAACAGAGAGAAGTCATATTTTAGGATTGCAATGACTAACTGCGCGAAATGTGACATAAATTTATCATGTCTGAACGCTCGCCCGACTTTGCGTTTGTTTCCTTCTTTAGCTATTCCGATATATTATTGTGCGTTATAGTAATTAACGTAGGTAATTTAAAAACGATTAAAAATAAAAATTTTCAGGTTAAAATATGGTTTCAAAACAGAAGAATGAAGTGGAAACGAAGTAAAAAAGCTCAACAGGAAGCGAAATTAGCGAAGGACGAAAGTGTCAGTGAAAAAAGACAATCTTCATTAAATTCCACTCAATCCAGCACCAAACCTAGTTCATCGTCCAGTCAGGATGCTATCGATAACCATCCGCAAACAACCGAAGCCCATAACGAAATTCGAAGGATTCAGGAAAACGAGCCTTTGTACAGACCTTACGTGGTTTAATTATTGCGCATTATCTTTTATTCTAGTCGAAATAACTGGAAATAAGAAAGATCTAATCGAATTATTTTACTTATCCACCTTCCTTTTAAAGCAAGTATCTACTGCGGGTTTAGATTTCCTTCGAGATTATGTAGTGTGCGCGCATAATTATGTATCATTTATATAAAAACGAAACTGGGTTAACACGTTTTTTATCACGGTAGTCATGGAAATTAATATTTTCCTTAATTAAGTTTTTTTTTCTTAAACCAGTTAAAATAGATAAGGAGGTAATTACCTATTTAATATAGAGATCGATAAAACTGAAAATTTTCATATTATTTAAATAAGCTGCAGCGCTTCCGTAAAATTTCTTTCATTAAAAGCTGCCGAACCTTTACAATTTTAGATGTCCATTCTATAAAAATCTGTTAGTGTTAACACCATGTTGACATATTGTCGCCATGGAAACGTACGAAAATCTCGTTTGTTTATCAACAAGCCTTTAAAAATAACAATTTTGTTACAGAATAGAATTTGTAAGATATAGTATAGAATTTTTAATCAAACTTCGAAAACTGATGTTAACGTATAGGTGAAGGTGTTTATGTAAATATTTCTTGTCTTTCATTACGATCACACAAAGAAAACGAACACCAAGCGAAGTCAACTATAATTTATTAATATTTAAAAACTTTATAGTCGATTAGGTTTTTCGTATGCCAAATAAATAATTTCGGATTTTGTGATTTACGGAAACTTTATTTAAATATTGTAATTGTGTAAATATAAATCATTACAGTTACTATAATAATAATAATAGGTAGATAATTCTTGTACAAAATAAGTCAGACTTTCCTACTTATTATTGTTTTAATTAGTATTTAGATATAACTGTAAATATTTTTAAAGTTCCTATAATGTATAAAAGTGTACAATGTAGAAATAAGAAATCCTAATAAAAAATTAAATAAACGACAACGTTTTCTTTGTTTTAAATTTTAAAATTATTTATTTTATTTTACAAAAATATTTCTATAAACAGTTGTACTGAAGAAATCGCTCCACGTTGACATTTGTCGAGGAGCTTTATTGCTTATTTGACAGTTGTCTGCTATATAGAATGGCTCAGAATTTATGGAGTCTATTCTGTAACAAATCTGTTATTTTTAAAAGACTGTTAAAAAAACTAACAATCGATCACAATCGAGATCTTCATACGTTTCCATGGCGATGACACCTCAAAAGGACGTGGAAATTCACAGATTTTACAGAGTAGACCCCTATATTACAATATTCTAGGATGTAAATACACAGAAAATGTAGTATTAGATAAATATTTGTTTTATGAAACCATGTCCAGTAAATTAAGGAATTGTTTATGCGCTACAGTCGTGGAGGGTTATCGTGAGTTTTTATTAGTGTCTTGCGTTAGTTTATTTCACGTAGTTAATTTTGTAAAATGAATTCTAAATCACCTTTTATAGTCAACAATTGTGAAATAAGCTATAAAGCTCCTTGGCAAATTTCAGCAAGATTTTAGTGAATAAAATTCTAAACGCATATTTGCAACGATCGTGACCATAATATTAGTTGTGATTTTCTATAGTAATACAATAAAAGCTTTGAATTTGTCGATTAATTCCCGATTATTTATTGCGTAACGACAAGAAGAGTGTGGAAAGAAACATTGAAAACATTTCATTTTTGTCATGTATGCCAATATATATTTCGATAGCCCGTTTCGCTATCAACTTCAAAGCTGCAGAAAATTATAGAGAATATTTTCACAAGCGTCAAACGTCAACGTTGGCACACATGACAGAAAGTCGAGATGAATCTCCATCACTTTTGGTATTTTAAGATATGTGGGTAGTGAGAGTGTTGGTCATTTATCGAACTTTGGTGTCGGGAAAGGTGTTTAACTGATATTTAAGGAAGGCCAAAGGAGTGACACCTGGAAAGACAGCGTTCGCGCATCCTTTTTATAATAAAATTATAAATAATAATAAATTACTCCTATAAATATAATAGTAGAGTTGAGATTCTTTTTGGCATTTTTATAATTACCTATTTATTTTTAATAAATTTTCAATAATAAAAATCTTGTTTTTCACTTTAAACTGGAAGTTTGAGACCCCAGAAAATGTTAAAATATAATATATGCAGTTTTTCAATCGTCATGTTCGAAAACTCTTCTGAAGAAACGGACAGTAATATCGGCGAAACGTCAAGTTTTAATTTTAATTTTAGGCGAACATGGCATAACCCGAGGAAATATCATCGAAATAAAGAACAATTAAAATCAATTAAATTGTTTTCTTTCATATTGAGGGTTACAAAAGGAAAACGATTAAATCAAAAAGTTTGAACATTATAAGCATTTTGTTTTAAGTTCGAGCAATATTGAAAAATTTTCAATAATCTACTGATCCCAACTCATCGTTTTTTCATTAAGTATCAAAAACGTGTTTAATTGTTGCGTGAATTGTTTCTTAAAACATTTAATACCGTTGGAATCGAATACGTTTAAACGATTTGAGAAAATTATTATATAAGTAGGTATTTGAATGAGTTAAAAATAAAATGTTACTTCGATGCATCTCCTTTGTTTAACAAGAATTCAAAACAAATAAATTATCATGTAAAAATTTTTTGAATAACGTCCCTTCCTTAAGATTCTTTCAATAAGATAAATAAAATGAAACAATGTAAACTTAATAAAATAAAATGATGGTAAGATTTGATCGTACTTACAAGATAATATATAGGGTGAGTTAAGATAATTACCCCCCCCCCCCATTAGTTTCTTAACAATATATGTTCAGATTGATACACCCTGTATATTCTTACATTTTTCTTTGAAAGAACTATCTTTTCTCTATACGGTGTTATAAACAATATTCTTGGATTAGATGACAAAATTACACTGTTAAACACGATAATACAAATAAAATAATGTGTAATTAAAATAAACCATTTAAAAATTTAAGCAGTCGCTAAGATTTTCGTATTTTATTCTGAACATTATCAAAATTGATAGGTACGACAAACAAAATCTAGAATTTTACTTTTTAATTTGCAACTTAATACAAATAGGCCAAATAGAAATACAAATAGAATTAAATCAATTTAAAAATCAGTATTTGTTACAGCTATATAGAATATTAAATTTTGCAAAATTCACTAACCAAAACGATACAACCATTACCTATCGTTATCAACAACCGTTACTATTACCAAAAAGCGTATTAGATATATTGTGTTTTATAGTGACTTATAGCTTAAGACTTATAGCTTATAGCTCAATGACTACGACTATGACCAGAATGACTATGTATCCGACTTTCAAGGAATTTATGTTAGAGCTAAAGTTTAAGTATTTACCCTTTACATGAAGGGTTAGTTTAAAAATGAAAGTCCTACCTTTCTTGCTTCTATCTTTTTCGTCGTTTAAATTCTATTTCTGTAAAAAAACTTCGTGATTATCGAGACGCCCACAAGGATAACACACGCGCGATAACATCGCTTGTTTTCGATAGGCGCATTAAACCCGCACATGCGAACAACGAGACGCCGGCCGACGCGACGCCGAAATTTTAAATACGTACCGAATAACACTACCGTTCTTTACTAATAATCCGACAGAACTGAAGTTATTTTTCTAAAATTATGTTTATAAATGAGTTATGGTTATTACATAAAGACCAGAAAATCTCGTTTTTGCTTTAGAAAGTTTCTGTTAATTGTTATTCGAATTTTAACAGATAAGTTGCGAAAGAACATACCTGCGCATGTTCTTGCTATGCATTTTATCGCAAAATAATGTACCATAAATACCTACGATTAAATATTTACGTGTTGTGATAAAAAAGTTCGAGATTTTAAATGCGGTCAACCTTGACCGTTAGCGGTGTAGGTAAATTCATATTTTTATAATAAAATTATTGGTAATTTATTCCAAATTGGAAGGAAGAATTTTGTATGTAGGTACACTTATTATTAAAAAAAATATATTAAATTGCAAATTTTACAATTTGTTTTCAATCCAAACTTCTTTATGTGTAAACGTATACTTAAACATTTTATTTTCTGACGTACACTGAAAAATGCATAAATTCACACCTTCGATTATTACCGGAAGTTGACTATTTTAAACAAATAACTATAGTGCGTGATTATAAAGTTCGATTGGCCAATTGAAATTCTTCTAGCCCGTGCGAAACGATTTCACACACTGTTGTTGACATCCGTCAACAAAATTACTTTTTAAACATGAATACATGCTGCGTGTTGTAGTCGTCGGAAATGAATGCACCTAGTGCATAACTAATATAAAATATCTGTTTTTGGGCACTTAATATACAATGACATAATTACTTAATAACAGGTACTTTTTTTGTGTTAGTGGTTAGTGACACACCTCGGAAGACACCAGGAAACCGCAATTAGGCATTACTTCTAGTGCCCCCCCTCCGAGACATCCATGCCTAGCAGGGGGGATATTTCATCACCCGTACCGGGATTCGAACCCAGGACCCATCAGGCTAGAGGTCAGTCTCCGACCATCTGACCGCTCGGCCATCGGGTCGGCATAACAGGTACCTATCTAGAGTAAAGTGGGGGAATACGCCGCAATTTATTATTTGACTTACGCAGATGGTTGGCGATGAAAATGTTTACACGAATATGTCCCATTGATAACGAAAAACATATTACACAAGTTTGCAAATTACCTAAAGCTAAACTGATGCATAATCAACCCTTCCCGTTTATTTTGTCATTTTAGATGTGGATTAACTGCATATTTCGTCATGAATATTAAATTCAGTATTATACCTGTCGTTTGAAAGCCTCAAGTAAATCCTTTAAGATGGAATAAGGGAATCTAACGACTTTTCTTTTACCTAAGCTTTTTTTGCTTTATGTGCTGTACTTTGTGTACTTGCGTGTTAACGTGATGATGTTGGCGATCATTACATTTATCGTATCTACCTAATCGTTCATAATTACTAGAGTAATACATAATATAATACTACAGGTATCTACATGTTACATCAATTCACGACATAATTATATTGTCTAGTATGAAATGCTATAAAAGTACCTACATTACTTTTTTATTGCACAGGTACCTACTTTCTAACCGTAATCAAATTAATTCGCGCGTTTTCACCTTCGGGCATGTTTTTCACACTCCCCGATTAATTTCAAGAAAACATGGTCAAATTCGATCTCCGACGTGACATTTATAAAGTAACGTAAACTTAACATTAAGCTCGACTATCGTCTCCTATTTACATAACGCTCGTAATGAAAGCAAAACGAACTAATTCAACGTGGTTTGTTTCTCCTTAAACGAATTGTATGTATTACAAGTCCATATCGCTCTTGATGCAATTTGCTAAAAGGTTTTGTCTAAAGTGGAGTTCTCGCTTAACTTAACAACTGATTCGGTATCATGTTTTTATGTATGAGGTATAGTCGATGTAAAAGTTCGACTGATGATTCGTCTTCCCCGAGTTTCGCTCTTTCAATTTTAAATGTTATATCATGTTAGATGTTGATCATTTTCACTCGCACCTGTAAAATTTTCGTTTATACACGTACAACTCATATATACCTATTGATATTAGAATTGGCATTTCAGCTTCGGAAAACTTCTAATTCGATAAGGAATTATCCTTTTCTCCTAACAAAGGTTCGCGCTTTTTGTTGCATAATAGAAATTGAGCTTTAATTAAAGCCGAGCTTTTAGAGCACCGCTTTTTCATCTAAGTGTACTGGGAAACAAGCTCGCTAGAGCAATAAATTATGAGTTTCTCGACCAAAATTACGAAGATTGGAACCAATCTAAAACTTTTCAACCAATCAGCAGACAGCATTACTCCTTCCACTGAACACACGATCAGATCACCCTCTCGGCTCAATTGTTTTAGTTTTGTTTTATTTGCTTGCCACTGGCGGCGCCAGGGATTTTGTATTACTAATAGATTTAAGAATGTACATTGAGGTTTCCTTAATTATTATTCAAAAATTTAAATAAGTTTCGCGTATTTTATGATTAACGCTGAAACAGACTTTTACTTGCTTTTAGGTGGATGTACGAGATCGTATTTGATTCGTTATCAATTTATTCTTTCAACTTTTTCGATATTTTAAAATTATTTATCGAAAAGAATCGATGATAAATAATAATTACTAACAATAAACACCTATACATACTACACTTATTGTTAATTAAAAGTGAATAAATACATTCGTTTTCGTGGACAATCGTTATGCGAACGATCTGTTTCGTATTTAGGAGGCGATAACAATCATCTACAAGTGTAATTCGAGGGGAAGATTTGTTTTAGGAAATTTATCCTCATCGAATTCGAAGTAGGTTAACATTTCCCTAATTCGATGAAATGAATTGAAGCCCCAGGATGTTTCGAAAACAGGAAGTGTCCGGAGCGGATCTTGATTGGTAATTGTTTCCCCGCGGCTCAACGGGACCAATCAACGAGCGAGAGTAGTGGCGCGGAAAACGGCACTCTAGATCTACTCCTTCAGAATAACAATAGCTCCCTTACAAACTTTTATCCGTCGAAGCTTGACTTTAAGGACATACGTAAGTGAAACGAAATTGGACAATTTTATGATTTTGATATTCGACTGGTGTAGAAGAGTTTGATTGAGCAGCGTTACTAATGCGAAATATTTAAACGATCCAAACGAAAATTAACGATTTATACGTATAATTTTCAATTTTCCGATTACGTCTATTATTTTGTATCAATATTCCATAAAACAGCCAATCAATTTATGAGTTCCATCAAAATTTATCTGTTAGATACACTTATAATATATGTATTAGGTAAAATATAAATATTCGCCAAGAAATGGCACTCAGGTACCTATAGCTATTACATAAAGGAAAAAAGTTTATCTGAACTCCACATTTCTAAACAAATTATCTAATTACCTAATTTGTTAAAATCGGTAACCAAATACATTCCTACCTCAGATATAAGTGTATCTTTTCATTTAAAAATTTATTTCGTGATTAATAGAACAAACAACCCCCTTCAAAGTTTTAGAGTGAAAATCTGTACCTACTTTTCTCAAAACGGTATACCTGTATTTCTGCAAAATTTAAGAAAAATATCTAATAGGTACATTCTACAAAATCAAAATTATTAAAGGGAATGTTGTCGATAATCCAACACATCGGTACCAGGTCAAGACGAATAGATTTTTTTTTAATTCGCGGAAATATCTGTATTTAAAATAAAATGAAGCTAATCTTGCAACGTGCAAACGAAATTTTGAATAAATATTTAATTAAACAACCTACTAAGTACCTATTTTTCTTTTTTTTTTTTTAATAAAACACTCTGTAGTATATGACTGAACACTAAAATTATATTTTCATGGAGCTTTATAGATTAATATAGGTAATGTTTTACAAGTTTATCGTTTTAATTGTGTTATAACTATATAAATTATTAAAAGTTAGTTTTATTAGTTTATTAAGCAGGCCAACAATTACGTACTATATAAGAAAACCATAAAATTTATTCATATAATTACACATAATTTAAAAATAGGTAGGCACATTTATTTATCGAAATACGTGAAAATGTGATTTGAAAAAGTTGTTTTGAGTGCTACAACACGATATTAAATATGAAGTCACAGTCGCCGAACTTGGAAAAAGACCCATCTACGTATAAAATCTTATATCGTTATAAAGCTCCATAAAACATTATTCTTACTGCGCCGTCGTATACAGAGTGTTTCATTTGAACACAATGAGAACAATAATTACATTTGTGCGTTTCAAACTCCTCGTTTTAATAATTGGGTCGTCGCGTCGCGTCGCAGCGTACTTATACTTAAACGTCTACGATTCTTGTCGAAATAAACTATCTACATTAAAATTATTTCGAAAGAAGCAGCGCGCAAAAATTGTAAACAGTTACTTCGCAGTAACAGCCAGGAAAGCGCTAAAACGGCTGTTCAATTAAATTACTGTTTATTTGCGTTTTTTATTTTACTTTTATAGTTGACGTATGACATCAATTGTGTCATGTGTTTTTCACAATAGCTTAAGGTCCTTCGGCCATATAGTCACCATATACTCATAATGTAGCGCTTACTTTTCTCTCTTTCAGCGATGAGCCCGGCTGAATGCGCCCATTGACTTATCCGCTCGCGTAACGCGGACCATTGCGTAACGGGCCTAAGAAAAATTCAAATATGTAGGTAATTATTATATACTGGGTGTTACGTTTAATATGCATGACTTTAAATGGCCGAAGCTTTTTCGAACAGTCTATATTATATGTATAGTATATGGTAGTGAGAATATAAAATAGCGTCGTCTAAACAAATAAAAAAAGTATAAAAATTGTTTTATTAAACGAATCAAGTAAAAAAATTAATAATAAAATAATGTATCTGTCATAACTAGCGTCATCTTTTAATACACATTCGAATAGAACTGATTACCCAAATAGCACTCTTCCTAAACACTTTAAAATTCAAATTCAAATTGAAATAAAGATTTACCTATTAATGAAATTATAGCGCCGAATTAAAAATTATTTTTTGTTTAATAAACGTAATATTAATATATTTTTAACTTAATTTATATGGTAGGCAATTGAATAAAAAGCACATGTACATTAGATTAAAATTTCAGGAGGAATTTTGTTTAAGGAAATGACATCCGATAAAGGATACGGATGATTAACATGGGAATTATGTTACACCGGCCAGATGAAGGCATTTAAGGGTGCCGAATTTTCATTGGCGCCACTGATTAACCTTCCGACCCCATTTGTTAACCAAGGCCTCTTAACAAAAAATATAAATATTCTTCAAATTAACATAATAGGTTGCAGCGAATTAACAATTCTAAAAAATAATTTTAAATACAACGCATTAATATTAATATCGCTCGTTACATTCGTCAAATACTGACTGTGAGTGAGTGTTAATTTTCATAAAAGTGCATACGTTATGGGAAACATCTTAATGCCCTTGGTTGAGCCCAATAAATCAATCACATGTAGTAGTTAATTATGCTGCTACTGAGTAATTACGGTCAGAATGCCTTGGAATTTTTAAAATATTCGAACAATTTTATGGTGTTCTATTGCTTTTGGAGTAAGGGTGATAATGTGGGCGCCAAAATATCCGGTATACATTTTTATATGTATACCGTAGAACTTATAAATGTACAATACGTTAATTATATGGGATTATTGTAAATTCTAGATATTCATATACTTCCTGGTGAAGTGAGGTGAGGTGAAGATAAGGTCATTTGAACCAAAATAGTCTCTAAAAAATTCATTCTTCTTTCTAAAAACGTGAAGCTTTACACTTTTTCAAATTTCGATTCCTTCCTGCACAATTTTTTGCGAACAAACTAAACTTATTTATCTAACTTTTTAGATGATTTTTTTATTGTGTTTTCAGTCATGAGTACTTATGTAAATATTCAGTAAGTAAACAGGTAATTACCTGTAAGTACTGTTTTACGTTAATTATTATTAAAACAATAAATATGCGATTTCAAAATCGGTGCTTGGTTATTCCTGGAATTTTTAGTAGGGTTTCAAAGAGTTATATCATATTTATGTTATTTTATAAATCATTACACCGAATTAACATTTTCCTCATTCAGACATCTACCTATATAACCTTCAATGGCACTAAATAGATAACTGTTATTTCAAATAATGTGGGTAATTTATAAATTAGTGAAAATATAATTACAACGTTACAAAGAAAATAAAATTATATTTTCATGATCCAAAACAGAAAACCGAGTGTAAATTAATATTTTACCTTAAAAAAAAAACGGCGGTATGCAATTAAGTAATCGTGAGAAAAGAAAGGTTTGACAAATAAAGAAAAAAATATTTGTGATAAGAATTATTTGGATCATTTACAATCGCAGTGTAAGGTAAAGTGAGGTCAAACGGATACCTCTTACGAAAATTGAGGCTATTAAAATACTATTAAAGTTGACAATTCTATACATATTTTCAGTAGTTTGATATGTTGCAATATGCTGTTATTTATTCGAATGTTTAAATACACCAAGTAGGTACTAACAATAAGTAAAAATTAATGTTCCGTTGCCGTTATAGTACTAATAGAATTATTTGAAAACATAAGATTCTGTGCAAATTAAAATTAGTTCGTGAAAGCTCTGCTTCGAGGGTAGGATAAGAAACGGCAAGGTTTTTTCTGATGGATACTAATATGGAAATCCCCTTTCTGATATCAGTGATACCTACTGTTTTAGAAATAAAACCGAACTAGTGCAAGTAGAGACAAACGAACACTTATAAATTTAATTAGGTATATGGTATACAAGATAGGTTCCCACATATCGATAAAACTCTATCGATAAAATATCGATAAAATTCTAATAAATTGTAGTCCTTTTTTATATCATATAATATATGTGCATAAAAATATGTCGCCTTTCAAACATGAAACTAAATTACAAATACACAATTTAGTAAATTTTTATTGACGACGTGATTGGCAGTCCACTTGAATAGACTATAGGTGATACCTATTTATTTTGCGAAGTTATTAATTTTTTTAATGAAAGTAATGTTGTAACAATATAAAAAGTAAAAAGAAGTATGAGAAAAAGTAAAAGAAGAATTGTTGTTCTAATTTATGTTTTGCGTATTGTAACTCAAAAACTGCATGGTTAAATGTTGTTTTAATTACAAGGTAGTGAGAAATCGTAAAAAAAATTGGATGGATTATTGTTCGTGGATAAAATAACGAATATATCTCCTAATTGTAAGTGTCCGTTTTTGCCTCTACCGTCGCGTCGGAGCAAACGGACACACGTGCATCACATGTTTATTTTATGCTGTTTCTCTCGATACAGTCATATTTTTCTAATAATTTTATTAGCATATCACAAAGCAATGTTCCGAGTAACAGTAACAATATTTACCTACAACAATAATTATAAGCGTAGATATTTAAAAGTATTTTCGAAAAACCTCTTAACGCTCCCGTTTGCCTCGCTTTTACCATATACTCACCTACGTTAGTAGCAAAATAGAAATAATTATTAATAAGGATTTTTAAACAATTTTTAATTCGTTGCAATACACCCACATTTTTTAAAACTTCGTTGAGCCAAAAATATTTTCACGCCAAATCGGTTGCATCGAAATATACAAGGTGCGTTAGCTATTTGAGAACATAACTGATGTTGAGCATAAAGTGGTTGCCCAAACTAATAAAAGCGTCGTGTCTGACACAGAAGATAGAAAATCTTGTTGTTTTGGCCGTCAGCTATTCAGAAATTGAAAGCTTCCTAAATGTCACTGGGTCCTTTGTGTTAAATCAGAAACTGGCTCGTAGTTTCCGGGTATCGGCGTCGTCGAGAGGAAGACCAAGCTTACCCATCACAATAGGTGCCAGAAACTGATTGAAATTTGCTATCAGGCCAACATGTACAAAGATCACTTGATCGACGCATGTCGTCGTTTCAGAAATCGCATTGAGGTAGTAATCGAAACTGATTTTTGCATGTACAGGGGGCTCCTAAATTAATGACAGCCTGCTCAAGTCGATAAGGGTCACCTTATCGCAGTTACCTACCTATACAATCTCGAACAGGTTGTGAAAATTAAAGAAGCCAACTGTACATACAGGGACCGTGGTGGTCTAGAGAGACAGTCTCTCGACTGACCTTCTAGTGCACTTACGGCCGCGGGTTCGAATCCCGCTACAACCATGGATATTGTGAATGTTATTTAGTAATAGAAAAAACACTACTAGCACCGATGTGAAATACCTATTATACAAGTACTGGGCACGATTAGTACCCAGGAGGACACCACTTGGGTACCTCCACATCGCATACCGACACCGTTGCCATACATAGCTGCTGGATAATGGATACAGTTTCCGAATCCATAAAAAAAACTGTACATACATATATATGTAAGAATGTTTACGTATGTATGTCTACCAACTTCTATAAGAACTGTTTTTTCTATTGATAATTTATGTTTTCCTTAACTACTAACTACTTAACTACAGCATCAAGCAAACAATTAAATTTTAAGAATAAAGATTTCCTATACGTATTATAATGTGGATGTTACTAAAATAATAATAATTGTCACTAATATTTTTATTCTTATCTAACACCAAACAAACACACAATTGTCATACATAAGCAGACATATGGGTAATATCGAATAACAAAAAAAAATCAAGAAACGTTAAGCAGCTAACATTTTTCTAAAACGAAAAATCGTTTTCTGCGGCTTTGATGTTTAAAATGAAGTTACAATTTCTGACAACGAAACTTTTCCTATAATGTTAAACTACTAAACGATTAGTAACAAATTGAATTTTGAAGCAAACAGAAATGTTATCCTCCTACACGTAGATGTAAATAAACATTATTAACCACATAGATTTATTTTAAATGCCTAATTTTGTTTTGAGACAGATGTTAGTAACTAAATATATCTTAATCAACCCCACTCTTAGTCCGACCGAATCCCGCCCTTTGAATAATCCCATTGGTAGAAACTAAATGAAGTTACTTAAAACTGTGTAAGTTTTTAATAATAGAGCTTAAGGCTTAAGTTCTGTGCGAATAAAATCATGACCTCGAGTAGTTCCGAAAATGGCTGCAGTTTTCTAAAAGTGATCGTTTAGTAGTGAAACCAAATTCGGCCGATTGACAATTAACATGTCTGCCGAAGAAGTTAGTGACGATAACAAACAAGAAACGAATTCCGAAGGGTTTCAAAAATTGAAAGCCAACAGTTTTTCGATTGAGTCGATTTTATCGTCGCGGTCAAAAGAACAATTTCCAAATCCCGATATAAACGATTTTAACGAAATTTATAATAAAGAGTGCAGTGGATTAACAAATGTATACGATTGTTATAAAAACGGTAACGCGGCAACTATTTCTAGTTGTTGCAATAATAACGAAATGGATTTTGAACAAGAAAAAAATGATCGTGGTGTAGGCGACGCTGAAGGTGTTTTCAAAAAATTTGGAGATAGTTCAGGTATGAAATTTGTTTTTATAGTTACATTTTGTTTATCGCTTGTTCTCTTATTCATTTTGGAGAAAAAAAATACTTCCTTTGTCCGAAAATATCGTGCTTATACATTTTTAAAAAACATTTAAAATTAACTAATTTTGTTTGTAACTAAAAGTAATCATCGAATAAAGGACGACGTTTGGGATTGTTTTTAACAAAAATTTTGTGTAAAATAAAGTAACACCCGCTGTTTTTACGCAACGGGAGATTTTGATGAAAATGTTGCTACATTACGAAGGAGTTCCGAATCGAAGCAATTAACTGCTAATGAGCGTATAATGGTAAAATGCAACAATTGTTGGAACGGAAGGAGGCCAAAGCGGCGATGCTATAACTTCTTCGTGAGGGACTGTTACTGGCAATTTTACAGCATGTTCGCAAAAAGCCAAGTCCCACTACAGTTGAGTCTTATTTGCACAATTAAAGTTATTAACTGAATTTATAAATGTATAGGTACCATATTTTCGAACTGGGGAAGTACTACCTACTTAATAAAAAAGAATTGTTTAGTTGTTACGTCGCTGCTTTTAAGAAAATAATACTCGTTTCAAACCAGATCGCAATTCGACACGTCCAACGAAGTCTATACTAACTCAAAATTTTGTTTTCGGTCAAAGTTATATTCAGATAAATTTTATTGATCGAATTTAACGTTAAGTACCTATACACTTAAGAAATAGGGGTTTGAAGGGTTTGCATTCATAAGACGCGTCGATATAAATGATTGAAACGACGAACAAAAACGAAAAAAAAAGAATATAACAGCTATTATAAATAAATAAATATAATAAAAGCAAGTAAAAATAACAACTAGTCCAGTGCAATAAGGTTTTTACCCCGGAACCCAGTTATACTGAATAGATTTTCATAAAACTTGTTTCACTGAGTTCCCAATAGTAAGAACATAAATGGCGACCTTTTAAAAATTACTGCTTGAGAATTATTAATCATTTAAGGGTCAATCCACCCCAAGATGGCCAGCCTAGTTGTTCGAAAATTACAAAAAAAACATTTATTTTTTGCTCGTGATCCTTATTTGTTGCTTTTTGTTTCATGCCGTGCGCCAGAGATTTAATTAAAACTATTATTTTTTGCACATTTTATACTATCTTCATATTTGTCACGTATATGCTACTTTTTCTATCTTGTATCTTTATGACCAAAATTTCATACCAAACTTAGCGTTTGCGTTTACAAAAAATTCAAACTTCGGAAGGGAAATTTATAGGAATTTTATAAAGAATTATAACATCAACCCCAATATCCTTTACAACTAGATACTTATATTAGGGTAGTTTTTGGAAATAAATAATTGTGCTTTAATATTTGTCCTCTTTTGCGTAAATAAACTCATAAATATGCTATTTTTTGTAAACTTTAGAGGTAAATACCGCGGTTGGACGACATGCTAAAAATTTTAACTTTTTGCGCTTTAAAGTACCTACTATATGAGAGTAAACCGCAGTAAACAGTTTGAATTGTATATTCCACTACAAGAAAAATTATACCGGGTTAAAATTGTTAAAAAATTAGGTTATCATATAACGTTCTTATGCGGGATGTCCTGGAAATGATAGAAAATCTCACGCGAGCGTATGGATCGCGTGAAAATAAGTTTCCATAAACTGTTTTCTACGATGCACCCCTACCAAAATGTTCACCCCCAAAATTGAGAAATAAATCAATTTTTTTTTAAACCAGTGATATTGAATAATGAAATCGAGAATGAGGAAAATGAAGAACTAAAGAAATTAATACTATGAATGGAATGAATACTAAAGAAATATCATGAAGTTTCATTTTGGTAAATAATTCTTTAATTTTGAAATTTACGTTTTAACCAAATTATACATATTTTATGACGTTACATTCGCCATTTCGTATCAAACATTTTTAATTTTGATTTTTTAACCATAAATTCATATTCCGAGATTCCTAAAACCATAAGAGTCTTATTTTCTTGACTATAAAATGTAGAAATTAATACATTTCAACGTATATTTTGTAATATTTTCACAATTTTCCAAAACATTTTTGGATTTTCGAAATAACGGTAATTTGGTAAAGAGTAAATTTTTAGTTCTCACTACTATAAACTCAATAAAACAAGTTTTACGAAAATCTATCCAGTAAAACTGGGTTCCGAGGTTTTTCATTTTTCATGTCTAACAACACTGGACTAAACTACTGAAAACAAGATTCTGAGTTGTTATACGTCTTCGTTGGACGCGTCGATTTATTTGAATAATATTAGAATTAGACCAAATAGGAAAATGGGTCCATTAACTATGAACGCTTTCTAATTTATTTGTTATTTTATAGTACTGAAAAATGGCGTTAAAGTAGGTATATTGTTATAAATTTAAATACGTACTTATTATAAACATTTAAATATTTCTTCTTAAAATAATGTTCGTGCAGTTATACAATGATCTATATATTTAGTATCATTAGAATCCTCAATTTTACAATTTTATTGTAAAATGTGTTCACGCTTTGAGCCCCTACTTCATAATTAATTCTTGATAAAAAATTAACTAAACTAAAATAGTGATAAATCTAGAAATTAAAATATTTTTTTTAAATTGCCTTTATTTTTACAAAAAATGCGTCGGCGTCGCGTTAGCGTCGCGTCGTGTCGTTTATAATTAGAATGTTACTTGTTTAAATGTTACTAATTTAATCAGTGTTTATTTCATTTTAATTATTTTAAATAAATACGATTACATGAAAATAAAATGTTGAATGTGCACAAAATGTATCGTACGTTATTTTTATATAAGTAATAAGTAACCACATCTTATTTAAATAAAGTCATTAATTTCAAAATTGACAAAATCAATAATAAATAAACTCGTTGTTGGTACCTACCTAAGTGTAATCGTTTATCTACAATAAATTTAATCAAATAATTACTAACAAAAATTTGTATTTAGTAAATGTTAGATACCTTTTCTAAAAAAATAATTAATTCAATCTCTTTTAATTAAAAAAATTTTAACTGACATACGTAAAGCAAATAAGGCCCACCTTAATAACAAATTAAATTAGTTATACATCTGTTAAAATTAAGTGCAATAACAGTGTTCGTATCAATAAAGTTTGTTTTATTACTATAATTAAAATAATTTAAAGTTTAACCAAGTAAGTTTAATCAAAAAGCACTATGTGTGGGCATGAACAAAATTAAGTATTTGAAAAAAAAATAATTTTTAAGATTTAAAACAGAATTTAAGACAGATGATCTGTCAGATTTGATCTGTTAATTATGTACAACATATATTTTTATAAACATTTTTAATTCAATTTGAAGTAACGTTTTTAGTCATTAAAACAAAGTCTGCAAGTACGAAGAAACAGAATGTCATATACGTATATTAGACCTAAACAGAACCTAAACTTTTAACCTATAGACAAATAAAAAAGTATGAATAATTGATAATGAATTGCATATAAGTTAGTACAATGAAGTCAAACAGACATAATATCCCAATAATTGATAAATATATGCTGTTGCTCCTTATTATTGCACCTTTGATCAACAATAAAGTTTCCATATGTTGCACCTTTCACTGGATGAAAGGCATTGGGCATTTAGCCGTTTTAAACCGATTAAGTACTATTATAAAAACAATGTTGAAATGACCTCATAACAAAATAATTTAGTTAATTAATACGATTGATATGGTTAAACATTTAAATTAAAATCAAATCGTGTTCATTTCATAAATATTTAAGGTAGTAAAAAATGTTTAGAAAATAATTCACACATTAATTTAATCAAGTTTCACGGTGGCTAAAATTTTATATTACTTTACATTAACAATAGGTAGGTAGTTGTCTTAAAATCAAACAAAATAATTTAGGAGATGTAAAAAATGATTTTTAAATGATATCTATTATTTTGAAAAGCTTTGTATTAACTACATTATGGTTACTCTCTCATTTGTTTTATATCTCTCCATCAAAAAGAACATCTCCGCCTCTTTGAGATAGATGTGAATAAAAAATGATTAGGGGATGTTATACGAAAGCTAGTTCCACAAACGTGAAAAGATCTACTTCCGATTCTTTGTAGTTCTCCATCTTATATTTATTACTCTACAAATCGCTCCACCCTTCTACACTCTTTCAATTTTCTTATACAGTGTACAATCAGGTCCAATAAAGATGTCTTCTATTTCATTTTACAAAACGTATGTCCTAAACTTATAAACCATATACTCGTTTTCACTAAATTCTTCATTTTTTAAATCCGCTTCTTGTTTAGAAGCAGGTCGTCCTCTGGTTAAGGGTACAATTATTTCGCTTAACAAATAACGTAATTTCCAACAATTCTGACTAAACATACAGGTAAATTAAATAACTAGCAGACCCCTAAATGTTTTACACTCACAAGGAAGGTAGGAAGGTTAGGCAGGTGGAAATCTCAGAAAAATTTGAAACTTTGCAGGATTGTAGTACTAGTCAACTCTAATCCAGAGTCCTAATCCGTTCGTGCTCTTACGCAGTTTAAGAATTGTCGGTCATTATCTGCCATTTTTTTAATCAAAACGACTAATCCCCCTCCACTACGACCCCTGTAATAGCCCAAGCTCCCATCGCACAAAAACCTACGTCACAAAATTACTAAAATTTTCTTAGTGTGTTTAAGAGACAATATGGTGGGAAATATCCAACCAGTGACAAACAATTGAATTTTTGTTTTAATCATTTTTGATAAACTTGATACTTGATTAAAGTTATTATAAACTTTAGAGAAATATCAATTATTTGGAATGATTGTGGTCTGCCTCACAAACCTGGTAGTCCTCCTTCCAAATGAATAAATTTTTAATATGTCACCTATTGTATAAAACTACACCGCGTTGTTTTTTTCAAATCATAGTTTTAATTGTCTTTTACATGAATATATATGTTTGCCGATGTAAAAATGTACCCAAGTATGGCAAAATTAGGGGTAAAAATTTGAAGGAATGACACCCCTTAAGATTTTTATCCCTAATTTTTGTATCATAACGTAAGTTTTGAACAGCCATTTACAGAAATATATAGTTTGTTGGAGATAGCTCTTGTTAGCACTAGCTAGCACTAATAAAATATAGGATTAAAATTTTATTACTTACTTAATTTGAAAATTTTTGTATTTCCTCGAGTAACCCCCGGTTCTATGTAAGCCCCTCATTTCAGTTTTTGAAGCAGAAAACTGAAAACAAATTCAGCTATTGTTTCTTAAACTAGTAAAAATACGGAAACTTGTTAATAAAAAATTAATATAATTCGATACAGTAGGTACTAATTAATAAAAGAAATTCATTAAGTAATTTTATAAATAATAATAGAAATTAAAGTAAGTAATTTTTCTAATATTTAATTTATTATTTCTAATATTACCTGAACCTATACGTAGTCTATAGCCTGCTTCTCAACTTTATAATAGTAATTCAGGTAAGCCCCGTACCCTAATGTTTAAGCCTGTTTTGAAGATTAAGGGTGCGGGGGTGCTCGAGAAATACATTAGTCAAAAATGAAAATTAATTAATTTATAATTTTAATAATTACGTTTTAAATGCCGTTTGAAAAGCTGGCACACTAAACCATAATCATTAATATCTAAGGATACTTCTACAGCTTTATAGTTTTTGAAATTAAGAATAATTGCTCATTCACCGGCGAAGGAATACTTCAAAGCACTTCTTGATCTTTGATATATTTACACAATTTCCAAACAACAAAACGTTGTAATTCAAGTGTGAAATATTAGATACCTACATATCTATTTTACAAAAAAAGAACTCGAGTTTATGACATACTAATGCAAAAAATACTTACTTTAGTTATTGTATACCAAACATCGTTAGGTACCTACCTAGATGAAATTTGTTTTAATAACCCACTTATCCTTTATGTTTTTATAGTTATTAAAGAGTTAGGTACTAAGCTACATAGTGGAAAAATTCTTGCTTCTTATACAGGGTCATTTGTAAGTATGAAAACGGTCGATTATTCACTAAAGTAAGACAACTAGAGAAAAATGTTAAACACAAAAGTTTTAAGGATTCTTTAAAATGTATTACAACAAAATAGTATTAATTATACAGGAGTGATCACAAGATCATGGCAAAACAACGTTGCTTTTTTAATAGAACACCCTATATATTAACCGATATTTCAATTCTTCTCGAAATTCTACAAATAATTCATATAGCACACCATATATACCTAAATTTAACCGTTTTCGAGTACTATCGAGTTTTAAAAACTATTTTTATTACTCTCAAAATTGACACAGAAGGGCCCCGAATGATGGATATTTATTATTAAAATTATACAAGGCGATGTGAATATTATTAAATTTTCTATTGGTTTGTTTTATAGAAAATAAAAAAGCATAATAATTATACAGGGTTGTATAAAAAAAATGTATTTTTTAATAGAAGGTCCGGTATTATTGCTGGATATTTTATAAAAGCACGTTTTGCCACGACTTTGTGACCACATCTGTATAATTAACTTTTCTTTATTGTAATAGATTTTAAACAACCCTAAAACTTTTGTGCTTAACATTTTTGTCTAGCTTTCTTACTTTAGGAAATAATAGACCGTTTTCACACTTATCAACGACCCTGCACAAAAATTAACTACAGTCAAACTTCTATATAACGAACTTTTGTAGAAGCATTAAAATAATATTTACCAGAAGGTGTTATTTCTATATAACGAAATTTAGGATTTATCGACTTCCTTATATAGAAGTTTAACTCTACTTTCAATCGCATCACCCTTCTTCCCTTACTTATTTTTCCTACAGTTGCGATTTACGATGCTTGTTGAATTATTTAATGCTAACATTCTTGCGGCTGTTAAAAAGTTCAAAGAACATAGTTCTTATTGACCATTTTATAAATTATTTTGGGAAGGATTTCCTACCGACTAATTGCCGCTACACGACACTACTGTCTAAACACCGGTTTATATATTACCCCTTAAAATAAATGAGTCGCTTTTAAAAATACCGTTCTAAATAGCCGAGCTGTGTTAATTGCTGTATAAGCTGTACGATCCATAAAATAATATACAAATATTTAATTCGACGATTAAGGTGAAGTTTAAGGTTAATTTTTATAATAAACGATTTTCCACTTATAATTATTATAAATAATTAGGTAACTAATGTAAAGTTGAGCTCACGTTGGAAACACGATGATCTCCGAAACCAGTCAAGATGTTTTTCAATATTACAGATTGCTATGTACGATATTACTATACTTTTCCAATTTCCAAGAACTGACTAAAAAGCTATCAAATCAACAAAGTTACTGAAAAAAAACTATTCAAAGATTTCTTGTCAAAATGGCCAACTAGATCGCCTGATCTTAACCCATTAGATTATTTTTTATAAGTAGGTCATTTAAGAAATGACAGTTATGTTGATCAACCGCATATCACCCAGACCATTACGTACAGAATTGATTTTAATTCCATGTTTCAAAACCTAAAATCTCACTAAATGGAATTACTAGAGGATTCCTCACGTTATGGAACGACCAATAGTTAGATATAGCATTGTCTCCGTTTATCATTATTCTTATACAGTAATATAATGTACTGATTTATTACTACCTACTTTTCCTCGTTTATGTAGACGCTTCTTCATTTTGTTGTAATCCTACTTTAATATTATTCATGTTATCGCTTGGGTGGAGTGATCTTATACTTTGTAAAAACAAAATAAAACCAAACAGTTCATATAAAGCATGGTCCTAAGGTGCGTATAGTTGAAGAATTATGTACAAAAATAAAATGCGAAGTTAACGTAACAGGACTTATCTATTTAACAAAATGTTATCATAATTATGAAAGAAAATTTAAAAATAAACGTATAAAACAGTTCATAAAAGATGTAATACACCTTTTTACTCTCCGTGTCATAGACTGTCTTACGAGTTCAAAAACTCCTGAAGTATTACGTATGGTTGAACAGTTATCTTCAATTCTTTGTAAACGCTGTTGTTCGTTTTCAATTGAAACTGCATATCCAAGTGTTTTTAAGTGGACCCACAGATACAAATCAAGTGGATTTAAGTCGGGCGAGTAATATTTTACGACCATGCTTTATAAGAATTTTTTTGATTATTTCAATAAGAGGAACAGGTCTATGTATAGACGGTCCAACCTTTTTAAAACATCCTGTATAGGGCGTTTTTCAGTTTATGATATAGATATTTATTTATGGATACCTACGTTAATTTTAACAACAACTCATTAAAGTTTTTTGTATGTGGAACGCGGTTTATAACATCGAAATCGCAATTTAAAAAAATTAATGTTCTCGTATAAAAATATTCTGTTGACAAATTTGAGAATGCTAGAGATAGTAACGCGTCCAAAACTCGGCACACATCCTTTACGTATAAACGACGTACATATGTATGAGCGCACATATATCAACGCCTAATTGACAGGGAGTGTTTGAGAAGACAAAGTGACACTAAACGATGTCTAATTACTGACGAATTTCTCCGTCCCTCAGTTTCCGTGGCTATTTAAGTTCTATTTGCAAAACTTTTGTCGATCATTCAAATTAAATTGTATGTAAGTAGTACATAATATTATTTAGATGGACATGGTATTTGGCACATAGCTACGTATAAACATGTTGTCAAGAATAAATAGTACGTAAAGTAGAAAAGTTTAATACCTAATAAATAAGATTTTTTGTTCAATTTTAAATTTACCACCATTAATACAATTTATTTTATTTACTGTCCTCCAAACATGAGTATTTCACCTTCTCAAATCTTCAAATCTTTTAGAAACTCGTGTACCTCAATTTATCATTTTATTCTAATTACATTTAACATTATTTTTTAAAAAGTAAATTTTTGAAATCGAAATAGCCCTGTGAACATTCAAAAAAGTTGAATTAATAAACTGAAAATAATAAAATATGTATAGGTCATTCGAATTTTATTCCGACGCACGTCATCGATGCTAGATTGTATATATTTGTAATTCATTTTAAAGTTTGGAAAGTAACATATGTTACTGATAATTTAAGGAAAAACTACAATTTACTAGACTAAAAATACGAGGTACGACAGCACTGTGTGAACGTCATCATCCAGAAATCTTTTATTGAGACGTCGTCGAAAAAAAAATTGAATGGTCTTTAGATATTAATAAGGTTTTTCCAGTCGATTAATCGATTATTAAATAATAGATAATTACGTGAACATCGCATAGATATAATAAATATTATTATTATGAATTAATTGTTTAATTTGAAGTTGGACGAACGCTTGTTCGGTTTCTTCATTGTATAAATGACTTTAATAAGCGCTTACCAAATTCATCTTAATATACGGCTTATTTTAAGTAGTATGGCAGTTAAGAGCTAATATATTACAGGGTGATAGCGGCGTTAGTTTTTTTCTATCATTTTTCTTCGCCCGCTAGATCGTTAGCCGTTTAAAATCTAATTCTGTCTCTGGCACAAATTAGCGTCTCTTCCTAACGTGTCTGCACTCCCATCCGATATAGAGAACATAAATTTTAACACGGCAAATTAAAAACAACTGTTTAGTGTAAAATTTTCGGCTCCGTCGCTTAAATTTATTAAAAGCGAATGTGCTATATTTATTATCTTCATAAAAAGTCCTTTTAAATCATCATTAAACGTGCAAATGTCTTCCTTTAATATTTTAACACGTATTTCTTCATAAACACGACAAAACCGAAAAGAAAATTCGCCGTCTTTCAAACGACCTATTAAAATACTTAAATGCTGTTAAAAGTTAAAAACATCCATATATTTTTTTAAATGTTGAATGCGTGATGTGGCCGTAGATAATATGCTCACGTCTAATAAGTAAATTTTTTTAGATTCCTCATTCTCCGACTACAAAACGGACGACGAACGAAAAAAGAGACCACGAACGGCATTTACCGCTTCGCAAATAAAATCTCTGGAATCGGAATTTGAAAAAAATAAGTACCTTTCCGTGGCCAAAAGAAGTCAGCTATCGAAAAATTTAAAACTCACAGAAACACAAGTATTTTTAATTTCGCAACTTTAAAAAGTAATTTTGTTATGCGAAATTTAATTTTTAGATAAAAATATGGTTTCAAAATCGGCGCACAAAATGGAAAAGAAAATACACGAATGATGTAGAACTATTGGCTCAGCAATATTATAATTCCATGGGGTTTCTCGTACCAAGACCAATATTTATTGGAGATAAACTCTGGTAGGTACGTTATTAGTTCTGATTAAGATTTCTGTAAACTATTTCATTCGTGGAACTCATTTTAGATTTTCAATTGCATTTCAAGTTTATACCGAAAATAAATTAGGTACTTGCCCTATATTCGACCAGCTCGCGAATTTCAGTTTTCTACATTGCCACGTAATTACAAATAATTTTATATTTAATTTATTTCAGGTTCTTTAACTGCCAAAACCAATCAAGCCTTCCAAGCATAAATCAATATTTACCAGCCGTACCAAATATTGTATCGTTAAATCGAACATCTCTAGCTCAAGTTGGTCCACAAGTGCCGATAAATCCAAGAGAACCGTGCGAACAACATTATATTAACTTTCAAGATCCATCACCTGAAACGTCTCCTATTTTGCAATTACAAAATTTTGGACGCCACTTTGAAAATTCTTAAACAATTCTGTATTACTATAAATATGATAATAAACTTCAACTATTTATAATTAATAAATACATAATCGATTTTTATTTGTATGTATTTTACAAAACAGTAAATGTTAAAATATTCGCATTTTTGACAAGTTCAAAATTTCGGAAAATCTAGAAAAAAATCGAAGGTTTTTGTATAATTTTTACCCTACTTGAAACTATTAGTTTTACAGAACTAACTGAAACCCTGTTGAAATTGTATTTGTTACAATCAATATCTGATATATTAGATTAAACCTTTTAGGATAATTATACATAATAAAAGTATATAATAACTAAAAATGAAAATTAGACCCTACAAGTCGAGATAACAATGAACAAATATTATGCAATATTGCAATAGTCAGTCAATATTATGGTGCTTTCACAATTTGAAATATTACAAAATAATATTGACCCCTTATTCGCTTATTAGAACGAAGCTAATTTTCAAACATCCTACACATGAACAAAAAAGTTAACTGATATCTTTTCATTCCAAATTTATTGTTCTTTTTTTCTTGATCAAAATAAATTCAGGCAATAAAAGACAAACACTTATAAGTACTTATACAATGTATACTTTTAAACATCGTTTCCTAAAATATCAGTAAATTATAAAATAATATAAAAATATAATTCAATCTAACCTCACTTTTACTCGTTATAATAAATAGCAAACTTGAATAAAACGCTGAATAAAATCTAAATAAAACTAAACCTATTCAATTATTTTTGCTCTAAATTGTCGAATATTTATTCAAAAGATACATAAAACCGCCCTGCGTCATTAAATGCAATCCGTAATCATCAATGAATTTAAAACTAAAATTCCCAGAATTGTCGTACGCACATTCCAAACGTAGTATTGTTATAGAAACGACCTTGCCGTCAAGATGGCCGCCATAACAACTTCATTAAATGTTCATTGAAACCACGCCCACATATAGTATTTATGAATGAAAACTATTCTTCCACAATTAATAATAAAATACGCATTTTTAAGTAAAGCGATAATAGCAATAAATTACGATTATTGTTTAAAAAATTAATAATTTTCAACCTATCATGAAATAAGCAATCTATCAAATAACAGTAACAAATAATTTAATCTAGCCTCACTTTTTATTCAAGTTTTTGCACAAATTACATAATTATTTTGTTCTTTAGTGCTTGTTCACAGTGGGGTTTAAGGCATAAGAAATTATTAAATAAAAACTTAATAATAAAGAATTCGTAAAAGTATCGTAATGAACATGATTTTCTTATGTTCATACCATCATTATGTATTGTTTCCAAGTGAACGTTACGAATACACAATTTGATTTTTTATAATTCAGTTGTCATTTTATAATTTCTTATGTCTTACGCCCTACTGTGAACAAGCGCTTAATTTATACCTATATATTAAGTTTATACAATGATTATTATTAATCCAAGATATTAGAGCAATACTCAGAAAGGTTTTTAGTATTTTATTTGTTTACAATGTTTATACATGAAAAAGATTGAGACGAACAGAATAACAAAATTGCATAAAACAATAAAACAAAGTCTATAAAACTTGGAAGTTCAGAGATATTTGCAGTATTAAAATTATGCTAATATTGCTGAAAATGCTAATCACTTAATCGGAATATTATATTTGCAGGAAGATAATTATGCAGTATTCATTGCGAAATTCTTCTAAGCATGATTATAAATAAAATTACAACAATTAAACGTGGAAGATTACGATTAAAAAATGTCACAATAGAACAAGAAAGCTCTGCCAAAACTTACTAAGTACTTACATAAGAAATTTTCTTGGTTTTCTAAGTAACCCAAAGTACCCAAATACCTTGTTACCAAAAAAAAACAAAAGTTTCATTAACAGTTAGCAATAATATAAGATAAATTAGCGTTGTTTTATATTTTAATATTTCAATCGAATCCAAGAGATTAAATTAATGCATTGAAAGGCTTATTACAAGAACATGATAAGCCACACATACTTTTATTTAATTATGTGTATTATGTTTTCTCAAAATCAAAAGTTGTTTTATAATAACAACTAATTTTACTTATAGTAAGAGAACAGTACTAACACACTTAGATGGCCTTTAGATTTTCAGAAATACATTTTCCATAGAACTTTCACACTTTAATGTTTATTATTCTAAACTTTTGTTATTGTGGCTTATTGTGTTCTTACAACAAGCCCTTCAGTTACATTGTTCAAATCCTAAAATGACAATACAATATAGATTTTAAACATAATTATTTTACACGAATTGATTTTATATGACGATTAATGTAAATTTTTTGTGCTCGACTTTCAAGATTAGACAAATCTTTTACAACTGGAGCCATTTGCACAGTATGTGTCTGATAATCGCTGCCTGTAAATTTACGCTTTTCTCCATACATGACCTTACCATCAAATTCATTACATGGTACTTTCATATCCGGTTCGATTTGTTGAATTGTTACATTTAAATGTTCTTCAATATCAGCTAAATACTAAAATCATCTACATCACAAAACTGAGAATTATAAACTACAAAATTTTATACCTGTGGCTCGTTATACCAAACACAACATCCCTTTACATCTGTTAAACTGGTATTCCAGCAATTACGACCTCTTGTTTTACACCATTCGCCGTGATACCAAACTTTCTCAGGAACCGTACTGACCAAACTAATAGCGAGACCCATTCGTTCTGCTCTACCAACCCTGCCAATTCTATGCACGTAGTTTGATTTCTCATCGGGCAATGTAAAATTGATCATAAACGGCAATCCTTTAATATCAATTCCTCTAGCAGCAACATCGGTGCAAATCAAAAACTTAACTTGTGCTTTTTTAAAAGTCTCCAAATTTGCTTTACGTTCGTGTGGCTTGCGATCACCATGTAAACAAACACAGGAATATTGTCTGTCGTTTAACTGTTTAAAATATTTCTCTAAATTGTCACAATCTAATTTTGTTCGACAAAATATTATAGCTCTATCCATTTTTTGTTCTTCAATTGCCTTGATGCAATATTCACCTTTAAGCATTTTAATAGCTTCACTTAAAGCTTCGGGAGTATTCATGCCAGGCTTTACGTTATCCTGAGCGTGTACCTTTAAAGTTAAAATTTTATTAACGACAATCCTTGAAATTTTGAATACTTACACCGTCCGTAAGAACGTGCTTTTTCAAATTGCACCAACTCTTATCTTTTTGAGGATCAACATTTACAACAACATGGTGTACAGTCTCCGGTACGGCATCTTCGCCTTTTAAATCCACCCATGCGGGAAAATGCATCAATTTTTCCTATACATTCCATTTAAATTGCAAATTATATACGAAATTGACCACTTACAGCTAGTTTCTTAACTTCAAATGCATGTAAAGTAGCGCTGCAAACGATCATCTGTAACCTTCGTCCATCAGATGTAATTTTTGGCATTTGACGATATAATCTGTCGATTAAATCGGTATATCCTTGCTTAAGTAAAGCATCGGCTTCGTCAAGTACAAAAAATCTACAGCTTGTTAAAGAGAGATAGCCTGCAATTGATTTATTTTTATAATCAATTAAGAAATAATATAACATATTTTACCTCCTTGTATAAGATCTTCTAGCCTACCAGGTGTGCCTACAATTATATCAACTCCATCATTTTGCAAACCGTAGATTTGATCCTTAACATTCACACCACCAATGACTAAGAGCTCTTTTATTTTCGGGGCTTCTAAATATTTTTTAAACTTACACAACTGATTACACGTTTGTTCTGCTAATTCTCTTGAAGGCTAAAAACTCGCAATGAAAAATAAAATTTATATTGCTCGTAAATTATAACCACCTCGATAATAATAGCTTGGGGAGCATTTTTTGCTACTTTTATAG
The DNA here is from genome assembly GCA_036326145.1 of Rhagophthalmus giganteus. Taxonomy (NCBI): domain Eukaryota; kingdom Metazoa; phylum Arthropoda; class Insecta; order Coleoptera; family Rhagophthalmidae; genus Rhagophthalmus; species Rhagophthalmus giganteus. The sequence continues at coordinate 50,713,162 of JARFJA010000001.1, forward strand.
ATGTTTCTGAAGCATCACCATTTGTATTCATTATTTCTTTGTCTTTGGAAACTGAATTTATAGGTTTGTACTCTGGCGGTAAAGGAAATTTAAATGGTTTGTCGCCAAAGTTGAAAGACATCTCTGCATTCTAAAATGTTTAGTAAAAATAATTGAACAATGATCGTAAGTAATTTAAGTGTTGGGTGGGTAGGTAGGTCATTAAATGTTTAGAATTTTCCAAACTAATTTATAAACGTAATAACAGTTTTCACCTTCAAAACCACCGCTGGAAAAAATGCCGAATTGGCCAACTGTTTGTTAATTACAAAAGCAGTTCCTAAGTCATCTCCATTCTTCATAAAGTTTACTTCACCTTTATTTAGATCAATAAGACAAGTTATAATATCATTCTTTCCAAACGCTTCACCGTAATTATCAAATTGTCGATTATTCGATTTTTTTCCAGTACCTCCAAAACCAAAACCAAATCTACAATTTAAAAATTATGTCCTATACTATAAACGTACTTTAAATGTAATACTTGTCGGTGCCAAGATCAAGATTAGCTTGTAATGTAGACCAACCTATCCGGCACAATCCTTCATCAGTAACAATTGCTTCGTATCCCCATTTTCCACCCTGAACTCCTCTGGTACATCGTCCGCCATGCCACTCTCTTTGTTCACGAGATTGTACTCTTAATCCCTTAGGATCAATAGCCAATGCATTTCCACGATCGACAAAAGATATTGTCCAAGGTATAGCTAAAAACGTTCGATATTAAACTACATAATAAATATTGTTTTTTAATTAATTTACAAGCAGTAGTCAATGCTTTGCTAGCTTTCCCAGACTCGATATCTTTCAAAGTTTCCCAAACAATCTGTAAAATGGGAAGACAAAAAGCTGCTGTTTTTCCACTACCAGTTTCTGCAGCCATCAACACATCTCCACCGCCCAGTACTAGAGGCACTCCTTCCGCTTGTATATCGGTTGGTAATCTAAAATTGCGAAAAATTACACGATTGCAAAAAAGTTGATTTGATTAACAAACGTCCAATCCATTTCATCTACGGCCTTGGCAATTTCTGGAAGGACACCAAATTCTGAAAATTAAAGACAAAAATACGATTTGAACTTAACCGTGAATAATATTTTTTACCTTCGAATGCAGTCATTTTGAATCAAATTTAGTTATGTTGAAAGTTTGAATTAAATTGGGTAGTTTTTGATAATCAATTATGTAGCTAAATATTTTTATTTCTTTTACTTTTTGTCACTGTTTTTTTTTAGAATATGCCGGCACCACTCCAACGTAATGTTACTATCGTATGACCACACGTTGTTATATTTATCAACCAATAACCCTAGTTAACAAGTATACAAGGTGATTCGAAAATGTGTAAATAAAGTTGAGTAGAAACTATGCAAATGAGTTAAAAATTAGTAAATGCGTGATTTTAAAAATGTCTGGTTTCGTTTTTGTAAAATTATACTCAGTAGAACATTTTGTTACACAAAACACACTTATAACTGTGATGTAACTTCTATGTGACATAAACGCAACTGGTACATCTAAAATACGTCTAACAATAAGTTATATCACTGTTACAAGTCTAGTTTGCTGGATAATACTATACCGCATAATGGCCTTTAGCAAGTTCATATATTTTTTATACATTCGTATACCTACTAATACAATAATTTATTTAAATTTTATTAACGCTCGAAATTCATAAAATGTTAACGAAAGTTAAAATTGTAATATAATAACAATTGATGCATTTTTCTTAGTGGTCATCAGAAAAAGAACGTTTAAAAGCTTTTTATTGATTATTCATACAGCTAAATGCTTAATAAATATACATATCACACCTATAAACACCTACCTATACTTTCTATTTTTTTACATAACATTATTATAGGTCTCCTTCTCCTAGAAAAAGCATCCCTTAGGAAATTCATTGACATAAATTACCTAAATAGAATTAAATTGAATAGGAACTGTTTGAAAATAGGAAATTAACTGTACTATAAAACGGAAATAAAATAAAATAGATATAATTTATTCCTACTGTTTTAAATCAGATTACTGAAAATACTGACTAACATATTTTTGGTCTGTATCATACATACCAAAAAAAAAAAAAGAAATACATAGATATAATACGACCAAAATTATTATTACGATTAATTTTTACTTAATATTATCTAGTTATAAAATATTAATTATTGTCTTTCACATTTTTAAAAACTCTTTAATTTTTCTAAGTATGCAGTTTCTCACTAAAACAACTTTTTGGCCATGACTATAACCCCCCAAATTTTTGCACTTGTCTACGATTTTAGTTGCTTCGATGTTGCTTAAATTTATTCCAGGGCCCGTATCTCCAACTTCTCGTCCAATAGTTGCCGCTAACGCTTTTTGAATCGCATCGAAATCTATATTTCCATTATATATCTGAAACTCTCTATTCTTCCACATACAACTTAAAAAATCGTTATATCTTGGGTTATTTACTGAAATTAGATCTAACCGACCAAGATCAGATAAAGATTTTTTATCTAAATATGGAATTATTAACAACCGAACAAATTCTTGTTCGTCATATTGAAATCTAAAGTCAGAAGGGAAACATTTCGAGTCTTCTATCGTTAAATGATTAATATCCGCAGATATTTCTTGGATTTTTATCTGTAAAGATAAACTATTTTTACTACTAGAACTGTTAGAAAGATACGAGTATTTCTTACAACAATACTTATTGAAGCGCGAAAATATTATCTTTAGTTAAATTTTAAAATACGTAATTAAAATGTTACCTGGATTAATGCGATTAGCGAGATGAAACGTATCAAAACACCCATTTTGTTCAAGTTTAATCATCAAACTTGGTAAATTATTTTGAAAGTTTTATTTGAGTGCAAAAAAAAAGTTAGAGGTCAACGCAATTAGCGATAATGACGGCATCGTTTTTAATTTAAAAAATATCATCGGAGATAGACTTAAATAATGATAAATTAATTCTAAACATTATAATATTTACAATAATCATGAACGGAAAAATTAATAATTAAAAGTGGGTAATTAGGTCAAAATAAAATCTATAACACAATCTATATACTTACGTATATTTTATGAAACACAATACTGTTACATAACACAATGCAACAGTATGTAACACAATATTGGCTAGGTACCTATTTTATATTAAAGCATTTATTTTGTTGATAACAATAATATAGTTAACTTTACATCTATCATAATATAATAACCTATAAGATGTTTATTGAGCTTGAGCTTGAGTTAGGTTTGGGTTTGATAGTTTTTATCAATTAGGTCATTTTGTTTATTAGTTATTTAATACATCTTCAACAACAAGTTAATTGTTTATTTAATTCACACTAATCTCAAAAACAATTATTAAGTAGGTATGTAGATAATGGCAAAAAATAAAATGATGTGTTTTTATGAACAAAATCTCTTCGTCTAAAATTAACAATAAACTACTTAACATAAATTTTATTTAAAGTATTCGAAGATGCTGGATCTTTGCGTGCATGCAATTTTGAACTTTTGCAACTTTATGTCCTGCAGTGTAAGCTGTAATATTTCTACACTGATTTACAATACTATTTGCTTCTAATTTGCTTAAATTTATTGCAGGACCTGTCTTGCCCACTTCGTTTGTTATTGCATCCAAGAGTACCTTTTCGATCACATCGTACATAATATCTCCACTTTTTGTTTGAAATCCATATTCTTGCCAAGCACACGCCAAAAATTTATTGAAATATGGATTGTTTTCTATCGTTAGATTATAACGCGCAACTGAACTTATGGGTATGTGAACAAGGTTTGTAATTATTTGTAGTTCACCATAGTTTTCTATCATTGAACCGGCGCGAGCCGAAGCAGGAATGCATTTTACAAGTCTTGAATCGAACGGCATCGATTCAGTTTTAATCAACTCAAATTCTATCTGTAAAAAGAAAAACATTAAATTTTAACCAATTAATTGACATGGATGTGTCAATTATATCGATATCCTTATACTTACCATCAACGACACTATAATTATATAAACAATTTTCTTCATAATGTTTGATTGCAAGTTACTAACTAAAAGTACACATTTGTAATACGTAAAAGAAACTAATTGCTATCGCGCTTTAAACTAAGTTAAGGTTATTATTGATAAATTTTACAATTTATATTTATTAACTTATAAAACACGCAATAAGACCTAAACATTTCGTCGATGATTAATTATCGAATTATTACTTTAATTCATAAACAGATAAGTTCTGACGTTTTGGTGGCATTAATAATAAAAAAGTTATTTTCTGATATTATTTAATAAACGTAGTTCCGATGATCCAGTTTATGCATCTAAATAGGGCTGCATGTTATTTTGAATCGTTAATCAAAAAGTTATTAACACTTTAACTCTGATCGCTTTGCACATTCTTAAGCCTTATCTAAATTATATTAATTTTACAAAAATAGTTGACATACGTAGATTCACAGTTCCCAAACTACTAAAAGCTCCTAAACTTCCGTAGAAGTATAGCAAGGGCTTCGCGAAAAATCTCAAAAATTGTCGCCGATAAACCACGGTGCGCATCTCAAAGCCGTCTGATTTAAAACGTACATTTTCAAACCTACTACTTTATGGAAAACACTCGGGCAATAGGAGAAGATGAAAGAAGATAAACGTTGTAGGTTATCATAATGTTCAGTTGATACAAATTAGGGTTCCACAAAAAAAAATTCTTCTAAAGGGCTCCGTGATCAAAACAGTTTAGGAACCGATGGGTTAGATTAGTGTAGGTTAGGTATTGTGGTACGACACCCAAAAGCAACGGACAATGCTGATATTACAGATAATTTATTGGTTCTAGTTTGTCGCAATTTGATTGTTCAACTTTCAATTCAGGTTCTTCATCTATTTTTTCATAGATGACTTCGGTAAGTTGTTTTTCATTCTCAACTAGTAGATACGCATCGTTTTCTTCAAATCAGTCGAAAACTTAAATAAAAATTATCAAATTGACATTAGGCGTATGTATTTCATCTACCGATTTAACTGGTTTTAGATAACACAAAATCACTTGATCGCTTAACGAAATCTACCTTTAAAATGAATCATCCGATTTTGTATGGAATTTTTCGGCTTGAAATCAAATGGTGATCAGACGAGTAAGTTAATCAGTCGAACTCCAATAAATAATAGTGCTAATTATGTATTACATTTATTAAATAGCTATCTTACATAAATACGTAAATTCATTCGTTTTACAAAACACTCACACATCACAAAATAAATAACACAAAAACTAAGATGTTCGATCTAGCTGTCTATAAGTCAGTTGACTTTGATACCTCTTGATGCCAATCACTCCACTAAAAACAACAACAAAAAAACAAACAATAAAGTATTAAAAAATGCGAAGAAAAAAATACGTACACGAGCAGGAAAATGTCAAACACGTATATTCCTGATGTAATAAAACTAAATGTAGCAGGACGTGTTGACATTGTATTGTTGTAAATGAAAGTGAAAAGGGTGACTCCTGTTAAAGCTCCGATTGTTTCCAGTGAAGTTAGCACTGCAAAAACTTTACCAGCATCTTCCGCCGGTACTAATTTTGTCATTAAGCAACGTACCATCGGTCCAATAGCTCCGTTTAAAAATTTAACACTTCCAGCTGAAATTGCATAGATGTATTTACTGCATGTTGAATGGAGGACTCAGAAGTTGATCAGAGTAAGTCATTATAGTCTTCCCATTGATTTATGTAGTGTAAGTCACACTGCAATGTTCACACTTTCGGTTAATAAAGCGTACGGCGTTGGCAAAGTGTCCAGTGACGTGAAGTGACTTACACTGATTGACTTCCGAGCCCTCCGTATTTTGATTCCAAAAATCACTATCAACTTTATTTTCATTTGTTTAGGAATGTTAGATTTTTCTTCGATCATGTTGTTGGGGACTATAGCTTATCCAAAGCTATATGATGCTCACGTCATCAATACAAGGTTACTAGATGATGACGTTTCACACAGTGCTGTCACCTCGTACCTCGTATTTTGACAGTTCTAATAAATTGTAGTCTTTCTTTATACCATCTTATATATTTAAATCATCTATAGAATATGTCACTTTCCAAACTTTAAACCGAATTACAAATAAACAATCTAGTAACTTTTTATTGATGACGTGAACATCATATAGGTTTGGATAAGCTATAACCAACACGAAAGCACTATAGATTGCTAAGAATAGGCGGCTGAGAAAGAGAAGTGTCAAACTAAAAACTCTTCAATAAATAAATAAAATATAAATATATTAATTAAAGAAACTCTTATGTTATACCCCCTTATTGGGGAACACATGTATCGAATGTCTCACTGGGATAAGTTTATTAGTACCTAATATGTATATGTAATCACACCATAACTCTCTGTATAATACTTCCACAATACTTCCACAACTCAAACACAATACTACTTCCACAATATCAAAACAAGTCGTCGGAATTGGTATTTGATATTATAATTTGTCTTGGTCGTTAACAATAAATTAATATCAATACTCCATATTCAGAGTGTGCCATGACGTGAGGTCATTGTTTCGTGTACGTAATCTTTAGATCAAATAGAGTAAAACAGTAAGACCGCACGAATAATAAATAATCTAAACAATTCAGGTCAAGAGATCTTCGAGGCCAAGAATGCTGTTCTCCGTAACTTCAATATTTTTTTAATAGTCGATTTAGGAAAAATGATCACTCTTTAGTTTCGCCTTGTTTTCATCTCCCTTACACGCATTAGGTGAAGTAGTGGCCTCGCGTCACGGGACACCCTGTATATTTCTTTGTTAACAACTTACCAACGTACAATTTCCAATTAGTGTCAGCGAATCCTTGTAAAAGTAAACTAATAGACGCAAGTATTAAACTAAATAATATCACAGTAGTCTCTTTAAGGCGTAGAAGTCTGTGAAGAACATAAATTCCCAATATTCCTCCAATTATAGTGACTGTAGATGTTATGCTGGAGTATAAAGTATATTTCTGCAATGTCCATAAAAATTGTTCTCGTAAATATAAGAAGATAATTCCGGAATTTCCGAACATAGCAACTACAGACATTGTCATAAGCGATATAATAGTAAAAAGCAAAGCCCGTTCGTAATTTTCCCTTCTTTTAAATACAGTCTCCAGTGCCGTTTTTACTAACGATAACCTGAATAAGTTTCGAAATTTACCCTAGAAATAAAAAATAGAAAATCGCCAGTTGCAAAAGTCTTTGTTTTACCTCCGTTTTTGGATTTTCCACCGATTCCGGAATGAATATTAAGGTGAACAACCAAGCCGAAACCGCACATCCACAACATATAGAATATAAAATTACATAACCGCAAGAATTTAATAAATACGAACTGCAAGAGGTTCCCAGCAACATTCCCAAAGATACCGTCCCTTCTAAAATAGCCATTCGAAGTCCTCTCTGTTGTTCATTTGTTACGTCGGTTACGTAACAAACAATGACAGTAAAAAAAGACGTAAATCCGCCGCAAAAACAGTTAGGTATCAAAACTAGTAAAAACGACCAAGGAGATAAGGACGGTATTGCACTGATAATTATGTATATTAGATAAGTCATAACGGAACCTAAAACGTCACTGTAGAATAATTTTAATATACGAAAATAAATGGTTACCGGCTATTGTCGATAATAAAATAGGTTTTCGCCCGTATATATCGCTCCATGGGCCCAGGAAAAAACACAGTATGGTAGGAATAAATGCTTGGACAAGTGATATAGTCATAAGCATTACTGTCGCTACGGGTTGTACTTTTCTTTCTAAAATAGCAGTTGCATTATTGCTGTAGTTTCGTCCAAGTAAGGCACAGTCTGATTCGTTATAATTCAACACGATATAGCAAGTTCTATAAATTATTAAATTAGTCGTAACGGAATCTAAAAATTAAGCGAAAAAAAATTAAAAAGCAATCTCGATTATAAGAGCTTACCCGATAGAAGACTTGCAAAAAAAATTAGAAGCACTGGCACTTCTATGTGTAGCTTTAATGCCATGATTATGTTTTAGCTGCTATTTGTTGTCGATTTCATAATAAACGCGACTCTCCTAGAAAATAACATAACTGTATTACTTAGATAATAAATATCGCACGTTTTTTGTTTATTATTTGACTGGCTGCAATTTAACGCAATGGACGTAATTTAACGCAATTTTGAATTTGAATGGGCATTCATACATTTTTGCAAACATTCTCTAAAGACTGGAAGTCTGTCTGACTTCTGGCCTTGATACAAATTGCGAAATGTGGTCGAAGATTTTAGCTTTCATCAAAATACAATTGAAAACCCCCCAGTAAAAGTAATATTGTAACATACCTATTAAGCTGTTTTTTATTTCGTAACGAACAAGATGGGTCATTCTACGTCAATTCATCCAACAAAATTGAATTTTGGCTTCGCCCATCTCAGATATTTTCATAAAATTTTGTATAGGTAGAGTACTTACTTACAATTGAATTGTAACTTTGAAAATTTCCACAACTGTTCGCAATTGTATATGAAGAATCTGTAAAATATTTCGTTGGCCCAAAAATAATATTGTCGATGAACGGAAATTAGATTTACTCTATGTGACAGAGGGATTAACACAATACTCTTTCTTTCATTAAATCTTAAGAAAATTTCTAATAAACCGAGAAAGAAAAATGAACTCAAGTTTATTTCCATTAATTTAACATTATTGTGGACTAATTTAAAGATAGCTCAATGAATAAATATTAGAAAACCCCGTTTTTATTTTAGAAAGTTACGATTCTTTGTTTGATCTCTAATAATTTATGAAAGAAGGTTCCTACACATTTTTATTAGTTGCGTTGTGTTTTATCAGTTTCATAACAACGCGATTAAACGTTTAATTTAAATGTACTTTTTTTTTCTTTTTTGTTAGTAGCACACCCCAAAGGACAAGGACAGGAACCGCCGTTAGGCATTACTTCTAGTGCCCCCCGGGACATCCATGCCTACCAGGGGGATATTTCACCTCCCGTACCGGGATTCGAACCCAGGACCCGTCAGGCGAGAGGTTAGCCTCCTAATAATTTAAATGTACTGTAGGTATGTATTGTAACGTATTGATGCTTAAATGTATTCATATATCAATACGACTTATAAAAAAACACGTCGTGAATAACATGATAAAATGGTTTAAAATCGTCTTACTTAAGTTAGGCGCTCCACTACAAAGAGCACAATTAAAATTTTAAAAAGTTTCGTTAAAAATTATTTTATTAAATTATTCGTAGAATGTAAATTTTCATTTTCGACAAAAATCTATTACACTGTTACTACAGAGTTATAAATTTATTTGATTCTTAATTTAAAAATTATTTGTGCGCATTTAAGGATCTAAAACTTTCCTGTCGCAACCTATAAACTATATAGTCAAACGTTTAATCGCATTGTTATGGAACTGGTAAAACACAAAGCAACTAATACAAAATGTGTAGATGATACCTATCCTCGTAACTTATCAGAGTTCAAACAAAGAATAGAAATTTTTTAAAATAAAAACTGGGTTTTCTGGTCGTTATGCAACAACTAATGCATTTATAAACACAATTCTAACGAAATTACTTCAGTTTTCTGGCGCTATAAGTTCAGAGCGGTAGTATTTGTTGCAAGTATGAATTTTAAATTTCGGCGTCGTAATACTCGCGTGTGCGCGAGTGTTTATAAGGCCTCTTTTATGTGCGCGTGTATTGTGCAGTGCGTGCCCAAAACAGGATTACAAAAAGGATTTATACAACGAAAAGGTACTCACATACGACGAAGAAAGGTAGGATTTTTTGTCGACTAATTCTCCATATGTATTTATAAAGTGTAAATACATGTTTTTTAGCTCTAACACGAATTCTCTGAAAATCGGACTGGGTTAGGCTCTTGGATAGGAACTTGTTTATGCCCCTTCTTAAATATTCGGCAGTCCAATTTCGCGACTCATCTTTGCGATGATATTTCCGCGTTCATAGTGATTGGTGAAATACAGTGAAAAGTTAAGTATGTGGTATTACAAACCGATAGTCAACAGAAAGGATTTCAAGGTATTATAATTACACATCTCCGCTGTAAATTGGTGATAGAGAAAACGACGATAAGAAAAAGGTAGAAATATATTTAAAGAAAAATTTAGAAGTGTTTAATTTTTTCTTCAAGTTTTTTACTGCATTTTATGTATTATATTATTATTAATTTATTTTTTAATCTTTAATCTTAAGACTTATTGTTAGTCTAAGTTAAATTTAAATGAAGTAGGATATAAGATGAATTTCTTTTGAAAATTGATCTTCGAAGAAGATACATCAACGACTGAATCGACGATTTGGGCATTTTAGGTCAACTGAATATTAACGAAGCTTCACGAAGAAATGGTTTCCATGGTTAATGGCTTAAATGAAGAATAAACCTCTTGTCGAAGGTTTAACATACAGGATGTGGCACAACATTTTCTTGGATTTTGAAGGTTAATAAGAATGGCACGATAAGTACGTTTCAAAATTTTGTTATACGATATGGTGATACCCAACTAAGCGTATCAGCGACTAAGCGTAACTAAGCGTACTTGAGAGAACATTATTACCTATGCAGTGAAATTGGTTATGCATCGTATAAAAGTTTCAAATGTTTGTTTAAAAAAAAATGTAAAAAGAACGAACTTTAACCCCTTAAAACTGAAAATCTGTTAAAATAGGAAAGTAAAATTTTCCATACCGTCTTAATATGGTATTAGAAATATCTAGGTAAGTAAACAAAATTTTATAAAAATCGGAGATGGAGTGATATAGCCTACATCAATTTGTTGTAGAAATAACCAAACAAATTGGGTTTCTTTATCTACAACTAATACTGTTATAATTTGTAGATATTCTAACTCGTTTAATCATTTTTTTTAAGTATAAATAGGTTGTCTGATTATTATATCTAATCGATTGTCTTAAAATTTATGTAACATTAACAATGTAACAATAATAATAGGTATGTATCTCTAAAGTTTAAAAACGTACTTCAACTAAAATCTGATGAAATTATAATGTTTTGATATAATTGAAATAAAACTACATTTACAAAATTTCGTAACATCAACTAAAGTTATTGTTAGGTTCTAGATTATGAGAATTTTTTTTTAATGAATTGAAACAGAACTACATGTAAATTAATCCCAGTTTCTAAAAGAAAGTAAAATCATACTGTACTTATATCTATAGATTCCTTTGTTTTTTCCTTTAATTCTTCATTTTTCATAAATAACAAATAAAAATAGAATTAAGTAGGTAGATACTGATAAAGATTTTACATTAATTAATCCAAAAAAAATAACTACATACAAAACAATCAATACAATTTAGTACATTACAATACAACACATCTTTAGATTAAAAAAAAATAATTTCGAACCACTTCTAGATAAAATATTACGTTTATTAAAATGATAATTTAAAGCTCTCTTCATTTTCTCCTTTTAGACGAATTTTTGGAAAATAAATAAATGTTATGCATAAGCGATTGCAACAAAACTATTTTTACTGTCGAAGTCGAGATATATTGATAAAATGCGATTTTTAGTATCAATAATGAACCAAGGACAGTTCAAACGAGTACAAAAAAAACTTTGAGCTTATAAAATGCAGCAAAAATTGTGGTATGATTATGCTTTTCATAAATTGATAACTTTCGCCGACTTACGGACGTATACACACTTATTTTACAAACTTAAATTTTTCGAGAATAAAAAAATTAAGTAAAAATAGAAAATTGTTAAATATGTCCATTAAAATAATGTAAATAAAATTGATGACGTTACTATGAAGTAGTATTTACTTTTTTCTTATCACGATAGCCGCACTCACATTTATTTGTAAGTACCTACCTGTTCAATAACTAACAATCGAATCAAATTTGAATTCGCCTATCAATAAAATTTGAGTTTTTCCGTTTGGTTCTGTTTTCGAAACCGACTAATACAAACATAAAGTCACGCTTGAAACTGTCGTTTAAAGTGAACCAATATGAATACAAAATAATTGATATTTTGTATTAAGTAACTTAAATAATCGTTAGATAATCGCCTACGAGATCACGGATCAGGGCCGTTTTAACAAAAATTTCGATCAAACGTTTACTTAACATTTCTTTCGAAAAACGTCCAGGTGTGTAAAAGATGCCTATTAAAATTTTTCACGTGGTCATATACCTATTCACAATGTAACAAAATCTATCAAAATCAAAATAAAAAAATGACATATTGCCGTTAAAAAAAATTAACGATGACATCACTACAAGAAATCTTGAATTTGAAATTGAAATATCTCCCCCAGTGTTACTCATAATCTTATACCAAATTATAGAACTTTAAAATAGTGATTCAACTTTTACGCGCCTTCGTGTATTTTATGATTCGCTAAATTATGAACGATGACTGGTTAAAGTACCTATATATAATTATATATTATTTAAATTTGGAAATTCACTAAATGGCAAATTGCCATAGAAGCGACTAATATTTTACATAATTGTGAGCATACAATATTTTAGAACATGCTAAATTAATTTTGTCATAAGCCAGATAAGAATTAAGAACAATTTGATACGATACCTTTTTAAATATTTTGGAAAAACAGTCGAAACAATCGTCCCGTTTAAATTATAATCGCGGACACTAAAAATTATGGAAAAACAAAAGGCAAGTTGTTTGTTTACTGTGAGCACGTTACTCGAAACAAAGTAAGTAATACACAAAACCTTCGCATTCGTCGATATCTCGTGACGATGCGAAACGATTCAATACAATATGTACAGACAACAGCGCCTGTATGAGGAGGTTATTATATCATTATTGATAGGCTATCTACAGTAAACCTTCTTTTATGTTAATCATTTGTAATTTTCGTTGCAATTTTGTTTATTTGCTTAAATTCCTAATAATATAGAAACTGTTTATAAAGTACGTAAATATAATGTAATGTTTATTTTAAGATAAATGGATTTCTACCTTGAAAAATGAATGGCATCCTTGAACCACTTTGAACGCAGAATATGATGGTCAAAATATGCAACCTTGCTTTTTTGCAATTTTATAATATTTATTATAGGTAGGAATCTATTATAAAAATAGTTAGTTAATAATTATGTACCTATACGTTATTCACGATATGTTCTAAGGCCTGTTTCAGACGAGGATACGCGTATGCGATTCTTTGTCGGTTGCGTATCAAGCGTCTGAAAGGCTACATATGTTGTAATGTTAATTCTGTATCCATCATACGAGAATCGCACACTTGTATCGTCCGTCTGAAACCAGCCTAAAGCACGTCATGCACGAAAAGTCACTAAATTGTATATTTGTAATATTCAGTTTAAAATTTTAAACGTGGCATATTCTACCGACGATTTTCCTGCACAGTACTACGACATGGCAAAGAAAGATTACAATTTATTAATATTGTAAAAATACGAAGTTTGATTGATGACGTGTTGGAACCTACCGTGAATAACGTTTACTTATACATTACCCGAAGTTTGTATTTGTTTCACGAACATTATCTAGTTTTACTATTATTTAAATATAAATAATTATAAACGTAAACTTTGAATTTTATTTTAACTGAACAATTAAATTTGTTAATAGATCAAATTTATTCAATCTATTAATTGAAATAGATTCCACATTTCTAACTTTAGTATTTTAATAAAAACAATTCTTTAAATCGACAATCGACCTTTTCATACAATTGTTGCTATCGTCATTGCTGCATACCGGTCACTATAATATTATTAGCCCAGTAAAATTAGACAAAATTTAACCAAATCCTTGAAATAAATAATGTAAAGCTGAAATTTTGCGCAGTGATAGCATTGACCCACCTGAACAATATAATCAATTTATTCCGTCCTTCCTTCTTTTTATGACGTCGCAACATGACGTTTTCAGGTAAACATTAAAACTCGCGTATCTCTGAAACTATTAGTCGGATTTCAATGTTCTTATATTCGTTAGAAAGGCAATAAAAAGTTCTACGAGTTTCATATAATATTTATTTCGTTTTAAAGATAAAATAGACGTTACAGTAATATAGGTATGCATTATTACGTAGGTCCCAATTTTTAAATAGTTATTATTTTATACGATTTTTCCTGTACGATAAGTTTCAATAGTTTAAAATAATATCGTTGAAATAATTAAAATGATGATTGAATTATAATAACTTCGCACTAACTATGCAACAGATTATGCTTTTTTATACATCATTTATTTTAATCTTTAAGCCAATTAGCCAGACGGTTTTTTTGTTTATGGTTTTCTGATTAGTGTTAATATGACGTTCACGAACATCCACGGTTGCAGCGGGATTGGAACCCGCAGCCGTGTGTGCACTAGAAAACCAATCGAGAGACTGACTCTTTAGGCGAATTATTTATTGAGCGTTAAAAGAGTGTATACCTCTGCATTGCCCGCAGACTGGCGACATGAACACCATTTTTCACAGTCTATTTTACAATTATTACAAAAACTCATCTTAAGAAAAGAGTTTGGAGCCAAAGGCAGAGTAGTTTGAATAGGCTAACGCCTAGGGAAACGGCATTTCCGATCAGTAGTTCTATTATTAGATTGTTTTCCAACTTTGAATTTTTATTTGTGCCTAGACAAAACGCATTACCATTCTTACTTTTGCAAGCAACTATGACGAAGAGACCTACGTCAAACGGGATTTGTTTTTAAGATTACTAAGAAAGTATGTCTGCGTAACACTTATTAGCATGGTATCTTCGTCAAAAACTAAGTATATATCTATACAAGACTTGCTTGATGCTCAGCGCCTTTCGTAGTAAAGCCTTTCGAGTAGATACCTTAGAAAAGTTACGGAGATATTCAAACTACACTGCCTTCGGCTCCAAACACTCTTCTTAAGATGATCTTTTGTAATTGTGAAACATGTTGAACATCTCGTCCAATTGAGACAATTATGTTATAATTCCTGTAGGCAACGTAAGGTGTAAGCTGTTTTAATGCTCAATAAATAATTTCTTATCTAGATTAAAATAAATTATGTAGAAAAAAAGCATAGATAATAAAGTTGTGTGAAGTTATTACAATTCAAATATCATCACAAAATAATAGTAGGTATTAATAATTTAAAATAATACAGGGTGTGCGCTGTAAAGTCATTTCAGGTTAAAAATTTCCAATGAACATATATGTCCAAAATTCATTCGTAACGGATATAATAATTGTCAATTTCTCTCCCTTGATTACTTCATTACTCCTGAAGTCTTGTTTATGCCAAAAATCCCGACGCTATGGAAGACCTTATTGGTAGGATCATGGATGCTGTAGAAACTATTCGTGCTGATCATGAGACTATTCGAAAAGTCGCTTCTTCAATTATTGTAAGGAGAGCTCAAATGTGAGCAATTACTACAGTAATATACCTACGGTCATCAAATTGTAAAATTCAATTAAATAATAAATTGACAATTTCCCTTTTTTTATCTTTGATTTAAATTCTATCTTTAATCTCTATTTAATATTTAAGTACTTATTTTAAAACTTTGTTTAAACGCTTAAAACATTATTTTAAACTATCAAAACTTATCGTTCAGAAAAAATCGTATAAAATAATAACCATTTGAAAATAGGTACTTACGTAATAATGCGTACCTGTATTACGTAATTTTTAAGCAATAAATGTTATTAAAAAAATTGTAGAACTTGTCATCCTCTTTCTAACGAATGTAAAAAAATTACAATCGGACTAATAGCCTCGGAGATACGAAAATTTTAATGTTTACCTGAGGACGACTTGTTTCTTTTTAACTTGGTCTTTACTCTTAAAAATGATAAGTGTAATGTAGAGATATAGGTACAGCGGGCTCCTAAATTAATGGCAGCCAGTAAAGGTCACCTTATCGCAGTTACCTACTTATCTATATCGTCTCAAACGAGGTGTCAAAATTAAAGGAGCCAATTGTCCTTATCTTCCATTTAAACGTTCTAAAAAGTTGAGGTGAAATTATATTAACAGCAGGGTATGTTAACTTCTCTAGTCAAAGCAGGTACTAGTCAAACTGATTTTGAAATTAAAGCCCTCTATAAATAACCATTTTATTATTGACTAACATCTATAGATTTAAAAATAATTAAAGCCCAAAAACCATCAAAGTGCTTTTTTAAAATAAGGCAATCTATTTACAATATAATCTATAACCTTAACTATCAATATACCGTGATCGTTGTCTTTAATTTCTCTGCAACCGTCTACAATCGACTTTGTTAAAACGTCATTTAAATAAACAGCTCTACTACGTGAAAGAAGTTCAAATTCGACAACCTCGTTGAGTTTTGAAACGAGAGCGGTATAATTAAATTCCCCCTCGTTATCCATCATATTTATTTTTTTCCAATAGCACCTAAAAATTGGAAAAATCGGTATTATTTTCGGGAACCTCGTAATGTCTATTGATGTCTTCTATTCTAAGTCCATTCAATTTTAATTCGTTTACGCATTCCTCTTCGACAATTTCTAAATATGCAATATCTTCGAAATCGTCCAATTCTATGCGATTCTAAAACATTTTTCATTAATAATTCATTGAAATGGAATTACTAACCTAATACTTGGTTCAGATTTCTTTGATAAAGAAGCTTTCCATACATACAATTTCTCATTTTAGCCGCTTTTTGCCCGTGAGTTTGACCTTTAATATTTCTACATTTTTCCATAATTTTTGTGGTGATAAGTAAAGTATTCAAAAGAGGTACATCAGTTACGTCGATGGCCTCTTTAACAACATAACTGAGTACTCGTTCTAATTCTATAAAATTGATTTCTCCGTTTTCTTTCTGAAGATCATTATGTTTCCAATAGCAGCTCAAATAATTACTGTACGCCAGATTTCCTCCCAAAAGGGACGAAACTCTAGAATTTGCAATGCTCGTGAATTCGTAGTAATCTTCCAGATTAGAGCTTTTTGCGCATTTCTGCTTGATACTTAACACAACTTCTGTGGTCGTTTCATTTTGTGGAATTGATTCGAGCTTCGTATAAATTGCAAATAAATAATTTATAAATCACAGTAATAATTAGGTACCTACGATTTAAACAATCTCACCTGCAAGGAAACGTATACGAGTTCTAAAAACACAATCAATTTCATATTTCTTATGACAATAATATTTTTATTTTAAAACAAACTTGTTTGTATTTTAACAGTGAATCGTTTAAAAGGTTATTGGCATTCGTTTCGTTACGATAAGTGGAACTTCTATTATCATTTTAAATATTTTTAACGTAGGATTTTTTTATATATCATGTGAACAAAATCTGTCATTTATTTATCACTTTTTAAGTTGTGTTGTAATAAGACGAAAATTAAAATGTAAAGTAGTTAGATATACATAAATCGTATTAGGTACCTATTAAGTCTGGGATCTGCAGAATGTTAACACTGCTTAAATTTATTTAAAAATTATATTTAAGTTAAAGGATGATATAATGTGCTCCTTATTTTCGATTCGTCATTTCTCGTATTATAATAAGAAAATTTATATAAATTTGAGTAGTTTTAACATATTGTGTAGATCCGAACCTTAAGATATTCACGAAAATACACGATTCAAAATAGGTAAAGGTCTGTATGAGGCCCTATTTATTTTTTCACAACATTTACCAATAATAAGAATGTACCTTATGTATAATATTTTTAAACCCTCTGAAATTCAAAAGTTTCGATAACAATTCAAAAAACCAAATCAAATACATAACTTTTCTTTGTTTGTATTGCTTTAAAGGCCACAACAAGAATCCGAAACTTTCTTGGAAACTTATAAAACTTAAATTAAAGAATTGATCAAAACTGTTTGCAGTTGACATCTACAGATATATTTCTGTAGGTACCGAAATTTTCACAAATTTTGTTGAATGACTTAATTCCCTAAACATTTTTAGAAACAATTTCAAATTAAGTTCAAATAATATTTGAAATAATTATGTATCGTCTACGATAATGATTCTTTTTTAATTAATTTTTTGGTATAAAACAAAACGTCGTATTTTATTAAACACCATATTTATTAAATAACTTTGATTTTTTATGTTTGTTTTATTTCAAATAGTTATGTAATGACGTATTACGTCATGTATAACGTAATTTGATAGAGGAAGTACGCCAAAATCGAACCACCAATTCGTTTTTGCTCTATAATTTTCACTTTTAGGGGGGTCCGACTTAGGAAAAACAACTGTTTTCAAAACGTGGCGTCATTTTGTTAATACTTAAATATCAATAAATAATTACTCAATAAATAGTTATATCAGTTGTATATATACCAGTTAGTAATTTTTGACAAATACTTACAAACTCAGAAACAAAGTTACATCCACGAAAAGAACGTCCACCAAATATTACAAAATCGCATAAACAATAAATAACGCCTGCCCGACAATTGAAGGGCTCAGAAGTAAATCAGTATAAGTCATTAGGTATTGTCCTGCCATTGATTTATGTGCTGTAAGTTCCATTGCAATGCTCATACTTTCGGTTAACAAAGCGTCCAGTGTTGGCAAAGTGTTCAGTGACGTGGACACTTTATCAATCTAAAGTATGAACATTGCAATGGAACTTGCACTACATAAATCAATGGCAGGACAATAATGACTTACACCGATTGACTTCTAAGCCCTCTAATCATTAACTGACAGTTAATGGCACACAACAAATCGGTGACATGATTTTGTGCTACTGCCATATTCATAGATACTATACATACACTTCTGCCTTTGTGATATAATCCGAAATCTGATTTTAACGCACTTTCTCTACCTATCGCAAATAAGTCATGCATATAAAATAATTATTGATCAAATTTTAGATAACTGTTGTTGAAAATAAATTAATTGATCAATCGTCATTTCCAATTTAGCAGATATTTTAGTCCATAAAACGCTTGAAGACCAGGTTTTAAAAAACCGACATCAAGCGTTATAACGTTACAGTATTTTTCGTCAAAATTCGTTTAATACAAATTCACAGCTCTTTAGAATATAAATTTAGAGGACTTTTTCATTTTAAAATTCCATTTTGAAAAATTAAAGAGTGTCTGCTACCCAAATTACTCCCTCACGATGCAAAATTAGTGAAAAATTGTGTACGTACCTATTTTTGCTCATTACTAGACCTAGAACTAGATTGTAATAATAATTATTACAATAATTGAAATATAATTAGTATATTATAATAAGGATTATTCTATAAATCTTAATTTGGCTATTATACTATAGCCTCAAATTTTACAACAAACTTAAGTAATAAGCAGTAATAATTTATTGAATACCTAACCTTGACATCGATATCAATTAACCATCAGTCTGATACTAAAAATATTGTAAAGCTAATAATGAGACTGAGACCAACCCCACGAGAAAAACCTAATAATTATCACAAACGTCTATTAAATAAAAGGATATCTGAAGCTCAGACAATTAATTTAACAGTTAGAAGTTAGGCCTGCATATTAGTGACTACAACTACTAAATAAGTGTATAATATTATAAAATTAAATTAAAGCATTTATTTTGAAAATAAATTACAATTTATAATAATAATAGAAAAAATAAAAACTTAAAATACAATTGGCAGTCAAATATAAAATGTATGAATTGTTCTTTATAATTATAATTATTTTGTATTAATTAAATTAAAAATAATTTCACCATGTAAAAGGAGCTCGTTCGCGTAATAAACGAACACCATTCTTCTCCCATTCGGTACTATGTATCCACAACTCGTGTGCCGTTTCTAAGCATGACATTATAGATGCACCTTTCCATGCAGCCATTGCAGGATCCATATCACGTGGATTTGTAATTATATCAAGTTGCTCTAAAATTATATAAATTCGCATAAACTATAAAATTTACAGTTGCAAGTTACAAGCAAAAATACCATCTAAAAAAACCATTACCTGCCCTATACAAATACGGAATTTGTAAAGAAATTCTGTTCTGCAGCCATGTTCCAATTCCTGAAAACTTCATACCTCCTCCAACTACTAAAATACAACCATACATTTTTCTTTTTAAATCTTCACTAGCTGAAATATATACAGATACATAGGTACATATTAATTTAACTGCAAAACTTGAACTTACGGCATCTATCTATACTTTGTAAAACTGCTTGATCGAGACCTAAAATTTGATCAGGATTTATAACAAAATCTTTATCAGAATTAGAAACGACCATATCAATTGCATCGACTACAATATCGTCTTCGTTAGTATTATTTATAACAGCCGACGATTCTAAATATGGTTCGTTTAGAATGTCAGACGAAGGTTCTAAATTTTCTTTCATGCCTTTCCTCTTAAAGCAGGTCACAATTCAAATACTCGATTTACAGGCTATAAAACTAAACTTACTCGTGTTTCCCTTAGGTAATTCTCTTCGTGAGGATCTTCGGGGTCTCCTAAAGATCGCTTCTGAGTATGTACCATTTTTGTACCTGTAATTCCAAATAATTCTGGACTAAATAAACTTAAAGGGGCCACTATGCATTCATCTCCTACTTGTATTGTATACTGTAAAACTGGCTTCTGGGGTTGTTTTAAAACAAAAGATTTTTCTAATGATCCGCATATATCCTAAAAGAAAAATTGTATAAAAAAAAATGGAAGACTAAAGTAAATTCTTACTAAATTAACATGACAAAAGTCTTCTTTTAATTTCCTTAACAGCATTGTATCTAATTTATTCCTATCGTTACAAGTCTTATATGGAAATGCACATTTTTGAAGTAACCAATAAAATACTTGAGTAATATCACCACCTCCATAATCTAATCGCACCTGAAAACCTACTGTTAAAACATGTTAGCACAGTAATTTAAAATTACTGCAGTTACCCTTGTATTGGGATGACATATACCATCTTCAACACACGAAACTGACGTTTTTTGATCTCCAACGTCTACCACGCATGCATAACTTAATCCTGAGCCAAAAGTAGCAGCTACGTGATCCTTATCAAAAACAATCGATAAGTAATTTAACTAAATCAAAGTCACAATTACCTGTACTAAAAAACATCCCGAAAATCCCATTTTACTCAATAATAAAGTAGTCAGTTCCCTTAAATAGGTTCTATTATACACATCAGGTATGATTAATACTGCTTTAAAAGATTTTAAATCCTTGTTTTCTATATTAAAATATGTTTGTAGAACATACGTCCAAATTGTTTCTAAATCGGCTAAAACTGCCGTTATAGAACCTCCAGGTTCAGAATGAATATTGAAATCGCCTCTTTTATATGGAAAATGGATATTAAAATCCTCTTCAAGATTCATTCTTAATATCTATAAGTAGAAGCATTACTGATAACGTTTTCGGTGAAATTATTTAACACTAACATCGTTTCCAACAACAATATCACCTTCCGGTTTCACCCATTCCCCGCCACTAGATGACAACATCTCCGGTTGTGACCGTCTATTAAATGCGGCAATTCTGTTGAGGGGGAGTGGCATACCTACGTCTTCCGTCTGATTGTAAACAAGATTGCAAAGTGTGAGACACTGCTAAACGTGCTTCTTCGATTTCTTGTAATTGATTCTAATGCACAAAAATCTTAACAAATTGCTAACTAATATAGATACCTAATTATTACTTCTGCTCTTAACGGTATAAACGAATCCTGATATTTCTGCCCTGCTTTGTAACGTTTACGTGCAATCGCATGCAATACAGTAATGGGATTTAAATCGGATGCTCTTCCAATTCTTAAATTTATTGATCCTGGATGTATTACGATAATGGACTTGGAGTGAAAATACTGAAAATGATTGAAATTATTGAAATGAATTATTCCTGATTAAATTATTACTTACTTCTGGTGGTTGAGTTGTGGAAAACATGGGTAATGGCATACTTTTCCACAGATATTTAATTTTAACGACACAGAATTATTTATTCTGGTGCTTATGTCTTGTAAATTAATCGACTTTTACGCAATTCCGTAAAAGCTTACTTAGGTTATGTTTATGATTTCACTATTAACCCATCTAAAACATAGTGTAGCTACTTTTTCACGATAAACGAATAAAATACTGAAAAACTATGAGTTATACATTTTCATGGGGGGGGGGTTGTAATATAAAAATAGAAGATATTAATTTGTACCTACATTCAAATTGAATAAGTAAAAAGTGAGGTTAGATTAAACTGTATTTTACTGTTACCTGAGAGATTGCTGTAATTTCACTCTATATTTAAAATTATCAATTTTTTAAACATTAAACATTCTTGTTGGATAACAACGTGTATTTTATTGTTAATTGTGGAAGAATAGTTTTCATTCATAAATACTATATTATGTAGGCGTGGTTTACAATTAATTTTCAATGAAGTTCCTGTGGCGGCCATTTTAATGGCAAGGTCGTTACCATAACAATACAATGATTGGAATGTGTAGTACTCCAGTTCATTGATGCGCGATGGATCGATTTTATCTAGGGTGTTTGGCGGTTTAATGCATTTTTTGGAATAAATATTAAACAATTTGAAATAAAAATGTGTGGTATGTGTTCAGTTTTATTTAGATTTTGATTGAACACATAATTTTGCTATTATTATAGCAAGTAAAAGCGAGGTTAGATTGAATTCTAGTTTTATATTACTTTATAAATTACTATTATTTTACAAAATAATGTTTAAAATGCATTATTTGTTGAAATAATTGTATACTTATTGTAATTATGTATTATTATACATATAAACAAATGGTTTTTTGTTATTTTATCACTAAACAACAAAAATGTTGTTTATTATTCACAGATATTTTGTCTTTTCATTTTCTTATAACATTTCAAGCATACTTTCTTTAGAGCTTTTTCCACTGATTCTATATTATTTTTCATTAATCTATTTTAAATCCTTTTTCACCTATTTCTCAATCTTGCCCTTGATCTCCTTGTTGCTCCTCCATTTGACTTTCTATTACTTTCCATAACAACCAATCCTCTTTCAATTTTAACACATGTCCCAATCATTTAATCCTTTGTGCCTTGATTACCTATTCCAATTATCTCTTTTTGTCCAAATATTGTTCTTACTTCTACACTCGATCGCTTATACCACATACAATTTATTTTTATTCCACTTAATAGTTTTCTTAACACTTTCCTCTTCCATGCCCCTAAAGTCTACATTTCACTTCCAAAGGTAACTATGTATGTACCTACTAATCTTCATCAATCTTGCTTTTATTTACCCATTAGTTTCTGACTTTTTCGTTTGCTAACTCATAATCAATGAAAAACTAACACAAATAAGAAGATTAATGAAGATAAGATAGAAGTAAAAGAGATTAAAAAATGATTTCTTTTACTTTTTGTTCCATATTTATTTAATATAATATTTAACGGAATGTCAACAATAGTAACGCTAATATAATACCTATAATAACTGTTGTAATGTCTAGAAGATTAAATTGATACCAACTAAGTTGAACAGCAGAAGTTTGTAGATGGTTCAGCACCTTGATGTCGTAGAACGTATTCTACCCAGAAAATAGCAGTATCCATAGGGTTTAACGGTCGATCTTTAAAAACAGCTGAACGTTTTTGAGCATTTGCATAATACCTGAATTAAAAATGTCATAAATATAACGCAAATTTAAAATAAGTTTATGTATGCATTACTTAGGATTATTTATAATTTCATTCATGGCATTACTCAAAATGTCCTGAGTTAACGTTGTAAAATCTAATTTGATGCCGTATTCGTTAATCACGCTATCACCTAAATTATATTCTTGATCTGAGAAAAACGGTATTCCTATTATTGGTACGCCAAAATGGACCGCTTCGATGGTACTTAAACGACCTCCGTGCGTAACAAATGCTTTTACATTAGGATGAGCTAAAAGGAAAAGTCTGTTCATTAGTCATCTATTATTACGGAATCGATTGAGAAACGTTGCACGTTTGACGATATCACTGACTATTTTTAACGCGAATCGCTTACGATATTATTATGTTTATAAAACTTTGATCACTTATACAATAAAGATAAGTTAAGTTAAACAGATCGTTCTAGTGAAAGGTAGTTATCTGTGAAAGAAAATATTTGAAAATGATTATATAACATAAAAGAATCTGTTAAGACAATTCAGCAAAGATTTTTTGGTTATAAATTACATGTGGCTACTTGCCTAAAACGTCAGCTTGCGGTAACCATTCATCGGCCATAACGTTAGAAGGTAAGTTTCGATAATAATCTTCAAACTTCCACAACACTTTCACTTTTAAACTAGCAAAAGCTTGCACGATAGCGTCAAGTTTTTCCCGAGGTAAATGCGAACTTTTCACGTTGGTTCCTAAACTAAAAAATACGACACCCTCAGAAGCCTCGTCTAAGAATTTTTTTAAGTTTCCAGTAACTTGCTTCGGTTCGTCAATATGAAATCCACCGATTTCTACCATACTTGGTACGTACGGTTTTACGTTTTCGATGCCGTAATGCGAATTCAAAAACACCAAAGACACGTTATCGATTAGTTCTTGTAATGGTGGTGCGTTTGGAAAATATTTCTTCAATAGTTCCCTTTGAACTCCCTCGTTAAGGTGATAATCGACAAATTCGAACGCCACGTTCAAAATCGAATTTAAAAATCTTTGTGGATAAGTCATGTGTTTAGAATAACTAAGAAATAAATTGGGAACGTAACTGTA
This sequence comes from Rhagophthalmus giganteus, assembly GCA_036326145.1. Lineage (NCBI taxonomy): Eukaryota > Metazoa > Arthropoda > Insecta > Coleoptera > Rhagophthalmidae > Rhagophthalmus > Rhagophthalmus giganteus. The sequence continues at coordinate 50,737,977 of JARFJA010000001.1, forward strand.
TGGAGCTGAATTTCTGGTAATTTTATTGGTAAGTTGGGACGATCCGATAGTGCTGAAAACTATTGTTGGTGCTCGGAAATGATGTGATATTGCCAAAAACGCTTCGTTCATCGACCAATTTAAAATCACCAAATCGAAATGTTTGTCAGACGACAAAAGATCTTTAACGTTTGGATGTTCGAGAAAAATTTCAGCTACTTGCTTAGCATTTTTAATGGCAAACGTCATTTTACTGTACATCGACAAATCGTGAGCGTCCACAAATTTGGGAACGATGTGTTCTGTAATTATTAACGAAAATCGTTTGATATTGTAAAACAATGATAAATTTACTTACTTTCTTTGTATTCCAGCATTCCAGGAATGTCTATATCGGTGTAATTTTCAAAGGGAGTTTTAAAAGGAAACGCGCTAACCATGGTAACTTCGTGACCATTTTTAGCCAACGCTTTCAAGAGGGTGCTTCCAAGAATGTGGTGGCTTTGACAGGGAAAGTGGAAGATCGCTAAAATTCGAGCAGCCAACGAACCGTTTATAATGGAAATAACTAAAAGTACGACTTTTAAATGCATGATTTGCACGTGTAATTATTGAATTTTGTAAAATTTATACAATCAAATTCAAAGTAATTATCAGTGTGTTACAATAAATTTATATAAGCACGTGTAATATATCTACGTATATCTACAGTTGAATACGCGTCATATGCTAATAATGCTATAATTAAAAATAATAATGTAGTATGCGCAGTAGTAACTTGAAATAATAGAGGGGATCAAAGTCACTTTTATAATCATTTGGTTTGATATCAGTTGAGATCATGGTAAAATAACTACTAAGGTAATATATGGAGGTGGATCTGCGCATATTTTCAACGTCATTGGATAGCAAATAAGACCGACAGACACCACCAGACATTCTTCAAATACCAATTATATCGTATATTTAATGAAAATATTAAAACAGTTAGATAACAGTTTGATAACGTACTTAAATATATACTTGAAACTTACAATGAACATTAATCATAGTAATGATTAAAAATATTATTTTTAGGGCCGATGTTTTCATCTTCCATTTAATTTAATTGACACATATTTACTATAGAAACGTTTGTTCAAACAATTGTTTCTATGGTAAAAATTTGTCAAGTTAATTTATTGGGAGATGAAAAGACCGGCACTTAGAATGTTTTATTTCATTTTTTTTACATTTTAAATAATAGAAAACTATTAAATCTGTCACTTGTTAGATTAGCCACGATGAAAAAATTAAATTAAAAAATGGAATGACATAAATCTCTAATTTAAAAAAATAAATATGTATAATAATGTATAATATGTACAATAAACAATAAATGTTTTCGGAAATGCTCACGATCGTAATTCAACATTTTCAAACTTTTAAAATGAATTTAATTTAATTTTTGTCGTAAATGGTTACCTACAGTTAGATCCAATAATATACTAAAATAGTCGAGTCAAATTAGAGTTTTACTTTGGAACCCACAAGAACAGAACCATTTTTTTTTAAATGTATGTTATACTATATACTACATTATTTGAAATCAGAAATATTCCGGTTGACTAAATCAAGTATTTGTATTGCTCAAATAATGGCACAAGTTCCTATAAATGTTGAAAAGTAAAAATTAATTCATTTAAATTTCACGTTTAGTCTTCGTTGGAATTTAATAATTTTTGGCGTAATTACGTAATAAATAAAAATATTTAAAATGGCGTAATAGGGTTTTCGATATCACCTCAGTGGAGCCGGGGATGCACCACCTGTAATCTTTCTAACTCCAAAATATTTCAGAGGTTTAAGTTATTAAATTTCTAACTACATTTTAGAATTCCCCAGACATTTTAAGATAAAAAACGCATTCTTGTTTAATTTTGATAAAATAAACCAAATTCGAGAAAATCGCACTTTAATAATATCTATAATTATAAATAATATCTGTAGATATAATTTTTTTATGTATGATTTTCTCGAATATGATCCATTCTATCGAAATTAAACAACAGTACCTTTTTTATCCTAAAATATCTGGAAAATCCGAAAATTATCCTAAAAATTAAAAAACTTAAACCTCAAATCAGTGTAGCAACTGATCAAGGTTGCAGGTATTTTTATTATGCAGGTAAATCTAGTTTGTTTTCCCTAGATTATTATTCTGACCTCGAGTTTTTGTTCTAACAGTCAATAAATTGTAATTTTTAGAAGTGCAAATAAAAACTTCTTTTATTGTGGGTACAACTTACTAACATATTGGAGACCCCAACGTGATCGAAAAAGAAAAAAATGTATTCGTTCTACGCGACAGTTCAGAAACGACATTACAACACCAATACGGAATGTTCATATCTAGTTCATAGCAGAACAGGCAAAACATTCGACATTGAGATAAAAAGAAAAAAGGTGAAGGTCTCGATAGACCGTTTAAAACTCGCATATGTGCTCTCGAATGAAGAGCACACAACTGCAAGAACAACTAGAACTACTAGTAAAAATAGCTCCGACAAACCCACGTACTTACGCCTCTAACTACCCGCTCAGGAAGACGACGTGTACATTTTCCTGAGCGGTTACATAGTTTTTTTTTTAAGTTAGACTAACATTTATCGTGACTTTTCGTTTTACTGCACTTTAATCACTAGCAAGGAGGAAACTGTGGCGACTGATCAAGGTTGCGGGTATTTTTATTGTGCAGGTAGATCTAGTTTGGTTTCCCTAGATTATATTATCTTTGGTTTTTTGTTCGAGGCTGTCAATAAAAAATCTATTTTAAAATCTCCAATAAAAACCTGTTTTATTGTCGATACAACGTGCCCACACTCAGAAAAACGTTAAGTTTAGAAATATTAGGAATAGAATGCACCCTGAATCTCTCCTGAGATGATATCGAAAACCATATTACACCATTTTAAAAATCATTACTACCTATGTGTACCAAAAATTATTAAAATTAGACAAAAACTAAAAATGTTATTTAAAAAAATCAATTTTCCTCTTAGGGGTGAATATCTCAACAGGGGAGCGCCGTGTCCAAGAAATGGTGGAAAATCTCTCGGGAGCATATAAACCATGTCAAAATAATGCGACAGGTTCCCATACCTACATGTTTTTCCTACGATGTTTCCTATTGAATTATTTACCCCCAAAGTAAAAGAATAGAAGTAGGAGTTGAAGACCAAATACAATTTTTTTATATAACACGTTTATTTTTTGTCGAAATTTAATAATTTTTGGTACACATACGCAATAAATAATGGTCTTCAAAATGGTGCAATAGGTTTTTTCACCTCGGGAAAGCCAGAGTTCGGCACTACCCCGAATCTTTATAACCCTTGCATCTTTCAGATGCATTTTAAGTTTTTAAAATGTTAAGGTCATTTTCGAAATAATAATAATTATTAAATATTATTTATTAAGTGTGATTTTCTCGAATATGGATGATTTTATCGAAATTAAACAAGAATACCTACCTGTCTTATCCTAAAATGTCTGGAAAATCCTAAATTAAAAATTTAAAAACTACCTAACAAGGGTCAACTTTCAGCAACAGTTAAAGATGCGAATTTATGTATTTTAATAACGGTCGTCGGAAAAATTAATTTTAGTGCTATTACGGTAAGTATACAAAACGTTTTCTAGAAACATTAATTAGGTGGCTTCTGTGGCCCTAAAATTAAATTTAATTATGTAGGTAGTTATAAATTATGGAATTTTATAATTTGGAAAAAATTGATATCGACTAAACATTATTTTAATTAATAGTTAAACAATTATTTGGTCGATGTGTTAAAATGAAGTTATTAAGTGATTAGTTCTCGAACGAGCATTTACATATATGTATATAATGAAAGTTGATATTGATTTGTACTGCAAGTGAAATAATTATTCAATTTTGCTATCATTATAAATTGTTTGATAAAAATAGTCATAAATGACCGGCTATCCTTCACCGATTTAAACATAAGAATAAGTACAGTATCTTCAGTTAGTGATATTCCATATAATCTAATTAAATTAGAAATATACTTGTTACAATGAATACGTATTTTGTAAACATAGTGTTAATTTTGATGATTACCTTAAAAGCGTCTACGGAAATAACAGGTTAGTATAAAATATTAATAATTATAATAACTAGATTTAATTTTCAAAGTCTGTAACAAAATTATGTTCGTAATAATAAGTGCACGTTGTTTTACAGGTCATGGTTACCTATAACAATAAATTTTACTTATTAAATTTAATTTAATTAAAAAACTTCGTTCGCGACCGGTTTCGTCAAATACATTTATTATTTAGCTTAGGATTAAGTTGTTATGATCATTGGAACCAAACTTTTTGACCAATAAGAAATCATTATTAATCTATTTAATTTTGGATTAGTAAATTAGATATTATTAACATTTTGATTATCGATATTTGTTTCAGACGAAGAATATATATCCATACCCTCCGTATTTTATGTTGACGATTTTGATCGATGCTTGGTTTTAGGGGCGAAAATGTTGTATTGTAACGTCGAATTACAACTTGCTCCAGGAAATACTAATTTCTCTAAAAGTTGGTCGATTATAAAGGTGAATATCTGGCTATTAAGGAAAATTAAGAATAGAGACATGCAAAAACTGCAATAAAGCAATGGTAAACGAGTCATCTTCCCTTTTAGGAACTAAGTAGCAAAAAAAAGAACTACAGACACGACCTGTTGCGGCATGGTATTTGTGTTCCCCAATTTTGTCAAATTGACGACAAAAACATATCAATATATCGTGACGAAGAACTTCTAAAATCCGACATTTCTAAATGTTACTCAGATAAATATAAGGATTTAGGGTTAACGGGATACGTAAGAACTTTACACTGCGAGACAATTAACAAATTCTATAAAGTAGATATTTATGATATTGTAGTGGGGTAAGTAGGTATAGCATTAGATTAGGTCGTGTCTCAAACGTTTAAATTATTTTGTAGAATCTGTTTAATAGTACTTTTCGGTATAGTCGTGCTTGCATCTTTCTACGAAGGATTAGCTAGGTATAAAATTAAAGAAGAATACGACAGAATTACTAAAACTAAATGTAGGTTCTTAAATGCACCATTATCGCCTTAAGTATGTATTTATGTACATAATTTATTAAATATTTAGTTGGGAAGGTTATCTCCTGTTTTTCTCTGCCGAAAAACTGGCAAAGATTAAGAAGCACCAACACTAACACCAATTTAACACCATTACGATGTATGAATGGCATTCGCTTCTACAACATACTTTTGGTTATAATGACGCACACGTGTATGATTGGATTTGCAACCGCCATGTCGAATCCTCGATTTGCAGAAACGGTAATTATTTAAATCAATTTTGTAACATAAATTAGTTTAAGTGATGATAGCTTTCAGATGATCCAGTCAAGATGCTAATATTAAACGGGGCCTTTGCAATTCAAACGTTTTTCTTAATGGCCGGATGGCTCCTTTTGTACAATTTTTTCTTGGCTTGTGAAGGAAAGAATAATATAAAACCGATTTATATCTTTTTGGCTTTTATTAATAGATATATACGGTAAGTACCTACATATTTATTTTGTTATTGTTTGTTTTCCCCAACGTGATATTTAAAATAAAAATGAACGAAGTTATTAAATACCTATTTTGCATGTTTTAGATTAACGCCTTGTTTACTTATAATGATAGCGATCAACGGCACATGGTTGTACCATTACAGTAGAGGTCCTTATTGGAATAAAATCGTTGGCGAAGAATATCGAAACTGTAGGAAGAATTGGTGGGCAAATTTGCTATACATTAACAACTATTACGACGTAAAAAATATAGTAAGAATTGATTAAACTTACAATAATTTAAAAAAAAAGAAAAAACATCTTCGTGATCAATTTTTAGTGTATGCAACATTCGTGGTATTTAGCAACTGACACGCAGCTGTTTCTACTTTGTCTCGTAATCGTTTATGTAACACGTAAATACGAAAACTATGCTAAATTAATATTTAGTATTTGTCTTACAATAGCAATCTTAATATCTGGTTTAATAAATTATATTTACAACTATGATATCGTAGTCAGGCAATACCCAGAGTAAGTATCACTTTTAATCTATTCACTAAAAAAAGAAATTAACATTACTTTGAATTTAAAAAAATGCCACATTGATTATTAATCCATCAAATACAACGGTTTGATTGTCTATCTTTCTTTATTTGATTGTAAACTATCTTTTCCCACGATCACAACGAAAATTATGAAGATTCGATTCGATTTTGTTAGACAACTAAGTTAAGACATGTAATGGGTGTTCAAAAAGCCTTTCACTCTTGGTTAGCTACGGAAAGATAAAGGTACATCTTACAATTAGCTTAAATCATGTCATAAATTATTTCTTGTCATGTCATAGTAATAAAAATTACTTAAACCAAGACATACCTACATATCTTTCCGCATCAGCCAACCAAGACTAAAAGACTTTTTGTACAACCGTTCTTTTCGTATACAAAAGACCTCCCCAAAATGACAAAATCTCGGGATAAAACGACCTATCATAATCTTACGTTTTTTGCAAAATTTTCAAACCGACACGAACCTTTTAGTTTCGGCCTTGTATCGTTAGGAAAATCAATTTTTACATAAAACATTGTCCAAGTTTTTTAAAAGACTATAGCTCATCCAAACCTATATGATGCACGTCATCAACAAAAAGTTACTAGATTTGTAATTTGTAATTCGATTTAAAATTTGGAAAGTGGCTAATTCTATAGATGATTTATTTGCGCACATAATAGATGGTATAAAGAAAGGCTACGATTTATTAGAACTGTCAAAATACCAGGTACGAGGTGACAACACTGTGTGAAACGTCATCATCTAGTAACCTTGTATTGATGACGTGAACATCATATAGGTTTGAATGAACTTTAGTGCGATAAATATCTTATAAAACGTGTACTTTATACTATTTTTTATATCTTGCCCCTTTATGCCGTTTAAAATAAAAAAGATCGTATATGTTAAATTTAGAAAATTTTGTTGATGTGACGCTTAATATTACCAACTTCAAAAAATAAAAAGACGCGTGTCGTAATGGAGCTTAACCTGCACTACTAGTAACCACATGTGCAGTACATGCATCATCAACGTTATACAACAATGTATCATCGTACAACATTGGACAAGTTTTCAATCGATTTTACAATTAATTAGTTTTATAGAAACAAATTCGATATTTTTAAATTGCATTATAATGACTCCAACATTGAAACTCGGCGTAGAGTCCTTAAAAAGCTTTTCTATTATGATGAGGTAACTCAGCTCCCGCATTTTCATGCATGTATTGTGTTCTTGAATAAATTGTCGGCTGTTTCATTTACTTTTTAATTCTCTATTGTATTTTAACGTCCAAAGTTCATAACTTTTAAATTTCATAACTTCATATTCTTTTACGAGCAAAAGTTTGGTTTGGATAGCGATACGTTAATGAAATTTTTAGATACCTTTATATGTTATCGCTAAACCTCAAAGAGTTTACCAACGTTTACATGCCGAGTCACACAAACATAACTGGTTACATAGTGGGATTAATTTTTGGCTACACATGTTATAAATCCAGAGGGAAAAAAATATTCACCAAAAAGGTAGGTGGTATTTACTGTTTTTATTACATAATATGAACAAAATATTAATCGTCTCATTAAATTTTAGTCTTACGTTGCCCTATGGTGGATATTGACATGGACGTTACCACTTCTAGTCATTTTTATGGGTGTGCCGTTTTATAAAGACGACTTCGAATATTCCCGGGTAGGGGCAGCTTTTTATGTTGCACTCGGAAAACCGATTTTTGCATTTGGTGTTGGTTTAGGAATATTTGGAATCACTCAAGAAGTTGGCTGTGAGTTGTTGCGTTATTTAGTTAATTGCCTACAGCCACGTAAAATGAAAATGGCCCTCGTTCGAGTCGTGGTGCGAAAACACGAAGGACTTAACTATATCAGTCTTATTTTCCGAGAGCGGGTTAAGTAGGCATTTTCCGTTCACAAGATGCACGGAAAAGGCACTTCTTCTATGTTTTACGCGTAATCTTTCTTCTACTGTTTGAAAAAGGGCCACAAAAGAATTTTTTTAACTTTTTTTTTGACATTCGTCATCTTTAAGTTGTTCTAAGGTCTTTGTAAATTCCAATTTTTTACATTAAAGCAAAAAATCTTTGTATTAATTTTACTTTTGAAACGGAGGGCGTTTAAAATGACGGCCTTCGATTTATCGACCGCATTTTGAAACGATACCAATCTATGTAGGATAGACGTTTCGCAAAATGAAATAGAAGACAGGGACATTTTCATTGCACGTAATTGTACTTTAATATTTTAGGGTTTTTAAGGGATTGCACTATTTGGTCACCTCTACAAGTTTTAGGAAGACTAACTTATTGCGTCTATTTAGTACATGTACCAATAATTCGAGTGCGTGCAGGACAAAATAGATTCCTCTTTTATATGTCAAATTATTCAATTGTAAGTTAACACGTCGTTCGTTCATTAATATTTTTTATCGTGTACGATTTGTAGGCAGTTCAATTATGTGGAGATATTTTTCTGTCTTACATTTTTGCGGTGCTGTTATGTTTATTCGTAGAACTGCCAAGTTCGGCATTACAGAAACTAATAATGCTAAAATTAACACAGAAAAAGGTAAATAGTCTAAAATCCACGACTGAAGATACAATGGTTAATAATGATAATCTAATATCAAAACTTTGATTAGAAATTTATCAATACCAAACCAATACATAATACTTATATGTATTGTTAAATTCTCGGATAGGAAATTGTGAATGCGAAGGTGTGATTTTGTTTTTATAAATAAACTAGTACATATTAATTATATAGTAGATACATTTATGACTTTTTTAAATAAATAAATAAATAATTTAAGCTTATCAGTTTTTAAACATTCGTAATTCACGTAATTCTTTGAGCTTTGAGGCTGAATATCTCTACAGGGGAGCGCTGCAGGAAAAACATTCACCTATATGAACTTGTGGCATTATTTTGACATGGTTAATACGTTCCTAGGAGATTTTTTACCATTTTCTGTAACCTAAAGGTAAGCGTAGATTATGCCGGGCCGTAGCGGGTCGCATCGCATCGCATCAACCAATCGTTGTCACGCAATAGAGTTTCCGGCATTGACTCATTTAAAATGCACCCCAGCAATTGGTTGCGATGAAATGCGATCGTTTTCTGATATGGGGGTCATTCAAAAAGAACATCACGCTCTTTATGGGCGGGGGGGGGGTCGCGGATAGTGACATGCGTGACATTAAAGCTTGGAGGAGGGGGGGGTTAGCAAATAAGTGACGTCACCGATATTGCAGGAGTGCATTCTGACTTTGTACGAAAATTTTTGTATTATTTAGGGGGATCGGATTGATACTATGACGTCCTTTTCTGGAAAAAGGTAACAATTTTATGATACGGCGTGACATGAAGAGGGGAAGAGTTGAAAACAGCCCAAAAAAGCGTGATATCCTTTTATCTTGTATTTGGTTGTAATAATTATTTAAACACTACAAATATTTGAGTGCATCAACCAGGAATGTTTCTGATTTCAAATAATGTAATATAACATTAAAAATGAACATTTTAAAAGTTTTATCAAAACCGGTTCTTTTCTTGTAGGTTCCGAAGTTTTCAAAATTGTTCAGCTATAAACAGTAATAATATTCCGGGCATCAGTTTTAATTATGTTCATACCTACCCCTGCTGCACACACTGGGTGCTACGTTTTCGATTTACAAAAAAAAAAACTTTTGCTGAGCGATTGAAAATGTTGCAATTCTGTATAAGGGATGATTTTTATATATACCTGTATATGTTTGTTTAAATTAGGTATAATTTGAAATTCAGTTCCTCTGTAAAACTTATGTCGCGTCATTTATATATACATCATGCATAAAATATATTTTTTACAGAAATTTATAATTAACTCTCAAATTGAATTCTCATTGAAATTTACAAAAAAAGGAATACCTAACCAATATTTAATTTTTTAGTAAATATATATTTACAATATCTACCTGCATTTATCTTTAACAGGTAGACGAAACCAGATTTTTAATTAATAAAGTATATTTATAAATAGTGAATGTCAAAATCGAACATTAATCTTGAAGAAACAGATTGCAACTACATACCTATATTATACCCACTACAAGGTTGTCTACTATACTATTTATTGTGTAAACGATATACGTTATTATATAACGTATATTATATTAAATTATTTTAAAGTAACGTTTCTCAAATATAAAAGTTTAAAATATATTTACATAATTATGTGAAAAATTTAAAATTTTCTAAAAATATTTAAACATCTTAAACATCATATTTATTTGTATATATTAATATATACACGTAATCGATATCAATATAGTATTATAATAAACTAATTTAATTTGATCTAATTTTGATGTAAATAGCTACAAGAAAATTATAGCTGAGACTGGTTTCAACATAAAATTTGTCTAAATTTTGCCCAAATTTTTATAAATATTAATGATGAATGATAATGATGAATTATTACTTGCAGACCTTTTCCAAAAAGGAAATACTAACAGGAATATATATTGCAACACAAATTACATCTCTATAATATGAATAAATAAATAAATTTAATTATAAATACTAACAAATAGGTATTTACACATTGTGTTCACGGAGGAAACAAACTAGTTATTACTAAGACACATAAATTTCGTTAAATGAGTCGATCAAAAACTTGACCAGAAAAACTGACTTCGACATCTCGTATTCAAATTCTCGTTTATAATAATTATTATAATTTATTTATTACGCTTATTTATATTGTATATATATTTATTATTAGTTAAAAGACATTTTTGTATTCTATGACCATTTTTAAAAATTTAGCAACATAAATGCTTTAAAAATATGTTTTTCAAGTAGTTTCAAGTAATTTTACTTTCATTTTTCCTAAAAACGACAAATATTTGAATAGCTAAAAAAAACTTGTTTGACAATATCATAACCGACTACTATGAGTTTCGTGAAAAAAAACAAAATCTATTAGTTATAATTAGATTTTTTTAATCTATAACAGGAGTACAGCATCAGATTTTTAATAGAAAAGTGTCTCAAGATGTACAAATAAAATTAGTATATATATGTAATATAAATATAGTTATAAATGTATTAAAATTTGGTTATTATTGTACTTTGATAATTTAATATTACAGTAAACGCATACCTACCATTTTTATTACCTAACACGTTTTTTGTCATAGACAATAATATTCCTATATTTTAAATTAAATTAATTATTTTGAAACGGGTCGGTCGATTTGGCTGGTTAACGAACGAGTCCTACGTTTTCGTAACGACAATACGCTGTCCAAATGTCTGCCTTCTACAATCAAAATTGCGGCCGGAAACGTGTCCACAACAAATTGATTATATTTATACGACCGACCCAAAATGAATGACTTATATTTTCGTGATCTAGAGTTTGAGATCGGAGAAAAGCCAAAAGGACACGTCTGGGTCCCGTCATCAGGCAGGCTGCAATAGCTTTATTCTCTATGAAAATTCGCTAATACTTACCAGTTTAAAATTATCTGGATAATCACCGTCTACTGCCTTTATACCTCAGAATTATAAATTTACTCTATTTTTCATTTAGAAACTATTTGTGTGTCCTTAAGCATTGAAAATTTCCCTATTACAAACCATAAGCCAGATAAAAGTTTAAGCGCATTTTTATTCGACCGATAAAATACAAAGCAACTAATAAAGCATGTGCGCCACTTACTCATAAACTCGATTGTTTTTTTGACAAATGTCATATTTTGTATAATTTGTCAGAGCTCTTTCGGGTGAATAATCCTAATATAATTAATCCTATATTATCTAACCCGCGTTTATCGCTTTAACCCTAAATCGGGCTTTATTTATTGCTACAAATAATTCTAAATTTTAAATTTAACGCTGTGTGTTAAATTAATCATATATAACTGAACGAAGCTGCAGCAAAGAGGCCGTTATGGCCTACTACCAGCCTTCTGGAGGGGTGCAAACCCCCCAAACACCACCACAAATGCAACCACCAGGATCGACACCGGACCAAACCCAGATCTTCTACAGCCAATTCCATCAAACACCAGGTAATTTTCCACTTCAAACGCAACAAACTCAAACATTAGATCCCCAAACCTTTCATCAAACCCAACAAAACAATTATCCCAACGCACCCCCGCAGCCACCAGAAAATACTAATAACTGGACTACAGTTTCATATAAAAGAAATAGAAATCTAAATGAAGTAGAAATCAAAAATAAACATCCTAAAGTGAGCGAATATTGGCTTAGCCCACCCTCAACATCAAATCGCTACTCCAACCTAAACATGGAAGGTGGAGATGTACAACATGAAACAAACGCTGATAACACTAACGAGAAAATCTCAAAACCTCCCCCCATTTTTGTAAATCGAGTACTAACTATTACACCGCTAATACAACTGCTAGATGAAATAGCCAAACAACAATTTGATGTTAAAGCTCTCGCCAATAACCAAGTAAAAATTCAGCCCAAAACACCTGAATATTACAGAATAATATCAAAAGCTCTGGCTGAAAAGGGAACGGAATTTCATACTTATAAACTAAAGGAAGAGAGAAATTATAAAGTGGTGTTAAAAAATCTACACCACTCCATCGACTGTAAAGATATCAAAGGTGAAATTGAAAAATTAGGGCACGAGGTCACAAACATTTGTAATATAAAACAATTTAAAACTAAACTGCCTCTCCCAATGTTTTAGGTCGAGCTTAAACCAGCCCCCAACAATAAAAGCATTTTTGAGGTTGAATACTTGCAGCAATGCAAAATCAAGTTCGAACCCCCAAGGTCAAAGAATTATTCCCCAAGAATTATTCCACAGTGTGTACGCTGCCAGCGATACGGACACACAAGGAACTTCTGCCAGCTACCCGCCAGATGTGTAAAATGTGCAGGCGATCACCTCACGGAACAATGTCAAAGAAAAGAAAAATCCCGCGATGTCCGCTGCGTCCTGTGTAAAGGAAATCATCCTGCGAATTACAAAGGATGTACTATATATAAACAGTTACAAAGTAAACATTTCCCAACCCTTCGACAAAAACAGTACATACCACCCCCACAAATCAAACAATACCAACATACACAAAAGGGACTATCGTATTCACAAATAGCTTCAGTACAACAACAAAACTCTGAACCTGCTGAAAATCTCCCACAAACAGCAAATACTAGTCATCCAAACCAACAAGCAAACGATATACAAGAATTAAAAAACATAATGATAAAGCTATCAGAACAAATAGGAACAGTATTAAACCTATTAACAGCAGTCCTTGCAAAAATAAAATAATGGACAGACACTTACAGCTAGCCCAATGGAACGCCAATGGCGTGTCACAGCACTTTGAAGAATTAAAACTATTTATTACTAGTCACAACATTGATGTGTTACTTATTTCGGAAACACATTTTACCGATCGGAGCTTTATCAAAATACCAAACTATGCGGTTTATACCACGAACCATCCGGCGGGAACAGCTCGAGGTGGGTCAGCCATAATAATCAGAAACACAATCAAGCACCATCAACTAGAAAGCTACAGCAGCGAGTTTCTCCAAGCAACAAGCGTGTCAATTGAGGACCAAAAAGGACCCCTCAACCTTTCGGCGGCATATTTCCCCCCTAAACATGCTGTTAAAGAAGAACAATTTACAAACTATTTCAAAACCCTTGGACAACGATTCATTGCGGGCGCAGATTACAATGCCAAACACACTGACTGAGGTTCCAGAATTATAACAACAAAGGGACGCGAACTAATCAAAACTCTTGAACACAACAACTTGCGGCACCTATCCACAGGAGAACCCACATATTGGCCCACGGACCCAAACAAACTACCAGATTTGGTGGACTTCTGCATAACAAAAGGAATTCATCAAAGTCATGCCAATATAAAATCCTGCTTCGAACTTTCTTCTGACCACTCCCCAATCCTGATCACCCTTACCACTAAACCCCACAAAAAAGAAACAACCCCTAAACTAAGCAATAACCGTACAAACTGGAACACCTTTCGGTATGTCGTAAATGATGAACTAACCTTAAATATTCCACTGAAATCTCCCGAAAACATAGAGGCTGCTGTCAAACTATTCAACGATGTCATTCAGCGGGCATGTTGGAAGGCCACGCCAATAATACCCGATACAGTCACAATTCCTGATTGTCCCACAATTATCAAACAAAAAATTCTAGATAAAAGAAGACTTCGTAGAAGCTGGCAAAGGATGCGTACACCTGAAAGAAAACTACTATTCAACAGAGCAACTCGCGAGCTACAAGATCTCCTTAATAAAAACAAAAGTGACTGCATCGAAACATTCCTTAAAGACTTATCACCCACGGAAGCGATGGATTATTCCCTGTGGAAGACTACAAAAACTGAAACAACTAAAAAGGTTCTCTCCGCCCATCCGTAACCTCCAGGGCAGCTGGGCAAGAAGCGATAATGAGAAGGCAAATGTATTTGCTGAACACTTAACATCCGTGTTCCAGCCACATCCTTCAGAAAATCTCCCCCAAGAAGAAGACAACCTCACTCAAGCTCTGTTTCAACCGTACCAACTCGAACCGCCTATTAAAAAATTCAAAGCTGCTGAAGTCCATGAAGTCATTAGTACACTCAACCCCAAAAAGGCTCCGGGGTATGATTTAATAAATGGTAAAATACTCAAAGAGCTACCTGCCATCGGTACACAGTACTTAACTCAGTTATATAATGCAGTCCTTCAGAATGGTTATTTTCCAACCCAATGGAAAGTGGCACAGATTATACTCATCGCAAAGCCTAATAAACCCCCCAACGACCCAAAGTCCTATCGTCCGATAAGCCTTCTGCCTATAGTAGCGAAAGTTTTCGAAAAGCTATTAGCACAAAGACTAATCCCAATTATTGACGACAAAGAGCTACTACCATCCCACCAGTTTGGTTTCCGCAAGTTGCACTCAGCAACTGAACAAATTCATCGGGTAGTTCATACAATCAATCAAGCCTTTGAAGACAAGCACTATTGCTCTGCTGCGTTCCTGGATATATCTCAGGCATTCGATAAAGTGTGGCATAAGGGACTCCTATGCAAACTAAGAACACTCCTCCCCCTAAACTACTTTCTAATCCTGCAATCCTATCTCCTTAATCGGTACTTTCTGGTTAAGTACGAAACTGTAACCACAAATCTTTTTCCGATCAACGCTGGTGTACCCCAGGGCAGTGTTCTCAGACCACTGCTCTATCTCTTATACACAGCAGACCTTCCGACAATACCAGAAATCACAACAGCTACATTTGCGGATGATACCGCGGTTCTAGCTACTGACGGAGACCCAGTCGCAGCCTCACAAAAACTACAAGCCAATTTAACTGCAATCGACAAATGGTTAACAAGCTGGAGAATCAAAATAAACGAGTCTAAGTCAACTCAAGTAACCTTTACCCTGCGCAGAGACACGTGTCCCCCGGTTCAGATAAAGAACAATCCTTTACCGCAAAAAGATGAAGTAAAGTACCTTGGATTACACCTTGACAGAAGGTTAACATGGCGCAAGCATATCTTCAGTAAGCACAAGCAGCTGGGACTCATTTTATACAAGATGTACTTGCTACTGGGACGTAAGTCGAAACTATCACTAAGCAATAAACTCCTTGTATACAAGGTAATTCTCAAACCCGTATGGAGCTACGGGATTCAACTCTGGGGCACATCTGCTAACTCTAACTTAGAAATCCTAGAACGCTTCCAAACTAAAGTGCTGCGCATGATTGTGAACGCGCCCTGGTTCGTGTCCAACACGGCTATCCGTAATGATCTTCACATGCCATCAATGAAAGAAGAAGTCAGTCGTTTCAGTGCTAAATACAGTGACCGTCTTAGTGCACACCCCAACACATTAGTTATGGATCTTATAGTTCCCCAAAATCGCAACCGAAGACTCCAAAAATATATACCAAATGACTTGCCCACTAGATTCCCTACGTAATTATTTTAGTTTCAAGTTCATAGTCTATTTTATACCCAATAACTCAAAACTCATCTAGACATCTAGATGACAATTGTTACAGGAGCATCCTACTGGGGATGCTTCTACATGTCCAAATCTATCACAAAATTTACTAAATGCAACTTGTGCAGATTGTAAATAAATTGGGTTTTTCAAAAAAAAAAAAAAAAAACTTACTCATAAGATAACTTATTGCAGCGCGAACAAGGAACAGAATGTTTTTAAAATAAAAGCGGGATTTCCTAGTATCCACGTATAAACTCGAATGTATTTATATATAGAATTTCGGCAAAACCGTTTCAGATCATGCGCGTTAATAGTGCTTGTTTCAGTAGTTTGAATTTTAAATTACGGCGTCGTATTGTTCGTGTGTGCGAGGAGTGCTCGTTCGGTTTATAAGGCGTTTTTGCATGTGAGTGCGCGTGGGTTGTGTTCTCTAAAAGGAATACAAACAAAAAGGATTAATACGACGAGGAGAGGTAGGATCTTTCGTTGTCGACTAACTCTCCATGTGAATACAATAAAGTGTGAATACCTGAACCTTTAAGCTCTAATACAATTTTTTTTAAATCGAGCTCGATTAGGCTCTTGGATAGGAACTAGATTAGGGTATTGATTAGGGTTCCCCTTAAACATTCGACGGTCCAATTTCGCGAACGAAATTTTATCTTACGCGCGTTTTCGCAATTACAGTGGTTGGTGAAATACAGTGAAATATGAAGCGTAAGTATAGGTACATAATAATGCAAGTACGCAGTCAACGGAAGAATCTACGTTCGAAATTGGCGATAGAGGGAAAACAACGACGAGAAAAAGGTAGAAAATAGAAAAGATTATAATTTTTTCTTATAGTATGTTACAGACAAGTGGCAGTCTCAGCGGCAGCAGTATTAGCATTGACTAGTATTAATTTGCATTTTACGTAAGTATTAAAAAAATTATTTCAGGATTTTAATTTTTTTTAATGTTTTTTGATTTTTTTTAATTTATCTAATTTGAGAGATTTTACCTTTTCAATGCATTCGTTTATGGATAAAAACAATTTTTAAACAATTTATGCTGACAAAGAGACAAAATTTAATCGATTAACTTTTTATTTTACCAGCTCTTTACTTAAAAAAATATTCTAATAATTGCAGGACTGGTGATTGGTTACGGTAGAGGGACAACATACCTAAGTGATGAGTTACGATATTAAGTTCTTGCAAATTGAACTCAAGATATTCAAATATCTTAGATATTTGATTGGTGCGCAATGAATCTGTGAGATCAGATACGAAGGGTTAAACAGCCTTCAATTACTTCAATTACAATATGTATTACTTACTTATTTATCTGCATTTTGGATAATCCGAAATTTTCGCTAATCAAACGGACCTTCGGTCCCATAAATGTCGAATTATCGCGAATTTTCTGTATATTTAATTACTTAAATACTTACCTAAATGTCATTTAATATTTTATTTAACATTTTGTGGAATCAAATATGTAGATTATGTTTATTACGTTATTTGTTTCTTACTTTTAGAAATAGTGCCTATAAAAATAAATGTTAATTTATGTGTTGTTTGTAATATTTTACGTCGAATACGTTGTTCTACTTACAATTAAATTATTGCAACAACGTATATTTTAATCGACCAATTTAAATATGCAACATTTTAAAAAGTTAACTTTTATTTGTCGAATAATGATTATAGGCAGGTAGTATTAAAAGAACCATACCTACCTATTTAACGAAATAGAAGTTTAAACTGTTCGCGAAAACTTATTTTCGGACATTGATCCTTTCGCAAGATGTGAAATAATGAATTATTCTCGTATGGGAGGTGTTTTTCATATATCTATCAATGTGAGTAAATTAATACGCAGAATCGGTTTAATCCATTTAAGTCTTAATTTTAATCAGTGCGATTCCACCAGTTCTTCGTAAACGAATCTATTCCTAATTGAAGTTTGAAAATGTTCCTTATTCGTTTATTGTTTATTTTGCATTTAAGTTTTGTTTTAAAAGTGAAAGGAAAAGTGACAGGTAATTAACGATCAAGACGACATTATTAGATGTGTAATTGTAAGTTTAAAGATGCCGATTTAAATTGTAGAAAAAAAATACCATTCGATGCCTGAACTTTTTCATTTAGATGATTTTGATTATTGCATGTCGTTAGAAGATGAAGCTTTATATTGTATGGTAACTGTACAACTCGGTCCAACAAATACAAGTCGTTCGAATGATTGGAAAATAATAAATGTACGCATCATGTTTTTTTTTCTAAATTTTCTCTTAATTTATTCAATAAATTGAGGGCACTCAAAGAGTTAACCGTTAAACGCGTTTGGCAATTATCTATAAATCTATGTGCGCGTTTTAGGAAGTGATTAATTATCCGAAGAACTACAGACATGATAGGCTTCGACATGGAATTTGTGTTCCCGAATCGTGCCCAAAACTTGCCGAAAATATAACAATGTATATAAGAAATGAGCAACTTTTGAAAAATGGAATTTCCGAGTGCTACTCGGACAAATATAGACATAAAGGACTACAAGGATATGTTACCAAGTTGCATTGCGAAACGACGGAACCGTTTTATCCTTTAGATATTTACGACGCTATTGTCGGGTAAAATTTTCATACTTATTGAAAAACTATTTAATAGCGTTAATTTCTATTTTAGCATAGTTTTGTTGATAATTCTAATGTTAGTCGTGATCGGTTCATTTTACGAGGGCCTAGCCAGATATAAAACTAAAGAAGAATACGATAAAATTACCAAAACAACTTGTAAGTAAAAAACACGTTTCGTTAGAATAATAATTATACATAAAGAGCAGTTGCACATTTAAAAATAGACGATAATGTAACAGGTGCCTGGGTAAATTATTAATCGTTAGTTCGTATTATGCGAACAATTTTCTTCTAAATTATAAGTTTTTTGTTGACAAATAAGTATATTCGTCCTTATAAAATATAATTATTAATTTACGCACACATTACGAACCTAATTGTTCAAAGTGTATTAAAATCTTATGTGACGTAAGATGTTTCAAAGTATTTATTTACTATATTAACCTATTAAATTTTCAAGTTAATAACAACTTTGACACTAACCAATGTTATTATAATTACTTCGGGCATTCACGTCACTATAATATAACATAATATAATTTACGTAATAGTACATATTAGTTAACGGATCGCAACTTTGCACTTTAAACGTATACCTATATCGGTATCTATGCTCATTTGAATATCTTCGTATAATTTACATAAAAAAATCGGTCTATTATAAAAGCATTATTATTATTAATCAAGTAATGTAAAAGTAATTTATTTTTTTAGTTGGCGAGATAATGACCTGTTTTTCCGTTCCTAAAAATTGGAAACGTCTTGGTACTTTAAATTCTTCAACAGAGACTGCCGAGCTAAAATCACTGAATGGCATGCGTTTTTTTAGCATGGTTTTAGTCATATTATCCCATACGGTATTCATAGGACTGTTTGCTGGAATTTCGAATCCCCAATTTAATGAGAAAGTATGTATTACGTTAGGTACATGGTTACCTTTATAAGATTTCGTAATATTTGTTCAAAATTTCGAATTTTTTAAGATTTTTTCAAATCACGCAGATAGTTTCAAATCGTTTTCATCCTAATATTTTATTAATCATAATTACTGTCTAAAATTGAAAATTAATTAGTAGGCATCAAGACGGACGGGAGGGGTGGGGAACAATAAGTCTCTATATGCCGCAGTACCGGGAATAAATTTGGTGCAGCAACCCCAGATGATTAAAAAAATGCATCATGACAAACAATATTTTCAATGGAACCAGAGTCACATTCCACTTATAGTGCCAGGAAAGTTTAAAGTTACATGTCCACGAAAAAGTGTGTTTTGGAACCCATTCGTGAGTAAACCAGATGTCGCTTTGTGTGGTACTATAAGTGGAATGCGGCCCTTGTTCCAAATGCAAATATTGTTCGTCTTCGTGCGCCTATTATCGTCCCTCTTTTTTTTATTGAAAGAGTTTACGATCGCCCTGTATATTACTTTATCTATCGTAAAACAATTTCGAAATAGAACTATAACGGATATTTTCGTGACTTTTTAAATTTAATTATTTTCTGGCATTGGTAGACTTTAAAAATGTAAATGAGTTTTCATTGAAATTGAAAAGTTCCTATATGTCATTCTTAATAATTTTTATAAATTACGTAAAGTTATTTAATACTACCTATTTCAAATTTCATTAAGAAATATTTATATAATGTCGTACACAAAATTAAACGCGTGTTTTTCTTTGCTCGACGTTTCGTAATTTTTAAATTACGTCTTACATATTATTATCAAATACGTGGTCGTTTTCTTAATGAGTTGTGAATAAACCATAGGCTACTTTTATGTAGTATAGTATTTATTTAGAGTTTCCATAAAATCTTTTTATTGATTACCATTAAAATGTATCTAATTTGCTTTTATTTTAATTTCAACATTGATATTTAAATTCTCTTTCCCTTATTAATATTGATACATATCGATAGGTATGTAGTTCGGATTAAATTAAAATATTTAATTGTTAATTAAAAGCTTATACAATATGATAATTGACGCGCTTATTTACAAAACTCGCTAATCGACAAAAATAGTAAAACTCACATTTTGGTGCTTAGGTGATCTAATTTTGAAGAGGAATCGAATGGTGAAATCAGATTTCTCCAATATATTATTCATAAATTACAGAACCATTTCAGAACCACCCCCTAATTCAAAATAACTCCCTTTTAATACTCGGGACGCGTTTTAATACAGGATGTCTAGAAAATGGTGAGAAATAATTTGGGAACGTATAAAACACGTCAAAATAATACTATAAGATTCTATAAAGTTTTTCCTACAACGCTCCCCTGAGATATTCACCCCCAAAGTTGAATCCATTTGTTTAAATAACATTTTAAATTTGTATTAAAATTTAATCATGTTTGGTTTACAATTCTAATCAATAAAGTACCTATTTCAAAACAATTTAATAGATTTTGTTAATATCTAAACCAAACATGAAACAACTATCAATTTTATTTTCTGAGCCTCCACTTGCTTCAAAGACTGTTTTTCAACACTTTCAACAATTAATTTCAACTAGAACCCCAAGGATTTTGATATGAAATGCCTAATAAGGTATATGTATTTATGATATCACTGGTATCATATTCATGTCTTTTGGTGACGTAGACTAGTCTCAATATAAAAATGCCTATTCTCCTTTTATCAACTAATCTTGAACGTTATTTATTTTATAAATGGACATGTTAGTTGAACATAGCAATGACAGTCGAACACCTACTTTATTACTTATGAGGTAGTAATCATTCCAACATTTCGGAGCAGCATCCAGCACGATGGACGTGATCTCGCCCAAGTCACGACTCCATAAGAACCCACCAGGTCAGTCTTTTCAACTTCCGATTTTATCTAACAAATATTTACCATAGAACCAATTGTTTAAACAAAGGTTTGTATGATAAATACGTGTGCATTTGTTGAATAAATGTAACAGAAGATGGAAAAACCGGCTCTAAAAGCACCAACAAAAATTCAATCAATCGACATTTTTCTCATTTGTTATAAAAGATTTAGGATAAAAACATTTTTCAAATCGTTGGTGATAATTAATTATAATTATTTACTATTTCCAAAGCAACGCGAATAAAAATTGCAAATATTTACACAATTCAAGGTTAACGAAAATAAACCAGGCCAAGTTTGAATTTAAAAACCAACAGCAATTTATTTCAGTAATGTCCGTTACATTCTGTGTTAATTAAACCTGTCAAATTTTCTATTAAATTTGAAACGCACAAAAAATTAAATTATAACGACCAATGCAATTTGAATTTATATTTATTTAATATATTAATATATTTATGTAATATCTAGGTATAAATATATGCATTTACACATATACAAGTTGTGTCGAAAACTAAAATTTACTTTTAAAAAAAATGCGCCCAAATTAAAACCAATTGAGAATGCTTAAACGAGAACAAACTTAAAAGTCATATGTTATTATGATTTGTTATTAACTTTAAAATTAATCAATGCTAATCTAATTTTTTATACTTTTTTTCGTCATTTTCTTCATGCTCCTTAAGGACCTATTGTTAAAAATTTAAAATTTAAATGCAACTTTAATATGGCCTATCCAAACCTATATTCAATTCACGTCATCAAAAAAAAGTTATTAGATTGTTTATTTGTAATTCGGTTTAAAGTTTGGAAAGTGACATATTCTATAGATGATTTACTTGCGCACGTATTAAATTGTATAAAGAAAGACTGCAATTTATTACAACTGTCAAAATACGAGGTACGAGGTGACGGCACTGTGTAAAACGTCATCAACGTGTGAAACGTTTCCATGGATAATAATTTATATTTGAATTACGCTTAAATTTTAAAAGGCATTGTTGCCATCGGCTCTATAACATATTAGAAATGGAAATAATTTACTTTTTTCCGGTCCATCCGAATCTGAAGTTAAAATTTTAAAACCCAACAAACTGCACAGGCGCACATATCGTTTTCGAAATACTAGATAGCTTTTTAAATTTGTTGAAAATATATTAGATATTTTACTTAAAAGATAAAATTCAATATACAGGGTGACCATCGGGAATATGTTTAAACTAATCGGTTATTAATTCGCAAAAATAAAAATGTACTTATATGTGATTATATTATTATAGCAAACATAACATAACAATAATAATATAATTTCCTTGTTGTTTGTCTATTTTATATATTTTCTACAAATATTTATTTGTAGGCTACTGATGATGCGTTAAATATGCTTTTTATAAATGGAAGTTATCTGATACAAAGTTTTCTAGTAATGGCTGGCTGGCTTTTGACCTATTATTTTTTTATAAGTTTTGAAGGACGAAAAAATGTTAGCGTTGGCTATATTATCTTGGCTTTCATCAATCGATATGTGAGGTATGAATAGCATTACGATTATTAATAATACTGACGTGTTATCCGTAAACATGTTTAATGCCTATAGATACTTATGATGACGGTTTCGTAAAATTTACAGATTGACACCGTGCCTATTTTTAATGGTAGCAATCGATTCGACTTGGTTATATCATTTTAATAGAGGTCCTTTCTGGGATCAAATTATTGGAAATAATTACAGAAATTGTAGATTAAATTGGTGGACAAACATATTATACATTAATAATTATTATGATGTACAAAACTTGGTAAGTTGATGATACATAATAAAAAACTAGGAGGATTTAAATCACGTTGTAGTGTATGCAACATACTTGGTATCTAGCAACCGATACCCAACTATTTGTCGTTGCACTACTTTTAACAACAATAATTTGGAAATATCAACGTCACGCAAAACTAATCCTTGGGATTAGTCTTGTAATAGCAGTCCTAATACCTGGCGCCATAAATTATATTAACGAATACGACATATTAGTTCGGGAATATCCGGAGTAAGTACTTGAAATTTTCTAAATTCACGTGACAATAGTAGGTATAATAGAAAATCCGTGATTCGGATTTTCAACGTTAGTATTTTTTAACCTTCTAGTAGATGAAGATGGTTTTATCAAAATACTAATAAAAACGAGTTAAAGCTGAACGAGTTTTAAGATCCGGCATTTCGGTTTTATTCTTATGTGTTCATGTGTTCAATTTCTCAGATTACTGATCCAAACGTTGCCTTCGTCCAATTATTCGCCTTCCGTACATTTTGCCCATCGTTACAAGATGCAAATTCTGTGTTTGTTTCCACGCGTTTCAAAACCGAAATTTTGATGGTTGTAAAGCTGTGTAGAAACAGAGACAACAAGTGGTAACTTTGGTCAGTGGATGACTTGTTTCTTGGTTGAAATTGTCCTTAGTCGCCAGTAGTTCTGTCTCCAATGGAACACAGAGACACAACTGGTAACATTGGGTGACCTGTTCCTCAGAAGAAGCTATTACTTGATGTTAGTTGTTCGTTGATCGGACTCCAAAGGGGGATGTTTTCGAGTGTCGCGTATTTCGTTCACGAGCTGGTAAACTTCCTGAAGTGTTTAGTACAAGTCCGGAACAACTAGAAACGTCGTTTTCTACGTACTACAACAAAGCAGGATATCATGAATTACACGCGTTTCTGTCGATTAAAAATTTTCGTAAAATCTCGAAAAAAAATGCGTACTATAAACCAATATATTGGAACTTCGATTCACGACCAAATCGATTTACGACCAGCTTTGGTGACCAAATTTTAACTCGATTAGCGTACAATAACACGGTTCACGACCAAAGCTGTAACCAATAAGGCAATGAATCTTTTTAGAAAAATTTTGCAACAAAGAAAAGGACAAATGATAAATCAGGAGATGAACCACCTAAAAAAAGTGCAGTAAACCACCAAATCAGACTAATTTACCTAAAATGTTTAATTTTAAACAATATTCACGTAAAGTATTTAATTTCAATTTGTTTTTTATTTTTCTATAATTAATATTATATGTAATTTACAACAAAAACAAAAATATTGTGCTTGAAAAATATCAAGTTTTAGAGCCTGGAACGGATTAATTGTATTTACATTAATTTTAAAAGGAAAAAGTGTATCGGTTCACGACCGATTCGCTTCGCGCCCAGGCTCCAGAAATTCGCGAACCGAGGTTCCTCTGTATAACTTTAATTAATAATAATTAATCTATGCATTTTTACAGATCCATCTACAATTGGTTTTTAGATCAACCTGAGTGGACGGTAATGTTTATTTCAGGACATACCAACGCCGGTGGTTATATCATTGGGGTAATATTTGGATATATCTATTACAAATACAGAGAGAAAAAGATATTTTCTAAAAAGGTAACAAACTGAAGATAGTTTATTGTTATTATTTATTTAATTTTTATTATACCCTTGCCCATTTAAAAATTTTAACTTTTAGATACATGTTGTACTATGGTGGATATTGATATGGTTATTACCTTTAGGGTCGATATTTTCAGCAGCACCAATATATAAGGACAATTTTGAATATTCTCGATTAGGAGCAGCAGTTTACGTTTCTTTGGGAAGAAACTTATTTGCTCTTGGAATCGCCATTATGATTTTTGGTTTTACAAAAAAACTCGGTTGTAAGTACTAGTTATAACTATAGATATTATCTACCAATTGTAATAATTTAAACAAATCGTACTTATAAGTTTGCCTATTTCACTTTTAGGGTTCCTCAATGACTGTGTGCTATGGTCACCTATTCAAATTTTAGGAAGACTTACTTATTGTGTATATCTGAGTCATTATTCATTACTTCGCACGAGAGTTGGTCAAACAAGATCCTTACCTTATGTTTCTCTTTATATAACGGTAAGTCTGAATATTTTTAACAAATTACGTTTTTAAATTCTAAAATTTTATTTTTACAATTGGTTCAAAACATAAGTAGTTGCAGTTCCACAACACTGAAACACAAACATTTCTTACATCATTTAACATTAACACCTTTGTTGCAGATTTATCAAGGACTAGGAGATATAGTATTATCTTATATGTTAGGGCTAGTTTTATGCCTCTTTGTAGAAATGCCGACATCTGCATTACAAAAACTTATAGTGCCGCAAGGAAAAAAGAAAAACAAAGATATTGAAGAAAATAGAATTAAAGTTATTAACACAGAAGAACAAGTTTCAAAATTTTAATGTGAAATGCTTGTTATTAAATTTAATTAAAAATAATTTAATAACTTAATTATTATGATTAAAACAAATAATTTTTATATAGATATGTATATTAAATATCATTATAATTCTACAAAAACCTTTCATCGTTACACGAGACATCTCAAAAGTAGCACACGTCCTCTTGAGATTGAATCGACAAATAAAAATATGTAAATTGATTTTATAAAATATCCAGATCAGACTTCCCTGTCCAGTTACAAACAAACAATTAATAAAACTGTATTGTTAAACTATGCCATTTAATTAAATTAACGTTAATAACAGAAGGCGAACAAAAATTACCTATAAAAATATGGCTCTAAAGTCTAAAATATATCCCTTTCACGTTTGATACAAATTTTTGTACACGATACTTTTTATATCGGCCTAATTTATTCTAAATTAATTATCCAACAAACAAATATGAATTTATTAATAATCGATATATACGCTCAATTATGTTTTTACTCGATTTCGAAATAACACGGGCCAGAAAACAAAAGTAATTCTATTTGTACGCCGTATAATTTCATCTCGGAAATAGTTCCAGTTAGTGTTTCGTGAGAAGATCGATGCATGTTTCTGTATTTTTATCACTTCAGTACTATATGTTATGATTATCGGTGAGTGGTCAGAGGATAAGTCTAAACAAGATTCAATTTTTAAATAATTCTGCGAGACGCCCTTAATGACACAGAGATCCAGTAGATCTGGAATTTTGTCGAGATCTGAGGGCCAATAAGTAGGCTCTGACGTGCTTAGGTAGTGCAAGTTATTTTCTTCCATTGTGTTATAGAGTTCTCTACCCCGGGTTACTGTTACTCGGGAGCCCCAGATTTGATTTTTTGCATTGTAGTCCCCGCCAGCTATGAAACATGGACCAAGAGAGCTAAAGAAAGACTTAAATTGTTGTTTTTAATGTTATGTCGTGGAGGGCAATAAACCGCTGAGAAAACAATGTCTCTATGTTTTCTACAACTGCAATAGTAGTAGCTTGAAGGTAATCAGTTTGAAATTGTTGCATTTCATAATGTTTGATTGAGCTCTTTACAAGTAGTGCTGTTCCTGCATGTGCTGTGCCGTCAGGGTGAGGAGTGATATATAGTGAATAATTTGGTATTTTTAGGTAAGAGTTATTTGTGAGATGTGCTTCAGAGATAAGTAGAATATCTAATTTGCGAGTATGTAAGAATGTTTTTATCTCCAGGCTATGTTGAGCGAGGCCGTTGGCGTTCCATTGAGCAATTCTTAGAATATTAGGCATTGTTATTGATCTTAGTTATCATGGCTGTGAGTAGGTTTAACATGGTATCCATCCGTTCCATAAGTTTAGTTACCAGCATTTCTAGTTTAGTTTCTGTTTGTTGTTGCGATGTAGTTTGTACTGATTGCTGATTGCAGGTTGCGGTGGTTTGTTCTTGCCCATTTGTATTATTTGTTTTATGAGCATATGACACTCCTGGCTGGACAAATTGAGTGTTAGTGCCAAGTTGTCTGGGGCGCAGAGGAGGATATTTACGTTTTTGGATTTCTTTTGCTACTATGCAGCCTCTGTAATTTGCTGGATGGTTTCCTTGACAATTAATGCATTTAACATCCTTGCTTTTAGCCTTGCGTTCGCAGTTTTTTGTTAAGTGGTCTCCTGCGCACTTAACACATCTTGGACTTCTGTGACAGTAGTTTTTTGAGTGCCCATATCTCTGACAGTTTTGACACTGTATAACTTCACGTTTGACGTGCGGAGGTTCAAATCTAATTTTTGTTTTCATGAGAAATTCAATGTTGTATATTTCTTTATTTTTTGTTTCCGATTGTTCTAGTTCTACGAAGAACATTGGCAATGGATTTTTAGTAACTCTATGTTTTATGTTGTATATGTTTAGAACTTTGTGCCCATGTGTAGTTATTTCAGTAGCTAACTCTTTGAGGTCAGTACTTGGGTGCACGTCTCGCAGAACAACTTTATAATGCCTATCGTTTTTGTGTTGGAAGGAATGAAATTCCGTGTTTTTAGCTTTTAAAATTTTAATAATTGCACTGTATATTTTTTCGTCGTTTAGTTGTATCTTTACCTGAGTATTTCCGATTACCTTTATGACATAATTATCTTTGGCGTGTTCTTCTAACATATCCCTCAAAGGTGTCATGTTATCTACGCCGTAGACGAAGATTGGTGGAGGTTTGATTTCTGTCGGTTTTTCTTCCGCACTATCAGCGAGAGGTTGAAAACGATTAGATGTTCCTTGAGCACTAAGCCAGTACTCAGATATTTTTACTTGTTTGTTAACACCTTGCAGTTCCGTAGAGCCACGTTTTGATTTCCTTATGTTTGGTGTTTGCCATGGTTCTTCGTTGTGTGGGTCTATTGATGTTGGTAGTTCGTACTGTTGTAATTGTGGGGTATAATAAAACTGTTGATTTTGTTGCGGTTGAGCTTGCATATTTGATTGAGTTTGCATAGGTGTTTGTTGTTGTTCCTGCTGCGAAAGGGTTTGTTGGTATATGCAAGGGTTTGATTGTTGATCAGTTAACATTGGTGTATTGATAGGGTACTGATATCCATGATTCGGCGCTCCAAGCATGACTGCCTCACTGGCCTCTTGATAACACTGCACTTATCACCGATAAACCGCTGGTAGAGGACCGAATACTCCTTAATCTCTCCTTAAAAACAGAAAGAGACCTCTTTGATGCCGTTGAACATTTAAATCAAGCTATCCAACACTCGGCATGGGAAGCTACGCCAGATCGCGAAAATCAGAAAAATGTAGAGTACTGTCCCATAATAATTAAACAAAAAATAGCAGAAAAACGGAGGATAAGAAGAATCTGGCAAACCACCAGAAATCCTAGAAATAAAACGATACTTAATCAAGCAACTAGAGACTTAAATGTACTTTTGACCAATATTCGAAACCAGGGAATACAAAAATACCTAACAAACTTAACCGCCACGGAAGCTACTGACTATTCACTATGGAAAGCGACTAGAAAATTAAAACAACAACAACTCTCGGTGCCACCTATAAGAAAAGCTAACAGGACCTGGGCATGCACCAATCAAGAAAAAGCGGATGTTTTTGCAGCTCATCTGGCAACGGTATTTCAACCTCATGATAGACTCTGCTTGGTAGAGGATGAAAACTTCATACAACAAGCATTAGACGAACCAAATACACCTGCTCTACCAATAAAACCAGTAAAGGTTAATGAAGTTCATAGGGTCATACAAAATCTTAACCCAAAGAAAGCTCCAGGATATGATTTAATCACTGCCAGAGTCCTGAAGGAGCTGCCACGAAAGGCAATACAACTGATAACATACATAATTAATGCCATTTTCAGATTACGCATATTCCCGGATCAGTGGAAGATGGCGCAGATAGTCTTGGTACCTAAACCAGGCAAAAATCCGGAAGAAGTGACTTCATATCGCCCGATCAGTCTACTGCCGGTCTTATCAAAAGTGATTGAAAAGATATTTCTAAAAAAACTAAAGCCAACTCTTGAACAACAAAAACTCATACCCAATCACCAATTTGGATTTCGCGAAGGTCATGGTACAATAGAGCAAGTTCATAGAGTTGTAACTAAAGTAACTCACGACCTGCATCTTAAAAGATATTGCTCATCTGCGTTCTTGGATATAAGCCAAGCATTTGATAAGGTATGGCACATTGGACTGCTGTACAAGATCAAGAAAGTCCTCCCATTGCCTTATTATGAATTACTTAAGTCCTACCTATCGGAAAGAAGATTTCAAGTAAAATTTAAAGACGCGCAATCGAGTCTTCATCCAATACAAGCCGGAGTACCGCAGGAAGTATCCTAGGACCTATCCTGTACGTACTATACACAGCGGATTTACCAACCACTCCACAGACACTAGTAGCTACCTATGCCGACGACACCGCAGTGTTGGCATCCCATACCGATCCTCAAAGAGCATCAATGTTACTCCAACGAAACCTCAACAGAATAGAAACCTGGTTGAAACTATGGCGTATACGGGTTAACGAAACAAAATCCACACAGGTAACTTTTACCCTCCGGAAAGAAACCTGCCCCCCGGTAGCATTATATAATACGCTGCTCCCGCAAAACGACAATGTAAAATACTTAGGACTTCACTTAGATCGACGGCTTACTTGGAAGACTCACATCATGAAAAGAGAATGCAACTTGGATTAAAACTAAGAAACATGTATTGGATGTTCGGGAGAAAGTCCCAGTTATCCTTGGAAAACAAAGTGCTACTCTATAAGGTCATCTTAAAACCAATCTGGACATATGGCATACAACTTTGGGGAACTGCCAGTAATTCAAACCTGGAAATACTACAACGATACCAGAACAAAATAATCAGGATCATCACAAATGCTCCTTGGTATGTTCCTAACTGGTTACTACAACAGGATGTTCCGGTACCTACAATTAAGCAGGAAGTCCAAAGTGCCAGTGAAAAATATCAAGCGAAACTTAGGGTGCACCCTAATGATTTAGCTGTGGCGTTATTAGACAGACAATACATCCCTCGACTCCAAAGATGTGACCCGTTAGACTTACCTAAACGATTTTTAGATTAGGTTTAGTTATAGTTTAAGTAAGAAACTCAATCAAATTAAGTTCAACTAACCCTTACATACTACAGAATACGAAGTAATATCAGTGGATATTACTTCCTCGTGCTATAAATTATACCAAACAATTTACTGAATGTATATATATATACAGATTGTAAATACCCAATTTAATGAACATGTGAAAAAAAAAATAATTTCATTTATTTTTAAATTCCCGTTTGAATTCAGTTGTTTTTCATAAAATTCATATATTGCTGACTAAGATACGTAGCGCACTCTATATGTAATAATAGCTACTAATCACCTATTTAAACAGAAAACTAGACAACGAATACAAAAAACAACATAGCATGGCGCGAGTTTCCTTGTGTACGTCATATGATAACCAATAAACCGTTGAATTTGTACATTGTGAATTACACTAAAATAACCTATATTTACTGTGTTGAAAGTTTATAATCAAAATGAGTACATCAAATGATGTGTCGAATATAATCGATTTTATACAACATTATTGGCCGAATTTTTCTGTAACTCCGCAACTTATCGAACATCCTACTACAGAATTTGTTGTAAATTTCTACGAGCATTTTCACAGATCTAAAATTGAGCTTATCGAAGACGTCGTCGAACAGGCCGAAATTGAATCTATGAATGTGCCAAAACGAGAGAACGATTCGATCATTGTACTTATACGATTTATTAACCAGAGCATAAAAAATGTTTCTAACGAACCGCTGGACATGATGTTACTTTTAACAGATATTTACTTTCCCACTGCTGCGCGAACTAAAGTAATGCTTAAAATACTTACCAATTTGTTATTGTGGTACGAAGATAATGCCATAAAACTTAAGTCTGCTGTAGATAATCATACAAAACAAATGATAGATTTTAACAAGAAATTAATTGAAAAGGAACAAAATAAGGCTGTTTTGGCTTCAAAAGCGGAGCAACACGTTCGCGAAACAGATAGATTTGTAGAATTAGAGAAACTAATGATCAAAGAAAAAGTCATTTACAGTGATATACATAAACAAAAAGAAGAAAGTGATGGGCTCTTCAAAAAAGTAAAACAACATGTAAAAATATCGATGGAAGTTTTACAAAACAATGTTGATCTTTTGGCAGAATTAAAAGGCGACGTACAATATTTAACAACTCAAATAGTCTCTAAGGAACACCACGAAAACTTACAAAATTTTAAAATAATCGAAATCAAAAATTGACCGAACTAAATACAGAATTGAGTAATGTAACGGTGATCTGTCAGAATCGAAAATCTACTTTTGAAAGTTTATTTGCAATAAACAAACAACTAGAAAAAATAATATTAAATGCAGAAGAACTGCAAGAAATTAAGAATATTTTAGTGGATAAAGAAATACATTTAAAAAATTTGGTAATGCAAAATGATACTATAATAAATAAAGTTTTGAAAAACAACAAAATCAAATTGGCTTGCGAAGAAAGCGATAAAGATGTGGAAAATTTGCTTAAGACAGAATCCTACAAAAATAAGATTTTGGTGGAACAATTGCAAGAAACGATCGTAAAAATAAATAAGGAATTAGTCGAGGAAGAACAATTTCAACAGATAAAAATGAATAAAAAATTGGCCCTTGAAGAAGAAATTTCACAATCAACAATGAAATTGGAGAACATTAAAGTCACCATAAAGAACTTTCATAGTTACTGCGAAAACATGTATGCAAGGCTTCTAAATAAAGAAAATGAAGTTACTAAAAACTTTAACGATTCTTTAAGACACATATCAAGAGCTAGTAGTGAACTACTGTTGGAGGAATAATTTGAGGATTTTATAGTTTCTGTCTGCCAAGTTCGACGAGTAATTTTTTAATGAACCAAATTGTCTCCCGACTAATTCAGGCAGATTATTACTTTTGAATTCTTCTTTTACGTTTATTATTTTTTTGTTGTATGGTTATTTCTGCATTGTGCTAGTTTAAATTTGTGTACAATTAATATGTTAAAGAGGTACAAATCAATAAATATGTGTTAAACATTTTAGTATAATTTTCAATTCCTTTATTGAATTAACAAATTAAATTTAAAATAATTCTTTCTTGATCAGTTAATTTTTTTTTAATCTTTCATATAATAAAATGCAAGCGAATCATTCTAATAACAAATTCGATTTAAAATGTATTAACAAAATATTTGCGAGTAGTAATTTGGTTTTTGGATTTCTAACATTTTATTTCCCAATTGAAATAATGAAAATAAAGGCAATTAATATTGATAACTGTATTTGATGACGATGAATACTTAATGACAGTGCAATTACTTACATTATGATTGTATGATATTCTTAAAAATACATCAAGTATGAAGCTAACATTCAACAATTAGCGCAGTAACAGCTATAGCTATTCAGAATATTACAATATATTTTACACGTGTATAAATATATGTGCTAACACTGAAACTTTTAGTAATGACAAACATATAGATACATGATAATTTTAATTAACAAAATTTTCCAAATTCACACCTTATTTATTTCTACAATTCCAGTAAGAAAAATTAAATGTGTCGTTATTTACAAGTGCAACACTTACACTGATGTAACAAAGTCGAGATCAAAGAAAATAGTTTTTAATCTGAAAATATGCAAATTTTGATAATTTATTTATTAGTTCATTAATAAAGAATCAGTACCAACCAAAGAAAGGCCAGTATGATGAGATATAGTGTTTTCTAGGATCAATACGAAATATACATCGATAAAAGTGTAATATTCAAAATTTCCAAGATAGTATTATGTATCTACCATGTAAAAGAACATCAATAGGTAAAAATTTATGAATTAAAAATAGATAAAACAGTTATTATTATTATTTTTGTAAGATGATCGGACTTATAAAAGTATGCACATTTGAAAACTAAATATCAAATAAATTAATATAAAGTAAAAAATCAACAAATTTAGTTGTTACTTACTGCAAAATTCTCTTTGTTAACGTTCATGTTTCTTGTAACACCTAATTTTCCATTTGTTCTTTTAACACCTATACACAAAAACTAAAATGGAAAGTCAGGTGTACTAGTAAATAACTGACCCATTATATTCAGGCACATTTATAATTGTTTATCTTACTGCAAAGTTAACAATAGCAATTTTCACATAAATTGAAATAAATGATTGTATTTCATTCAAAACGCACATATTCATACATATATGTACAAGTAATATTGTCGGGTATTATAAGGAATTACGGAATGTACAAAATACAATAAACAAATCTTAATGAAACAATAAATGTCTTATAGTATCGAAATACGCAGGCTATATGATGATAACAACTATTTACATGGTAACAATTTATGGAAGAATTAACGACTAATTCGTTTATAATTACATTTAGAATAGTTGATAAAATTATAATTATATATTTCCTTTACAATAAGCTAAAGGATAATATGTGAACATTTGGTCATCAGCATAAGCAATTCTAGCACATCTCTAATATTTTAAACACATTGACATCATTAATTTATTTAACGATATGTTTACAAGAAAAACAAAATCTAAATCACATCCATTTCATTTTATACTTCAGTAAAAATATAGCAACTTTAAACATGATTATCTATAAGATTGGAAATTTGACCTTTAATAGACCAGGAAGTGATAACATTAAGCTCTCGTCATTTTACACCAAAAAATGTTTACTTTTTTATGTTCTTATAAGATCTCCAACTACGGATGCAACAATCTATAGCTGACGACCGTCAATAAAATAAAACAAGTAAATGAAACAATCATTTGATAACATTGTGTGAAACTAACAAAAAATTGTACTGTGCTACTACTAATACTGTTTAAACAACTGTGACATAAACATAACCAGATCATATCATCTACAATTATATAAAAACAAAATAAACATAAAAATCTTGGTATAAAACGATGAGAGCTTAACATCAACTCCTGGTCTAACAGATTAAATTACAGACGAGTTTGAAAAATTGAATAACCATTATTATTTTAATTGTATAACTAAATTTATCAACCAAATTGTATAAAAAGAAATTGAGTTTGCTAAATTTTTACTCAAATACCAGCGTATCTGAAGTACAACCTAAGGAGACCTTCGATGTTTCAGTAATAGGTACTTAATATGTTCATAAGAAATTTCTTAATTCCTCTGAATTGCATTTAACTTATTCTATCATGCATATGTCAAAATATACAACAAAATTATCATTTCGAGATCATTTGCTTTAAAAATTATGAATTAAAATCAAAATCAAAACATGAAAAAGATATATTCAAATAAATACATAACTTTTTACACTTAACAGTAACATATGTACATCTTTGTACATTAAATAAAGCTAAAAATGTTTATTATTTTAAAAAATATATGAACAACTTAAAAATAAAACTTAGCTAAATACTGAGAAGGCATTTCTAGATTATTTGCTCGTTTAACAGAGGGATTCGTTATATTATCTAACATTCCCTAACATTATTATATGTATTATTGGAATAAGTCTTTCATAAGATATTGTTAACTTCAGAAAATGGTAACACTAAAAAGTTGCAAAAGCCTTATACACATCACAATGTTGTAATATTATACAAATTAACATATATGCTCTCAATATCCAACAAGTACATTCAAATTAAACCTACAAAACATTGATCTTACATTAATTAAATTTTGTTTGTTAGGTAAATTTTTTATAATTACCTATAAATCGATAATCAATTCTGCATGGGTATGCAATAATAATTATTATTGACTGGGCGTTCATTATCTTTGGATGATTCCTAACGAATATTTAAAAATCAACATTGTATTATCTCTAACAATCTCGTTTAGTGAAGATACTAAAGTTTTAACAAACATGAAGTAGAAGGACATATAACAACATTGTTAATCATTTTTTGTTTGATTTATTTCAATGTAGGTAGTTTCTTTAATGTAACTATTACAGTTAAAAATTAGTTCCTCCAGTTTTCATTATTTCGCCATAAATTCAAATTAATATTAAAGCCAAATAAAATTATTTTCAGAACTTATTTTCCTTATCCTTATTTTTAAAATAAGCAAATGCAATTTAATTTATCATATTGCGCTATTATACTTTTCACTGTACTGTTTACTTCTACAAGAACAAAATTAAAAGGTAATTATATTCTTTATTAATTTTATGCCTGTCATAATTTTTAAAGACCTCAAAATGAAAAAAAAAATTATAAGAAACATGTTATATGTCCTTAACCTATGAAATATTAATCTTTTCAAAGAAATAAAATAAAACAGATATGTGTTCTTACATAACAAATTTTCAACAAGCTAAAATTTAATTTCTATTAAAACATTTATTCGTTACTTTTAGAAAACCACTTATGCATCATCACATTCATATCATTTTTTTTGACTTTCAACTTTACTTAATGCAATAGCTAACTCTAAATCGGCTCGTTCCTGTATCAGTCTCTGTTTTCGTACTTCTTCATTCTTTTTACTTTCACGAGTAGCCCAAGCAACTTGTTGTGATTCAGAAAGCTGCTGATTTAGAGGAACTGAAGCACGACCGCTGGAATTCAAAAATGGATCCGAAGCAGGCAAAGGAACAGACTGTCGTCCACCCAAACTACACGAATTGTTCTTACCATTTATACTAGTGGTATTATTTATGGACTCCAATCCAAAAGGGTCAAATTTAGAATCTTGATCAAACGTATTTGATGCTGAAGCACTAAATGCATCGGTAGAAGAATTTTTGATATCCAAAGGTTCATCGTCGAAAGCAATATTAAATGGATCTGCATAACGATAGTCTCTAAATGGATCATCTGTGAAATCCAGAGTTTTCGTTGATGTATTGGTATTTGTTGTGCTCGATTTATCAGAAAACTGAAGAGGAGACGAAATTATTAAGGCTGGAAATTATTGTTAATATGTTAGTATAACTTCCAGAAGGCGTCGTCTGCAAGGTTAAATGTTACAATTGCTGAAATTAAAACAAATACTTGCGCTGTGAAGATACTACCGGGTTGAACATGCGTGCCGTCAATGTAAATTATAAATAAAGCAGCTAAAACATATTTAAAAAAATAAACATTTTAAAATATAAAAACTTAAAAATAATTTTTTATATCATAACATTTCTACTCACCAATCAAAATTTATCGCTTAACGATAACAATAAATATATTTTGTTCTTATAAATATTTTATTAATTTGAACAATATAATGATAGATATGAATAATTCTATATAAAAATCAGATATTCTAGTAATTTGAGTTAAATTTCAATTTAAAAAGTTCACAATGCCCTTGCAGCAAAAGTCAGATGTTTCAAATTTAATTTAAATAATTTAGTAGAGAATCGTCAGAGACAACTTTCAATTTATTTGTTGGGTGATTTAACAAGGTTAAAAGAAGTACAAGTACACTAATCACATTTCAGTCAGGTTGACTTTTTATATGTGTACATGTGTAAATAGATAAACACCTGTATCCAACAAAAGTGTACAATTACTATATGCACAATTTTGATTAAATTTAATTCAATTTAGAACACACAGTACGAATGGTTTTACAAAAACTTTTCTTATGATTAAAATCAAGATTATTTTGTTAAAATAATCTAATTAATACATTCAATATCACTGATTAGTGAGCAAAGTCGAAAACCAATTTATTTCTATCAAAAAATAACGTTAAATATACCAACATACCGTCAAATAATTACTGCAGGATTTTAGGGAACAACTGGAATTTTTCCATATAGAAGAAAAAGGATAAGGGATTGATATGTATATGTTATTATTTAGGAAACTATAGCAGCAACACTAAAAATAAGCCCATTCTTAAATTAAATAAAAATGATCTTTTAAAATAAAAACTCACCTTAGCATCGAAGTCAGCGAAGTTTGCAAAACTGCCACCACTTGCAGAAGAAAGGGGATCGGGTGAACCAAATGCGTCCGTTTGCATTTGGGGTTGCGATTGTTTCATACTAGGAGGTGCAGGCCGAGGAGGTGCAGGTCGCGGTGGTGGTTTGCTTTTTTTAGGTGGCAATGCAGGACTTGGACTACTTGGTCTTGGAGGAGGTGCTCCATCTCTTGTTGGAGCGTGCAATATTGCAAATGGATCACAACCAAATGGATCTTTGTTATCCTAGAATATTCATGGAATTTTATAAAAATAACAATTATTAAATATAAATGAACATTTTTAAATATAACATATTTCTTTTAAACAATTTATTGTAATTTCAATTAAAATAAAGATAAATCGTTTACCTCTACAATATTTTCAGAATCGGCTTTATTTCCATCTCCAAATGCATTGAATGGATCAGTTTTTGTATTAGTTGGCATATTAAATGAATTAAACGGATCTGAAGAAAATTCATCCTAAATCAAACAACACAACGTTTAATAAAATAATTAATCCAATGAGAAGACTTACAGTAGTCTTAGGAAAGGCAACATCGAAAGAATCGTTTGTACTGAAGGCATCTGCAGTATTTTTGAAGGGATCTAAAACATAAGGAAAGTTACAAAGAAAATTTATTATAAAAAAAAGTAAAATTAAACCTGATTTAAAGGGATCATCTTGAAATCCTGAAGATAAAGTGGTAGGGCCGTTTTGGTTGCAAAATGGATCAACTTTAGCCTCAAATCCATTCTAAATTTTGAAAATTAATATATTTAAGGAATGAACATTGAATATATTACATCAATTTTAGAATAGTTTTACCAAACTCCATGATATTTATAAATAGATAGTTAAATATCTCCTATCAAAGTTATATTTATATTACATGTAGACATATTACACTTATGTTTGTATGCGTAACTTACTATATAATACATCTTACATTTGCAATTTTACTAACCTGTTGTATGGCCGTTTCTCCATTAACAAGGCCTATTTTAATAAATTTAGAATCTCGAAATTCTGGTTCAATTCTAAGCGCTGTGTCTGGAACACTTATGGCTTCTCCCGATTCTATTGCATGATCACAAGAGGATATAGCGTCGTTCATTTGCCTAGTTTGTTCTTCCAATTGAGTTATCATTGCCTTTGCCTATATAATAAATTTATTAAAATTATAATAAACTACATTAAAATAAGTAAAAAACCTGGCTTATATTAAGTTGGGTGTCGCTAAGATTAGTAGCAAGAACATCGAGCTTTTGCAAGTTTTCATTTTTTTGTTGTTCTAAACGCTGTTCTTCTTGTCTAAGACCTTCTAATTGTTCCTTTTTACTAGTCAATTCGGATTCTTGTATTGCCACTGTCTCGGCTTGCTCTGTTGCTTGTGCTCTTAACTTATCTACCTAAAATACCAAAAATATATTTAAACTTTTTTCACATCGAACTCATCTCACTACAGTAATATAATACATAATGTTTACTACAATACACAAATGTGCAAAAAACTTTCCTCTTCCACCAATGCAATAGCAGAGCAGAACACAGAAAAATTAATATAATAGAAAAAAAAAATAATTAAAAAAGAAATTAACGTACCTTCCCCTGTTGTTGAGTTAATTCAATTATTACCTCTTCCATCTCTTTGTCTACCTCAGCCTTCTAGTGATGTAAAAACAAATGCAACATGCCAATTTTAAACTAAGTAAACACTACAAACTAAACTTTACAAAAAAAATTAGAAATAATTACAAGAAAACATTTTAAAATTCTCATTTATAAATATTACATAAATATTATTAATATAATAATATTATTATATTATTATAAAAAAAAACAAAAAGAAAAGTGTGTTAATGTAATCTTAAATCCATTATTGCAAAATAAAATAAGCGTTCATATTTCTGCACATTTATGTTACGATCACAAAAGCTTAGCATAAGCATAACACAAATTAATAGTTACCAATGTGTTACCTGTAATTTAAGATCATTTAATCTTTTCTGCGCTTCTCCTTTCTGGTTTTCTAATTGTTTTAAAGTGGCCGCTAAGGTATCTAATTCGCTCTACAAAAAAAGAAAATAATTTGTCAATTAAATTTACATTAGATTTTACGGTAAAATTAAAATAAATTCCTTACCTGCAAGCTTTTAATTTCTCCAATTTTTATTTTAATATCAGCTTCTTTTTGGGTAATATCTGCTTCTAAGGATAGTTTTTCTCTAGATAATTCCTCGATATCTTTACTGATCATATCTAATTCGGGATTGGAATAAGGAGTATTATTATTTTCCTAAAATTAAATTAAATTAAATTAAATTCTATTCCAATGAACAGATGCAAGTGTTTGTAAATCATTTTATAAATTAATGCAACATTGATTGCAATTTCAGTAAAATGTTTCATTTTAATGTACAAAGTGTAATGCATAGATTATAATGTACAGTAGTAGTTACTAGTAGTCAGTTACAAATCTAGCAGTAGTTTTATTATCAACAAGTTTAGACATATTCACAGGTACGACTATGTGTACAAGAGGCTTTATTCATAAAATATATAAAACAACTGCACAGGTAAAGTCACTTTCTTAGAAACCATAATGACAATAAATAAATGTCAAATATGGAACATTTCAAAAAAAATTATTGTTTCGATAAATGAACTACGGTTACTGACATTACGTTTATGAATGCATAGCTCGAAGCTATATTAAATATGTTAACTATTCAATTTTTATTAATAATACTATTATTAACATTTTTTCCTGAAAACTGCATAACTTCGTTTCGTTCAAATTATAATAAAATATTGAAAAAAGCAAAAGAATATTACAAATCAAAATTCCAATATGGTAAAACTTGGCATTTCTTAGGGCATGACTTATCAGAATATCCTGGCACAAACGAAAATTATTTAAAAAACAATAAAGAAAAATGGGACGAATATTACTCGTGTTTAAAAGTTCAAAATGAAAATATCGGAACTTATCAATCTGTCATTCCTGAAGCAGTACAAGGATTCGAAGGTGGTTCGATCAGTTTCGATTGTAAAATATGTTTAAGTCCTAATGAACATTTAAATGTGGACGCTGTAAAATGGTATTGGGGTCCCCTAAAAAGTAAACACTTATTTCCTGTTGAATATACAGAACATACCCTTCTATCGCCTGAAGATAAGTCTTTAATTCTTTATAATTTGCAAGAAAGTCAAACAGGTCAATACATATGCAAATTAGGAGCAAGTCTAACAGCACCCGCTTTTTTAACAGTTGTAAATAACTCAAGAAACATTAAAGAAGTCATATTGCTATTAAAGAATCGTGATGTACTTTAAAAATTATATATTTTAGGTTCATTCAGAACACGCGAGAGTTGGACCTTACCCAAACAAACCCGAAAACATTCCTTCAACCAATTTAGTATTAGATACAGAATGGGGTCCTTGGTCTACATGTAGCACATGTAATAAAGTAGGAAAACGTCACAAATTCGGTTATTGCATTATTTTGATTAAAAGTGAAGAAAACATTGGTGTAAGTTGCATTTTGGATAAATAGAACAATAGTAAATAACGGTGAGTTTATAAAGCGAGTAGAGGCATCAACTTCAGGAATGTAGGAAAAGTAGGTATGTGTTCTACGGAATATTTGGTTTATGGGTGACCAAAATTTAAATTTAA
Source organism: Rhagophthalmus giganteus (assembly GCA_036326145.1). NCBI lineage: Eukaryota > Metazoa > Arthropoda > Insecta > Coleoptera > Rhagophthalmidae > Rhagophthalmus > Rhagophthalmus giganteus. The sequence goes on from JARFJA010000001.1 coordinate 50,779,087, forward strand.
CAACTTTAAACAATATTAATAAGTAGATTTTAGCTATAATTTTAGTCCTATTTGTATCGCGAAAATATCGCAATAGGATACTTGCACATTTTTTTATTTTTTGCTATATAGTTTATTTCGGCATAATAGAATACAGAAATGTACATATTTTAAATTATAGCCTTATAATATTTTGGTTATTCGGTTTTGAAATTGCAGAATCAATTAGTATGAGTCAGGAATGCTAGGAATGAATGCTCGCTTAAACTTACTTAAGTAACAAAAATGTAAATACAAACAAAGTGGTAGGCGTTCTGTGTGCGATGATTTGTCTGTGTCACTCCAATAGACAAGCGTCATGTTTCACATGATATTTATTTGAATTTATTCAAACTTTAATTTACGAAAACGCGATAAATAAGTACTTTTATTTCAAAACTGTTTTCACAAATTATAATCTTTATCTTATTATATACATTTCGGTAGATTTAAAAATTTATACAAGTATCCTATTAATACTAAACGTCTTTTAGTTTGAAAATCTGGATACTAATATGGAGATTGTAACTATCGATGAAATAACAGAAAAGGATTTACAATTATTAACAATTTTTAAAAAAGGCGTTCCTTGTTCTTCTCACATTTTGCCCAACTCGATTAAAGCATTAGAAGCAATAAGAAAAAGAACTGATGAAATGATAAGTGGATATTGCAAAGTAAGTTTTACATAAATAGTACAAGTTGTCTCCAATATATACAACATTAATTTAACAAGCAGTAAGTTAGAAAAAAAATACAAATCTGCAATAAGTGCTCTCCCATTACAATAAAAAGAATTATTCAAATTTTACACATACATATCTGTCGAGTTTAGGTTTTGTGGGCAAAAAATAAGTGTTGCATAATCATTGATTTGCAAATGGTGCCATTAGAAGGCTATTTATTTATAGGTACTTATCCAAGTTCATATTAAAAATCAGTACTTGTGCTTTCTTGACAATAAAATCGAATGACCTAGTTATTAATACATATGTAAAATAAATGTATGTATAAATGCGAGATCTACATTTTTTAATTGGTGAAAATTTTATTTAAGTTACTTCTGAAATCATTAATTCTAATAACATCACACAAAATAGTTATACTAGAATTAAAATAAATTACAGGTCATTTGTCCAAAGATAGGAATATTTGAAGTAAAAGATAAAGAAGGCAATGTTATAGAAAAAGCAAATAATTCAGCAGGTATCTATTCCATGTTTCAAGGTATACCGTCTGTCGAACCTCCGGTACAGAGAAAATTACAATATGAAAAAATGAATGAAAAAGTTATCATATCTTGCCCTGGGTAAATAAATTACCTACATTTATTATCTATTAGAATCGATAACATAATAGTTAGTTCACTAAAGGGTTTCAAAGTACACTTCGTCCAAACCTATATGCAATTCACGTCATCAATAAAAGGTTATTAGATGATGACGTTACACACAGTGCTGTCACCTCGTACCTAATATTTTTACAGTACTAATAAATTGTAGTCTTTCTTTATGCCATCTAATATGTGCACAGGTAAATCATCTATAAAATATGTCACTTTCTAAACTTTAAACCGAATTACAAATAAACAATCTAGTAACTTTTTGTTGATGACATAAATTGCATGTAGGTTTGGATAGGACATAAGTTGTACTACACATTTTATTAAATATAGATCTATAAAAAAATCTGAAATGTTTAAAAAAGTACAGATAGAAAATAATCTTTTACCATACACATATATAATAATATAACAACTAAAACAAATTCAACTCCATTTTCATTTAAATAAAAATAAAACAACGATCATAAAAATTGTCGTAACAAAAATTACAGACAAATTAATAACATTATGTTATTCAGAAATTTAAATTCGGATGCTCCCATTCAGTGGCAAGTGGGTTCGAAAAAATTAATAGCAGAATTAATAGCAAAACAGTCACAAGGACGAATCGTCATTACCATTACGGATAAACTCAATATAAGGAAAAGTAAAATATCCGATTCCAATATTTATAGGTAAACTTGAAAAGTCGTAAAACATTAATTATTATATTTACATGAATTTTAGCTGCTGGCAAAATAATAAATTAGCGGGAACTGTTCGACTTGTAGTTGAAAAAAAACTGAAATTAACCTTCAATCATCACATTATGCTGTTAGGAATGATAATTATCTTAAGTACATTCCTTTATGTATTTATAAAAGCATTCTTTGGTCGAAAGTATGCAACAATTACCAAATAAATCATTTTTATATTATATGTGTAAATTATTATTTTATTCTAAGTATGTACCTACTAAAAAATGTAATAAATAAGTAATTATTTTTTAAACTTTTCTTACCAGAACATCTGCACTATGTTTGGATGATCTAAAACTAGGTGGTACCATTTCAGGAGTTAAACCTGGTGGTGGATCAAAACCTTTAAGACATCGTGCTACGAACCACATTGCAAGAGCAAATTGTTCGTTATTGAGTTTTCCACTTTGTTTAATATCACATAACGCCCTAAAACCACATAATTAAATATTTTAATAGCCGGGGGGTGGGAGAAGGCATTAAATAAAAAAGCAAACGTTTACAATTACAAGTGTTGTTACAGAAACAATGTTCAATGTTAATTGAAAGCTCATTGGTTAATTTCACTTATTACTATAGTAACACTTGTGCTTATTATAAACGTGTATTTTTTATGCACGTAAATAATGATTAAATTAACAAGGGAACATCGCCAAGTGTCCGACGCCGATCGAGCTGATTTTTGGCCCAGAGCTAGACCTATATGAGACTAGTAAAACCCCCAAATATTAGCTGCCCTAACCTGGAGAGTGAAAAATTACGGCCATTTTTTGTTTCCCACTCGCCTATTGTCCACCTCATAGCCAGTTTTGAACACTATAGAAATATGTCTGTTTGGCGCAGTCGGTAGTGAGCTCGACTGCCAGTCGGGAGGTCGGGGGTTCGATGTCCGGAGGGATGTTTTTGTGTTTTCATGTTTTTTTTTTGTTTTGCAACAAAACCTTGGAAAAAAAATTCGACCGCAAAAGCCGACAAACGAAAAAAAATTCGAAATTCGAGGACTACATTTACTAAAAAAATCAACTACCTCTAAAAAAGCAAAACCCCCCTCCGGGCATCGAACCCCCGACTGGCAGTCGAGCTCACTACCGACTGCGCCAAACAGACATATTTCTATAGTGTTCAAAACTGGCTATGAGGTGGACAATCGGCGAGTGGGAAACAAAAAATGGCCGTAATTTTTCACTCTCCAGGTTAGGGCAGCTAATATTTGGGGGTTTTACTAGTCTCATATAGGTCTAGCTCTGGGCCAAAAATCAGCTCGATCGGCGTCAGACACTTGGCGATGTTCCCTTGCAAGCCATTACTAAACTATATGTTTATTTCTAAGGAAACAATTGTCACAGGAGTTGTTTCTATGAAGATAGCCATATTTTTTAGTAATAATATGAAAACAGGACTATTACATCGTTATCCTAAAATACTACAATATTGACAATTCTGTATGGCCCTCTTTGACAATGAAATTGTTTTATTTTAAACGTTGCTAGCCCTGATTTTCACATCAGTGATGACGCAATAATCCTGTTATAGTAGATTAACTATGGGTCGGTTTTTCAATTGCCAGTTAACTCTGACCATAAGTCAATTGCTATAGAAATGATTATTCGTTGGAAACAATTGCTTCTATGCTGATCAACTCATGGTCAAAGTTAAGTGACGATTGAAAAACTAGTCCTATATCTTAACACTTAAACTGCCGGCCTTACACGTTTGCAATCTGTAATATGATACAGTCACAAATCGGTATCTTTGTTAAATGAGCAATTCGTAAGATATCAGTTATAAGTTTTGAACATAATTATAATACTGCCAAGACTTTATTTATATTGTATGGTTTGGTTACAGTTTGTGCTATCAGAAACAATGTAAATATTTAAATGGTATTATATTTTACCTATATATGAGTCTATGGTTTAAAAAGATAAGCAATGTTCAGTTTATTTTTGTCCATTCTTAATATTATCTGAAATTTTTACCTCAAAATAATCCGTAAAAAAAAAGTTAGGCTGGTTTTTCCTTAAGGAGAGAAATTCTTAAATTTCGCAAATTAGTACCGGTAGTTTATGTTCGACTGCAAATTAAAAAGTCGGCGGTTTAAGTGTTAATTTTATGGTATACGACAAAATACGTAAATAAATTCATTTAACTTTATAACAATGATTTCAATTTAGACAGAGAAATTATTAAATAATCTAAATAACCAAAAAATACTAATTTTATATAAAAATACTGAGTTGTTACCTTCTATTGTACACCAATAATTATTCATATCTGATATATATATATATTTACCATATATGTGCCAATATCGCTTGCGGAACTCCCGATTGTAAAAATACATCTTTAATTTCTTGTCCAGAAACAAATCCATCACGATCGATGTCACTTTTTATAAACAACGCATCTGATTTTGCTTTTTCATCGGGAGTTACAACCCATTCGATGGTAGGAAGCGGTGTGATTACTTTTGCAATAGGTGGAGGTCTAGTAGGTGGAACGACAGGATCGACAGTCATCGGAGAAGAAGAAATATCACTTTTAACACCATCGAGGACTCTTGTAACAGAAGAATCTTTTCGCTTAGCGGGTGGCATCAATTCGGTAGGAAGAATATTAGGTATTGCATGTTTCTCTAATGCTTTATACACTAAATGCATTGCCTATCAACAAAATTAATTCGATTAAAGATATAAAAAGAGAAACTGCACGTTTACCACAACAAATTCGTGCCTATCAAGCATACCATCTTTATCTTGATCTGCTAAATCCCAAATCTTACCGAGAGTTTCCATTGGTAATTTAGAATCCATTAGTACACCTTTCACCTGCACGATAACAAATCAATAATTGTTTTAAGTAAACAAACAAAAAATAAATTAATTTACCTTATTTCCAGGTATTAAACCATTAAGAGGCCTTAACGATTCAAATAATTTGTCGTACTTTTCTCTTTCTGTAGATTTTATTGTCCAATCTACTCCTGCCGATGGTGGTACAGACGTAATAAGAGGCGTGTTAATGGGAGGTGGTGGTTTCGTTGGTTTAGGTATAGGTATATCACCCTTAAAACAACGGCAATTTTTGAAAACAAACATGAAGTTTTCACAAAAGTTCCTACCATTTTCGGAGGAGGCATGTCCAAGGTTATGTTGGAAAGATTTATATCATGTCCAGCTTGAGCAAGAGCAACCAATTTTAATGCAACAAACATACCAGCTTTGTCGAGACATCCACGTCCACCAGGATCAGATAGATCCCATACACGAGATAACACTACATCGCTAAGGCCTGAACGTTTAAGAAAACGAGCTGCCTCCATGGCACCCACGGAACCAAATCCATTTGGATCCACCTTAAAATACAGTTTAAACTTTACAATTTTTGCTTAGCAACGTGCAACAAGAACATCCCGGACAAAAATACTACCTACTATGTACTTACCAGATTATAATAAGATTCATATATGGCACTATTTTTACCAGCAACCTAAAACAGTTAATATACAATTATAACATAATATTTATGCTCTCTACTTATGTTTAATAGAGATCTTTAAACCCTTTTATCAAGTTTATATTTAAATTAATAAACATAGTGGGCGAAGGAAATTGATAATTCATATCACACTTACACCTAATAAAATTGTATCGTCTGTTATTTGCATTTTAATAAAACATGAAAGAATTTTAAAATGCTATAAGCTAAAAATTAAAAAAACGTGACATTTTACTAATGCCAGAAACTGCCAGGTTCGACGTTATATTGATAACTGACAGTTGAACTTCTGAAATCGTTTTATCGAATGATATTATATAAATAACTAGTTCCTCTTAAGATTCTGAAAACCCATCAATATGATGTATATAATGCATTATTGATGAAATTGTGTTTTAAAACGCCGCCCACCGAACTGTCATAGATAATCAAATCAAATATACACAATATACATGAAGCACGGTGCACATAAACACTTTTAGAAAATTGTGTCGTTACATTAAATAATTATACGTAAATTTTACGTAATAATTTAAGTAACGAACCCGTATATATTAAATTATCTCATAATATAAGCAATCATACCTGCGTTGGAGACGGCAGAGCAGCCATCTTTTCGAATACTACAAAAAATCGTTGATTGGTCAAAGTCTGTTTTGTCAACCAATAACGGGACCAATCAATACGTAGTATTCGAATAGAATTAAAGTTTTCATTTGCGCAATCGTCGAGTTAAGTAGCGCGAAAAATTCAAACCCATTTATTTTTTAAAACATTTAATTGGTCATGAACGACTTAATTGCTTCCTTTAATTCCTTACAAACTACAAAATGATCCTTATAGTAATTATACAAATGTCGTTCGTGTAAAGTGATTTGATTTCCTTTATAATAATCTTGCACTATATCTGAAGTAACATATCCATCTTCAATCATACGTAATAATCTCTGTTTATTGTTTATGTCGGCAATAAAAACGTAAACTCGATTTTGCACATCTTCGCCTAGTACGTTTTCATTTATAAATTTCCAGCTGATTTCGTTTTTTAAATTATACATTTGCTTTAACAACTTTAAATTTGTCATGGTGTAATAAGCACAAATATCCAGCAACTTCTTGCAGCAATTTTTTTTAGGCGATGTATCTATGTATTATTAGAAATGTATTAATTATTATTACATACTAATTTTTCATAATCGAGTATACAAAACTTTCATTTTAGCACTAAAACTACAAATCATAGGTAAATATATCTGTTAGACCCCTAATGTTAGTTTGTAACACATTATTTTTGAAGAATAAAAATAAATCTGTTCATACTCAAAAACCGAAATAATTAAATAGCGAAGTTTTAAAGATATCGAATTAAAAGTTTTAAAACATGAAAGCCCCATTATATTATACAGAATGTTTAATTTTATATTACAAAAGAAGTGCGTTTGAGTAAATGAAATGAAAGAAACAAAATTCTAAAAGTATTTTCTTGAAACGTAGTTATTACAATAATTGTTTTAATAACTTAATTCTATCGTTTCTAAAAATTTTACTTTTTTATACAACTTTAGGTTCCTAAAAAACTTCAATTTATAATCAATAATAAATTTACTTTTAATGTCAGTTGCAATTTAAACCACCTACTCAAACAAATTCCACATAAAATTAAAATAACTCATCGTCAAATAAAAAAAAAAGTAGGTAGTAAGGTTTTTGTTTGTATTAATTAGTCTCAACTACCTGTAATTTTCTTCCAAAACATAAATTTAAAAGCACCCCATTTATTTAATATTTTTGATCTACCTACCTAACTTACAAAAATTACTAATTTTATCGTTGAAAATCCAAAATATACATACCAATTATTATTTGAGATTGTTGAACATTTTCAAAACAGGAAACTGTCAAGTTGCATTTATTTTCTTGCAAATTTATTAAGTTCTCCGATTCAATTATAAAATCACTTTTTATATCGACCGCAGATGTAATATTTTTCATATATTCAATTAAAACTGAGTGTATACTGAAAACACCATTTTAAATTGATGAAAAAATGTTTAATCGTCTATTACTTATCTATAAGAGAAGCACGAGTTTTTTCAAGAAGTTGTGCAAATGTAGAATTTTCCTTTTGATTCGGAGCAGGTATTGTTGTTAAGAAATACAAGAGAATATTAGCTGGTAAATCAATCAAAAGATCATGTAAAATTTTGAGAGTCTAAAGAATTACAAAATAGTTAATTGGCAGGTAAACACTAAACAATTGTTTTTTACCTCATCGTATTTTATATCTGTTTGCTCATTTTCACAGTAATCCTTAATTATGTCCATTGCCTCTTTTACAACATTAGGTCGCCCATGATAATGTAAATTTATAACATATTTTAATAATTCCTCGTTTTTTTCCATATTACTGACAATAATAATCTTGAAAAATAAATGAAATTCTATATTGTTTATGGCTACTTGATTTTTTTATTATCTAAGATAATATCTACAATTGGATTAATTATTATCATTTCAGAAATTATATTATAAAAATGTACAAATAGTTCCTTAATTAATATCAAAATCGGTAGAAAGATGGTTTTACACTTTAGTCAATAAATTACAGAAAGTAGAAAATAAATATCGATTATGAATGTAACCATTTATGAGGGATAAATTTCAGAATAATTACCATAAAAGGTAATAACTCATCAAATTAATATCATCTACTTTTTTCATACAGCATTTTGACTAGACTGTCCACTTTAAAATTAATGCGCATTAATAATAAATAGCCAACTAATACAGATGCCAAAGTAACAAACATTCCTATTCCTTCAAAAATTAACTTGGGTGCAAAGATCTTCCAGACCATAAGATGTCTACAATGAATTGTCGCTGCCAACATGGAAACAAATATCTAAAAAAAAAAAATTTGCATTATTTACATCAATACATCTTATTTAACTCACCCTAACGGCGTGGAATAAAATATATTTACAACTCATAGTAAATATACCATTAAACATGAGACTATTATTCTCATATAAAAGAATTTCACCACGTAAAATATCTCTGTGTAAACTTAGTTCATCCTTTTTATTTTTATATAGTGATGGGAATATAACATAAAGCGTAAACGGTGCCATAAATAATAGAGGTAATGCTACCCCCATCAAAATAAAAGATCCGAAAGTGTTGATAATAATTAAGCAGGCCGGTATGAAGTTATTATTAAAACTTCCACCAGTTCCAATAAATGCGGCTTCCCATGAAATATTTGGAAATGTCGGTTGATGTCCAAAGCCGTAAAAACAATATAACGATAACAACATCCACGTTAAAATTGACGAATTAGGTACTTGAAACAACTGCACTAAAATTTAAAATACACATTAGCCTATAGACCTATACACATTGTTTTTAAAGTGCCGTATTTACTTGAATCTAACACACTTTTTGTCCAAAAAGCTTTGCAGTAAAATTAAGATGCACGTTAGAATCGAGTGCGAGCATTCTTCGTGTATATATTTGTCTGATTCCTAAAAATGCAGCCTGGAGTTGGGGGGTGCGCGTTAGATTCGAATAAATACAGTACCAATTAAATTGAACTGCACTAGAATATACAATTGGTTTTTGTGTTCAAAAATTTATAGCGTTATCCCAAGATTTTGAAACTATAAGCAATTCGAACATAATTTAAAAATCCCGAGATTTAATATGCTGAAAAGTTTTGTAATAAATTACCTGTAGTAGAAGCATTTTCAAATCTTGTAATTGCCGTAATAACCAGAACGGCCACGCATGAAAAATATAACAAAACAACAGAAGGTGCAATTACGTCGCCTAATAGCAACACCAACAACAAAGATAAATAAATGCTGATTATCACAAAGGTAGCACTGTAAACTGTAGCCAATCCACAAACAATAGGAACGTCGGAGTCATTATTTTTCTCGTTAAATAATCCTTTGACATAGTTGAAAAGTTGTGGTATTACATTGTTTTCGTTGCTTACAGATAGATCTTTTTTATTATTAGGTATTATATAAATGCAGAGTGGTTTCAGAATAATACAAATTATTCCGACGACCGAAATAACATAGACAAGTAAAGCAAGAGAATCTGCTTGCCATCCAGGCACTAGCTTGTTCTTAGTTTCTTTCGGTAAACCGTGTAACACCCAAAAGCCGCCGGTAGCAACAACCATCACAGTTGGTGCGTAACAAGCAAATAAGATGGAAGGCGAATAGCCAATAAAATTACCACAAGATCGTAACCAGTTGCGAGTTACAGTAACGAAAAGAGCTACAGTTACTAAAGTTAATAAATATTCGGCTTTAGCAGACTTCGCTCCAGGTTTTGTTGAATAATGTAATAGACACCATTGTTGTTCTTCACGCACTTCCAATACATGGTCGATAAACGAATTAAAGAGCAAGCAACAAATGCCATTATCAGTAATTTTATTTTTATCCAATTCCATTTTAATTTTGATATGCCAATTTTTACCTTAAAAAAAATACATATTTTACAAATTGTAAATTTAATTATTAATACTTACATGAATATTATGATTATATGCTATTAAGCATAGAACACTTAGCAGTAAATAATAAGAAACGTACGCTTCCTCGACTATATAACTATTGGATAATAAACCACACCAGCTCAGAAGAAATACAAGTCGAAATATTAAATCTATGTTGGTTCTTTTTTTACTTAAATCGTACCAATGAATTGCTATTACTTCCCAATTTTGTATTACAAGAACAGCTAACATGAAAACAGATATCATTCCGGTTGAGAAATAGATAGTCGAAAGCAAATTATCTACTATACCAAAATAAAAAAAAGTACCACTAATCGACATTCCAATTAATAATGCAGCATACGAACATGGTAAAAATGAACTCTCGATAATTTCCGGCAATTGGTTGTTAGGAATACCACTTACGATCATGTAAACAAGAAAAATTAATATAATTATTAAAACGAGCCCTCTGGACATTGAAAACGAATCAAACTGCACCCAAACTTCTTCACACATTCTTCGTAACATAATCATATAGTTTATTGCGTCTTTCATAAAAACAATTGAATCATTTTCATTGACCAACGTACGTACACGCGCATTTAACAAACCAAATTTTTCATACAACTTTTGCAAACGTTCAGAGCTAAATGTTTCCGATATAAGTGCATAATTTTTTATATATTCGGTCATTTGTTGAACATTGGACCAAAGAGAAAACAACTGTATTTGCATGTTAGAAAATGGAATTTGTGTTTTATCTGGAAGGGGCAATAAATTAATGATCAACGAACCCAAATTAGAATAAGGAATTGGAACACCCAAAATTATTGCTAATGTTGGAACTAAATCGATTTGTTTAATAGTATTGTTAATGATACTGTCTTCGACTGTTTGTAATTGTAATTTTGAATATACAAACATAGCTGATGTCACTTCATCTACACTTTCTCCCCCATGATCTCCTGCATACAACATATATATTGAAAAAACAATTTTTGAATATATCGTAATTATATACACCTGTGCTTGTCATACCATGGTCTCCAATAACAATTAATATGGTATTTTCATCCAAACGTGCAACTATATTTCTATAAAAATGCCATTAGTATCGATATTAATTTAAACAATACAGTTGACTTACTCGATTACTCGATTCATTTCTGTTAACTTTCTGGTCATCTCTGAATGATTAGGTCCATGTCGATGACCGCAATGATCTACTCCCAAAAAATGTCCTATCAAAAGATGCCAGTCTCTCTTCTCAAGTTCAGGATACAAATTGTGAATTACTCCTTCATCTACTGTATCCAAATCGTAAACATTAAAAGAAGGGAACGGGTAACTACGCACGAATCGATTAGGATATAAAGATACCCAAGTATCGTCTCCCATAAAAACGACATTACGCTTTTGTTTAACCAACTACGAAAATTAAATACTAATAAAAAATTTAATTTATAAAAAAAACTATACCTGATCAATAAGATTATCTTCGTTAATTTCAGTTGAAGCAAAGTTAGAACCAGCATCGATAAAAGTTGGGAGACTTCCTGTAGTCAATGCTTTCAGTCTTTGCATTGTTGTCGTGGGGGGTCAGCAATAAATTTGTACAATTTTGTTGAATGCGAATGCGTTTTTAATAAATTGTGGATAATGGGAATTTTATTTTGATATGGTAACGGTTCCTTACAAGTAGGATCGAATTCCGTAAAATCGTATCGAAGTGCATCGATTACAATCAAGACGACTCTAGCTTTTTGAGGTAAGCAAATATGCGATGCTCTGTGAAGATTATTCATGAGAGATAATTGACCGTCTTCAAAACAATGTTGATTGTAACCACCCGAATTATTCGTGGAGCTTGATATTCCAGAGGAACATGGGGTTACAGAGTAAGGAATACATGTTGAATTAATTGTCTGGGCAACTCTGTTCAAGAGAAATCCGCCGGTAAATAACAAAATCGATGCCGATATCATATAGGCAAGCCATAACAAAAAGATGAAATATCGCCAGGAACGTCCCATTTTAGTTTTATCATGAGCAAAAGTTATGAAGTTTAAAACAAAAGTCGCACCAAACAAAATGTTTTAACGCATATTAGTTAATCGACTAACATGTCTAAGATTTCGAAGTTTACACATTTTTTTAGATTAAATACATAACCGCACTGTAATACACACAAATTAACGGGGCCAATAGTCATACATGTACAATATACATAAAACTATAATAGTGTTATACTGCATACATCATGCAAGATATACGTTATTCACGATAGGTTCCAAGCACGACTTGCATAAAAAGTTGCTAAATTGTATATTTGTAATATTCAATTTAAAGCTTTGAACGTGACATATTCTACCGATGATTTACCTTCACATGACAAATAAAGACTACAATCTATTGGTACTATAAAAATACTAGGTACATATAACAATTCCTCAAAAATTGCTTATAAGCAAACTTTAACTAGAAATCATTTTAATGAGAATATAAAAACAGAAAATAAAGAAAAATATATTTTGTATTACCTATATAAAATAAATAGCAACATTATTAAAAAAATACAAAAAAGAAAATTAGAACATAAACTGTACCTATTTTCTAATATTTTGTATAATTTGATTAATTGTTTACTTAATTAACGCAAAATAAAATAATTAGATAGTATAATTTTACTAGTCTAAATTTTACTGCAAACTGTGAAAAATTATTAATTTTATATATCTTTTATTAATAAATCAATTATTATAATTATCATAAAATGTTATTTACATCTTTTTGTAAACATTTATGACAACTAATTTTATAATTTGGTATATAATTTTTGCGTGTAAATTATCAGGGATTAATATACAAGAGGTTGATTTTTGACTGGATAAATCTTTTTTTTTGACAAAAACCTATTTTCCCTGAAAATTATTCGAGAATTAAGGGCATGATCACTTGGACATATTTCCTGTCTCTTAATTCGAGAATAATTTACTTACGGAATATAAGTTTCTCATTAAAAAAATTTACCTGAATTTCACACATTTTTGCACTTATAATTGAATATTTTTGATGACATATATCTAGTTTAACACATGGCTACTCCGATAAAAGCAAGGTATAATTTTATCAATTTTTTTATCACCTCTTAATAGCCAGTTTTCTCACTAAAAAAGATTTCTATAAGTCGATTTTTTTTTAAATTGACGTTTTGATTGGTTAATATAGTAAGAATATATTATTCTATATAATAAAATGTATAATTATAAAGCATATATCCCTCATATATTTTTTAATAAAATACAACAAAATAAGCTGCTTAAATATTTATATTGCATTAAAATAGTTGTTGGAATATTGAATTTAATTGTTAAAATAGAAATGTAGAAAATATTTAACATTACTAAAACATTTAAAATGCCAAAAACAATAACATAATTGAACATTAAGAAATTTAAATAAACTGATATATATAAAAGTGCATAATTTCCTAACAATAAAATCATATCATTACTTGGAACAAATAAATAATTGAAGATTTAATTCTATGCAATAGCAGACACGTACATCCTAGAACTTATGTAGTAGTATTAAAAGGATATTAATCCCTAAAAAGTGATATAGATAAGCAAATGTAGCATGTCAAAGTTCATAAAGGAAACAAACCATTAATATTAATAAACATTCTATTGCTACACGAGAAGCTTTTAAATTGACTAGAACAAAGGTGTTGTGAATAATAAATAAGATGAATAATTTGTTAAATTTGTTTTTTTTATTATTTGTTGTTAAACATACAATATCTTCAGAAAGGTCAGTATCAATAATTATCATATTACCTTTAATTAACATTTTTATTCTTCTATTTAGTGAAAATATAAAAAAAGAGAGCCACAGTTTATATTTACTTCTCCAAAAACAGTTACATCTGGTGAAAATGAAACAATGTGTTTATCTATGAATCAAATGCCAACTAGAGTGCTGGTGAATTTAAAAATTAAAGATAAACATCATCTTACCACTCATATTTTAAATTCAGGTATTAGGTAACTAAAATAATGACAATAAAAATCACATGAAACATTAAAAAAACCATGACCCTTGTATTCTATTTTATTGCCCTAGTGACTTAAAAATGCTTATCTCAAATAACTTAACACTTTTGAAAAACAAAACGAGCCATATATTTATAATATTTATTAATATAGGTACTTTAAATATATGTTATAAAGCTCGTAATTTTACAGATCAAGAATGTTTCGATATAACAGTTCCAAAATTAAGACATCACATAAAAAATGCTCAACCTGCTAGTTTACACCTTCAAATTGAATTAAATGGGACGATACATACTGGTCATACGCAAGAACCGATATTAATATATCCTATTCGCAACATAATATTTATCGAAACAGATAAAATTATATACAAACCATTCGAGAAAGTTAGAATCAGAATTTTAGTTTTAAATCAAAATTTAAAAGCACCACAACGTTACGTGGTAGGTAATAAAAATCTAAAGTGCGATTCTAAAATATAATAATGCATAATTATAGATTCCCACAATAAGGATTTTAAATCCCAGTGGAATAACTGTCACAGTTTGGGAAAACATTCCGACAGAACTCGGTTTAATTCAACTAGAACACCAATTGTCGCAAGATACAAGCATGGTGCTTACACTTTCGAAGACTTTTAAAAAACATAATGCTAAAAAAATATTCATTTTAGGGTAGTTGGAAAATCGAAGTGAATGAGATATCAAAAATTTTTTATGTAAAACCTCACATTTTGCCCCGTTATAAAGTAATTTTAGAAAATCCGAAGAGGATCCAAGTCAATTCGAATATTACAAAATTTAATGTGTGTGGAAAGTAAGTAGAAAGATAAACAAAATAATGAACCTTTTAATAATTGCTATTTCTTTAGATATTCTTATGGACGGTCACTTCACGGAATAGCTATGATTAGAATCAATTTTAGCAAATTTAATCGTCAATCAATTAATAAAGCTAAAGTTGTAAGTAGTATAACATTTCTTTTCCAGTCAAAGAAACGCGAAATTTTAAAAATAAATTTAATCATTCGATCAATTTAATAATTTGATGTTGTAAGTAGGTATTAGATATTACTACTTACATTTTATTTAAATAATTTGCTTAAAAAATATTAAAAAATAAAATTAAGGCTATTAATTTTCCTTAGGCATTTTTGAATTTATAATAGTCACTACTTTATTTTGTTCGTTAGATAATTATAATATCTCTTGGTATTATTTTATTTATACAATTGATTGTTTTAATAACAAAAAATCTTGAATCGAATATCTTTATTGTTAGCTTCAAAATGGTTGTGCTTCACTAGAATTTACAAATGAAGAACTATTCCTTCACGAGCAAATGAATTCTGATCTTCTCTTGATCGCAACTATAACAGAACAGGATACTAGTCGAGTTGAAATAACAAGATCAAAAAGTTACGTGACTAGTCAAGCATATACATTAGAATTTTATAGTGAAGCATATTTTCAATCTGGTTTACCATATCATGGAAAATTAAAAGCAACCGCAAGTTTGATACCTTTACATGGAGAAGTTATCGAAATATGTTACAATGTCGTGGTCAATAAAATTTGGAATATTATAGATCTCAAACAGTGTTCGAATTTTACTTTTGACCGAGATAATACTATTTATTTTTACATATTACCAGTTAAAGATAATGTTATTCAACTACGACTGTACGTGAGTATTTTTTATAGTTTTGTCCGAGGTTATGCACACTAATATGATAAGGTTGTTTTTTTATATTACAATTAGTTGATAAGAGTTTTATTAATAATAAACATAATCGTTTTTTAAGGCAAAATCATTAAATCAAATCATCAAACAGGAGTGGGGAGGTATATCGTATTCTGATCATTTTAGTGAAACAATCAATGCATATTATACAATAAATCGATGGTATTCGCCAAGTAACAATTTCATATATCTAGAATATACTAATAAAGGACAAGCAAAATGTAAAACATCGCAACAATTCACTGTATATTATACAACAGGAAGATTACGTCCACAAACTAATTTAACTTTTAACTATATGGTAACTAGATAATATATACATACTTTAAAACTTTAATTTATCTAATAAATTTGTAGATAAAATCTCAAAGTAAAATTTTAAAAATTCGTAATATTACTCATACTCTACGCAAGCAACAACTGATTAATTATAATGAACTAAAAAACGTTGTCGGAAATAATCACAACTATATTAAAAAAGAAGCTTTTGCTGATAAATTTATATTAAAATTTAAACTTGATCCTTACATTATTTCAAAATATCAATTAATTGTTTATTATATACATCAAAATAGTGAAATAATAGCTGCTAATCTAGACGTGTCCATCAATAAATGTTTGTTAAATAAGGTACAAATAATGATTTAATTATATATATATAAATATATATATATATATAACTCTTAAACAAAATAATTTCATAGGTAGAAACCGACTGGTCCAAAGCTCGATATTATCCTGGAGAAAAGGCCACGCTAACTATAAAAACTCAACCACATTCTCTTTGCGCCATATCGGCAATAGATAATTCTCTAACATTTTTAGATAATTCTGAACCTTTGAATATGGATTTGCTACTTGAACCGTTTTCGGTGGAGCAAAAAACGAGGCTCTCCAATAAATTAAATTGTCTTCCACATGGTAAAAATAAAAATTCAGGTAACAAATTCTCATAAACGATACTCAAAAATATGTAAAAAAAATTTTTAGCTTTAACACAAGTACACGAACGGACATTAAGAAGAAAAAGAAGTAAACGAAACTATGGAATGGGATTATTAAACCAGTATGATGCTTATGAAGCTTTTAATGTAATTTCTTGATGGTTTTTAAATCCCGTTTAAAAATTGAGTAAAATTATAGATAATCACAATAAACCGACTTGTGTCCATATTGTTGAAAATTACAGACAAAAAGTATTCTTATACAATCCTTTCATAAACTTCATTTAATTTTTATCTTTTTTTAAAGAAAGTTTATTTAATTAAAAATGTACGACTCGCTTGTAAACAAAATATTCAAATGGATAGTAAGTAATATTAATGTTACTTTAAGATTTACAATACAAAATCATTCATCAATCTAGTCATAATTTATAAAATAAAAGCAATGTTCTTACAGAGAATTTCTTTTCGAGAAATACTAATATAAAACATAAAAATTGCAGAATTTTGGTGTATCGGTAATAAGCAACATGAAACTATTAACAAAACCCTGTCTTCCAGAAGGTATAAATAAAAAATATTCGAAAGAAAAAGTTTGTAACATTTTTATTACAGCAACTCAATTGGTGCCAGATGCTTTTCAAAATTACAACGGTATAGATGCAAAAAGTACATTTTTACTTAATAGGTTTTCAATAAGCAAATTCTTTTGTAGTGCAAGCTTTAACAAATCCTAATTATTATGATGTTCATGACGATAATCAAGAAAACTACATTCGATCATTTTTTCCTGATACTTGGTTATGGGAATTAGTGCCAATAAGGTAAATATTTATATGTATAAGAATCAATAATCAAATGTATTAAAATCGTTTATCACTTTATAAATAAATTTATAGAGAATTGGAGACAAAAATCATAAGGGATGTACCACATTCTATAACAAGCTGGATCACAAACACATTATGTATATCACCAATATTAGGAATTGGACTAAGTCGACCAGTTGAAATAACTATATTTCAACCATTTTTTCTCGAAGTTTTAGCACCAAATTCGATTAAACGTGACGAAACATTATATTTAGAAGTGATACTTTTTAATTATCTAAATTATAGCATTCCTGTAAGTTTAACATGTATTTTGTTAGATTTTTTTAATACAAAATTGTATTATTAGGTGCACATAACGTTAGATGTGTCTGAAAATTTGGAAATACCAGGCTATCCGGATGAACGCTCTGTAAGCCAGTGCATCTTTGCACACGATAAAAGAACAATCATATTCCGATTAAAAGGCATAGCATTAGGAAAAGGAAATATTAATGTATTGGCCGAAGTAGACTCGTCTTATCCAGGCGACTGTGGACCAGAGATAATTGTTAATAAAAGGTAAATAAACTATTGAGTTATTGTTAATAGATATTAATTTACGTTTATTATTATTTATTTAATTTACGCATTCAGAGATTTAGTGACTAAAGAAATTGCAATAAAACCAGAAGGTTATCCAGTTGATAATATTAAATCGACATTTTTATGTGCAAATGGTAACAAACACAAGTATATTATATAAGAATATGGCATTTTAAACAATAAATTACAGACTCTACCACTTCAAATAATATAAGCTGGAGTTTAGAATTAACTGATGATTTTATTGAAGATTCAGAAATAGTGAAACTAATTATAAATGCAGATTTACTTGGACCAGTGATCAATGTATAAATAAACTGAAACAAAACTAAACAGACTATATTATGTTTCGAAATTTCAGAATTTGGATAAATTATTGCTTGTACCTACAGGATGTGGTGAACAAATTATGGCTACTTTAGCGCCAAATCTTTACATTTTACAATATTTAAAAACAATAGGAAAATTAACACCGGCATTAAGACAGCGTGCAAAGCGTAACTTAAAAATTGGTACATGTCAAAAATTTAAAACCTACTAAATGATATTTAATTAAATTATTTCAAGGATATCAACGTATCTTGGACTATATTCATAAAGATGGATCGTTTTCTGCATTTGGATATCACGACCCGTCTGGGTCTATGTTCTTGACGGCATTTGTTGTAAAAACATTGCAACAATCAAAATCCTACATTTATATTGATCAAAATGTTATAGATAATGCCGTTAGATGGATCGTTAATAATCAATTAGAAAATGGATGCTTTGCCACAATATCTCATGTTTTCCACGATATGGTATGACCACATACAGTAACATTTCCTATATACATTCATCATAAAATATTACAGGGTGGATCTAGTATAGAAAATAGTACGGCAGCTTTAACTTCTTATGTTTTAATCAGTTTGTTAGAGTCTGATGTTAAGCTAAGTGAAACAGTAAAAAATAATGCAAAGTATTGTATAAGAGGTCATTTTTCACCCGACAAATACACTTTAGCAATAAGTACCTACGCTTTATCTTTGGTCGAATGGGAAAGCGAAGCAAGCCGCTGTTTACACAGATTACTACAAATAGCCACACAAGAAGATAATTTATTATGGTGGAGTACACCCGGTAAGATTTAATTTATGAAATAAATTTAAATCTGCATGTTATTATTTAGGTCCTGCTTCGACAAACATAGAAATGACTTCCTACGTACTAATGTCATTAATACATCAAAATACGAGTAAGAATTTAGTCTTTGCAAATTCCGTAATACGATGGCTAGCAATGCAAAGAGGTCCAAATGGAGGATTTGTAACTACACAGGTCTATATAAATATGCACATTTTTCTATTTTTATAAAAGTTTATCTTTTAGGATACTGTTGTTGCTTTAAGTGCAATAACAAAATATGCAACGTTGGTTCATACTTCAGATGCAAATGTATGGGTAAATATTTCAACAGAAAATGACGAATATGAAATAACGATTAATGCCAAAGATAGATTAAAAACTAAACAGCAGATTATAAAGAAATTACCTAATAACGTTAATATTTCTATACAAGGAAAAGGATGTATTCTTATACAAGTAAGTCAATACAGAATAGAATTATTTCGAGTGTTTTGTGCTGTTGGCTTTTAAATATTTAAAAAAAAAATGTAAATAAGTAATTACTTTTATAGTAGATAATAACTTTGATTACAGGCTCATATGCAATACAACTCGAATCATATACCAAACAGTGAAGCTTTCAAATTAGCTGTGGAAGTTAATTCTGTATCCAGTGTAGACCAATGTTCAGTAGCTATGGTATCTCCTTGTTTGTCATATACAGGTCCCGATTTACATTCAAATATGGCGATATTAGAGGTTACGATGCCATCCGGATATGAACCCGACAGGGCTTCTTTATATCAACTTATCGAAACAAAAGATTCAAGTAAATATAAACATGTTTCATTGTACATAACAAAAATTTACATTTTTATTTTTAGAAGTTAAAAGATTTGAAGAAAACGAAAATCAAGTAATTTTATATTTTACAGAGTTAAATAATGAACCAATTTGTGTACCATTTAATATAAATGAAAACTCTGAAGTTGATGGACGCATAGATGCCACGATAAAACTTTACGATTATTATAATCCTGAGTTACAAGTATCGACGGTAAATAATAATGATTAGCGTTATAACATATTACACTTTTACTTATTTTAGAAATATAAAGTCAACAAGTGTCAACCTAACGAAATCGAACCAATTCCTGCTTTGCCAGGTCAATAATAATTACAAGAAAACTAAGTACATATACATAGTTAAATAACTTTGTTTTTTAGGCTATAAAAAAACTGTAATAGAAGTTAATGAAAAAAGCGTCGATATGGTAGATAATAATGAATCAATTGAGCAATTAAAAATATAATGGACAATAAAAAACGAAATAGAGGATTAAATCCCAGTTTCATAAATTTAGACATAGAACTAAGCGCTCCAGAAGGTAAAGAGCTTCAGTATTACAAATTAAGCGTTTTTCTATTTCATCTGAAATTTTAGGCAACGAAGAAAACTTGCCAATTTATGTTACACCGAAAAACTATAATCTGTAAAATTATTTTCTTTCACATACCATAATTATAATTAGGTACTATAGCATACAGAAAAAGCAAATACGTGTATACGTGTGTATGTGTATATTATAATTTTTATTGTTAATTAAAAGGGTCGGCAAGCTCTTTGTAAATCACAACCAATGCAAGTAGAAGGTGGTTTATACAAATAACATTCGAAACCAGGACCACAATAATCTTCCAAACATGGATCTACTACTTCTTTGCAATTTTTATATGCTAGAAATGATATACGTTGTATAGAATTCTAATAAGACGATTACTTTGATTGATATTACAATTTAATTACAAACTTACTTAAAATGCATGTATCAGCGATACAACAACCTCCACAGCATTGCTTATTATCACCACACTAAATATATAGATATATTAAAAACAAATTGTAATAAATCTATTTTACTTACTGGCATGCCTGGTGTCTTGCAATCTTGGGCAACACTAGTAATAATAAATAAAAAATAACATGAACTGTAGTGTTGCCATTATGAATGTATAGCAGAATTGTAGAAGGATAGATTTAAGTAAATATGCATTTACATATTAGCGCTTTTATATATAAACTTTACCTGTTTTACTTTATTGATTTTCACTTAGATTCTGATTGTTTATCCAATCTGTTATTAAAGATGACGCATCCAAATCTTCCTTAACATATATTGCAGCCTTTGATATCCATAGTTTTTCATTCAGCACTGTCGATTTCTTTTTGTATACTAATAAAGCACATATTAAAGCGGCCCAACTTTCTGCAGCATCTGGATAGCAATGTACTGCCTTCTGAGCTGATATTAAAGCTTCTTTATAATCATCAACAAGATATGCAGCCAAAGAAACCACACATAATATCTAAAATTTAAAATTAAATACCGCTAAATACTTACTAATACACTTTTACCTTGGTAATATCCATGTTTGCACGTCCTAATTTTATAGCAAGTTGTGCACAATTAGCTGCTGCTTTAATTGATTTAGGTCGTGTTTTATACAAACGCAGTAATAATATTGATAATGTTAACCATAGTGATGCATAATTTGGATATCTGTGAACTAATTTACTTAATTCTCTTACAGCCTTTTCCTGTTCGCCCTACAAATGGGAATCCTTACAACGATTTTAATATTTGTATATATTAAGATTTACCATTATTAAATGTGTGTAACAAAGTAAAACTCCATAATGATGAAGACAATGGGGCTCGTCTTTTAAATTATGTAATTCCTTAAAAACTAATTTTGTTAAATTAATATCTTTGTGTAGCAACCCTAATGCTAAAGTTGCATAAAATCCATGAGGAGATGGAAGTTTTAATTGGGTACTGCAACATACAATATTTTACAGTAAATTATATACACCATTTATAAAAATTATTTAACCTTTGAAAAAGTAAGGTTTTTGCCACATCAGGTCCTTGAAACATATAAGCCATCGAAGCTAGAGCAACTAGAAGATCAGACTGCAAAGATTGTTCATCGGTGAGCCAATGCAAGGCTTGATCGTAGGTCTCATAAGATTCTTCATACTGTTGATCTGAAAAAATATAGCAGTTAATATTCAATTAATAAATTAGAAATAAAATACCTTTAAAAAGGGAAAGTGCAAGTCCACTTCCGCTGTTGAATGTTGCTTTTTCAATATCTTTAAACATATCGACAGCTTGTTCATATTTTTCTAGTTTAAAAAGCACACGTCCATAATTGATTCTTGCTTTGTCTCTGTACTGTTGTTCACATAATCGCAGGGAATTTCTAAAAGCTTGTGCCGCCCCTAATTTTAAACCCATACGTTCTTTTAGTAGGCCTAACATATTCCAGGCACATGCATCATTTGGGTCGTTTTCTATTCATTTTCAAAAAGAAATTTTAATTATTCTATTATATTCTATATTGTATTATTCTATATAGGTAGTTATGTTAATGACAGATTAAGTGAAACACCCCTTTTTACATTTATATAAATACTAAATAGTATTTAATTTCTATTAATCGTTGATTATTAAAAGTGCTTAGTCTAATACAAATTGTTGCTCTCATAAAAAATTAATAAAAAATGAGCTAAATTAACATTGCCGACGATGCTTCTGAATCAATAGAAAACAAATATAATATTATTTATTCTACCTATCAAAAATTATATAAAAATAAATTTATATGAGTTTCTATAAAGAAAAGTAATCTGTGATTTATTGAACTAAATATATGAATAAATAAAAATAATAAACATAAGAAAGTTGACCTTCATTCATCATCATTCTAATTATCAAATAATGGAAAAAACAAATCTAAACCTACAAACTATTTGTTCGAAATTAAAAGTACAAATGCTAATTAAACTTGTACACATACTTGTACTTGTGCCTACTTTTACTCAGATGTATATAAATAAGTGATTATATTTTTAAAATTATCAGTTAGTCAAAATATGTGGAAGAGTATATTTCTTATCTTAGTTGTAATTACAATAACGTGTAGTGCCAACGAAAATGACCTTACACAGAG
Source organism: Rhagophthalmus giganteus (assembly GCA_036326145.1). NCBI lineage: Eukaryota > Metazoa > Arthropoda > Insecta > Coleoptera > Rhagophthalmidae > Rhagophthalmus > Rhagophthalmus giganteus. The sequence goes on from JARFJA010000001.1 coordinate 50,802,485, forward strand.
CTTTAGAAGGCGATATCCTTCAAAACATCATCACCATGGATTACACCGTAAGAATTTTACTAGTGTTATATAACTAATTTAAAATATTAAAACAATTGTTTCAGATGGATTATTACACTATTGGGTATTTTTGGCAATTAAAGCTAAAATAGTTTTTTTAATTGGAACTTTCATAAGTTTGTGGATGATTGCAGGAAAAGCATTTGCATTTTTATATTTTATAAAAAATAAAGGTCACTCAAAAACTCAACTATTAGTAATATTAATTTAATTGTTGTTATTTTTTTAGAAAATTGCAAATGTCCAGAATATCATTCAGGAAAAGTGGTGTTATCAGACGAACCTCATTTTGAGCATAAGTATTCGAATAATTTAGAATTTCCTTCCTACACAAATCCAAATAAATTCTCTAGTACACCATATGAAAAAAAATATTCTACAATTCGAAATCCAGGTTTTTCAAATTACTATTCTACCTATAACAAATACTCCAGAAACATAGAAGATACATTAGTTGGAAATATGGATATTTTAAGCTATGTCATTAAAAAGTAACTACATTATTTATCTTTATACTACTACTTTACTTATTTTAATTGTGGCAATTATTTAAGGGTGGATCTAACTGAACTTGCATTCGATGCAATGAACCTTAAAAGAAAACATGTAAAAAGAGATTTGTATGCGAAGCAGATCAAAATGCTAAAAATAACTCTATTCTAGCATTTACTTTAAATTTATTTAGGTTAGTATTTAATATTGATTAATTATTTAACAGCGTGTTTATTCAAAATGTTCTATTGCAGTGATATAGGTCTAATGAAATACCGAAATATGTCAGCTACATCAATGGCAGATTGTAGATCTTTAGGACCGCACTGCATTTCAAATTAATATTATAAATTAATGTAAATAAATTATTTTTCAATTATTTATTTTTTTGTAACGCCATAGCAAATAAAAAAAACTTATTATTTAAATACATTTTTATTTTTATTATAGAGTGTAATATTTATAACATGAACATCAGAACAACGGAATAATACAAATTTAAAACTATGTTGTTTTTAAAGTGAGATGGTGCTATTGAATTGTGCCTGTTGAAAATGAATACAGTATACAATTAAACTAGGAGTGTAAGTACCAAAAAAAAATAAACTCCATCAGCTATTGTATTCATTTCCAGGCAGGTTTTATAAGTTATTAATTGTTTAGATTTGTGATTGTAACAATTTTAAGTTCCCGTGATAAGTATTGTTATATTGATTATGGCATTTAAGAAAGTATCAACTTATTTAATAAAGCCAAGCTTTTATCAGATGCAAAAAAAGGACTCGGAATAACTTTTTTATCGAAACAGTATGGAGTTGCCAAGTCAACTGTATGTACTTTCAAAAAGAAACATTTTTAAAGAAATTACACATTTTTTTATTTCTTTTTATACCCCATTTCATAAATAAATGTTATTTTAACTGTTGATGTTTGATGTTTCACACTATATATCAATATTGTCAATAATAGTAATTATTATTATTAAGTAATTATCTACCTATTCAGTTACATGAACTCCTAGAAAACATGAAGACTGTACTGTATATAAATACGACAGTAAGATGACTTATCAATGTAAAACTTCGACAAAAAATTATTAGCTTATAATAAAAAGAATGATGTAACATAAAATATTTTACAAAGATAAGAGATTTATTAACCATATAATCCCAATATACCAGCCTGAAAAAGTCTTTATATCTACCATCATTATACCTATATAGTCATTCGGTCAAATGTCTTTATTGAATTATTATATACTAATTTATTAAAATTACAGTTAGGTAATTTTCTGAACATTTTAATTCTCCATATTTGAGTTAGTTTGAGATAAATGATAAAAAGTACACTAGTTTACTTATTTGTACTATTATATTAAATAAAAAATTCAATTCAAGTTCAATTTAAAAAAATCAATAAAGTAAAAAAATCTAAAAAATAAAATCTTACCTGTATACCATGTTAAGGCATCACAAGCTACTGGTACAGCATGCATGTTATGAATTGAGTACAGTTCAGAATTAGATGGTGATTCCAATAAAGTACGACATACCCAATAACCATATCCGATTCCTCCTTGTTGTCGAGCTCCTAATTGTGTACTATGTCTAAATAAGTCCATAGCATCATCTAAACCTACACTTTCAGCTATAAGTGCCTAAAATTAATAAATAGTAATAACAGAATTTGTATATATTTAAAAAAATTTAAAACAATTAATTAGGCAGTTATTATTAGCATGTTTGTATAAATCTACATTAAAAACTGCTTTAATTACATTCATTTTAACCCATAATGCATTAATTGTAAGATTAACACGCAGCTTTTTCTAACAGCCATAATAGACACATTAAAGATAAACTATAAAATAAATTGCACAAGTGCAAACACAAAAATTGTTAGTAAAAATTTAAAAAAAAGGATATTTGTTAAAATTCAGTATTTAGACGTTTATGTGAGAAATTTATAAGAACAAATACTAACCTGCCCAACCCAACTGTTAACATAATTTGGATCTGCTCTTTGTGCTTGTGAAAAGGCCTGATTAGCAAGTTTAAGATCTCCTAAAGTCAAATACAATGTTCCTAAATTACACCAAGAAACAGCACTGTTGTCCTCTGCCATTATGGCTTTTATAAAACAATGTTGTCCCAAAGCATAATCTTTTGGTTCTAAATTTAATGAAAATATTTACAATTACATTATGTATAGGTATGTTAAAAAAATTATTATTTTACCTTTCTTAAGGGCTATAACGCCCATTAAATTCCAATGCTGCCAATTTGTACTATTTAAAGAAATACAGCATTGGACAATGTCCATCGATTTCTTCAGTAGTTCCTCTGCATGTTCTTTATTTTTACAATTACACGAATGTGATAAATAACATGAAGCTAAATCATGCCAAATTAATGCTTTATCTTTTACTAAAGTAAGAGCTTTATGATAACAACTAAAAAAAGCATTTTTTCAAGAACTATAAAATAATATAATACACTGTAGCATTACCGTTCTGCAAGAACATACAATTCTTCTTGCTCTAAAGCTTTATTTCCTTTAATAGGCTGACCATCTGCTAATTCGGTCAATACCAACATACAACAGTACCTTTCTGACAACTTAGTTACAAAATAACAACTATCGCCAGCTAATTTCCATAAGCACGATAAGTCGTTACGTTTCTGAAGTCCACTATAATTATCACAAAATAAAATTCTATCCTACATTAATATTACATATTTACATTGTTATTGTATCTAAAGCAGTTTGAGCATGATCCCTTGCCAGCCCTATCATTTGATTCTTTCGATATTGTTTTGCTTGTAATAGACATGTTTCGGCTAGTCCTTTTAATGCCGGTACATAACATTTATTTGTAGAAAGTATAACATCGTAATCTGTTCTTGCTTCGGTAAATTCTCCTAAGATCTAATAAATCTTATGGCTTGTGTCTAAACTTTCTAAATATTTACCTGTTTAATATTTGCAATTTGAAATAAAGGATATAATAAATTGGGCGTAATTTCTAAACATTTTTGGTAACATTTCAATGCCGAAGTGTAAGCACCTCTCGCCATATAAGCATCAGCTAAACTCTCCCAACAATGACTAAAATAATATCTCAATTTTATTTTCTTTTGATTTACAATTGACCAACCTTTTATCTGGATTTGCTCTAACAACAAAACGTAATGTGTCAATTGCTCGACTATAGTCTTCTCTCTCCAAATAATTCAAACCTAGTTGTAACCAAGCCCAATGATTTTCAGTATTAAGAATACCTTCTGTTACATTTTCTAACAGAATCACGTTAGCATCCTAAAATAAATTACTTTAGAATTTTTAAGTTACTTTTGTTTAACATGAAAATATTTGATAACTGGATTTTATTATAAACTACTTAGGTATGTTATAACCAAAACTTATTTAATTTAATTTTTTTATTATTATTGCAATTACAATTGCCTTTCTAATTTACACGTATTTTTATAATTTAAATGCTCATAAGTAAATGCAATATAACTACTCTGGAGTAAAATAGTATATTTTTGATACTTAGTTTTGGGATTAAACAGCAAACAAAAGCAAGGAAAATATCCAAATTAAGAAAATAAATGGAAGAACTTCAAGGAGCAAGATTCATTAAGAATGTTATATAATTTTTGATTTATTTTTGAGAGATTTTTATGCGATCTGTTTTGCCCCAAAAATCGGGGCAAATGGGATATTTTTCACTTTTTTATCTGTAGAAGAAAACATTTTAAGTTTGTTTTCATTTCATGTTATTTCATTTTATTTCATTTTTCATTAGTAAAATGTATGCTGCTTATGAATTTGTAATAAAAATTGAATTTATAAATCAATTTTCACTCTAATTGTCATATAAACACTTGTCACTCTCAAACTTAAAGTGATCCGATTCGTCTCGGTCTACCCTATTATTTATTATTGAAAAGTTATTAATTAATTAATTAAAGTTTAAAATATTTGTTGTTGCGTTAGAAAATATTTATCATGATACCTACCCAATTTTTCTGCGATCTATAGATTTTGCTGAGCTCGGCAGCTGCATCCACAAATTTTGTATTTAATTTATATGCCTTTTCATAACAACGCCTGGCTTTATCAGAATTGTTAAATTTCGTGTAATAATGACCCAAATGCAAGTAATACAAATAACAATTTGGAGCAAGTTTTGCAGCCTAAAAACATTGTGATTAAAACTTGTATAAAATATTAATAGAGTTGCATTAATACTTTCAAAAAGGCACCAGGCTTTTTTCAAACGATCCACATTCCCAATATAATAAAGCGAGCTCAAACCACCATTCCGGATTATTACTTGTCTCTTCTGTTTCTAATAATTCTATAGCTTTACTTGTATTTCCTTCTTTATGTAATAATTGTGCTTCTAATAAAATTTCTTTAGTAAATTCTTGCAATTTGGAAAGACTTAATTTGGCTTGTGAGAAATTTTCAAGATTTATGTAACACCTTGTTAAACTTCTATATATTTCAGAATTGATTGTTCCTTCATTTATAAACTAAAATAATGAAATATCGTGTCAAGTATATAGTAAAATAATATTAACAATCTTACTGTTGTACAAATTTCGATGCCTTTTTCTAAAGTTTCGTTCTCACTTGTTCGTGACAATGTTTCTAATAATAATGTGTCGACCTTTTTACGTAAAACTTTATTAACATCATCTATATTATGTAGTAGCTTATCTGCTTTTAATGCAGCAAAACTTGCATCATCGTATAAATACAAATTCATTTCACAATGAGCTAAGAGCACCCAAGCGTGCAACAAACCAGATCTTAAAGTAGTAACTATAATTATATACAGATAAAAAATTAAAATCTAAAATAATCATTTATAAAAAGCAATAATTACCTTGCCTTAACAACTCTTTTGCTTCTTGTAAATTTTTGTCAATAAAAGCTAGAACTCCCTTAGTGAACAAAGCGATACTAGAGTCCGCATTAATCCTTAACATAATATCGCAGTAATTTTGAATTTCAATTTGTTTATCAGAAATAATATTGTTTTCCTCGATGACTAATTCATTATAAACTTTACACGCCCACTCGATCGATGTTAAATCTGTACCATAAAGATCAAACATTTTTTTAGAAATTTCAAATAAATCTTCATATTTTTTTCCTTTATACAACAATTTTATGTACTCGACGTAATGCTGCCTTGTTGCTAAATGGGGATTGCTTAACACAACAAATATCGCTTTTTCATACTGTAAGTTTGATAAACAGAAATATCAATTGTAATACAAGTAATTAATTTACTACTTACTATATCTAAGAGACTACTATCAAAAGTAGGTATCTTTGAAATAATATTTACAATCGCTAGCCATGCAGACGTGTTTGTTTCTTTTGTATAAATTGTTTTATTCGCTATTTTATAAAGAGATTCCACAGCATTTACTAAATTTTCTTCAGGTATAGATAATAAACACAATTTTTGGCACACTTCATTGACTTTTTTCTCTGTTCTAGAAATTCGTTAATGTTATAATCTTATAATTAGCAATTCATTAAACTTACAATTTAACAAATAAACTGATACACTGATGAATAACATGTTGATACCTCGATAAGTATTAATAATAACAATTTTTCTATTTAACTACCTACCTGTTATGTATATTTTTATAGAATTGGTGAAATGACATCAGAATGATGATAAATACAATTGTTATTGAATTGAAAGTTTGTTTGTTACAAATTAATTACTAAATCTGACATTAGTTCGAAATTTAATAAAAATATTATACTTGATTTTTAGTAATTAACAAATATTAAATGAACTTTTGGAAATAAATTCTTAAAAAAATTAATAAATAATTATAATACCTAATAAGGGTGGAATTCAGTATTTCTTACCTTAAGTATTTTCTTAGAAGGAAAGTCAGTATTTTTTTCTTAGAAACGATTGTTGTTACTATAGAAATGCATACCTTAAGGAAATATTTAATGTAAGGAATGACTATGAATTCCACCCTAAATATTTATAGAAAAAACTACTTACGTTTCGATCCCTAAAAGTGTTATATGTATTTGAATCAGTTGTTTTTGAGCCTCTTCATTGTTAGATTTTTCATAATAATTGGCTAAACCATTCCATGCCAATGGATTGTTCGGATTAACCTGAATCGCTTTTTTAAATGCATTTGGAGCTTGCTCTATTGGACCAATTTCTTGTAAAGAAAACCCCAAAAAAATAAGAGCCATGTAGTTTTCCTTATCATCTCTTAAAATTATCTGAAAAATAATTGTTTTCAATGTATTTTGTTTCATTTTAATTGTAACATCTATTTAAATATATAATTACGTAATGTACAATATTAATTTAATGCATTCGCTCGTGAATTAGTTAAAATAATTACTTTTGGCATTACCATTAAAAAGATAAAACGGGGTACTCACATTCACGTAAACTTTTATGCTGTTTGTTCGCAGCATCCAATTTTGAGCCAATTCCGAGATCCGAGTTTAAATCATGCATGCACTTTTCTATTATGATGATAATAAAGTACTTGATAAATATCGTATGGACAGACAATGATACACAACATCCGTTAAATACTTCATCATGGTAAAAATCATCTGGTCTTGAATCTCAGAATCAGAGAAGTATTGGATGCAGTGGACAAACAGCGGTACAGACGTACCTGACAGGACCACCTGAATTACCTGGCTCAATGTATTAGGTACATAAGGCATATTCCATTCGACTGATGAATTTACTCATATGATCACCACCTGATTTTCCTCCAAAAAATTTTATACAAAATCAGATGATCCATCATAAACAAAGATTCGGTTAAGTGATCAAGTGATTTTATGTTACCTAATAATAATGAGTCGAATGGAAAACGCCTATTAATTTTCATCTAGAACTTCAGAACACTGAATACATTTAATTAATGCTGTATTAACCCTTAGATGGTTAAGGATTTAAATGTGCGAATGTACACCGGATATATACACTCAAATAAACACACCTGTATAGATCTACTGGAACATATAGATGATAAGCCTGTAAAAATAACTGCATGTTGTGGTAGACCTGTACAGACATACTTACTCAGATATGTATCTACCTGAGAATAGGTCTGTTCGTTTGTTTGCTCGGAGTTTCAGCGAGCAAAAAAAAATTTTCAAATGTGCCCATTATCTGTTCTTTTTTTTTGATTGAATGTAAACAACATACTTCCACAAACAGCTTGAATCGAAAATAAACGGTAAATAAAGCAAAATAATTATAATTTGACGGGTTGTTCTAGAACAGGTTAATGTAATACAAACGAACATACCCAATGAGCGAATGCACCCAATTTTATAATAAATATACTGTTTCATTTTACTATTTACTATTTCATAGCAATTTTATTCTGATCATTTGTCCGTTACTATTTTTCATCAGAATAATAAAATAAATTTTAAATAGGTAAGTAGATTTTAAAAGTTTTATCAATTGAAATACATTGTTCTCAACTATCATCGCTAATTTTTATTTAACTATAATCTACTTTTAATTTAGTTTAAGTAAAATACTGCAATAAACAAAGTAAAAAAATATAGATAACCAACCTTACTAAGTTTCAATGATGTTTGAAAATCTTTGTTCTTGATTGCTTCACGAGCTTCTTTTAAAATCGCCTTTATATCTTTAAGAGACATTTTCACATCACTATCACATTTAAATGTAAAAAGAAAACTTTTGCTAAAAACAATAAGAAGTGAAAAATCGAACACAACACTTTTAGGTTAGAATTGCATATTACATGGGTGTGGAACGTTATCTGTCAAAACATTCATATGTATTTTTTAACAATATATTAAATATTTAAATAAATATTAACTAATGGTATACTAATTGTATTAAAATGGCTGCTCCACACAGAGAAGCAATTCAAAAACAAATTCAACAAGACTGGGCTAATCGAGAATACATTGAAGTAATTACAGTTAGTATCAAAAAAATTACTGACTTTTTAAATTCTTTTGGTAAGTGAAAAAATGGTTTAATTTAAACTGATCTAATATTAATATTAATTTATAACAGATATGTCATGTCGATCCAAATTGGCAGTTTTAAATGAAAAATTGACAACGCTCGAACGTAAAATTGATTATTTAGAAGCCTGTGTAAGTTATTTATAACTAGTATTTGTATCATTTAACTTTCTTCTATATTTTAGGTAACAAAAGGAGAGACATTGACTTAAAGTTTTCCTAATTATTTCTACAATTTTTATATCAAGTTTAAACTATTTCCATATTAATTTAAATAGAAGAAACCACCAGTAAATAAATTTTTTCACTGCAAATCCCAAAAATAAATGAAACCAAAATACACGAACTGTCATAACATAACCTTAATTCCTAATTTAAAAACTAATCTTAGGAATGTTTCTCATAAAAAAATTAAACAATACACAAGTGAATAAATCAAGACGAAACCTTTGGCGTTGGTTAAACAAAGTTTTTAATAGTGTAGATGAAGATCGTCGTAACTTATATGGGCCAGATAGAACGTGCGCAGAATGGATATTACGTAATGGGGGTGCTATTAAATGGACAACTGCATCTGAATATTTAAATGATTACAACAAATTACCTCCGGAAGAATTTAAACTACATATAAAAGAAATAAATGCGACAGATTCAAGCATTAGTCATTATGGTTTTCCCCATTTAGTGGGTTGCAAACATATTGATAAGATAATTTTACACAAGTGCAACTATCTAGAAAATCCAGCATTACCATTACTTAAACCTATATCGAATACTCTTACCTATTTACAAGTATCGAGCTGTGGAAATATTACAGAGGAAGGTCTAAATTCATTATCCATGTTAGATAAATTAGAAAATCTAATTATTTTTGATTTACCCTACTTAAAAGATAAGGAAAAGATTTTAAAAAGTTTAGTTACACAACTACCAAAATGTAACATTAATTTTAAATAAAAACTCTACACTTATAAATATTTATTTATATTGTTCAATATTGGTCAAATAAAAGGTTGTACCCAGCAAACACATTAACAGTTACATAACGTTAATGTAACAACACATAATAGCTCTTTGTCGAAGATGCATAATTTTGTTAAAGGTGTGTTTGTTAGGTATATGGTTGTACCTACTAGAGCCAACTTGATGTGCAATAGTATAATACCTAAAAATTTAAGTAATCTCATTGATTGTGAATAAACAAATTCAGCAACACAGATAAAACAAAATATGAATAGATATATAAATATCAACTACAGGTTTTGTAATGTATTAATCAGATAATTAAAAAGAAACTGTAAATCCCTGTAAATTGTATTATCAGAAATCATCATGAGTCATCTCGTACGAGTTCAAATCCAAGGTCAACAACTATTAACATTTATTTTATACCATCATACAAGTTATTGACTATATAAATTATGATAATACTGTAAGAAAGTTAGTTAAGAATACACAAATATTAAGTAACTATCATGCTAATATTGCATTTAATAATTGTGTCAATTTTAATTGAATTTAAAATAGCTTTGGCAGGACAGTGTCGTACAAGTAATGACCACAAGAATTATTCTTGCATGGGTTTTCAATTTAAACAATTCTCCATTCCTCGTAATACTCGAGTAAGTAATAAATATTAATTTAGAAAACAAAGTGTTATATTTAATAAGTATAATTATTTTATATATTTTTTTTAAGTTTTCATTATATACCTATGTATGTGTATAATTTTAATTCAATATATTATATACCTACTTATATCTATTATTTTCAGCTGCAAATACAACGAATGTCTGCTATCGACTGTAAAGAAACTGAAATAACTCAAAATTCGCTATTCTTCCCAAATGCAGAATATGTAACAGTTTCTTGTGGCATTAAACACATTCATACAAATGCTTTTCAAAGTTTCGTTCATCTTCGTGAACTTAACTTAAGTTATAATGCACTATCTTCTATAGATGGCAAACTATTTGAAACATTAGGCGAATTACAAACGCTTAATTTATCAAAAAATAATTTCGAAGAACTGCCGAGAACAATGTTTGTAAAATTAGATGGTTTAAAAGAATTAATTATATCGCATAATAAAGTTTCTGATTTTGATATTAAAGTTTTCGACACGGTGAAATACGTAGAAAAATTATTTCTCAATAATAACCAAATTCATTTTCTTCCTGGAAGAATTTTTGGTAGAATGAGAAGATTAAAAGTTCTCAATTTATCGTACAATAGAATAGCAAATATTGGCGATGTATTTATTCCAGTATATAATCTTAATTTCTTAAATTTGTCTCACAATTTAATTGAAGAACTTCCATTACGACCTTTTGTTACAACGCAACTAGAAATTTTAGACTTATCTTACAATAAATTGACAATTATTAATGATGAAGCTTTACAATTACAAACACTTTTAAAATTATACTTAAATGACAATCAAATTTCATTAATGGAAGTTACTGGAATTAGTTTAAATAAAATACCCCTGTATTTATTAATTTGCAAAATAATCGTTTGGTTTTCTAGAAGAAGATTTTGTAAACTCTGCTAAAAATTTAGAAATACTAAAAATTGACAAGAATCCGTGGGATTGTTCATGTCTGCACAAAATATATTCACTACGTTATGCTCTTTCTTTTGTTGAAGATCAAATCTGTCTTCGGATGATGAACGTGTGTGTGTAGCCAGTAATACTACTGACTGTGTAGTAGATAGAAATAATTTATTATATTATTATAACATATTTATTACATAACAGGATTTAAATAAACAGTAATTGTATTATTTTGTTCACATATCAATCTCAAAAAAAATTTATTCATATTGTGAATTGCTCTAGAATGATTTGATATGTAAAACTATGACGAATGCTTAAAACATGAGTGATAGCGCCTTTTAAAAATGATCAAATGCAAGTACATAATATGTAAGTAGATAAACATACCGATAAAAACATAATAAAATACTTCTGTTGTAGTGTTTACAATTTATTTTAAGCTCGAGTAACTGATAGTTTTTTTAATTCATATTTGATAAGCACCTAATACAGTACAACCTCGATTATCCAATAATATAGAATATCGATAATAAAATATAATTATATATAATATTAATATATAAATAAAAAAAACATTTAATATAAATTTATTTTAATATATTTAAAATATATATAATATATATATATATATATATAGAAAAAAAAAATACATAACTCAATTAAAATATGTGTAGTCTTATCAGTTTTTATTTTTTACTCTTAGATTTGATTTTTTCTATTCTTAAGCTTCTTATGTATGTCTTAACACGTATATATGTATTTAAAAAAAAAAGAAAGATTTTTCAACTTCGGATGATCGAGTACCCGGATAATCGAGGTTGTACTGTATGATTAATTAATTTACAAATTACTTAACCTCAAAGATTGATAAAGAGAAATATTTCAGTCTATGATAAAACTACAGCAGTGTATTTTATAACATTATCAAAAAAAAACTATATTATGTTTTTGAAATATATATTACTCGTAAAAATAATTTTTGGGTATTTTTGTGGGATAGCATTAACAGGATGTACAAGGTCAAATGATTATAAAGTTTTCACTTGTAGTGATCTACAATTTTATCAATTTCGAACTTCACCTAATAACAAGGTATGAATAGTTTAAATTTTTATATTTTTTTATAAAACCCGTCAATATAAATTTTAAATGTTGGTAATTCTTTTCGGCATGTTCTATTTAAATAATTGTTTAGTTATACCTATATAAATAAAAATTGGTTACTTAACTATGTTTCATTTAACTATATCGTCATTGATAATGGTGGCATCCGACTTACTTATAAAACTTAAAATTTATACATAAGTAAATCTAATATTAATTCATTATATTTGTCAGAGTTCATATTTATTAACTAAATAAAATTTGTAATATTCATTTTAGGACAAAATAATTCAAGCAAGCATCGTCAATTGTAAAGAAACTACCATTTCCGAGGATGTGTTGCCCTTTCTGAATCTCGAATACTTAAAAATATCATGTGGAATCAAAGCAATTGATAAAAATGCATTTGGAAATCTTAATAATCTCAAAGAATTAGATTTAAGCAACAACTTATTACAGTCTGAACCTAATATGTTTGAAACAAGGACAGAATTACAAGTATTAAATTTATCCGGGAATAATTTTGAAGAATTAAAACAAAATGCGTTTAAAGGACTAAATAATCTAAAGAAATTAAGTCTCTCGTATAATAAAATTTCGACTTTAAATCAAAGAGTATTTGATCAAACTGAAAATATAGAAAGTCTGCTCCTTAATAATAATCATATTAGTTTCATGCCTACAGGAATTTTTAATAAGCTTAAGAAATTAAGTTTCCTGGATTTATCACAGAATAATATTAAACACATTGGCGATTTATTTATATCAATTTATTATCTCAGATATTTAAATTTATCACATAATGCTATTGCAGATATTGCCGAAAGAACTTTTCTCACCACCAATTTAGAAATATTAGATTTATCTTACAATAAATTGACAATGATACCAAAAAACTCATTAAAATTGGATGTGCTCACAGAATTATATTTACAATATAATCAAATATTTCTATTGGAAATAAATGGAACTAATTTTGACGTTATACCTCTAAATTTTCTCGATTTACGACACAATCAACTAGTTTATTTAGAAGAACATTTTGTAAGAATCGCAACAAATTTATCAATTTTAAAAGTTGAAGAAAATCCGTGGGACTGTAAGTGTTTTGAACAAATAGAAAAGTTAAGAGGCAACAGTTCCCTTTATTTAAGTATTGATTATCATTTAGGAGAAGAACCAATTTGTGTCATTAAAAACAAAGAAAAATGTAAAATTGACAAGGGTGATTTAAAATTTTATTACGACGTACTTGTAAAATATTGGCATTCATAAATATAATACTAAATTACCTTTAAAAAGTATAACATCATCCGTCCAATTTTCCTTTACAACTGGAGGGTGGTGAAATACCTAAACCTAATTCCCCCGATTCTAATTGCTTTAGTAATCTAAATAGTGCTGCAGCTTCACGAATTCTACTAAATTCAATGCAGAATGCTTGAACTTCGATAAAAAGCTCCTATTTCGGAAAAACAACAAATTATAATTTTAATATTAAACTATTTTCATTTATACTTACTTGTACATTAATAATTTTATTCCGTATCAAAGACTGTAAAAATACACATACCAATCGTACTAATCGGTTTTGCATATACCTATCTTTAATAGTTTCGCACGTAGATATGCAATTTGAAATATATAAATGTACAAATTCTGTTGGTAAATCTACAGTAGTCGTCAGTCTATTTACAACTTCCATGGAATGCAGCGACATTTCCATGTTAACTAATACGCTAAAATATTCTGTTATTTGTTTAGACTGCATCAATTTTAATAATACTTCTATGGCTATTAAAGGATTATTTTCAACTAATTCGGGAAGCTAAAATAAATTTAATTATTAAGTCGTAATTAAAAAAATAATAATAAACACCTTCGAAGGAGTTAAACCGATATGATAAACTAACTTTAAATCATTATCCAGTTCTGTAAGTAATTGCTGCTGTTGTTGTATCGTAAGAGCTGATTTATAAGCTTTAGTCATTAACTGTCGAGCTTCTTGACCTGCCATATTTGGTACACACATTGTAACATCATATGCTATAGTATGCTCTTTGGGAGATACTACATTAAACCAAACAGGCTAAAATAAAACTTACAAATAACTATTCTAGTAACAATATTATTCACCTCACCTCGTCCTTACAGTTCAATAATGGAGGTGCTAAAGTAACAAATTCAGGTTTATATACACTATATAAATTGTCAGTCGTTAATAATTTCTCCACGACTTCCTTTTTCTTATCGACTTCAGTCATGTAACTGAAATCATCGCAAATAAGCTTAAACCAAACCGATATTAATTGGCACACCTGTTAATTTGTTTCTCTGGAAACGAAAGAACTGCCGGTATAGCTGATCTACATGTATAAGGTAATTCTGATTGTTTTTCGGCAATCGTTAATTGAATAGCAGACAAATCCACATTAGTAGGTCCAACAACATCAGAATTTATAATCTGCACAGCTGTTTTTTTTAATAACTAAATTAAGCATTCCGTATAAAAAGAAGGAATAAATTTGAAGCTTTAAAGAACTTACTATATCTTTAGACACGTCAGATATTAACTGAGCTACAAAATTCTTTTCCTGCGAAGTCAATTTTGGTAACTGGCCAGGATATTCCAGCTTTGGAGCTCCCACATTACTTTGTTGTTCAGGCGGATGCTGTATGAAATGTAACCAATAATTTTAATTTAGAAATAACTTAAATTTACCAGTAAATGGATGAATATGTTTGCGAAAGGTGTATTTGATATTTGTTCTCCTCGATACAGTTCGTGCAATAAAGTAACGGCTGCAAGACGTTGTTCGGGTTGTTCTAACAAATCTTGCTGTAATAACATTACCAAACAAGAACCCACTAAAACAATTTTATAACAAATAATTATGGCAAGTTCTTGTAGAATACCTTTAAAATAATCAGAAACTTCAAACTTTTTGTGTAAGTCGTTCGCAAGGGCCTCTAAGGTTTGTGTTTTAACATTATTCTCGCCGAGCAAGCTAAAATTACACCATGAATTTGGAATATTTAAAATCTAACCTAAAACATACGTCAGTAGCGTATCACATTGAGTTATAGAAAGAGCCATTTCGATTTTGTCTTAAATATTCTTAAAAAAAACAAATATAATTGCATTAATCTTGAAAAGCTATTAATAATGAGATTTATATATTTAAAAATTATTTAGCTGGAAAAGTTTGTAGATTTGCAACCACGAATGTAACTATCTTCGTACTATTCGACCGTTCAGGAAATAAAGGTTCTACTACACGTGGTATGATCTTGATACCACTTCTACATACCGGGTGATCAAAAACACTTCGATCTTAAGGTGATGCTACCAAACAGTACCCTTTGAAAAATAAACATACATTTTAAATTTCTTTGAAACATGAAGAAGTGAATTAATTTATGTTTAATTATTGATGCACATCATTTTCAACATCTTTAATAATAGGTATGTAATTTATTGTTAATTTAATTGTCGGTTTGAATTTAACGTTAAATATAATGTTGCAGTTTAAGTAGCAATACATTTTTTTTTCAGTAGATTATGCGTTCAAAAAAAGATTTGAAGGTATGTGTTTCATAATTATTGATATCCTTCATCAACGACTGCATGAGTTTGATTATCCGTTACAACTAAAATCGAATATATAACTTTTTATAGGCATTTAACTGGTAATTATATAGTCACAAGACTTTTGAAATCAAATTTATACGGAAAATTCGTTAAAGATGAGTTGCAGTACCATTTCTCTTCTTTGATAAGAAAAAAAATATTAGAAAATAGGTATATATATTTTTTAAGGAAATAATTAGCTGAACTAAAAATAATTGTTATTGTTATATTTTTCTAATGAAAATTATGAAATCTAAATTACTCCAATAAAAATCAAATTTTCTGCCTCCCTTTTCTAAAAAATACTTTAATTTTAGTTCAGTTTTTACATTCAGTAATTATGTTTTCTTCATTACTGAATAATTTACAACAAATATATAAAATATTTCCTCAAAAATGGCCGACATATATGGGAGAAAAAATCTACTGTTTGACAATAAGTGCTGAGCACAAATAGTAAATGGTCGCAACTTTCGAGACTGAGCAATCGCAGTATCTGTCATATTTTGATTAATTTCAAACAATGAACTAGATGAACTTATGGAAGAGTCTGAAATATTTTCAACATCCCACGATATACATTCAGTAACGTTACTGCGATCCTTGACATGCAAAAAGTAAGGCTGACGAACTTGGGAGAAGTTTTCCATTGTCTTACCACATACTTGATGCAACTTCTTGTTTTGAAGATTACATATTTTGTTTAAATAGTTAATCTGCAAAAAATACAATTTAATAAAAATTCATTATTTTGTTGTACGCAAGTCGAAATTGTATACATATATGAAAAAATGTATAGTTAACACACGATCATTTTGTGATCAAACAACAAAAAATATGAATGATGACGTTATTAAGTTTTTATTAAATAAACAAATCCAAGGTAAAAATAGGTAATTCGTAATAATCCAACTTTTACAGCTTAAAGCCCATCTTTCCATTTCTAAAATAAGTGTAAAATTTATAGCTAATATTAATCGTTCACAAAATGTGATCAAATTGTTTTACATCGCGAGCTTGAATCTTTAATTATCTTCAACTATATATCAATCGTTCCTGATTTAACGATTAACGATTTAATTTTGTTTTAAAAAAGAAAATACAGTTCTCTAGCATATAGTTCTCGTGACGAGTATTCACTGAAGTAGTTAAATGTATATAGGTACTTATATATCGTCGAAGATAATGATATTTTGTAGATATATGTATAAGTATATGACACAAAACAGCGACTATTGAAATTTTTATAGAGACTTTAAAATAAATACTCAAATCTTTATTATCTTATACAAAAATAAGGTGTAGAGTTTTAAAAATGTTCTGTTCTTGTACTTATAATAATTAAATACCTACATAGGTAGAATACATATACCTATGAGTGTTACTCGTATATTTTTCAGGTTCATTGTGTACACGAACGTTAAAATCTCCAGTGATTTTAATTGTTCCAGTTGTCTATTTTGACAACAGGAAAGTTTAGCGAAATAATTTAATAATTATTACAGTTCTATAACGTGTCATATACATGCAAGCTTCGCATAGTAGAAGCAATTATTATTCATATACACATTGAAGCACGTATTTTTATTTACACCTACATATGTTGCTATCAAGATATATGATGTTTACTTTATTTTTATTTGCTCATACCCGCATTATTTTGTTGGTGTCAAAATGAATTATTACCTTTTTTTGAACTTTTTTTGTTTCCTAAAAGAACAAACCCTTACATAATAGAAAACAAAACGTCGACTTTTACCTCTACAAAATGACACGGGTGATTTCGGATAATTCTTTAGATAAATACGTATATGTAAGCGTTACATTTTTAGATCGGTTGGTCCTGAAAAATAGGTAAATATATACTAAAAGCGTCACTTATGTGATATAAGTGTCAACTGACACGAATCAACGCAGACGACGCTAAAAGTGCTAATAAAGCTGAACATTTTCTAACACTTTAATTCTATTATTCATTAAATTCTATAACTCTTTTCGATATATTTTGCATTTTACGTTTTACGATTTTACGTAATTTTATTTAAATATATGATGCTTGATAAAAACGTAATATGCGAGAACAATAAATTTAAGTATAATTTACATACTTTACTGTCGGCTTTTATGGTGCAGCTAGTTTCTCCATTCATTTTTGCAGAATTAGTTTTTAAATAAGGATTACTCTCCAAAAATTTGTTAATTTGCATATCGATCTGTTTATTTTGCTCAGATAAGTGGGCAATTTTATTTTCTATATTAACAGTTTGACGATCGAGATAATCATCACCAATATCACAATAAAGACAACCATTTACCATATCAGAACCGTTGTTATAAATACAGTTAAGTCTTACGTTACCGTTTTCTATTAATTTCTTTTTTATTTGCATCAAACGTTTGGAGCTTTCTAATTTTAAAATATGCTTTTCTAATTTATTCTTTTGGGTATACAGAGATTGCAATTCTTCTTTAAGTTTATCTTTTATAGATTCTTCCGTAGCTAAACTTTCTTTACAATTGCATATCTTGTGTGACAACTGAAAAACGTATAGGTATCGGTTTATAAAATACCAGAAGTAGGTATGTTTTTGAGGGCCGATTTTTTAATTGCCAATTAACTCTGGAAATCAGTCAAATTAGTATAAAAATAATTGTTTCTATGACGATTGACTGATGATATTCAGAGTTAACTGGCGATTGAAATACTGGCGCTGTATGTTTAAAACAATTACCGAAAGTTGCAATTTCAATTCTTCATTTTCTTTTGTAAGTTCTTCCACTAATTGTATGTAATGATTTATGCTGGATTCGCACTTTATTATGTTTCTTTTTATTTTTAATTTAATTCTTTTTGCCCTCGTAGCATATTTGAGCGTATTATAAGTATCTTCAAAATTAATGGAATTTGAAGAAACATTAGCAACCATAACGGTGTGACAGTTACCTCCCAAGCTGTCTTTCAATAATCTCGTCAATTTCGAATTACGATATGGAATGTGGCGCTGTGCATTAGCCAAACTATTAATACAATTTCCTAAGGCCAATAAAGATTTGTTTATGCTGGCTCCTTCTGTAAATCGTGCTCCAAAACATCCAGTTGCCACTCCCCTTTCGCTACCCGCCAAATCTATCATACTTAATTTGGCAACACGAACTTCTTTAGTATGTTTAAATTTCATGCGAATATATACTTGAAAAACGGAATGAGATCGCGAACTTTCTTCATTGGCGTGAGTCGGATGTTGCGTTCTATTTTGATTACCTTGCTCTAGTAGTTCAAAGAGCTTTTTCGATTCTTTTATGTGTTGCATTTGAATGCCCTTCACGATAACGCCGTATTTTCCATCTTCGCGTAATTGTAAAGTTGATCCAGGATTTAACAAATCTCGTATGGTTTCGTTGTAGACTTCTAAATAAGTGATGGCAATTTCAAAATCACGTTCTTCCAATAGCTGTTCCTTTTGTTCAAATAATTCTGTCATCGTTAAAAATGTTATGCCCGGATCTTTTTCTTGTCCTAACATTGTGTATGTTTTTCCAGCTCCAGTGGCACCATAAGCAAATACAGAACAATTGTAACCATTCATAAGCATGTGTATAAAACCTTTTGTGCTATTTTGGAAAATAATTTTGTTGTTTGCGTCGTGTCCAAATACTTTATCAAAAATAAACTGCATATTTTTATTAGCGCGTCTCAATGAGTCTTTGCTAGGTTGTTTTATTCCATGATAAAAAAATGTTTCGTCGTCTTCTTGAGGATCAAATATCACTGTACACTCGTCGATTATTTTAATAATATTTCTAGCAACATAATTTTATGTAATAATTTCATTAAAACTATAATGTAAATTTTATTTACCTCTGATCACTATAATTTTCACGCTCGATTAGAGGCCGTACACGAACAATAACTGTAATATTACGATCGTTATTGTTAGTATTAATTCTGGATCGATCTGATATATTACCATTAAATTGGTTCTGACGAGATAATGTTAACTCGCGTTTATATTTCACCATATTTCTTTTTCAATATCTAACATTTTAAACAATTTTATCTTGAGATTCTCTTACTCTTACGTCAAACAAAAAAAAGTAATAATAAAAACGTCAACAAAAAAAAATTATAAAAATATTCGTTATCGGTAGTTTATTAAAACACTAATTTAATACAATATAATAGAAAATATGACTACTAGTATTTGCAAACTGTTCTTTCAAATTTTAAAACTAATACATAATTAAAAGAAATTATGTTATATATTATTATTTTTTGAAGGCCCTATATAAATATGTAGGTATGTAGGTGTATATAAATAAAGTTTATGGTTTTAATTATGGTAGCTCTGTTTTTGGTAACTTTTGTTTTTTTTATCTATAACTTTTTTGTTTTCCAAACTAACCTTTTAAGTGTCAAACAAAATTATCCAGCTTATTATTTTTTGCGATATATTCTTTACTGTGGTAATTTCACGTATGCATTAATACCGTTTCACTAATTTAAATATATCCGATGATATTAATCACTTTAAATGTGAAAAAAACGATATATTTAGCATGAATTTGCGCATTTATTAATTTTTTAAAAATATAGAAATAATTCTACATGGAGCAGAACAGCAAAATTAAGATTTGTAGAACATGTTTAAATGGAATTGAGAAAAACGAACATATATCCATATATATGATATCAAGCATTTTAATGTCTTTTACATCAGTAAACGTAATTTTATACATAACAATAAGTTTATAATTAAACATTAATTTTGTTTAGATTTCAGAAAATGATGGCTTGCCAGTCAATATATGCAGCAATTGTTACAAACAAGCGAACGATGCTTACCAATTTAAATTATTATGTGAACAGTCAGATAAAAAATTACAAAGTATTTACATGTATAATGGCAAGGATGTAAATACTATTGAAAATAGTAGTACGAATTTAACTTCCTTAATAAATGATTTGCCAAACATAACAAATATTAAATCTGAAGAAAAAGAAGAATTACCTCAAATAAGTGATGAAATTGATACTTTCGACTGTGAAAGAGAAATAAATAAAGATGAAATAAAACAAGAAATATCCATTGACAAAGAAAATAAGTGCTTTACTTGCAAATTCTGTAATGCAATTTTTATTAACCAGGGTCGACTTTTAAACCATGAAGCAAAGCACAAAACGGGCACGACTTGTAACATTTGTAGTAAGCAATTTTTTTTGTATAGGTATATATTTTTAAAATATAAAATGTTGATTCCTTAGATAAAAAATTTACAACTTCTAAAAAATTAACTGATCATAGTAGGCGTCATAATCGTAAAGACATTCATCTTTGTCAAACTTGTGGAAAGCAATTTACGTTGCCTGAAAATTTAGTAGTTCACCAAAGAATTCACACTGGTATTCGTCCTTATAAATGTAAACAGTGTAGTAAGTAAGGTATTTTACAAACATATATACTAGCAGTATATACTTACAATACTTGCAGATCGTTTACTCAATCAAACGACTTAAAATCACATGTTATAACTCACACAACCGAAAAACCTCATTTGTGTAACGTATGTGGTACAAAATATGCACGAAAAACTGCACTTCGAAGGCATATGAAGAGAACACATTCAAATACAAGCAATTTGCGACCATATAAATGTGTCGTGTGTGATCGAGGTTTCAAAGGTATAATTTGTGATGCATTAAAAAAAAATAATTGTGTTATTTTTTATTATAATTTAGAAAAAACAGAATTAAATCGACATCTTAAAATCCACAATGATGGAAAACCGCATGTTTGTAAAACATGTGGTAAAACTTTTAACCGCAACAGTAATTTGACGGTCCATGAGCGTATACATTCAGGTCATCGTCCTTTTACCTGCCATATTTGTAAAAAATCATTTATACAGAAACATGTACTGAATACTCACTTAAAAACCCATAATATATAATATTTTTTATTTTATGTAGATACATCAATTGTGTTTATAAGCTTTTTAATAGAGAATTTAAAAGTAAATTTAAATAATATGGTAATGTAAAATGGAATCTGAACAGTAGCCTTTTTATTATTTTTTAAAGTTTATGATTTTTCTTGAGAATTGTATAAAGCTGCACAATTTTTATTCATACTACATTTATGACGTAATCGGCAATAACATTTGAACATAGTATACTTCTATATCTACTTCTACTCTAATTTATATTGTGCAGTCGGTGACGACACACGCCTACTCAACATGGAACCTTGACCGTGAAGTCTGCAAATATCTTTTTCAAAAGCCCATTTACCCGAAAGTTAGGTTATCTTTCAGAGGTTCTCAAATAGTGTGTTATTATAACTCAAATACACTATCCAAACCTATAAGCAAACGTCATCAATAAAAGGTTACTAGTGATGACGTTTCACACAGTGCTATGACCTCGCATTATGACAGTTCTAATAAATTCTAGTCTTTCTTTATGGCATCTAATATGTGCGCAAGTAAATCATATGTAGAATATGTCACTTTCCAAATATTAAACCGAATTACAAATAAACAATCTAGTAACTTTTTTTTTGATGACGTAAATTGCATATAGGTTTGGATATGAGTTATTCTGTGATCAATTGGTTACCCTGCTTTTGGTAACCACTGATTTTTCCTCAAAATTTTTCCAAGCTAACCTTTCAAATATCAAGTTGGTCCATCATTATTTATGTGTTATATTTATTTACTGTATTTTCACATCTATATTATTTATTTTAAATATATGCGTTCATATTAGTAACTTCAAAAAATGTAAAACAAATTTAACCTGGATCAACATTTATTTCGGTTCTAGATATAATTCAGAATGGAGCAGAAAAGTGAAATTGTAATTTGTAGAACTTGTTTGAACGGAATTGAGAAAAACGAGCATGTATCCGTATATATGATATCCGATATTTTGATGTCCTTTACATCTTTAAACGTAATTTAATTTGTAACATCTAGTTCAGATTTAAACATTTATTCCTTTTAGATTTCAGAAAATGATGGCTTGCCCCTCAATATATGTATCAGTTGCTACCAGCAAGCGAACGATGCGTACCAGTTTAAATTATTATGCGAACAGTCAGATAAAAAGTTACAAAATATTTACGTGCATAATAGCAGTAATGTTAATACTTTTGAAAACGGTAGTACAAATTTGACTTCCTTGATAACTGATTTGCCAAATATAACAAACATTAAATCTGATTATGAAACAAAATCCGAAGAAGCACTTGAAATCAGTGATGAAATTGTTTCCTTCAACTGTGAAAGCAAAATAAATGAAAATGAAATTAAACAACAAATTTCGATTGATAAAAATAACAAGTTCTTTACTTGCAAATTTTGTAATAGAAATTTTACTCATCAGGCTTGGCTTTTAAAACACGAAACAAACCACAAAACAAGCATTACTTGTAACGTTTGTCGTAAGCATTTATCGTATATGTATATTTTTTAGAATTTAATATGTAAATTTTTTAGATAAGACATTTATAACTTCCATAAAATTATCGAAACATATTTATAAAGCTCATAGTCGTAAAGGAGCCCATCTTTGTCAAACTTGTGGAAAGCAATTTACGTATCCTGAAAATTTAGTAGTTCACCAAAGGATTCACAGTGGTATTCGTCCTTATAAATGTAAAGAGTGTAATAAGTAATGTGTTTTGCTATATTTTGTCTTCATTCTTATTATTAAAAATAATTGCAGATCATTTACTCGATCAACTATGTTAAAATCACATATTATAACACACACATCTGACAAACCTCATAAGTGTTGCATATGTGATAATAAATATGCACGAAAAAGATCACTTCAGCGACATATCGAGAGAAAACATTTGAATACAAGCAATTTACGACCATATAAATGTGTTATATGTGATGGAGATTTTAAAGGTATTATTTACAAAGCATAAAAAATAATTGTATTATTTTTTTTATTATAATTTAGCAAAAGAGGATCTAAATCAACATCTCAAAATTCATAAGGAAGAAAGGCAGCATGTTTGTAAAACCTGTGGTAAATGTTTTAACAGCAGTAGAAATTTGATAGTTCACGAGCGTACCCACTCAGGGGATCGTCCATTTGCGTGTCACATCTGTAAAAAATCTTTCATACAGAAACATGTACTGAATTCTCATTTGAAAACTCACAGTATATAATATTGATAACACTCTAGGAAGAGTGTTCGGACAATCATGAATTTACTTATTCAAACTAAGCAGCGTATGAGTTTGAGAAAGAGTTCATATCAGCTTTCTAGGGTATCATCTTTCGTCAGAGAACTGCAAGGTTCCCGACTAATTCCATGCAGTAAAATGTGTCTTAAAGAAAGTTATAACGAAACAGATGGCAAGTACAAAAACAAAAAAGAGAAGAAAAGTAACAGTAGCACCACTAGATTGTGTAATCGAAGTTGCTAAAGAAGCCCACGTACCTAAACGATTATGCGATGGTTTCGGCTATATTTCGTGACAAGAATCGTAATTTGTACAAAAAAGGAATGGCTTCGCAAGACGGTAAACAGTGGAATGTAGCGATGAACGACGAGATTGCATCAAAGCTGACAAACCTACTACTAGGCAAGAAGGTAATTAAATTGCCGATCCCATGATGAAAGCATTTTTAAGTGATAGTGTTAAGATGTAAACTTGAACAGATCACCTACCGTTAATTTAAGGGAGTTGCGAGGCAACGTCTAATAAACAGTTAAGTTTGCGTTTCGTAATTTTCACTGTCAGTATGATTATTTTTGTCTAAAGAACCCCATTTATCATTTTTCCAGTTTTATAGTTTGTTAAATTGTTTACTGCTATTGTTCCTGCTTTAGTGTTAATAAACATGTTATGGGCCGAATGTGTTCTCATTGAGCAGTGTGTTTAGTTTTTTGTAACAATGGCAGATAAACTTCAAATTAATGCCTTTGAGTGCCCTGGTGATTGTTAGACGAGATAAAATTGTTGTGTTTTTGAAAGATTTTATTGTGAAATTACCACATTATTTGATTTTTGCTCTCAAATACCAAATATAGTTTCTTATTTGAATATTTATATAGATGTTATAGCCATAGGTCTTATTACCTTACCAACGTATAATAAGGCCTATACGCATTGTTTTTAAACATGTTTAATTTTGTTTTCATTTATGGCAGAAGTTCGCATTTTAAGTTTATAATTTCTTCTTAGGACACTAAGACTGATTGATTATCTGCAGTAATTTCCATTTTATTTTAATTTTTTTTAGCTAGGCCTTATTACCCTCACGTACCTTAATAGGAAATAAGCATATTCTACAAATTTTCAAAATACTTAAATATTCGGATAATAAACATTCCTTATAGAATAATATTTTTAAAGGGATATCCCAAATATCAAATATATAAAATAAATATGTGTAGCGTGTCTATCAGAAGTAATTGTTCCAGTAGCAACAGATACCTAACGATAGTTATTTTATGAGATACGTTTTGGTCACAATAAATCACATAATGAGCAATAAAATTTAAAGATAATATATAATATAGAAATTGTGATTTTGATCGTAAGCACTAAAGAATTCACAGCAGTATTCGTCCTTATAAATGCAAAGAGCGCAATAAATAATGTATTTTGCAAAATTTTGTTTTATTTTTATTGTTAAAAATAATTTTAAATCGTTTATTCAATTAGGTGATTTAAAATCATAAAACGCACATTCGAAAAATCTCGTTTGTGTAGTGTATGTGGTAATAAATATGCATGAAAAAGGGCACTTCAAGTACACATAAAAAGAATGCATTCAAATACAAACAATTTACAACTATATAATTGTATCATCTAGTAGAGGTTTAAAAGGTATTATTTTTGTAATGCATTTGAAAAATAATTGTATTGTTTTTAAATATTATTTAGAAAAAACGGAACTAAATTGACATCTCAAAATTCATAATGACGAAAAGCATCATATTTGTAAAACGTGTAGTAAATCTTTTAACTACAATAGCAATTTGAAGCCCACAAGCGTATACACTCAGGTTATTGTTCTTTTACGCGCCATATATGTGAGAATCCTTTAGACAGACACATGTATTGAATACTCACTTGAAAACCTATAATATATATATTTTTTATTTTATTTAGATATATCAATATTGATTTATTGAAATATATTGATTGTGTTTATTAGCTTTTTAATAGAAAATTTAAAAATAAACTTAAATAATATGTTAATGTAAAATGGAATCTGAGCAGCAGCTTTTTTATTTTTTTAAAGTTTATGATTTTATTATATTATTATGTATTATATATAGTTATGGCCTATCCAAATTTATATGCATTACGTCATCAATAAAAAGTTACTAGATTGTTTATTTGTAATTCCATTTAAAGTTTGGAAAGTGACATTTTCTATAGATGATTTATTTGCGCACATATTAGATGGCATAAAGAAAGACTACAATTTATTAGAACTGTCAAAATAAGAGGTACGAGGTGATAGCACTGTGTGAAACGTCATCATTTAGTAACCTTTCATTGAGACGTTGATTGCATATAGGTTTGGACGAAATGTACACAATTTTTTTAGTTGATTTTGATCGACAATTTTGACGTATCAGCAATAAAATTTGAACGTAGTATACTTATATAGGAGTTATGGTGTGATCAATTGGTTATCCTGCTTTTGGTAACCCCTTATTTTTCTTCAAAATATTTTCAAGCTAACCTTTCAAGTATCTAGTTGGTCCATTATTATTTTTGTGTTATATTTACTGTATTTTCACATTAATTATTTTAAATATATCCGTTCATATTAGTAACTTCAAATGTAAAATAAATTTAACCTGAATCTACATTTATTTCGGTTCTAGAAATAATTCCGAATGGAGCAGAAAAGTAAAATCGAGATTTGTAGGACATGTTTGAACGGAATCGAGAAAAGCGATTATATATCAGTATATATGATATCCGACATTTTGATGTCTTTTACATCTTTAAACGTAATTTAATTCGTAACATCTAGTTTAGATTTAAACATTTATTCTGTTTAGATTTCAGAAAATGATGGCTTGCCCCTCAATGTATGTATCAGTTGCTACCAACAAGCGAACAGTGCGTACCAGTTTAAATTATTATGCGAACAGTCGGATAAAAAGTTACAAAATATTTACAAGCATAATAGCAATAATGATGTAAATACTTTTGAAAACAGTAGTATGAATTTAACTTCCTTGATAACTGATTTACCAAATATAACAAACATTAAATCTGATCATGAAATAAAATCCGAAGAAGAAGAAGAAGAAGAAGCACCTGAAATCAATGACGAAATTGTTACCCTCAACTGTGAAAGCAAAATAAATGAAAAAGAAATTAAACAGCAAATATCTATTGATAAAAATAATAAGTTCTTTACTTGCAAATTTTGCAATAGAACTTTTACTCACCTGGCTTGGCTTTTAAAGCACGAAATAAACCACAAAACGACCATTACTTGTAACGTTTGTCGTATGTATTTTTTGTATATGTATATTTTTTAGAATTTAATATGTAAACTGTTTAGATAAGACATTTACAACTTCCATAAAATTATCGAAACATATTTATAACGTTCATAGTCGTAAAGGGGCCCATCTTTGTCAAACTTGTGGAAAACAATTTACGTATCCTGAAAATTTAGTAGTTCACCAAAGGATTCACAGTGGTATTCGTCCTTATAAATGCAAAGAGTGTAATAAGTAATATGTTTTGCAATATTTTGTCTTTATTCTTATTGTTAAAAATAATTGTAGATCGTTTACCCAATCAACTGAGTTAAAATCGCATATTATAACACACACATCTGAAAAACCTTATCAGTGTGGCATATGTGATAATAAATATGCACGAAAAAGAGCACTTCGACAACATATGGAGAGAATACATTTGAATACAAGCAATTTACGACCATATAAATGTGTTATATGTGATGGAGATTTTAAAGGTATTATTTACAATGCACAAAAATATGATTGTATTGTTTTTTTTGTTGTAATTTAGCAAAAATGGATCTAAATAAACATCTGAAAATTCATAAGGAAGAAGGGCAGCATATTTGTAAAACCTGTGGTAAATGTTTTAACAGCAGCAGAAATTTGAAAGTCCATGAGCGTACACACTCAGGAGATCGTCCTTTTGCATGTCACATTTGTAAAAAATCTTTTATACAAAAACATGTACTGAATTCTCATTTGAAAACACACAGTATATAATATAAACTTGATGGCACTCTGGGAAGAGTGTTCAGATGACCATAAATTCGCTTATGCAAACTAAGCAGCACGTGAGTTGGAGAAAGAGTCCATATCGACTTTCTACCGTATCATCTTTCATCAGATAACTGCATGGTTCTCCATCAAATTCCATGTGGTAGAATGTGTCTTAACTCAAACGAATACGATGACTAAATAACACTCTTCCTGTAGTGCATTGAACTATATCTTTTATTTTACTTGTAGATGCATCAATATTGATTTTATTTAAATGCTGTTCACCTGAGAATTTAAAAGTAATCTTAACTACATATGAAAGTATGAAACAAAATCTAAATAGGAATATTTTGATTTATTTTAAGTTATTTATGTTAGATTTTTCCCATCAAGAACCTATTATATTTATAAAATGTTCTTTATGACTTGTGTTACACAAAGACAAAATGAAATAATTTTTTAAACCCAGTATTAAGAAATGGGAAAAGAGCATATTTTACAAATTTCCAAAATATTTAAATGTTGGGATTTTATTTTGCTCTATTGCATAATAAATATGCCTTATGTAATAATGTTTTTAAAGTGATATCCCGAATATGAAATATAATAGAATAAATACACGTGTGGCGCATTTATCAAAAAGTAATCGTTTCAGTAACAACACCTACCTATCATAGCGATAGTTACTTTATTTGATAGGTTTTAGTGATAATCTAATGAGCAATAAAATTTGAACATAATATATGTGTGTATATAGAAATTATGATTTTGACGTTTGGTAACTCTGGTTTTGGTAACTTGTTTTTTATCATACATTTTTGCAAGCTAACCTTATAAATATCAAACAATTTCATTATTATCTTTTGTGATATATTAATGGTATTTTCACACTTACATTAATTATTTTTACTAGTTTAAATATACCGATTGATATTAGTAACTACAAATTTGAAACTAATATATATTTAGCCTGAATCTACATTTATTTATGTGTTCCATGTAGAATTACTTCTATATGGAGCAAAATAACAAAATAGATATTTGTAGAACTTGTTTGAACGGAATTGAAGAAAACGAACATATATCCGTACATATGATATCTCACGTTTTGATGTCTTTTACGTCGTTAAATGTAAGTTAATTTGTAACATTTAGTTCAGATTTAAATATTTATTCTGTTTAGATTTCAGATAATGATGGTTTGCCAGTCAATATATGTAGTAGTTGTTACCAACAAGCGAATGATGCTTACCAATTTAAATTATTATGTGAACAGTCTGATAAAAAATTACAAAGTATTTATGTGCATAATAGCAATGATGTAAATACTTTTGAAAACAGTAGTACGAATTTAACTTCCTTAATAAATGATTTGCCAAATATAACAAATATTAAATCTGATCATGAAATTATAAAATCTGAAGAAGAAGAAGAAGCACCTCAAATAAGTGATGAAATTGATACTTTCGACTGTGAAAGAGAAGTAAATAAAAATGATATTAAACAAGAAATTTCTATTGATAAAGAAAATAAATACTTTACTTGCAAATTTTGTAATATAACTTTTATTCACCAGGCCTGGCTTTTAAAGCACGAAGCAAAACACGAAACAGGCATGACTTGTAACATTTGTCGTAAGCATTTTTTTTGTATTGGTGTATGTTTTTAAAATATAAAATGTTAATTGTTTAGATAAAAAATGTACAACTTCCAAACAATTAGCCAATCATATTAATGCCCATAATCGTAAAGGAGCCCATCTTTGTCAAACTTGCGGAAAGCAATTTACGTTGCCCGAAAATTTAGTAAAACACCAAAGAATTCACAGCGGTATTCGTCCTTATAAATGCAAAGAGTGCAATAAGTAATGTATTTTGCAAAATTTTGTTTTATTTTTAATGTTAAAAATAATTTTAGATCGTTTACCCAATCAGGTGATTTAAAATCACATATTATAACTCACACATCTGAAAAACCTCATTTGTGTAGTGTATGTGGTAATAAATATGCACGAAAAAGGGCACTTCGAGTACACATGAAAAGAATACATTCAAATACAAGCAATTTACGACCATATAAATGTATCATATGCGATCGAGGTTTTAAAGGTATTATTTTTATAATGCATTTGAAAAATAATTGTGTTGTTTTTAATTATAATTTAGAGAAAACGGAACTAAATCGACATCTTAAAATTCACAACGACGAAAAGCAGCATATTTGTAAAACGTGTGGTAAATCTTTTAACCGCAATAGCAATTTGAAAGTCCACGAGCGCATTCACTCAGGATATCGTCCGTTTATGTGTCACATTTGTGAAAAATCTTTTATACAGAAACATGTACTGAATTCTCATTTGAAAACACATAGTATATAGTTTCTCTGTAAGTAAATTGATATATATTGATTGTGTTTATAAGCCTTTCAATTGAGAATTTAAAAGTAAATGTAATAATGGTAATGTAAAATCAAATCTTGTCAGTATAGCTTTTTATTTTTTTAAATATTTATGTATAGAATAATTTCCTTACTTTAGTTGTCATACAAAGACAAAATGAAATGATTTTAGGAATCCATTAGTTTTAACAAGGAACAAGTATTCTACAAATTTCTAAGAATATATTGTGAATGGTTTGATTTCATTTCACGTTACTGTGCAATAAATGTGTCTTAAATAATGAAATTATTTGAAGAATAGTCAGAATGCCAAAATATACAGAAAAATATGTATTTTTAAATATTTGATTAGAAAAAGTTGTAGAAAACATGCCACGAGTTTCATAACTATAAATATTTAATACATTTCATATAAATAATTCATATTTTGTGGACTTCAGTTTTATTGTTCTTGTGGCAAACTCAGCTTTGAATATTGGGTTTAGAAGCTGCCATTACATTATATTTATTGTCATCGTGAAAATGTACCTTTAAGGTAAGCGTGCATTATGGCGTGACGCAGTAGGCTAAAACGCAAAACTCCGCAACCAATCGTCATGCAATAGAGATCCTGACTAGGTATTGTCTTATTTAAAATGCACTCCAGCAATTGGTTGCGCTGCATTGCGACCCGCCGCACCCCGGCATAATGTACGCTTACCTTTAATAAGAATATAATCTTG
This sequence comes from Rhagophthalmus giganteus, assembly GCA_036326145.1. NCBI lineage: Eukaryota > Metazoa > Arthropoda > Insecta > Coleoptera > Rhagophthalmidae > Rhagophthalmus > Rhagophthalmus giganteus. Next base: position 50,833,742 of record JARFJA010000001.1, read on the forward strand.
ACTTTTCCAGTGGTAAGTGTGAAACATCCTTTATATTAATGTTCAAATTTTTTATAGGTAAAACCGTTTTGACAGAAAGTAGATTCGTTTTTTGTATCAAGGTTATTATTTTTGAATTGCGCACAATTTTCCTTGTTTTATTAAAAATAATAACAAAAATGACAGTTGTTTATATTTATAATTTAAATTCTGTTGATGATCCTCCCGTATCGAAATTAAACGTGGGTGAATACAATTTTGGTCGTGGTGATTTATTAAAGGTTTGTTTTGTACTTACTTCTAGGTTATGACTATAATTACAATTCTTTTAGTGTGACGATCCCAGAGTTTCTCGAAATCATGGTGTTATTAACATTAAAGAGAACTCTGTTACCATTACATCAGTTAGTATACTTATTTAAAATATTAGTGTTAAAAATTACAATATCATTTTTATTAGACACATCAAAACCCATGTTTTTATCAATCAATTGATAATTCTACAATTACAATTTTACCTAAAAATTCTCCTATAACTGTGACAGACGGAGATAAGTTTGCCCTTCTAGCAGATCAGTTTTGGTTTCGAATTCAATTTGAAACTTATGATAGAGAGAAACATCGAATATATAAAAGAGGTAAATTGCTATTTATAGGTAGTATATAGTATATATAATTTTGTTTGTTTAATAACGACTGTTTTTAGATGAATCTAACGTTAAAGTATCATGCAGTAATCAGATACAAGTACCATTAAAAAGAAACATTCAAGATGAACCAGGGCCATCTAATGATAAAAAACCTAAATTTGATGAAGATAAATATGAAGTTTCATCAGTAATAGATTGCATTAAAGAGGATGAATTTGTTATAGATTCTGTAAATAATCAGGATGATATAAAAGAAGCTTCTCAAAATAATCAATCCATGTCATCTATGAAGAACAATGCAGAACTAAGAGCAATACTATTTAATTCTGATGAAGATGAACAAAGTGAATCTGAAGAACCAGTTAAAAATATCAATGATACATCTCAAACAATGATTCAGAATTCAGATGCACCTAGTGTTAATAACACCAAAATAAAAAAACAGTTGCGGGACCGTTGTTGGTATGGATCATCATGTTATAGGTAAGTATTATAATAGATACCTACCATAGTAGTTAATTTCTCATGTAACTTAAGAAAAATTACAGAAAAAGTTCTGCTCATTTAGTAAAATACAGTCATCCTGGTAATTCTGACTATGATAGTGATCCAAATGATGACCGTCCTATTTGTGCATATAAAGCTTCATGTTATAGACGTAATAAAGAACATCGGCAAGCTTATAAACATCCAAATGGTAAAAGTAACGGCAATTAGTTGTTTATTTAGCTTTGTATTAAATCATTGATCAAATGTACTTTATTTAATTAGGTTTAAAGAATACGAACAATATTCCAACAAATATAAAAAGAACAGATCGAATCAATTATAATGATTCGTCTGAAGATGATTGTCTTTTTGTGGATAGCGGTAGCGAATATGAAGCAAATTCTGTTAGTAATGATGAAACCGATTCAGACTGGGATGAACTTGAAGAAGAAAAGGAAGAAACCAAGCGTTTAGTAAAAGAGGCTAAAAGATTTACAGAAAAGAAAAATAAAGATTAAAACCCCTGCATTATTTTTTAATTAATATAGATAGATACCTACTTGTAATGTTTGTTTTTGCACATATTTTATTTAATAAACAAAACTCAAAAAGTGTATGTATGTTATACTTGAGGCTTGCTTGTAGAAGAGTTTTTATATAATATGTGATAATTCATGGTTATTTACCAAAAATTAATTAAGTACGTACTTAAAATTATAGATTTTTATAAAAGCTTTTAGAATATCGTTTATTTTTAATTAATTATTCGAAAAACGTTTGATGAATATTTTTTATGTTGCAACACAACTACATGTAAAGTTGACGTAACTTTTTGTTCTTTTGTTGTAATTATTTATTCAGGATATGCATAAGCACTTCATTATGTTATTAATATTGAATTATTGGAATTATTCCAACATTTATGTTGGTACTATAATGCAAGTAGGCGAACAATAAAATAGTGAACGAAAACTGGTACATATCAGAGAAATTAATATAAATAAAAATGTGTACTCATTCTCTGTTAAACAAATGGCCTTTTTCACTTATAAAATGAAACCCCCCTCCACCCAAACACAAACTGAGGAACACCCTGTATATGCGGCGTCCAACTGAATTTGGTATGTGTTGTGTATTTGATATTGCGTGTATTACTGAAGTTTTACCAAAGATGAATTATTTTTAACTATACTGTTTATATTAATAATAATGATGGAAGATTATTATTGAAAATAATGCTAAATTAATTTTATTTAAAGTATCGATAGAACAAAGATTCTCTTGACTGTTTATTGAACTTTGTTTTGGGGGTCAGTTTTTATCAATGTTTTTATTATTTAAAGCGAAGTGGCATTTTTAATTATACCGGTTCCAATTATCATCAATTTTATTTATATTTTGGACACAAATCAATAATAGTATGGATATAAAGACCTTCGTATTTTTGGATTCAGAAACAACTGGTATGCCTTTTGAGGAAAATAATAAAACCCGTATAACTGAGCTGTGCTTTACAGCAATTCAAAGTGACCATTTAAGTTTAGGAGTTTATCCTCGCATTCAAAGCAAAGTAAGTTGGTGTTTCAATCCCAGAAAATTTATAAATCCAGATGCTTCGAAAGTAACTGGTCTGACAAACGAATTGCTCGAATACCAGCCAGCATTTGACGTTGCTACTTTTACGATAATTCGAGACTTTTTGAATATGCAAAGAAAACCAGTTTGCTTGGTTGCACACAACGGAAATAGATTTGATTATCCAATTTTGAGAGCAGAAATATTTAAAAGCGGCAATCAGTTAGAAGAAGACATTTTATGTATAGATTCGCTTTTAGCGTTTAGAGAATTATATAAAGAAGATATTTTAAAACATCATAAGGAACCTGAGAAAAGTGTACCAGAAGAATTAAAAGATGGCTACGATGAAATTTTATGTAGTATTACAGATATTGTAGAGGCTTCCTGCAGTAGAAATAAGTTAACGCCTGAAGATGTTCAAAAAATAAATGAAACTACACCAAAGAAAATGTTTAATATTAGTAACAAAAGTAACTGCAAAAGAAATCTTTGGTTTAATAATAACCGAGGTGTCGCTGTTAAAAAATGTTTACCTTTTGGGTATGTACTTAGATAAGTTGTTAGTTAACGTCAAATCTATATCTTAATATTTTTTTCTAAAACTAATTTGTATGTTAACTTAACCATTTTTAGAAAAGTCAGTTTTAAACTCGGAGATATTTATCGACGTTTAACACTGAAACAGCCTAGTAACGCACATCAAGCAGAATATGATGTTTTCATGCTTATCGAATGCGCTGCCACTTTAGGACAAAGATTTGTAGATTGGTCTAATACAAATGCCAAACGATTTTGTGATATACCTATTATGAGGCCAGGAAAAACAATAGGTTACTAAAGTTATACCTATGTACTTTTAAAATTTTAATTCGTACTATTTTATACTTGACTTGTAATTTTATATTTTAATATAATCTATTACTTATTCAGTGAAAATTTAAAAATGCTGAAAAAGTAATAGATATTTTATTTTATACTTTTAATTTTATATTTTGATATAAATGTACCTATTAGTCAAAGGTTACAAGAAGGAATGATTAAGTAATTTAAAGTTCTTGTTTAAAAATATCACTATTCTTTTAATTATACTTTTAAAAAACTAAATAATTTATAATAAATAAATATTATTATTACTGATGTTAGAATTACTATTTCTATGATGTGATATACCTATTATACTGGAAAGATATGAGAAGTAAGTGTGATTCTGATTATTTTAATACTCGGGTTTATGGATCCAATTTGTCCTTTAAGGGTTAAATTTACAAGTAGTTTTGTATCGTTTAAATATTACAAACTTCAGTTTCTAAAAATTAATATTTTAAAAGAACAATGAATACCTACATATTTTTGTTGTAATATGTAACTTACTCGGGAGAAAGAGTTTAATGTGTAAAAAGGATATTTTTGTAAGTTTCTTAGACTCCTATTTTAACAGTAAACTGTGCATACAAAAGTGAAAATGAATGCACTTCTTTTCTAATTTTTAATATTTTTTACAAAATTACAAAAATCTTGTATGCAATGGTTAGTTTTTGCACGCTACTTGCTCACTTTTGCAATTCAATTATCACCTCCAGTGTATTTTATTTTATAATAATATTACATAAATAACTATTTTTATGGGTGCCAATGCAGACTTTTGTCCGCTTGTTAGTTAGCGAATTCAAAAATATTTTTAAAAAAAGACCATCATATAAAAATTATTTAAGTTACACGACTTGTGCAAAAGATAGTGGACTTAATGATATCATGTTACATAAATGTCAAATAACATCAGACGAATAAAATTAATTCTGCTTTAGGTTTTATAAAACGACTTTAATACTGATAACAGATGTATAAAATAATCGATAATTACAAAATACGATGAGATGAACCTTATAGCTCTTATGTTCTGCACACTAGACCTACAAAATGATTTCTATCAATTCTATATGTAAAATATATACTCACTTAAAAACTGTTCTGCTTATATGTTCCAAAGATAAAATGTTATACTAAAAACTGCTAAAATAAATATACATTTACACTGAATTTTTAATCTAGGTATCATATAAAAAAGCATTAAATGCAGTGGTATTTTAATGTCTAACTTGTAGCTATCATTACAGTCGTTTTGAGATTCGCCGTTTCGAAGCCACATGGACTTTTGGCCTATGAAATTTCGATTTCCCCCTTTTTCTCTAAAAATAGAAATTTAAAAGTATTTTATAAGTTAATGAAAATATAAACTTACTCTTTTTTTAATTGGTTTTTGTGAATTAGAGTTGCATAGCCACTGCTGTCCTAAGTAAAATGCAAACTGATAGAGTTCATTTAACGTGTTTATAAGAGTTTTGCTTACAACTAATCTGTTTACAAATGAAACCAAATCATGACGAACTATCCAAATGAAAACTAATAATTTTAGAGAGCTAATAAAAATATATGTTTTTTAGTTATTTTCTAGAAACAAAATTGTAAGGAACGTCATATAAACTATAACACATACAATACACACATACATTCCATCTTAATTATGATACTTATCTGTCGAAAGTAATTTTTGTATTTGTGTAGACGACATTTCAGACCATTTTTGCATTCTCAAAAAACTTATGAATTTACGCACCACATTGCATCCAGATTAGGTGCAAAAATTAAATCGCCATAAATGAAATTTTGATGATGGCAATTAATATTATTATACCTAATCAAAAAAATCATTTTAAAATTGTTGAATTTAATATTGAAAAAATTAACCTGTTAACCAGAACAACCAGACTTAATCAAATGTTTTGAAAAAATATGAAGGTGTAGTTAAAAACGCAACACTTACAGCAGTACACTGTCGATTCTGCTGTTCGAATGCAGCATGTTGTTCATAATGTATAGCTTCATCCTGTGTGGTAAGACCCAGTCTTCTATATCTAATTAATTCTGACAATCGAAACTTCAATTCTTTCTCTCTTTCCAAACTTGTTAAAAGTCTTTCTTTTTCATTTGCAGTAAAAAATTGACTAAATACACGCAACTTATCATATAAATCTCTAATTAAAGAAAACAGTAAATCATTATATGTATTTATAAAAGAGTATGCTATAGTTACTTTTGCTCTTTAATTAACGGTTTCTGCATGTCTTTCTGCTCATTACTAAAAAATTTTGCAACCAACTGATAATCTCTGACCATTCTTTTACGTTTAGATCTTTCTCTTAATCGTTTTATATATATACCTACTTGGGCCAGTTTTAACATAATTTCTGTATCACTGTCTTCTGCAATATTTAACTGTAATGAAGTTATCAATTGTTCAGCTGCCATATCATGTTCCTACATCAAAAACAATAATTTGTTAAACAAAAAAAAGACACAGAAATTATAAAATTACAAGTATAGGTACGAAAAACTTATAACTGATGATTTTCCCATTTAAATTTAATTCGAGGAAAAAGTCAGCCTTTTATGTTTGTGCATAATCAAAATATAATAAACTAGATCGACTGTTAGCAATGAGCTAATTCGTTATTGTTCAATAAAATGGGATATTCTTATACATAGCAACATTTAAATATTCACTTAAACCAGGATGAATACTTGTACTCTAATAATAAAAACAAATATGTAGGTATATTAAAAAGCATAAAAGTTTAACTGCCATAGATATTTGTAGCTCTATTAGGTAGGTATTTATAAATATAAATTAATTCTTACCCTATCATAGTCATCTCTATGTAACATGTAACCTAACTGACGTGCTTCTTCTGGAGTTACATCAAGAGGAGATAATCTAGAAATAATTGCCGGTGCCAGAGGACCAACATCTTCAGGAGTTTGGTCTATTATACAAGGTCTACAATCTGCTACTTCGGTCCAAGTAGCTTTACCTATATTTCCATCTACATATCTTGCAACATATTCTTCTTTTACTTCTAATCAATAAAAATTTATGTAAAAATTTGTTTACTTATACATCAAACAATTATAAAAGTACCATCTGGTGTACGGGTTTCGATATGTTTACTAATGAACTCCCAATCGCCAAAGCCGTACAATTCTAAAGCTTCTAAAAGTTGTATTTCTTCCTGACCTGTCCAACTTCTTCGTCCTCCAAACATACTAACAACACATTGTTCCTTTAAACATTTTGTAAACAATTAGGTATAACGACTATTACAATATTTGTATACTCACAACAAATTTATACGAATGGTCATTTTTATGAGGACCAATTTCTGCACCGCTAGCAAAGCACTAAAAAATTTGGCTACGTTTTTAAAAATTCACAAATAGGAGACTTACTTGCAAACATATATCAAAATCCTGACAAATACAACACTGTATTCTCAAACCATTGATTTCTTCTTGACAATAAATACAACTAATTTTTACAAATAAGTCTGAAATATAAATGATACATAAGTAAAGTGCGTTCAATAAAATGCTAAATTATATATACCAGTCATTTGGTTTGGTACATTATTAACGACGAAGTACAAGAAATACCTGTATAAATGCTAATTAATCAACGACGTGAAAAAAGTTACATATGTATACAGTGCAGTATATCTATAGATATTTGTTTTCAAGAAAGATGCAAATTGCAACCAACTGAAAGCAAATGAAAAAACTACTTTTTTCGTGGTATGTATATACATTGTTAAAATTTTCTTACAACGTTCCAGGATTATAGCCCTATCCCGTTATTATGTAATAACGCTATTTTTTTGTAGACCTGGTCCAAAATTTATAACAACCCGGTTAAAACGCTCTCGATGCCGTTGCTAAAAGTACTGTACCAAGAATACTAGGCACTAAGAATACTAAAAGTAATGAGATAATAATGATGTAATGAACATGCCCATTAATGAACTTGCAGTAACAGTATTATTACCTAATGATCGTTTAAAAGGTCCCTCATAAAAAGTTTTTACTGTATGATATTATCTTAAAGTGGCCATTATGAATTTGAGTAAATCCGGTTCTGTAAACCAACCACAGAGTTTGCGCCAATCGACCAATAAATCTTACGAATGGCGCTAAATTTTACAGCTGATAATTGATTTCTTTATAGGTGTTATTCGCAAACAGTGTTCATTATAAATATTAAAATGAAAATTTCTTGTGATATATTATTAGAAATACATATGTTACAAACTGATTACGCAATATACCGTGGAAGTAAAAAGTTTGTGAAATCTACGCTTGCTTTATGCAGAAAATCGAAAAATCCCGGTTATTGCATGTTTCATTTTTCATCGAAAAATAGAAATGGGACTAAATACGAAATAATTAATCTACATAAACTAATAACGACTTTCATAAAGGATGGGAAAATTACCATAGAATATCAAACTCCTCCTCATACTTTATATATACAGGCGGATTCGACCCTTTTAATGAGTTTTGTTTTACTTTTAAAGAAAGCGCTATACAATAAGCTCACAGATAACGAGTTAGTTGACACAGACGTCACTATAATGACAACTTGCTTAAAACCGGAACTTAAAAAGCTTGTGATTCGAAAAATTCAGATTATCCCAGCAAAGGATTTCCTCGAAGCTTAGAAACCTTACATATAAACCACATACAATGTAGTTCATTAGATAGAGGAATCTTACAACTTAGAAAGCTTCGAATCTTAGATCTCAGCAACAACTGCATAGAATATTTACCAAGAGACCTCAGTGAATTATCTTCCCTCAAAGAATTACATTTGTCACGTAACAACTTGGGTAAGAGCACTTTAAAACAATGGTGTTGGATGGATGGTCAACTATCGAAAAATTTAAGACTGTTGAATTTATCTAATAACAATTTAAAGTTTGTACCAAAACAAATTGTTAAGCTCTGTGTTTTGGTATCGTTACATTTAGATTTTAATCAAATTAGCTTTTTACCCAGCGGAATCGGTAATTTACGTCATCTAAAACATTTAACTGCTTCTCACAATCTAATTTCGATTTTGCCTGGAAGTACAATGAATTGGAAATTGTTTAGTTTGGATATATCAAACAACAGTTTTCCCTATAATAATGATTGCAGAAGTGCAACATTTTCCACACCACTTCCAGTGTTTACATTAAAGGAATATGCAGCTCGTCGTGTTTTAATGCTTAGATTTTCATATTCGGCAGAAACTATTCCCGAAACATTAGTCGACTTTCTAGACTATGCAAATTATTGTGTTTGTGGCACTCCCTGTTTTAATAAATTTATTTCGCATACGAGCGTGTTATATTTAAATAGGGTATCTCAACTTATAACTCTTCTTCCAAATAGAATGTTTACCGTGCCTATCGATTGTTGTTTCTGTTCTATAAAATGTTTTGAATCTGTGAATCCTCGTGATGTGAGACATCAACTTGTATGATAGGATGCATTTGATTATGGTTAATTTAACCGCTTGAAGAGTTTGCACAACTTAATGTGTACGTTTTATGCTAAGTGTATTTTAGTGTCACATTTATCAGCTAGGGAGATTAAACTAGGTATTTTTAGTAGCGATTGCCATTTTAACAATTTTATTAACCATAATCGTTTACAAATATGCATATTATACATTAAAAATTGAATTTTATATTGTATTGAATGTTTATATAAGTATTTAATGAACTCTAATTAATTAGAATGTATTTCATTGTGTTCATCGGATTTGGACAATATAATTTAAGGAGCATTTAGAGACACTTAGGAATTTAGCTATTTTTTTGTATTTGACTAATCATTGTTTGATTATATTTAAAGTATCCATGAATTTTAAGTACTTTAAAAATTTTTGGGAATATTAAATTTGATAAAACTAAAATAATTCTGACTTAAAAAATTGTGAATTTTATATTCGTGAGAGGAAAATATGTAAAATATGATTTGCCTCAACATATGTTAAAGTATACAATTTCAGTCATATTACGATTTAATTTTTTTAATATAAATGTATAGAACTTTTTGATGTAGAATATAAGAATTATTCTGTAGTTAGCAGTGAAAACTTATAGGTCAAAATAATTTTAAATTACAATGGATTTTACTTATTTTATTCACTAGTTAATCAATTTAATGCTTATAGAATTTTAAAATGCTGTGTACCAATTTGATTTTAATAAATGGCACCTATTGTATAATTATCTATTTTCAAACTTTGATAAAGTATACAAAATTCTCACTTACTAGTTCTATATATATATATATAAGTGTACTGATGTAATATTTATTCTTTGTAAGATTATCAATTCTTAATATTTATATTAATAAAATGATATATACATATAAGTTGTTTTTATTCAACAAAATTATTTTTAAACTAGTAAAATTTAAGTAGGTATTTACATAATTAACACCTATTGATATTAACAATCATCAGTTTTCTTATAAATAGCTTTCAAATGATTTGTTAATGGTGTAGCACATGTTGCCATACACACAACAATTTCCAATGTTTGCTTATTAGAATTAAATGCAAACGATCGTGTTATTTCTGTTACAGCTGGTTCCTTGGCAAAGCACATGCGTGAAATTTTGGTACTTTTTAGAGTGATAATATTGTCTTTTATTGTTCCTTCTTCCAGTGATGTTAGACCAAAATTATGAGCTACCATAAAAGCTAACTGATTGCTATCGGGTTTAATTCGTAAAAATCCTGTTTCTAAATGCATTGGTTGTTTTCCAATAGGATGCCATGATCTTGAAGTATAATTTAATACTGGTTGACCAACAGATGTAAACTCCAATTCTTCACAATAAGAAAATGGTTTAATTGTAGGATATATACCCTCTGTTTCTATAGATCTCCATTTACCCAGTAACCAAGATAATGGTTCCAAATTTTTGTTTAACGAACCTGCTTGCATTGTTTTTCTTGTGTAACTATAAATTAAAAATGGTGTATGGATTTATTTTATATATAGCTATATAATAATGTTACATTTGAAACATTTATAAAATTTTAGGTTACCTATTTTATTTGACCTAGCAAATCACACGTTCTACAAATTTCACGTTCATAAATAAGTTTAATTGCAGAAGAAGAATAATTAATAATTATACACATACATAACTTAACAGTTACAATATTAAACACGGTTGATGGTTCATTAGTAAGAAAATATTTGGAATTCCCACCCTCCGGCCTAGTAACTTTTTTGTTTTTTTAAATCACCATTACCTATATTGTTTAAAAATTATAATTTTTGAAATAATTTTTTATTGCAAACAAGCGAAATGTAAAAGTCTGCAAACGTATAAATACAAATTGCTACTTTACGATCTATTAACTATGGTTTTACATATAGTTTATAATGTGTATCTCCACCAACGTTTTAAAATACGATCGGAATTTGAAGCGACAAAACAAGTTCGCTAGAAATTTAAAATGAAAATAACCTTTTTTATTATTATGTAATTTATCTAGATAATCACAAAGTTTTGAAACCCTTTAAAAATATAAATGTAAACTTCAATTTGTAGCATCTTGCGCACAAGCTAGTTTTTGACATTTATAGGGGAAAATAAGTATCAAAGCGACAGGGACAACTATTTATGTACTGTGTTCATGGGTTGGAAAAAAAGGTAAAAAACGCTTGCGTACATGGAGAAAAGTTTAATAATAAATAATTCGATGAATTCAAGGTTTAAGAATAAATTATGCTGAACCACACATTAGATTTTTGATAACGTAGTATCACAAAATGACAGGTAAGATTTTATGTTACAGTTGAAATAAGATATCGAATACTTTTTTTTCGAAGTTTATTTAATTTTATATTTTGTAGACTTATTTGCTAAAATTAATTGTACGTATTGTCAAGAAGAAATCAACGGATTAAGAGTACAATGTTGTATTTGTCAGGATTTTGATATATGTTTACAGGTAAATCTGTAATTAATAGATGGCGCTTTATAAAACGCGGGAATTTAAATGGGTTTTTTTTTAGTGTTTCGCAAGTGGTGCAGAAATTGGACCTCACAGAAATGACCATTCATATAAATTCGTTGTAAGTATATATTATATTTGTATAATTTTAACTTAACTAATTGATTTGAAAGGATCATTGTGCTGTTAGTATATTTGGAGGTAGAGGAAGTTGGACAGGTCGTGAGGAATTGCAACTTTTAGAAGCAATGGAGTTGTATGGTTTTGGAAATTGGGAATTTGTTAGTAAACAGATAGAAACTCGGACACCAGAGGGTATATATATATATATATACTATTACATTTTTTTTGTTAAACTATGTAAAGTTATTTTGTAGAAGTAAAAGAAGAGTACCTTTTGAGGTATTTAGAAGGTAACATAGGTAAAGCTACTTGGGCTGAAGTAGCAAATCGAAGGCCTAGTATTATTGATCAAACTCCAGAAGATCGAGGGCCTTTAGCACCATCTGTTGTTGCTCGATTGCCTCCTCTCGATCTATCTCCAGAAGAAGCACGTCAATTAGGTTATATGTCACATAGAGATGATTTTGATAGGGTAAAATTTACCAAATGGTTTTTAAACATAATCTTAATTGTAGTTGTAGGAACATGATATGACTGCTGAACAATTAGTAACTTCTTTACAATTAAATGTTCTTGAAGATAGTAATACAGAAATAATGTTAAAATTAGCTCAAGTAGGGATTTACATAAGACGATTAAGGGAAAGAGCAAGACGAAAAAGAATTGTTAGGGATTATCAATTAGTTACAAAATTTTTTAGTAATCAACGGAAAGAAACACGGAATCCTTTAACCAAAGAACAAAAGTAATTATAGTTTTTTATATCTGTATTGTGGCATAATTTATTTATTGGTTTTTTTTAGAGATTTACGTGATAAGTTACGAGTGTTTAGTCAATTTTTTACTGCAAATGAGAATGAAAGACTTGTAGCAAGTTTAGATAGAGAAAGGGAATTGAAATTTCGATTGTCAGAATTGATCCGGTATCGAAATCTAGGACTCACTACACAGGATGAAGCCATACATTATGAACAACATGCCGCTTTTCAACAGCAACAACAAATTAAACAAAATAAAGCTGTAAGTGTTGTTTTCTTAAAAAGTTATTTATTTTGTGTGAATGTTGTGTTTGTATGTTTATCACAATTTTTTTTTAACATTTCTGAGTTTGTTATTTTTTGCTATTTATAAAAGTGGTTTAATAAGATATTTGGGAAATTGCTATAATGTAATGACAATAAATTTGGTATTACGAAGTTTGGGTTAAGGATAAGTTGGATAAGATTTAATAAATTGAATTGGTTTTATAGCGGTTACATTTTAATACTTTAATCCTTTAACCCATGGATTAGGACTACGAGTTCACACAATACCTATCCAAGAACCTTTGTATCTTTTTAAAAAGTATTGGTATTGTTTCAACAGGCAGTTTCTAACTAGTTTCCAATTATTTCAACCAATCAGAATTTTAGAATTTACTTGACTATTAAAATCTAAAATTCTGATTGGTTGAAAGCGTGTACCCGACTGTTTGCAAGCTGGTTTGGTGGTGTTGGAACAAAAGCTTATGTTTAATCATATCGCCTATGTAGGTATACATTATATCTGACTATTTCATTTGTTAAAATTTTTATTTTTGAATTTGCTAGGAAAACATGGTTCGAGGGTTTTGCCTCCTAAATTAAAAATAAGTTTTTTCCATTTTCAGTAATATGAAGGGTTTTTAAAAGGGTCGGTTTTTTCACCTCCCAATAAATTTACTCGACAAATTTTTACCACGGAAACAATTGTCTGAACAAACGTTTCTATGGTAAATATGTGTCAATTAAATTAAATGGAAGATGAAAAGATCGGCCCTAAATAAAGTAACATTTTTTAAAGAAAACTTCATCGAGTTATTTAAAATTAAAATGTTCGATTCAATTCTTTTTACTTAATTATTATACATGCAGTTATCCGTGGACGTCGATGTATTAGTTGTGCATGTCCTTTTCTAATATATAGGTACCTACTTAAAAATGTTCGTTTTCTTACTTAAAATGTGTATATGGTTTAGTAAATTACCGCTTAACTATTAACAGTATCGCTAATTATGCTTTATAGTTTTAAAATTATCACTGCTTTTCATTTTCATTGTTCGTCTCATCGTGGATTGGTTTGTGTACAGGATAGAGTTATAAGAAAAACTCATGTGAACAGATCACACAGATTGTATCAGTTTTCATTTCACTTAGGGCAGCAGTGGCTATGCAGCATCAATTCAGGAAATCCAAATAAAAAACGGGTGAGTTTTCTGTTATAAAAACAATTATAGTCTATAAAGTACTCTGTTTAAAAAATTGTAATTTAAGAAAAAACGAGGCAGATCTAAGTTTCATAGAAGGAAAATCCACATGGCTGCAAGACAGCGAATTGCAGAACGCTTGCAACAGCAGCAGCAACAACAACTCGGATAATACAATTCAGCCATCTCTTAATGCTCTACCACACGGCAATTTATTGTCTCAGCATGAAATACAAGTATGAGCTTTGCTAATTATTCGATAATATATTTTTTAAATCGTTCATTATTTGTTTTAGCTATGTTCTTCATTAAATTTAGAGCCTGTGCAGTATACGACATTGAAATCTCTTATTATTCAGGTGAGCTTCAACTTTTATATTATTGTATAGTTTAAGGGTCAGTTTAAACTCATATTAAAGTTTAAACTGTCCGTTTTGATAGTAACAACAATAGTTACTATAAGAAAAATGTATGTTTTAAACTGTGACTTATCGTCAAACCTGCATTTGTATAACTGGCCCTAAGTCAAATAAATTAAATATAAAGAAAATGACAATAAAAAGGAAGTTGTATATCAGACATGTTTATTATTTATTATTATAAAGATATGGATAAGTAAAGAATATGTTTCATAATAGTGGGTATGTTTTTATGAATTGTAATAACATATAAAGGTATATAATTTCAGTTAGTAAATTGTGGTCATTTACAAAACAGTTATTATTTTGTTTTATTTTTTTATCAATTCGAATTAAAATACAATGAGAGCCAAAATGATTATTCATTTTTAGTAGGCAATAATACATTAATTACTTTAAATACAGAAATGACACCTTAAAAAGTAATACTGGTACAAGTTCTGTTTTTTCAATATAGCGGGTTAAATGCTCACATTCTTTCTCCACACACTCTTCTAAAGCTGGGAATACACTGCCGATACGTCACGTTATGCCACGCAACATTATGGCACTGATTTCTACTCGCCGGCATGTAAAAAAAGTATAATAATAAGTAAATATATAAGAATTCACTATCTAAGTTTATTTGATATACCAATTACAAGCCAATAAATAGTGGCGGGCAGATAATATATCTTTATTTGAAATGTGCTTTGTGAGCATCTGAATAGATGCGTGACATGTCGTCCTATGTGTACTAATGTAAAATTCCATGCCAATACGTCGGCAGTGTGTCCCCAGCTTAAATGATGAACAAAAGCTGCCATAACTCGTTAAAGTGTATCCTGCTTTTTAACTATTTTTTTTTTAATGTCAATTCTACATTTCCTTTTCTTTTATTCATTTTCAAGTCTTCTACTTAACAATAAATTATTCACAGTTATGCACATCGTCGTATATAATCCTGTATATTTAGTATTAAAATCTTAATAATAAACTAATATTCATATAAATATTAACTGAATTTTTAGGATCATATGGTGTCTAATACTAAAAACAAAGCTATGGATGGAAATTACACTTCCAACGAATTAAGTATAAAGGAAGTGATAACTCAATATCTAGGAATGAGTGGTTGGTTACCGGGTGTTATAATGTGATTAAATACGAAATGGCTGATTTAGAACAATATATGGTAAAATAACACGTGAAACCTACATTTTAGATTTTAAGTTATTTATACTAATATTAGTATATTTAATACCTATCATGTTAAGATATAGTTATCTTTGATTTTATCTATTATTTTTTTAATTAATCTCTGCATATAGATGCACTTAATATAATTTATTTTTTATTAAGTTATATTTTTACGGGTTTCTTAATATAATTATCAAATAGCTAATAAAATTAAAATGAAATATAGAATCATGATTATTATAATGTCGAGTTGTATTTCATGCTTTTAAGTATTTATTGTGTCTTATATTTTTTTCATTTTCAAACATTTTGGTTATAATATTTATAATCAAAATTGCAATAATGGTGTAGATATTTGTTAAATTTATTTATAAAAATATAGTTTGTATTTAAATATAAATTATTTGTAAATTTATAATTTTTAATGTATGTTAAAAGAAGGAACAGCGAACCAATAGACTGCATAAATGCTGGTACAAAATATAAAAATGCATTATATACATAAATATAATTAGTTAAAATTTTATAAGTAGGTATTATAATTTAATATACATATAATTTTTTTAATTTTATTAAATTTTGTTTTTAACTGGTATTTTTTAAGTAATATAAAAAATTCAATATACAGTGAATCTTCTAGAGATAACCACCCTTAAATATGACCAGTAACATTACTTTTTGTGTTTATAGTCATGCTGAGCTTTTAAGTATTTCCTTAAGTTTCAATATTTCCTTACAAACGATTGTTATTGTTGCCTACTATGGAAATGTTCAAGAAAGAAGACAACAGTGAGACAGCGAGAGGTTTCACTTTACTATGTTCCTCTTTCTATTTGATTTTATAAATCTGGCCCTAAAGCGATCATCTTGATAAAATACCAAAAATACCTGGAACAAATAAGGATGGTTGACTTAAAAGAGGTTTCACTGTGTAAGATTAATTATTATTAAATTACAAGAGCAATCAAAAATATTATTTTTTTACAGTTATCATTATCATATCAAAAATCGGTGCTGGTCAAAAGGAATATTATTTTAGAGGTTAATATTTTGTAATTTAATTTTGAAACACGTAGACTTACCCAAAGTTTATGCTGTTAAGTTTATGCAAATATTTTTATTTAAAACTGTATGAATTGCATTTTTAATTAAAAATCGGCAATCTAGTGATAATTTGTAAGACTCATTGGACTCATAGGATATCGATGTAGTTTTTCCAGAAGGGCGTAACCCACAAAAAGTAAATTTTATAGGAGAGCACATCATTCTGTATTAACACGTAGCTATAAGAAGATACGTTTCGTGGAAATACAAATTGATTTTTTCAGCAGAAAAAAACGGAATATTGTTATTAGATTTTAATAAATGTTGCCTTTGCTTTAGATGCATAAGATAGGCAGAATAACAAATTTTCAAGTGTAGGTTACACCCTAATTGACGAAACGTCATTGATATGATACCTAGTATATTATATTAGTCGAATCGCCAAAAACGATACCTGCATCATTAATTTATGAATTTAATAAAGATGATTATAGATATGATCAATATAAATATAGAAAACTATTTAATAACTTTTAAGTAAAGATCATGCTCGCATTCATTATGACATGGGGCTCACCTTTAGCGATTCGACTTAACATAAAAGGAGAGAAGTGTATGATTTTTATCTAAGATGCATGTTTGAATACAATATTCATCAAAGGAAAAATGTATTTCTATTTTATGGTGTACCTATATAGTTTTCTCCACGACTGGAAATAGAAAAAAAACCAAAAAATAATATTGTGAAAATTTGCATTGTTGTAATATTTAGTTGTCTTTGATTACTTTTGTTACAAATATCATAATATTGACGAAAATGTTGCAATTAATAATATGCTTTATCACATTAATTTAAGTAATTGTAATAATTTAAATATTTTACCAGTGTATGTACATCATAAGTGAATAAATTATTGAAATTTGTATTATTTTCTTGTGCTGCATGTGGGAGTTTTATACACTTTTCTCACCAAAGGAGAGAATGTCTGTGATTTAGGTATACAATGGAAATTGAGTTTCTCG
Source organism: Rhagophthalmus giganteus (assembly GCA_036326145.1). Taxonomy (NCBI): domain Eukaryota; kingdom Metazoa; phylum Arthropoda; class Insecta; order Coleoptera; family Rhagophthalmidae; genus Rhagophthalmus; species Rhagophthalmus giganteus. Next base: position 50,851,304 of record JARFJA010000001.1, read on the forward strand.
ATTGTGGAAAAATTTATTTAGAATATTAAAATATTTGCTATTCACAAAGCAGCGAAAGCTCTTTATGCTTAATAGCAGTGATGCGAATGTAATGCAAATACAACAGCTAAGAAAACGAAAAGCTTAGTAGTTTTATGCGTAATCAAAGATAACTAACTTTCATAACTTATAAAATTCTGTCTATTTCATATTTGTGTACTTTCACTGATGGTAGGTTGTAACATAATATATATAATTATGATTAATGTGGGTTATAATAATGGGTGTCCAAAAAGTCTTAGTTTTGGTTAGCTGTGAAAAGATAAAGGTAGTTTAAGTAATTTTATTACTGACAACAAAGACGCGACGAGAAATAATTTATAATAATTGTAAGATATGCCTTTATCTTTCCAGAGACAACCAAAATTGAAAGACTAAAGTATCTTTGGGAGTAGGTGTGTATACATCAGTAGCTGTATAGTATTGTATGTGAATACCTTAATTCGATTGTTATTTTGTTTTTAAAAAATGTTGTAAAATCATAAAAATATATTTTTTTAAATGACGTATTTATAATATGTAATTTAATTTATTAAAATTTTCATATTATGGAATTACTCAATTGTAAAAAATAGCGATTTTTGAAGGAATAATGATAGAGTATATAAAAAAAATAATATGAGAAAATATTAAAATTTTTACAGTTTCTAATCACAAATTCGGAAAATTTGGCTACATCATTTAGTGATACAATTAAAAGTCGCAGCACAATTGAACAAAATGTAAAATTAAGACTAAGATTTTTTTTAAATCTCAATTCCATCGATTATGGGGAATTTCCCATGGGGCTGATTATTAAAAAATGTGAAAGTGGTTACCAACTTTATCTTGAAATAACACAAAATAAAATTGCCAGTTATTTATTTAGGTATTAAGTAAATATAGGTAATACTATATACAGAGCAAAAGATCTGTTAAGACTAGATAGTTTTTAGTAAATACACAAAATTTAGTTATAAAAATACTTATTTTTTTATTTAATAAGATAATTAATTCTATAAGTTTTCATAAATATATTTTATATTTTTACTTTTTCTTAAATACAAAAAATTTTATAAATAGGTAGATATAAATAAACGATTCTATGAGTTGATACATAAGTTCATAATTATTGTAAATGTTATTATTATAGTTTTATAATTAATCGCCTTAGTAAACAAAGTATTTAGCAATATTATTAGATTAAATAATTAAAAATAATGTAGCACCTTTAAAGCTTTACTATCGTATTTTAAATTTTTTTATAAATATATCAAATTGGCCCCAGTTTTAGAGAAAAATAATTATTTAAGTAACATCAAATTGGCAGAGAAGTTTAAAGTTATCGAGTTTTATTCAACGAAGTTTTTCCTCCACCTAGCCTGGGTTGCTGTTTTGGTTTGTTGTAGTCATAATTAGCACATTTCGGTATGTGTCTTTCAGCTGCTGATTCATTAAATCTTCTACCACAATGGGGACATTGAACGTAATCTGGATTAGAAGATGGAGGCGGAGGCGGTAAATCCGTCAATTTTCCACCTTTAGCAACATGTGCCTGTGCCATTTTCGCTGCACGAATAGCGCCTATAAATTCTTCGTGTTTTCTACGCCAATCTGTTTTCTTAGATGGAACTGCTTTTCCAGACTAAAAATGTATTTTTTTTTAAATTAAATACATGGAAATAAAGATTATTTTTTATTTTACGAGTAAAATTGTTATTTTGTCAAAGTTTCATTTGATTTTAAAATGAAATCGTCAAATGTTTTTCAAAATATTGTTAATTTTGGTGTCTGCTCTTTTAACAATTAATTAAATCGTTTAGGTATTTCATATATTTTATATTATGTATTTCAAATATAAGTAGATGAAGTGCACGAAAATCGGACCCCTTCTCCTAAGTCGGACCCCAGAATTACGTCGTAAAGAAGAAGTGGATGGTGCCTATGAATATGACAATAGTCCAAAATCATGTCACCAACTTGTTGTGTACCATTAACGGTCAGTTAATATTAGGTAATTATCGGACACGTGTTGTTTATTTTTTATGTGATTCTGTAATATTCGGCGGACGTTTTTTTCGCGGATGTAGATAACATTGTTTCTGAGTTCGTAAGTATTTGTCAGAAATTACCAACTGATATAACATTAAATGTGGTTATTGACTTATTTATCGAAGTGATGCCATGTTTTGCGAATAGCTGATTTATTCCAAGTCCAAAGTTTCAAAATCGGACTTCTTTATTTATGTATTTCAAAGTCGAACTACCAATTTTTACCGATTAATACGAAACGTGTTAATGAAATCTGTGACACAGTCTGGTCTTGATATCAGAAAAACGGACAATTGGTCACGGAAAATTGTGGGTGAAATGCTTGCAATGTGGTGGTTGGGGCCACGTGAACTACTCGGGTGCAGAAAACAACGATTACCTATGTTTGTGACTTTTGTCAATTACTCATTTTTCTTTAAATAAATGTTTCTCTTTTTGTAAAAATTTCCTATGTTTTTTAAAATAGGCACTTTTATTGGGGGATCCGAATTTGCGTCAATTTTTGAAATTAACCATTTTTGTCGGTTGTTACTAAATTTGACATTTACTTTTATATTCACAACTTATGGATATTCCGATAACAGTAATCCTTACAAATAACAGAACGTTTTGCCGTAAAGCAAGTTACTTTTTTAGTTATTACCTTATTTTCTATTTAAATTGTGACAAATCTCTATGTTTTTTTAATGTTAAACTAAATAAACCCGATCAGCAATTGTCTGAAAAATTGTTGTACATTCATCTCAAGTATACGATATTACTTAAATGTTGATATCATTAGTTTTTTTTAAATAAATGTAGTAAAAAAATCAAACGTCGATTTCAAAATAATGAAACTTTGTCCATTTTAATGAGAAATTGCTATAAAATTTTTATAATTAGTTATTCGATAAATTTATGACAAGCAAAAGAAATGATTATTTAAAACATGCTTTACCTGCTTGGTATTTTGTTGTTTCAATAATGGACCCGATTTGTTAGCGGGCTATTGAAATAAAAACTTAGATGAGACATTTAACAAGTTCACTGCATCAAGTTAGTATATTTCAAAGTTCATTTATAGATTGATTGTAACGATTAGAATTATTATTGGTCACCAGAAAATAATCACTTTTGTTAACTATATTTATAATTGTAAGTGCCTTTACTTATGTAGACTGTATTACTTATGTGGCTTGCGACCATAGTTACCTAATCAGGTCGCCCATTCTATGGTCAGACTTAAAAAACTACCTTCCTACAAAATTTCAAAAGGTAGAAACTCTGTGTGAAAATGTTCACCAGCTCTTAATCTAATAATAAATATGCAATATATTCCGGTAATCCGAAAAACCTTCTAATTCGAACTGGCCGAACATTTATTGCACCATATTAACGTTACCAGAAAGTTGTTTAGGGATTTACACGATCTGTATATCGCCAGTATTTTGCTATCATTTTTCAAACATTACTGACACTCAAATATCAGAATATGCGAATTTACATCATTACTTATCACCATACCATTTTTATTGGCATTACACGTTCAATAATACTGTCAGTATTTTGATAGTAATGACAATAACACTGATCGTGTAAGGTGCGTAGTTAAGGTATCATCGACTTAATATCTTTAGGACTATAACAATGTTAACTATGTAGATAATTATTTTCTGGTACTTTTTAATATTTTGTATTATCTCTTATAATATAGTACCCTTATCAGTTGATACGTACTTTTTGACTTGCCGTTCGATTAGTTTTCTTCGCAAATGGTTCTAATTCGGTACCTTGCACTCGATGCTTTGTTGCGTCATATACTTTTCTCTTTTTTTTAGTTGTTCTTGCACATATTTCTTCATGTATACGTAAACGATCAGAAGCGAATCTCCGTTCACAATATTTGCAAGTATCTAAATCATCTCTATTAACTGCCGATAAGCCAGGTGCCGTTTGCTTCGACGAAGAGGTTCTTCGTTCGCCACTTTTCTACGAAAACGATAATACGAAACGAATATATACATATAAGTATATAGATAGACATTTAATTACAATTTTTTCCTACCTTTTGGTATCCTTGTGATTTGGAAGACGTACTCTGTATCATTTCAGCTGAACGTTTGTTAATTATTCGATTCGGACTCGATCGAGGAGGGGTTAATTTATTGTCGAGATTAGTTGGTGCTGATCTAGTAGAAGGAGAATTGACAATTCGTGTAACAGGTTTTTTTGTTGCTGGCTAGAAGACATAGATTAATTTATAATTAAAAAATTTCTTAATGTTTTTCGGTTCTTATTAAAAATATATATGAACGCCTATGATTAATTCTTTTTACCAAAATTAAAAAAAATTTTTTTGATTAAAAATTTTCCGATGAACGAATTTCAAAATTGATTGATGACATTAATAAAATGTTACCCGGGTACTTTGATTTTCTTTTTTTCTTTAAAAAGGATACTATAGCCTTATCTGATTCTCGTCTGAATTAATTCTACCTGTAATTTATTACTATAGTCTTATTTCCAATGGGCGTGTTTGCTTGTTATTCTCTAATTTGCAAAAGGGCCGTTATCAAATTCGCTCATTGTCTTAATATGGTCCCAAGAAAAAATCGAAACTACATACATACTACATACATACATACAACATACAACTACATACATCGAGTGAGTTTAGCAACAGCGAGTAGAGAGTAATAATGTAAATAACTATGCGTTTGAAATTTTTAATTAGTCATCGTTTTTAATAAGTTTTTATCTACTTATGGTTTTTTACTGTTAAATAACAATAAGTAACTATATTATTTACACTATATTAGTTAAGTTTCAATTGTGCGAGCGATCGTGTTATAGATTCTGATTACATTTCTTTTTTAAATGGCCCTGGTCATAGACCATCAGCCAGCTACTATGTATATGTTCTGCGTGCTTTGTATTGTTATTAGGAACGATCACAAACATCTGTGGTTGTAAGAGGATTCGAACCCCAAGCCGTTGGTTTACTAGGACAGTGTCTAGCCATCTAGTTTGCCACAGCCTTTAAGTTATTACTTACGGTCGAATTCCTAAACGATACTTAAGTAGGTTTAGCTTTTGCTTATAGGGAACTTGAAATATTTTTTAACAAGATATTTGTTTATAAATTTCAAATCGAACAAGCAACGTTTATCAAACGAGCAAGTAAAAGTTGCAATAAGAATGAGATACGTAAAGGCTATGCTCAAATATTAACTCTAAATTTGAGACATAATCTCATTCTCAAGTGAAAATGAAATTAAGTTTTAAGTATTAAGTATTAAGTTCGCGCAAACAATCAATAGTGTCGTAGGTATTTCAGCACGAGTTTCACTATGCATTTTCCTTATATTAGTTATATAATTGTTGTTCCTACAGAGACAAAGAATTTAAACTTTGTTAGGAATTTTAAATAAAAACAGAAATACTGACGATGAGCTTTCTAACAATCGTATGCTATTATATACGTAAATTATTTCATGAAATAAATAGGATGTTCCGCCTGGATTGCATAATAGTTCGCCAGGTTATTGTTGGATCAAAAACAAGCAAAAATGGTCTAATAAATATAAAAGTATATTCGCAAACTCATAGTTTCGGAGGTAAACACTGATTAAAAAAAACTTAATTTGATAAAAAAACAAACGAATACCTACCGTTCTTTTAAAAGAATTTGTGCATGCCCTGAAATAACAGTTTATTTTCGTTTGTCGTTTATTACTTGTGTCGTTAACTTTTTTTAAATCGGTGCTTATCTCCGAAACTCTGCATTTACGAATATACATTTATTAGGTTTTTTTGTTTGTTTTTGACCCAAAAATAAGCTGGTTACCTATTATGCTATCAAGATGGGACACCCTGTATACGCATTATATATGTATAGAAAAGAATTAATATATAAGTAGAAACGTGAATTCGTTTCTAACCTTCGTTAACTTCCTTTTATTTGCTTGCGTGTTCTAACTAGTGACATTGACCTGCTAGTGGAGTTCCTCTTATATTTAATACAAAAGTATTCTGTCTGCCCTTTTATTATTAAATCGAACCATTTTATAAATGTATTATTAAGTGTATGAATACATGTCTAAGGCAAATGGAATTTCGAATACCTATAATATAGGTATTTATTAATAATAAATTATTATTATGTAAACGATGAAAATAATTATTATTAACAAAATACGATTAGTACCTAGTAGGTAACTCACCTTAGTTGGATTCATTCGCTTCGATTCATTAACTGAATTTTCCAAAGGACTATTATTTTTAATGAAAATTTTTTGTTCTACATTTCTTTTTGGAGATACCCCATTTTGGCTGGGCAATTTTCCTCCGATGTTAGCTAATCTAGGTTTGACAACTGGTTCTTCGAATTCGCTGATATCGACTTCCGGAAATTCCTCATCGTCGATGTTATCGTTCACGTGGAAATCGTTCATCATCATTTCTAAATCCCTTCTTCTATAAGTTCTGTTGAAAATTGGACCGCTGTTCACGTCGCCTTCGTAAATTCGTTCTTCGTAACTTTCATCCCCATTGTTGTTGTTATAAATGCTCTCTATAAATTCGTTCTTGTCTATTAAAGGTTTTCCATTTTTAATATGCGTTAAACTTTTTTTAATTGTTGTTTTGGTAGAGGTTTTAAAAGAATTGTCGTTTTGTTTATCGTAGTTATTATAGGTGGTCGTTTTCGATGGTTTTAGCGGTTCGAGGGGGTAACTTCGATCTATGCCCGCCTTTTGACGTCTTTCGTCGAACATTTGCCGGACTTTTCCTTTTTGTATTGATGTTGAAGATTTTGCACTCGTCGTCCTCTCGGCACTTCCGCGATTCACGCGTTCGATGGCACGTTGTTGTTGGCTCTCGTATAAACGAAGCAATTTTTCTTCTTTTTCTTGCATTTGCTTTTGTTGAAAGCGGGCCTAGAAAATAGGTTTTACCTAATAAATTATTTGGGTATTTCATTTGGGGATTGCGTTAGGCTTTGTGACATCAAGGTCAAATCTGCTATCGAAACTTATTAATAGATAATAAATAAAACTTTAAGTTAATCTAAAATATCGGAATATTTTGCCTTGACCTTATGTTTAGTTTGTAGGTATCTATGTAAAGAATAATTACTTTGTAATTGAATCATTTATTGTTAAAACAATTTATAATTCTTACTTAATCAATGATGTTATTCGAATTGATTTTCAATTCATCCATTGAATTGGTTTATTAATTAAAACATTAATACAGATCATAACAACATGAACATTTTAAAGTTGAATATTGAAATTTTAAAACTTCAACAACAACTTGTTTGAGAAAGCAATAGAAATCGACCCTTCACTAGTGTGGAGCCTTAAATTCAAAAGAGGAATCGAGGTCGCCACCCTTTTTTATAATGAAATTTATAAAGAACAGATTTGTTCTGCCGAACACCATCAATAAATCACCAAATATCTATATATTAATGCCAACTTAAACGTATTTTTTTCGTTCTAATCTACTATAATTAAAATTTTATAGAACTTAACCCCCATTTTTACACAGGAAGATAGTCTCAACATTCGCGAGAGTTTCTTAGAACGTAATTCCCGTGAATGTTAAGGGATTGCTATATCTTAAAAATAACCATGTCGTAGATAAAAATAAAAAAATATATATTATAAAGGCACCTGTCATTCTACTTTATAACAGAAAAATAATATAACACATACCTACATAACACTACATTTATAAGAAAATGGAAATATTACGGTTAATGTTTATTATGGTGATTCAGATTTAGGTGTCATTTTCAATTACTGAAATGATAGGCAAGCGTTGAATTATTTATGAAATCGATAAATAATTGAAGGTATATGGGTAACATTTAACTGTTCATAATTCAAGATAGGTTTAAATCACACGTAAAACAAATATAAAGGAAAATGAGCGAACGCGCAATGTAATATCGTGCATTTCTAAAATGAACGATTAAAATTCTTACGTTAGTATCGTGGTTTTGAAAAGCTTCTTTAAAACTTTTTGCAGCCCATGATGTTTCTAAATCGAAGGAAACAACGTTAGCAATACTAGACGCCAGATAGTTACTCATCACAATTCAGTTATTTAATACTAATTTTAAAGAACATGCATTATACACAAACGTAAGGTATCACCGAAAATCGTTTCAAGTAAATAAAATTGAATGAAAACTGATGAATCGCATTAAGCTTGCATGTCTACTAGAGCAAGAAGTAATTTGGACATGCGCCCCTTTGTGACGTAATTGGTCACTAGGTTACCGGGGTACTAACATGCGTAACGAAGTCATTCATAATTTTTCTAGAAAGAATTAGTTCTGATTTGTAGGTGTTGCGTTAAGTTGAATTTGATCAAGGAATAAATTTCACAGAAACACGCGATTGTATTAATTATGTCGTTTCGATGGCGCTAATCGCAAAAAACTATCTATAGGTATACCATCATCAGAAAATAATTTACAATCAATTCAGATATTAATAACAACGTACGGTATACCTGCGAATGACATTTAAAAAAGGGAAAACTGCTTTAAAAATTCTCGGAAAATTTGTTTCTTTCCCACAAAATTTTATTATACTATCGTACCTATACTGACCTAAAAACATTTAGGATTAACGACGAAATAAAAAACTTTAGCTAAGTACATCAAATGAACATCCAATTTTATTTTGGTTATATGCACGGTTTTGCACGAGTGCAAATACAACGAATTTTGAGAAACATGACAGTCACTCAAGAAAATTAAGATCCATCAATAAATGTGGATGTTGAGAAAACTTCGACTGGAGGACCAGTTTGTAAACACTATTATAATATAAATAAATATAAAATTGGAGATTTTTGTTTGAAATTTTTCTTTCGATAAATCACTAATTGTTTTTCTGCACTTTTCGTATTAGTGCAATTTTTTTACTCTATGGTGTTTAACAATGCACTTATTTGACAAAAATAGCGACAAAATGTGCAAAAATAGCGAGAGTATTAATTTATTATATTTTTTTTACAAATTATTATAGTTATTATAATTATAAAATAAATATAAGTAAGTGTTAAAAGTGGAATTTTATTTTGTGAGTGGAGAAGATTTGAAACGAGCGCAACGAGTTGAGCAATCCCACGAACAAAATAAAATCACATTTAACACGCATTTCATACAACTGTTTTTGTACGACTGTCGAAACTGGTAACAAAATAAATAATAAATTGAAATTGCATAATTTAACAATTTTTGTTAGTTTATAGATAAATAAAATTTAACCATAACATTAAAAATTAAATAAATACCTATTAAATATGGTTATGAATTTATAAAGCTTAAAACATTTAGTTATTTATATAAATGGACAAGTTCTTACAATAAATCTATATAAGTAGAAGTTGATAGTCAAAGAAAGGTAAACCAGGTGAGTCACCCGTTGTAGGTGTAGATGACGTTCGAATAACAAGTTTAGGTGAATCGACTATCAGTAGTGTCGACTTTTTTGTATTTGTTTTCAACATATGTTCATATACTGTTACGTGTCTCTCATCATTTTTAAATTATTAATTGTAACAGAACGGAAAATTTAAATCATTTCACGTAGATATTTTGCTAAAAATCGTGACGTGTATTACTCGTTGGTCCTTCGAGTTACTAACGTAAGATTTAATTTTGTCGATTAAGTTAAGAAAGTTTTATACGATAATTACATACGCGACATAAGAAATATTTCTTCTTTATTTTACGTTTTTCTAGTCGGTTTATACCGTGTAGGTTTGAATATCAAAATTGATGAAGGACCAGTTTAACTAACTTAAGATGAAATGGATTAGAATGTAACTTTGAAAACTAGTCCTGTTTTTACGTAGGTTAGTTAGTCAACCCACAATAAATTATTACCCTTGAAAGTCGTAAATTGATTATTAAAAGAATTATTCTATCGAATACCTATATTATTATAAAGTAGGTAGGTTTTTGAAGTAAATAGTAATTAGGAAAATTAAAAAAAAATAAGACTTAAAAATTAGTTAATGGAAACTAACTATGTAGAGGTATATTTACCTGTATTTGAGACAATTTGGACGCCATTTTCTTTTCAACTGCAGAAGTTATCACAGCATTCCAGGATAAAAGTATCACTGAAATGACAAGATTTAATTAACAAGATCGCCGGTGTTCTTTTTAGTTGAAAGGAAGTCACTTTCAACTTGTAATGTCTATATTTAGAAGTTCGGTTTTGTTGCGGTTAAACTGTTTCTTCACAGATTAAATAATACTTTACTACTTTCTGAATGTTTATACATAATACGGTTCGTTCGTTCGTTCGTTCACACATATGATTTAACTTTTAATTAATATTTGTGCTTTGCCGTTCTAACGGAGAAAGAAATATTTACTAATATCAACGTTAATATTTACTTTATTTAAGTCGGGCCCCCTAGATGTTTCAAAATCGAATCGGCACTTTTTACCGATTAATACGAAACGTGTAAATGAAATCCGTGAGCCTTATTAGACTCGTAATCACTGCACGAGCTAGATAACGATAACACCTACCCATCGCGTCTCTGACACGTCAACCTTTTTGTTGAACAAAGTATAAGTTGGTTATCTAAAAACATTTTTTTATAATTTTAAATAAAACTAAAATAATTTATAATTATTAAATTCGTTGATAATTAACAATTTAATAGCTACTCCTAAATAACTATGGCAAAATTTGTAGTTCCTTTTTATTTATAATTTTTGATTATTGTTTTAAATTCGCTAAACTTTTCAATGTTAATCGCAATTCCGGAAATAATAAAAAATATTAATATATTTTAAAAGTAAAACGTCGATCTTTAATCCACGTTGATTGTTCGTATAAAAATTATTCATCACATTACCTAATGAAAACTGAAAATCGATGCGTATTTATTTATATACTAATTAAAAATGTTGGTAGGTACCTATCGTATAAATTTGTAAATAATCTTATTTCAAAGATTACTACTAACTCGTTTAATAAAAATTTATAAAATACTAATTTACTAATAAAACTCACCTATTTTAATTGTCGTTTAAGCTTCGATAAAACACATAATAATGACGCTAACAACATCACATAATCTGTTTATTTATCGAAACGGATATTCGTGCAAGAAAAATAAGAGTCTAAACAGCCGGCACGCTTAAGTCTGGAATATAAACGTCTCCCTTTCGTTACCTGGATATAAATAAACCTTAATTAGCGGAAAGCGCACCTACAACTACGTGAGGTACGGCAGTAGTTTATTATATGGGACAGTAGGGTGAGTTTTGTAGGACAGGGTGAACGACATCCACGATGTCACTTACAGATACGATATTTGGGGGCATTTATTTAAAAATAAAAGTTATCGTTTTATCAATAATATGTTTACCTACTAATTTTTCTAATCGATATGAAAATTTAACTCATTTTACGATATTTATCAGAGGTACCTAATCCTAATTGATTGGTGCTTTCGAGCTTAATGGGAATTAAATTGATTGGCCTAATAAATGTTTCAGGTAGAAGTTAAATGTAGGTACCTATATCTTTTGTTTTATCATATTTTACCTACAGTAAAACCTTAATATAACGATATTTAAGGGGCCCGGTAAATATAATAAAACGCGCTATAAGCAGGAAATGTAGTGTGAAAGTAGGTATAATAAATAAACTTGTTTTAAACAATAAAGTAGGTATAATTTCGAAGATTTTGACAGGTTAACAGAAAGGATACGAGAAAGTGACAAAAAATCACATCACAAGGCAACGAGTGACTGTTTTCTCGTTGTGATTAAAAATGCCTTTTGGTCGTCATTATCTTGTTGTAGTTCATTGTGAGTCTATTTTATCTATCATATCTTGGAGACTTATCATCAAATCATTAATTATCATTAGAAGGGATAATAGCTCCTCAAAATTATGTGGAATGTCTCTTATTACACTCCCAATCTCCGTTATTTTTAGAAAATTGACTACTTAATCTATTATTCATTTTTTAAGCGTATTTTCTAGTGTTTTATTCAGATTAACGAAACAGGTCAGGTAAGGCTTTAACGAGAGCGTTATAACGAAGTTTTACTGTATTTTTTTAAATCATCATTTAACATATGGAACTGATTGTATTTCTAATTTTAAATCAAACAATATAATCGATAATATATTATGTATAGGTACATATATTTTGATTGGTCAATTTCCGTCATGACCATTAAAGATAATTTTGAATGACTAATGTGAAGCGGTATTTCGTCGTTAATAGATTTTAAATTAAGTATAGAAAATTGGTAAAGATTATTGTTATTGGGCGTAGCTGCCTAGACGGCGGAACAATGAGAGGAGCCAAGCATGAAGAGCAAGTGAACAGTTTTATTATTTAACGAAGTTATTTTCCTGTGACCGAATAAAAGTCGGGACAATAGCGTCTTAATTTAAATCGTCCACTAACAATGGACTTTATTTTTTATTAAGTCGGTTTTTATTAATCGGTCAAAATGGATATTAAGTATGGGATATACATACTTACCTACTAAATCATTTTTTCATAATTTCGTATATCAATTATCTATTAAAATTTTGGTCGCACAAGATTATCATCATAATACAGTTTAGAAGAAAGTGTTCAGTTCTTCATATCTTGACAAATTTTCTTTTGTAGACAAATTCGAATTTCGTAGTTTAATGAAAATCAGGTCGGTAATTTACTTAAAATTTTCGTAATTTTCCAACCTAATAAATGTTCGTTATTTAATTTCTATTAATTTAAAATTTTAACATGACCCTTTACTTCAGTGCACGTGCAAACAGATTAAATTTCTTTTTTTTTTCTATTTATTTTTGATAAGCTTTACATCAAATAAACTTACTAAATTAAATTTTGAAATTATTTTTGAGAAAAACAAAAATTCGGCAACGTAATCAGATAGAATTTGAGATTTGAGCGTAGATTTCAAATATCCGACCGGGCACAAACCTCGGTATCGAATTTTCATGTCACATGTCAAAAACTCTTTTTTTTAAATTTCTTTCGAAAGAAATACATTTTTTGAAAAATAACATTTATGAGAGAAATTAATAAGAATTAAAAAAATTATCACTTATTTTCGATTATCTCGAAAACGGCGCATTTTATCGAAAATTATAAAGAGACATTATCGGTAGAGAATTTTATGTCGATTCCAAAAAATATTTTACATTGCCGATTCGATGATTAATAACGGAGATTAGAATTTTTTAATTTTTTAACGGCCGTCATTTTGAAACGAGTCGGTCGGTTTGACTGGTTAATGAACTCGTCCTTTGTTTTCGTAAAGACAATACACTGTCCAAATTTCAGCCTCCTATGCTCAAAATTGCGACCGGAATCGTGTTCACAAGAAATTGATTATATATATATATATATATATATATATATATATATATATATATATATATATATATATATATATATATATATATATATATATATATATATATATATATATATATATATATATATATATATATATATATATATATATATATATATATATATATATATATATATATATATATATATATATATATATATATATATATATATATATATATATATATATATATATATATATATATATATATATATATATATATATATATATATATATATATATATATATATATATATATATATATATATATATATATATTATATATATATATATATCGATATACTAGGGGTCGAGATTGGAGAAAATCCAAAAGGACACGTCTGGGTCACGTCATCAGACAGGCTGCAATCGTTTTATTTTCTATGAAAATTCGCTAAAATAGTAAAATATTGAGTGTTTCATTTGAAAAACCAAATTTGTTGACACTTCCTTCGAAACAGGAAGTACGCCATTTTAACTATACACGTCAATACATTGGAAATTATGTCTTATATGTTCCGAATTTCAAAACGATCTATTTAAAAACATAAGAATTATAAGCTTGGCCCGGATTTGGTGACCACCCGGTATTTGCGTGGAGTAGTTAAATAGAAATGTTTTTTTTATGACGTTTTCCATGTTTAATTGTACGTGATATTGCAATTCATTATTTAAGTAATTTTTTTCTTTATTCGTTAACGATAAGTAAAAATAGTAAAAGTGAACAAACTTAAAAACGCATTTATATTAATTTATTCAACTAGTACAGCTACGCTATCGAATTGGCTTTATAAAACGATCGAGTTAGGTACTGTATTATTTAAATAATACCCGATAGAAAATAACAGGGTTTCTTGAATGTGCACGTGTAGGCCAATATAGATGATATTAAAAGATTTTAAGTAAGAAATTATCTCAAACCATTACCTACAAAAATAAAAGTGAAATATTTGATTTCGTGAATAAAAAACTCGTATACTAATAAATCATATCTATAATATGAACAAAAAACAGTTGAAAACGATAAAACACATTTTAGACAAATTAAAAATGGGACGGAAATTAAATATTTTTCGAAATTCAATTCAGTTTTATATAGAACTGAATGCAACTAAAAAGATCGCTATCAATGTTTTACTTCTATGTATTATTTTATCGATCAGTTACTAAAATTAAAACGCGAAATAAACATTAGAAAAATTTCTTTTAAAAATGCATTTTATAATTAGGTAATAACCAAAAATTGATGTGATGATTATTTATGTAGATAAAAGCTACATTTAATAAAGACACGCGAGTTCTATTTTCGTTCATTTTATCATTCGTATCAATACTGTTGTATCAAACTGTTCGTTAATTACCTACACAAAATAAAGTTAATTTTGAAAATAACTCGTGTTAATGTTCGCTAATTATCGATTTTCTGAAAAATTTTATTTTTAACAGTATTACCTATTATTTGTGATATCGTTTCTGTAAATATTTCCTTATAGTTACCTAAACATAATTTTTTGATCACTTACGTTGACGCGAGGTATAAAATCTTTAGTAGCGAATACGTATAACTAATTGATTTGTTATACTTTTGGACAGTATTTATATTTATATTTTTTATGTTAGTTGTAATTTTGATTTAATTATAAAAATTGTGCAGTCAGTGTAAAAACAAACTGCAAAAAATATTTTTAACTGGAAAAAAGCAACAATACAAACGCAGGTACAATTGCAAATACTTTTAAGGCGTAAAATAAAATGTTTCACATGTTTCGTTAATCGGAAAAAACTTTTGATCACTTTCAAATTCTTGGCATTACTTTTTAACCTATGATAAATTACGGTTAACAGGTACTTACGGTATTAAAATATTAGAATATCACTTCCAGTAATTAACTGAATCGCATCAGATTCGATACAGATGTTATTTAAAACAACATCAATATTGGTTCGCGTACTTGGCAATGCTGGTTCGCGACACGAGTATTTGTAGATACTGGCTCGTATTGAGCTATCTAGAAGGTTTTAGTGTCTCCAGGCTACAGGTAACGGATATAATACGGGATAACTCGTTCCACCTTTGCGAAAACACCGTTGTTACACCTACGAACTGCAATTGCATTATTCAACTTGAAATAATTTATTTACTAAAAATATTTATGGAACACTTAAGTCGTTAAAGCGAATAATTTTAAACCCCTATGGGGAAACATTTAGTACCTACACCTAATCAATTTATATCGAACTCTATATTTTTTATCTACCAAAATACTAATTGTAAGTAATTTTAATAATAAAATCTATATTAGAAATATTCACTTCAGTTTCAATTTTGAATATAACTTGAACAATTTTATGTATATAAAGGTGTCTGTTTTTCAATTTTAAATATGGTAATCTCGGTTATTTTAACAGATACGAAGTAGGTTAAATTAGGACAAAGTTCCGTTTTTTAATGCTGATCGGCAATCTAAAGATAAATTTGATATGGTCTTTTTATTTTGAAAAATATCTTTAAGAGGAATTTTTGACAACTTGGGAGGTATCTCTTGCGATAACCGATATCTTCATACTTAAAAACGAGCACTCTGTATATTTTACCACCGCAATTTAGCTTGCTCGCACTACCTATTTACCTATAGATATTCTTTTTATTTAAGTTCTCCAATTAAACTTCATTTTCCTGTTCGTTTTCTTTTAACTTTTTCTCGACAATTGATTCATTTTTTATACAAGTGACACCGAGCTGAATAAAAGAACTTTGTGCTTAATTTATTCAAATAAGTATGTAGAGGAAGTGATGATAATATGAAACCTCACTTTGTTTTTAAAGCATATATCTTATATTATCAACTCGATTTATATACCAATCGATGTATCAAATAACGTTATTTGTAATAGAATCTATTGACTTTTAACCTCTTACGTAATTTCTTGATATACCAAAGAGAAAAATTAATATCGAAATTTTCATAGAAATGTTACAATTCGTCATTAAATTTAAGGTGTGGATAATATGGATCCTTTAGGCTTAGAGCTTATCCAAGATGCTACAACTTGTATATCATCTATCAATGTTTAATATTGGTATTTATTTCCACAAAAGGTATTTTAATAAAAATAGCCACAAACATACGTAGTTTCTGTAGCTTCAGCCCACCTGGTGGAGAATGGTTTTCTTTTCGACTTTTTGTGGATAGGTTCTTCTTTGGTGCAGGTACAGGGAGAATATCTCAGAGTAAAATCATGGAATTACGAGAGTTACAGTATCCGGAGTCCATTTGTCCATTATTGACAACATTATCATGATAAAATCAACACTGTATATTTTTATTCACAATAAACATGACTGTAAACTTTTAACTATCACGATGAGAATACATAGACCTTTAAGCTCTAACACAAATTTTCTGAAAATCGAATTTGGTTAGGCTATTGGATAGGGACTTGGTTAGGGTTTTGATTAGGACTCCCCTCAAACATTTGACGGTCCAATTTCGCGAACGAAAAAAAGTGTCAATTGGCTGTTGGTTAAGAGAGACAGGTTCTATCTCAGTTGCCATTAAATGTACTTATGGGAAAAACAAATATGGGAGTATATAATGTTTAAGTAATATTAATTAGTATAATAAGAAATATATTCATCTATTTATTTTAGGTAGGTATCTATATTAATAATGCAAAAATGTTTGATTCTTTATAATGCGATGAAAGCTCGATATATTATATATATGTTTCTTTATGAACAAACAAATTTCTTTGGGAATGTGAGGGCAAACAATTACAAGAAATTAATAACGGACATATAAGAAACTTGACTGCAGTATGTCTTTAAAGTTGCATTTGCATTTAAACTTCTTTCCCTAAAATTGTGGTCAGGTTAGTGACGAATACGATGGGCGTGTTCACCAAGATATTGCGAAAATGGAGAAAATATTCCGGGGAAATTGGTCCCGAAGAATGTTAGCAGACTATTGTTGGACACTTGTCAGCGAGACCGAGCAAATACGCATAAACGTCAAGTAAAGCGGCGGCGTAAGATGAAGTAGATGGATATAGTACGACACGAAGGCAATTGAAATCGCCGCAGGCTGAATATTCCGAATGTTTCTGCTTATTTTCATTTAACAAGTGTTAGGCTATTTGTCTACAGCCCGCGGAGTCAATTGCTTTCGTGTTGTACTGTACGTGTAATGGTTATCGACGTGTTATTTCGCATTATAAAAAAATTGTATTGCGGATTTCTCAGAAATGGGAGCCAAATTTAAATTTTCATGTTCATATTCATGTTCAGTAACCCAACATGAGTAACAACTTCTGATTTTTATCGCAGAAACAAAACTTCACGTGGATTGGAACCTATCGTGATAGGTACATTTAAATCGTGATCTTGAATAGACTTAACGACTTAAAATTCAATTTATTTTTGCTTAAATAATTCTTTATCGTCACTTGGTCTCCTATATCTTCAGTGTAGGAATTATTATCGTAATAAGTACTAAGAGTACTATATGTTCATTTACGATATTTTAAGTTCTTTAACTTGAAAGTAATATACGTCATATTTACCTATATAATATCTATAAATATAGGTATTTACTCCATTTCTTTTTAAAGAAAGAGTTTTGAATTTGCTTCCAAACTTTCTTTTATCAAAATTCGAATGTGGTAAAATTAGTAGATTAACATTTCCCAGTTATTGACATCGTTATCGACGACATTAGAATCATTGGTTTAAAAAAATCACATCTTAGTACCTACTAATAAAATTACTTAAACCAAAACACGTTTTCTTCATCTTTCCAAAGCCAATCGAGACTGAAAGACTTTTTGAACACCCGTTATAAATGCATGAAAAATAATTTTGATCGCATGGTTTAATGATAATCTTTAAACACGTGTCTATAGATCCATAATAGCAATAATAGCAAGAGTATTAAGATATGGCATAATATGAATAGCGAAATCTTCTCGCTTCAACAATTCCTAGAATATAATCATTGTTATAATTCAATAGTATGGTAAATTCTCGGCTTTGTTCTTTCAAGCGCAAACGGCAAAGATAAATTTTTAATTTATTGGTCTGTTACTCGCCAGTTGTTAAATTATTTTTAATTGCGAGTATTTCTTTTCTTACATATTTTAGTATGTATTTATTTTTGTCAGTGTAGAAAAATGATCTAATCCTGGTAGACTTATACCTAAAAAAAATACATATAACACAATCACTCTTAAATTTTATTATAGGTTTTTCCGATTATAATTTAGGAATCTACAGGTATCACAATAACGATTTAGCACACTTGGGCGTATTATTTACATCTAGAATTTTACATTTATGTCTTTATGCTAAACAGACAAACATTCACGAAGTTTTAATAATTTTGAAAGCCATTTTAACTCTAGAATTTTTTATCAACGTTAAAAGGGCTTGCGTTACAAAGTTTTAGCTACAACAATTGGACGATTGTCGAATTCAGTTTTTAAAATTTAATGTTGTGTAAAAGTACCTACTAGTGTATTTTTTTAAATGTAGGTAAGTATAGATATTTATAATATAATTTATAAAAATATTAAAAAGATATAACTCGCTTAATATAAACTATATTATAATAGCGTATGTAAAATTTTTAAATTACACCCACAAGATAGGGATTTTTAATTAAAAAATTGAAGCAGCTTTAATTTTTAAATTTGACAATCTAAAAAAATAAGAAACCCCCTCATTTTATAAAATGGGAGTTGTTTAGTGTTATCTTATTGGTACCTAGTCACTATTGAGCATAAAAACGAAATAAATCTACATCGTTTTGTCGATTTAACACGAATTAACTTACTTAACTAAAATCAATCAGGAATCTATATGAAAATGACCTCAGGCGTGATTTTTATTTGACAAAGTTGAAAATTTGATATCTACGGTAGTAAATTGATGACATACCAGTTTGAAAAATAAAATTTATCAATATAATATCTTCACAGCTCGCATGAAAGTTTTTCTTCTTCGTTCTTGTTAAGTATCTATACATAGTCTATACGTATTTATGTTGCAATTGGAATGTTTAGTTAATGTTTAGTTATCAATTTAATAACTAGTTTAAAAATGCTGCTCCTATATTTTTTGAAAATTATAAGTAAGTAATTACCTGTCTGCTACAGTAGACAATAAACAAATAGACCGTGTCGTTTATTTAATATTGACCAATCTTTCTATAGTTTGTACGATAAATATTCGAAGACTACTTATGGCTCGAATAAAAACTTAATTTGTTGCGAAACTATCATATATCGAACAAGAATAAAAAATAATTATATCCACGATTATCAATACCTTGCGTAGTTACTTTATTTAGATTGTTAGTTTCTGTATAAAATAACCTATGGTTTTATACTAATATTGTAACTCTGGTATTTATTTTAATAAACAAATTACTTCAATCAGTCTTACAGTGTGCGTTAAATGGCGAAGGCGGCTTTAATTTTTTGGGATAGCATTTACTTTCTAGTTAGTTGCTTTCTGTTCGTAGGATATTTCGATAAAACCTAGGTACATAATTACAATTTTATTAACTTTATTTAAAAATTTTTGGCATTATTTGAACATTTCCCAAATTAAACCAACTTTAATGAGCATTTTAATAAAACAATAATCGAAAATTGTAGATAAGTCAAAACGCTTTCAGTATTTATGCGAAAAATCTAAAAATCGAAGCGAGAGCGAAAAATCGAGAGCGGTGAAACCGAAGTAGGACATCGATTTCCACATTTTCACTGTTAAATGTGTTTGGACGCAATTACGAACCGACAGGCGTTCAAAACAATGTTCTATAATGTTCTGGAGTGGTGTAAATCTCTCGCATGTAAAACTAATGTAGATAAACCTACAAGTTATTCGATCCCCTCCGCTGTCGTTCAGGTAACAAAACGTCAGATATTCTTTAGATGTTACTTAAAAATATTGAAAAAGGAAAGCTTTCAAAATTGTTTAATATGCACTACATATTTAATTAATTGACCATTAAAAATTAATTTTCAAACTGGTATTGACTAAGGCCGATTTTTGGATTATTCACGCGAGAAATGCCCATATATAAGCTCGTCGAAATGCATAAATAGACAGTCTTCCAATGTATAACTAATATTTTAATAACTATCACGCTAGAAACTAATGCTAAGTAGGGTTGGAGTTTGGCTTACATTTTTTCATTAACGTTAATTTAGACACACTTAAAGAAAATATCTCGTATATCTTAGGAAAGTTTTACATTTAGGTATATAATATTACGATCTTGTCCTGAAAATTGTTTGCTGAGCGAAGAATTCGGGGAAAAAATTCGTTATTTTCAGGATAAGAGATAATTTTTGGCAACATTTTTCTCTACACATTAATTAAATACCTAACCGTTTAAGTTACACTTATAAACCTATTAGTAAGTGAACATTAATCATTCTATGTTTGCGATTATATACCTATTAATACTTTAACATTAATTTTCTTAACATTTTTAACAACGATTCGCAAAAGTAATTGTTGGTGTTTGTGTCGTGTTATACGTTTATATTTAAACATAAAACCATTAATGAAGTTTTTAAAAGTTTTATTGGCCAACAATTAATTTTGTATTGAGTTTTTGGGGATCTTTACATACGTTATCTAGTTGGCAGTGGAAGTATAGTACATAGTTCTATACACTTATGAATAGGTATATTACATCAGTCTACTAGTTTTTTTTTATTCTATTATGTAAAAGGGAAGAAAGAAATTGGTATTAATGTTGTAATACTGACATTTATTTTGTCTTAAAATTCATAAAAATTGGTGTTATATGTATGTCTTTTATTTGTTAAACGTTTAATATTATAGGTAATATTTTGCAAAAGCAATTGTTTTCTATAAATATATCAAGTCCCCCTAAATGGTTTTGGAATTATAAACAGTTTATTCAGAAATTATTAAAAATTTAAAACGTATAAGTACTTATATCGTTAGTAGATTACAAAAACATTAAGTACATAGGTACCTATTTTATTCCAATGAATTGTATTTATTTTGGTTTTGCTTTAAGAATAAATGTCAGTGTACAACGTATTTTTTTAAGAAGTTCTTTCTAAAAGGTAAAGTTTAGCTGCTCGTTATTGTACATTTATAAAAATAGCAAAAGTATAAAAAAATCCTAAAATAAGTTCCTATTTAAGATGCAAAATAGTATGGATGCTGGGCATTTTAAAAAGATGTCCTGCAAATATCGACAACATGTATGGTTAATAACATTCTAGATTTTTCATGCTATAGTATAAGTAACAACTATATGACGACTCTCTGAAAGGAAGTAATGTATCGGTTTGTACTATCGAGCGCGAGTCAATTCCCCAATGATCGGCGAACATCGTTTTCTAGTTTATAGGGTATCGATTGTGCGATTGTAGTAGATATTTTCATTTATTTGAAATATTTTGAGTAGGTATTTGACAGATTACTATAGATACATAATTAATCAATAATCTCAAAATTATTTGCTACTTAAGATTAGTCCTTGGAAACGTTTCTTTTTATTATCGTCGTAACAACATGGAATTCTTCCAATAGAATTCGGAAGAGGCACAGATCGACGCGACACCAAGTGGAAAAATATCGAACTATTACTGTTGGGTTAAATTTCATTTGTTTCAAATTCGATTTTGTAGCTCATTTTACAAATTACCACACGCAGAAATACCATTTACTTACATAATATACTTACCTACTAATGAAATATTTATCCCAACCGTGTCCGTCATATAGTCATATTCTAGCGTCGTATTTAGCTTTAAGTAAAACTCGCAAACTAAGAATAAGTTGCGAAAATTGTGTTGGGAGAAACTAGAAAAGGATATTCGCCGACCGCTGGGGAATTGACCCGCACACAATAGTACATCTAATCTTACAATCGGCATTAGAGGACCTAAATTATCCAATTAACACTTTTCATTTGCACGCCCGCGTTTTTTTTTATCTTTATTCCTAACCTACTAGAAATGAATGTTTTAAAAGATCGAGAAAAATGATCGATTTACCCTTTTCCGTGTTAACAATTACATCATCCGGTTTTTATA
Source organism: Rhagophthalmus giganteus (assembly GCA_036326145.1). Taxonomy (NCBI): domain Eukaryota; kingdom Metazoa; phylum Arthropoda; class Insecta; order Coleoptera; family Rhagophthalmidae; genus Rhagophthalmus; species Rhagophthalmus giganteus. The sequence goes on from JARFJA010000001.1 coordinate 50,873,871, forward strand.
GATACATATCTATGAATGACACATAAGCAATTATTTAATAATAACTTTTACTTAATTAAGGATTGGACGAATTTTAAAAATTACAAAATTTATTATAACCAATGTATTATTCTTTTCTTTTCTTTATTTTGTCATTATTTAATAGATATGTGTGATATTTTGCACTAAATTAATAGTTCAAATAATTTTCGTGGATAGATGAAAGCTCTGTACTAAAAGAAAAACGTGAATTCTCGATTTTAAACGAAGAACGTTCGCGTTAATTTTTTTATAACTTCTCATAGGTAGATGCCGTAATTTAAAGTTTTGATTCATGAAAGGAAATCCAAATAGATACCTAACTTAAAAGCAGAAATCTCCAAAAGCGCTCCAATCAACTTCTTCGTAACCGCTAACTGCATAATCTTCAGCTGCATGACAATAAAAAGCTGTACTGATTGCGGCATCGTGAGTGCACGCAGCTTGGGCAGCCCATGCTGCTTGTCCCCAACCCCATCCGTGTCCCCAATCGATCACTACCCCAGATAATACAGTATGATCTGCTTCATGTCGATTTGTCGTATTTGTCGAAGTTCTGTTGCATTCATAATTGTTACTACACGACTTGTTTTGCAACTGACCTGGAAACGTAAATACATATTAGGTATTTGTAAGAAAAATGTTCACGAAACGTTTTCATGAAGACGATATTTATTTTGTAAAGTGGAGACTATGCATAAACGCTAAAAAAAGTGCAATTTCTTTCCAATTTGGAATAAACGAGCAATAATTTTAATAAATTAATATAAATTTACCTACGGCAAATTTAGCTAATTTACAATATACTAATTTCGTAGGTATTTTCCTGGTAAATAGTTTAAATTGTGCGCATTTAAAATCATAAACTTTTTATCACAACTTATAACCAATTAGGTAAATAGAAATTTAATCGTATTTATAGACCGATAAAATGCTTATTGCGCTGTGCGGGTTAGTGTCTATCAAAGTGATACGTTTCGTGTATGCTTGTGTATTATTTTGCGCGTACTCCGACGAACGAGAAGTTTAGGATTAAACTAATAATATAATTACATCAATTTCGGAGAATTGGCACCACAATAGGACAAGTTCATTATCGTAATAAAATCTGAGTTTTTATTCAAGGAAAAATAAAATGGACTTGTATAATAAACAAAATAACCAAGGACAACTAAAATGTCACGCTATTATTACAGAAATTCATTTAGGACTTCTAACAAAAAAAAACAACAGATAAGTATAGGTATCTATTATATGACTTTTATTGTTGGGGAAAAACTCCTCAATTTGCCATAGAAATTAATTGTACGTCTAATACACTTGTAAATTGATATTTTAATAAAAGATCGTGTTCGAATAATTGATTGTACAAACAAACTTCGAGTCTATTATACCTATGGTAAGGTCAAAATTGTGAGTTTATCTACTATTGTATAAGCGTATCTTTTGTTTGGTAAAGTTAGCAATACTTACCGTTGTGGGAGTGGGGCAGAGCATCTCGAAGGGAAGTTAGGGAGCAACGCTTGTTCTCCAGAGGCAGATGAGGGGGTGGAGGCAACTGAAACAAAGGCAATCGATAGCCCCGCGCACTTAATCATGTACGTGTTACTTGCAGGCAAACGTTTTGATTATTTGTCTCGAGACGTGTAATAAATTTTATTAATTATGCTATTTATTTGATGAAGATGCTTAATTTTTAAGAATAATTAAATGTCGGCCAACAAATTCCTTTTATTGCGAATTACGATTTGTACAAAACTCTTCTGTTTATATTGTGCGTTTTAAAGTTTCTTCGGTACGCTTTTGCAAACGCGGGCAACGCGAACGGTCCCTAGCGAAATATGTATTTAGAAAGGCAAACAAATATTCTGACAACTTACCATGAAAATTACGAACTACTGTTTGTTACAAATTCGACGTTTCTAGCATTTTTATTTGAGCAAAACCTGGCATTCGTGGCCATTAGCATGAGGAGCTCATTGTTTATCGATGGCACTCTCCACATCGTTATGGAACTGACATGAACGATTCTGCTATGATCAAGTGTTATCGGTGGAATATATAAACAATAGATATTGATATCTTCCGTTTGTCTTTTATAATGACATTATTAGAAAACAAGATTATTTTCGTTAGAAATTCGATACCAATCAATTTGAAATTTATTTCTTTTTATTTAACTTACAAGTCTTTTATTGACATTTTCGGCGCCACAGTATCTCGTAATAAAACAAACTTTTGTCAGTTGAAAACTTGAAGGTTCTGCATTTATTCGACCTTTATACTTCATTTATTCCAACATCGCTCAGATGAAATCTCCCTTTTCCTTTAAAGGAAACGTAATAAACGGAATAATGTTGTCGGGCGTTCGCATGATTTGCACCTGATATAAGGAAATTGCTTTTTAGAAATATACCTATACGCATATATTCCCATTTTATCGAACATAATTACGGCTAATTTAAATATAGTTTCCGGTGATTTTGTATATTACAAGGTAAGACTATTTTAGTAAAATATTTTCTTTTTCATATCATAAAAATACGTGTTTACACTTTGTAACTGTACTTTTTAATATGTAATTCATTTATACAGAATGTTTCGACGAAGTCTGCCAAACTTCAAGGTAGTATTTCTTAAAAAAAAACAACGTGTAGATAGGTACCTATATTTAAAACAATAACGCTTTCCACGCCAAAACTTACAATAAAACAATGTCGATGAAAATAATTGAAATACAATGGAGCTTAATCATGACGTAGAAACGGTCTTCGTCGGATTAAGAATTTCAAAAGAAGTGATGACTGATTTTTCAAATTTATGATATAAACATTTCATGGAAGAAGATCGTAGAAAATAAGAACCCATTAAGTCATAAATAAGCTTTTTTTAACCTCTTGTCCTACCTGCTAACTCCCGATTGTTTGGGCCACAATAAGTAAGAAGATCGGCACGCGTCGAGCCATTTAACTGTTTAGCCGTACGCTCGAACTTGCGCAAAATGTATGCGTAAACTTTATTATTTGAAATTTATCAGAAAATGTTATTCTTTATAAAATCCTCTGCATAGTTCCAAATTCAAAATAAACGTTCTAAAATTTGAATATAACATTTTGTATACGAGAGACATTCAAAAGTATGAAATCGGCTGAAGAGTAAAGTACCCTTATTTTTGAAAATATATAAAAATGTTATTTGAAAAAGTTTTTTAGAATTACAAGAAGATATCACATACGAATTTATAGTCACTTTTTTCAAAAATATTTTTTTTGCCATTTGGCCTATTTTTTTCGTATGTATTACGTAAAACGAATTTATTTAAAATTGATTTATTATTGGATAATATAAAAGGATACTATCAAATTTAACTTTCGATCAGCTGACGACTAGAAAACTACGAGGCGCGTTTTTTAAGTAAGTACCGTTTTGGAATTAAAAAAAGACGTGCAAAGATATCGCAATAATTTTATTTTTACATGAAAGCCTGTACCTTAATCTACTTTTCTACATAATTTCCGTGAATATTGAGGCACTTGTCATAACGTGGCACCAGTTTTTGAATAGCCTCCTCATAAAATTCTGCCGCCTGACTTGTTAACCACTGTATCACAAATGTTTTGACTTCGTTATCGTCTTGAAGATGCTGACCACCCAGGTGTTTCTTCAAGTGCAGGAACAAATGGTAGTCGCTGGGCGCCAGATCAGGGCTGTATGGAGGATAATCTAGAGTTTCCCATTTAAAAGATTTGATGAGATCTTTGGTCCGATTAGCCACATGTGGACGGGCATTGTCATGCAGCAAAACGATACCCTTACTCAACTTGCCACGTCTTTTGTTCTGGATTGCACGACGCAGATTGTTCAATGTCTCACAATAAGACGCTGCATTGATTGTCTCATTACGAGGCAGAAACTCCACTAGCAATACTCCTTTTCTGTCCCAAAAAACTGTGCACATGATCGGACCAAAGATCTCATCAAATCTTTTAAATGGGAAACTCTAGATCATCCTCCATACAGCCCTGATCTGGCGCCCAGCGACTACCATTTGTTCCTGCACTTGAAGAAACACCTGGGTGGTCAGCATCTTCAAGACGATAACGAAGTCAAAACATTTGTGATACAGTGGTTAACAAGTCAGGCGGCAGAATTTTATGAGGAGGCTATTCAAAAACTGGTGCCACGTTATGACAAGTGCCTCAATATTCACGGAAATTATGTAGAAAAGTAGATTAAGGTACAGGCTTTCATGTAAAAATAAAATTATTGCGATATCTTTGCACGTCTTTTTTTAATTCCAAAACGGTACTTACTTAAAAAACGCGCCTCGTATTATAATTGAAATTAACGATTAACAAGCGAATTTTTGTGTCCAACCATAAAAAGAACACATAAACACATCGTCTTCAACAAAATTTATTAAATAATAAAAAGAAAAACAAGTAATTACATTCAAATGATACAAATAAAAAACAAAGCTTGACATATATAGAGAAAAAAAGCCACAAAATAAAAAAATCTGTTTAAAAACAGAGACTAGCATTTTGAATTTGATACCTTCTTGAAATTCTAAGCAACTTTTTCATCCGTGAACAAAAATGATTTATTATTTGAAAGTGGATAAATATCGAGAACAACTGAACCACGAGTCTGACTCGTGTTGTTTACGTTTGGTCCGAACGATGTACCACGAGCGAGACTCGTGCTTATTGCTTTTGGCCCAAATTTCTTACCACGAGTCTCACTCGTTGTAGGACAAGCGGTTAATTCATTATTTTCCATTTATTTCACATTGAAATCGATATTTCTCAAAATACGGAGACGAAACAAGGACATTCCTGTCTAGTTAAAATTTTGCCAAAATCCCTGAACTATAATAAAGAATGTTTATCGAAAATTTTCAAAAACTCGATGTCGGCGAAAACGCGTGTAATAGATTATTTTATATATATTTTACCTGGAAATTGATATTTCTAGATATACGGAGACGAAACAAGGACATACATGTCTGGTCAAAATTTTGCCAAAATCTCTGAACTATAATAAGGAATTTTTATCGAAAATTGACAAAAACTCGATATCGACGAAAACGCGTGTAATACATTATTTTATACGTGTTTACCTGGAAATCGACATTTCTCGACGTACCGAAACCGAACAAACAGTTTAAAAATTTTTGTTAACTCGATGTCGGCGAATACGCGCTTAATAAACTTTTGCATAAAATTGAATTTTGCTTGAAATTTGACAAATTTTCCCGAAACATTTTATTTATAAATAGGATTATAGTAGGTATAATTGTTTCTTTTCTGTTAAAAAGTTATGGAAATAGGTATATTTACACACCATAAAGGTAGTTAATGACAAATTTAATGTTATGTGTACCTGCTCACAAATATCACAAACACTATCAATAAAGACAAGTCCAACGGTACATGATTTACGAATTTTCGAAACGGTGAATATGTCCCAAAATCGATTTCGAAGTTCGAATTTTCGAAATATTGTAATTCCATTCAAACTACATTAAATCTTGCGCACGGTAATCATTATAAATGATCCTAATTAATACGAATTAGACGTATTGTGAAAATTGGAACAATTTTCGTGGCGTTGTGATGCTGTGAACTGTTGAGATTACTACCAATTGTTTTCAGAGGATTTGGTAATCAGCTTATGTTTTACGATGTCTTTTCTTTGCCACAACATCAAATATAAACAATGTTCCAGTGCATAACACATATAACTTAATAGTTATATACGAATACTTGTTGCACTTACCAAACAACAATAGTGAAACCAGTTATTACAATTTATTACAATTTCAGAACATATTATACACGTTCAAGAAGTGGAAGACATTTAATCATTACGGAGAGTAACATCTGATCAGAGAATATCCATGGTAATTATACTGTGATCAATGAAAACACTAAAGTAAAACGATTTTGAGTAATGATTACGTGTAACGAGTAATGATTACTGTGCACAAGAAATGTGTTTGAGTGGAATTAGGCACAATATTTCGAAAATTCGAATTTAAAACTCGATTTTGAACTCGTTGACCGTTTTAAAAATTCATAAATCATTTACTTACCGCCTGACTCTTTTTTATTTATAGAATATGCGATAAAAATTTCATGGTATTTGAAAAAACAATAATGCTTTTCTTGGGACAAAATTCCGACGTATCTACAATAATTAGATAACTTTCTTAAAATTGGTTGTTATATCTATAATTCACGAATAATCTGTATTACCGAATCTTAAAAATCAAAATGTTAATATGCAATTACGTACCGTATTACTTATCGCAGTCATCCAGTCGCTGAAACAAAATACATGGTTAAAAAATTAAAATTTCCGTTTAACGACGGTTTTAAAGTTTTCTAAAAGAATTAATTTAAGGTTTTGTATAAAAGAAATAAATTGTTGGAATTGTATATTCGGTTAAAGTTATCTAAATTTGGAAGAACGTTGCGGGAAAGCGAGGAAGACGAAAATAATTGGGGGATATTGAAGGTTCGGGTTTCATGAATTTACAGACTTCAAAAGGATTGTTGTAAATAATTGCGCTTGGGTTAATTTGGTGCAGTAATAAATGAACCTACTCTAATTAAGGTTTTTTTTTTAATTGAAGCGCTACACCTAGGCACCTACAATTAAAAAGGGATTGCATTTATTGTGTTGTAAATCAAAGCTGGCATATCTCCAATAAACCGTGTAGTGTTTCAGGTATACCTAATACAATTTAACTAACTCGTTAGTAGCAAGTTAGGAAATTTGATCTGTCTTCCTTTATCATCTACAGGAATCCCCTATAAATTAGGTTGTCATGTAAAATTTATGGAAGAGATCATTATTATAATATAAACATAATATTCAATCATTTTCTAAAGTAGATGCCTAATTTACAACTTACGTGGCAAATGTATAAATTTAAAATATTTGCGAAATGTCGAAAAAATACGTAGGTACTATAGCCCATCGTTTTTGGAAAATGTTCGCCCTACCTAAAACGTTTAGTTCACGTCGAAACTAGAAAAGTCGCGTTTTTCAAGTACATATACTGTTACCAAGGTAGGTTCCAATACAAGTCATCGATAAAAGGTTATTAGATGATGACGTTTCACACAGTACTATCACCACGTAGGTACCTCGTATTTTGACAGTTCTAATAGATTGTAGTCTTTCTTTATACCAACAACCAGATCAAACTGAATGACGATGACTTTTTATTGATGACGTACTGGTAAGTCACTTGAATAGACCATAGATAGATGTAATTAAATACGATAAACCTTACTTTACTTCTGCAGGCGATTGAGCCATTAACCAGTGAACCTCGTGGGGGCATCTACATCCTACAACTAACAATTGTCCTATATGACAGGTGCGCGGTATTCTGGGAGATCTAGGCACTTGTCTGGTCCATTCTCCGACTGCTAAAAGATCGGGCGCTTCTCGAATCCGTACTCGTCCTCTGGGTCTACTTAAGCCCTTGTCTGCGTAAAAGGCTATGGTAGAATCTTCATAAAGAACAACCCATTCTTCGCTCCAACCTTTACAAAAAAATCCTCCTGTAAAAAAACAATAATATTTATAAATTACTATTTTAAATTATATATAAATAAATTCATTAATACTTAATGGTTCTTTATCGGTCATAAACTTTTAGTTGCCGTGAAAATAACAACTCAACGTTAAGTTTTTAATTTTTTTTATAATAGGCTCAAATTATTTAAAAAATAGGTACACAATTTGTTGTATATATGTGTGTGTGTATAAATTGTACATATGTAGATCTATTCGTAATTTGGTATGTTGGTGTTGTGATAAATAAGTTTGTAGGTAATAAATAATTTTATCCATCACTGCAAGGTCCACTATAATCATTACTTTTTATTTACTAAAACACTGTTTATATACTTGCTCGTAAAACTTTAGTTGCCTCATATTAATTTTTTTAATGTTTTTCTTTTGCTAGGTATACTGTATTTTATAGGTACAGTCAAGTTCATATGTATTATCCCGTGAGATGTGATCGTATGCCAACGAGCACGAGAGGGGTAGCAGATGTTTTTGAATTGTAAAAAGGGACACGTCAGATAATAAATAAAAGCGGACAGTAATCTTTTTTTTTGAGCCTTTTACGATAAAAATTAACACAGGCGACAGGACAAAGCATATGAACTTGACTGTACCGATTACAGAGGTTCTGATACAAGGTGGCCCACCAAACACAGATAGAAAATGAAACAGATGTAGATTTTGGGATATATACCTACCTAGCTAAATTAATGTTTCCAAAAAACTCTCGAACACGTCGATTTTCTGCGCAAGTAACTCAACCCCAAAATAAAGGTTTAGGTAACTCCAAAAAGTTTAAATATTTACTTACATTTAGTCTGATTTTGCTTTACAATGGTATTTTTATACATATATTTTTAAATTGCACTCACAATAAATATATTTCCGTGTACCTACATTTTATGTAAAATTTCGTAATATTATCTATCTATATCAAATTTACAAAAAAATGTAAATCAAGTTTAAAAATGTAAACACTCTTGTAAAGCAAATTTATCGTAATTTTTTTAAATGGCATCCTTTGCGGCTCTTTTTAATATTTGAAATTTTCGAGGCGTGTTCAATCCTCGCTTTGGGCAACTTTGGGGTTAAAGTTAAGTAAATGAAAATAAACCACTAACGTGTTTTCCTTGCTAATAAAATTGACGTGGTCAGGCTTTTTTAACATGCCTGTTCGTTTTCCGCCTATGTTGCAGCACAGTTAGTAGTGAAGAGCGATTAATCGAGAATATTTTAGGATAAAAGTTGGTTAAACGAAAATACTTAAGCTACTAAATGTATGTAAATACATACTATGTATATGTATGTCTCCTTTGCTAATAAAATCGACGTGTTCGAGAGTCTTTCTGGTGCTGAAGTTGTCACTTTAGCGCGATTTACAATTATTAAAATTTAACGAATGAAATAAATCTTGGCATTTAATTTTCTATTAGAGGTAAGATGATTGGTTTTTCGCATCTTTTCGAAAGAAGGTTGGTTTTACTAACTTATTATTAGTTAACACGGAATCTTAATATCTTCATATTATACTACTCTGAAAAAATATTTAGATATAGTATACGTTACTTTAAATTCTCGTCTTTCGGATTAAAATTTGTTACCACGTCCTTTGGAAATGCATTTCGTTAATATCCGCCTATTTTTATTTACGCCAATACGGCTTATTCCAAGTCTGTTTAAATTTGACGTGCAATTATGGTGGTCTTTCTATCGTTTGCTGATTGGCGTAAACAAAAATAGACGGATATTAACGAAATGCATTTCGTAAGGAGGTAGTAACAAATTTTAATCCGAGACGAAAATTTAAAGTAACAGCGACTATAGGTATATATATTTTGGAATTACAATATAATTATTTTTGTTTCATATCGGTAGTCTAACACTTGAAAACAGCAACACATCAAAAACATTTCATGTCCTTTTATATGTCTATGTGTTTTTATGATAATATATATATTTTGATAGATACCTACCTATATAAAAATATTCGTTCTTCTCTTGTGCATAGCTATCTACCTAATTTTAAGTATCGTACCTATACTTAAATTTTTAACGCATTCACAAAATCGATAATATAATATCGGTAGAAAGTCAGTTAAATTATTTTTTATGTCATATCGTATGTAAAATATTAAAGGACTCGCAAATGCGAGTCATTTCTGCAGCAATAAATATATTTTGTATCACCAATACCGATTGTTTTCGAGTTGTTTGTAAAGTATAAAATTAAAAGTAAAAGAATACAAAATGAGTTCAAAATTGGCATACATTTTAAGGAGAATTTTACACGGAAGTCTAGAACAGAACGAGAAAGAATTTCTTTTTCGTGGACGTTCCATACACACAAAGGCCTAAGGCCTTAAGTGTAGGTAAACCTTTTAAAGTAACAAGGAATGAAGTTTTTTGTCGACTTAGAAATTTACTTTATATAAATCCTACAGTGAACTTATAGGAAAAAAATTCCAAATAAACCATCACATATACGTAGAATAACGATATTGCTTCAAAAGCCCGCACATATTTCACAGTCACTTACCAGAGATCAAAGAGTGTAAACAAATGCGTAAGAAGCAAGGTATGTCAAGGTAAATAGAGGCAGTTATTCGTACTAAAAGTTCAATACATAATCGATATGCACTAAAAATTTTAACTTCAAATATTTCTTAAAATAATGATGACTAGTTTGGACAGTTCTCGATTCAGTGGTTTTTGTTTTACAACAGCAGTGGTCATAATCTATATAGGTATTTACCTATATTATAATAAACATATTAAATAACTTATTCAAGTACGTAGCGTAGTAATTAAAACAATAATATTATACGATGTACCTAAGCATTTAATTTTATAAATTCAACATCTTCAATTTGGTATTTTATTTGATTCTTTGAAATAATCAAATTCTTTAATTTTTTTCGACAATAATACAGTGTCGAAAAAAATTAGCCCAGTATAAACTGGGCGTCTAGGAAATTGTGAATAATCTGTCGGGAGCGTATAAACTATGTACGTCAAAATAATGTCACAAGTTGCGATATATTTTTTTTTCTACGGCCGTCTCTTGCTGAGATATTCGCTCCCAATGTTGAAGAATAAAAATCAGTTGTTGATTTTAAACAAAACTCATCTGATTTATAAATAAGCAGTTTCATCGTAAAAAAGTAGCTTCCGCTTCTTTTCAATCAAGTAATGTGAAATTCCAAAAATAAACACTTAAAACTGAATATCTCATTAAATTAAGATCGATATTATAGTTGTTAGATAAAATGCTATTTCATCATAATTCTTAATGAGAGTCATTATTACTAAATCCACTTCGAGATAAATCTTATTCTTAGAATTTCATTCAGGAGTCCTTAAGTTATTGATCTAGTATTCTATCCTTGCATGCCTCCCTTTCTATGGGATTACAAATTCCACGGTTCTCATATATCACGAGGACAACATATTATTACACGTCTTTGATTACAAGGATAACACTTTCTTAATGTTTGCTATAGAATTTGTTGTGCATTACCTTAGTTGATAAAAATAATTGCAATAAAAAACTTGTAATTTAAATTTTTAAATTGACCATTGATAACTTACAGAGAAATAACAACTTTTGTGATAAAATTCACTTTGTTTACTAAAATATGCAGAGTCTTCCCTTAAATTATTATTAAATTTTACGTTTGTCTATCATGGCAACGAGTGGAAAAGTATTTTCACGATAACAATAAGTATAAATCTCTAAATTCAAATTTTGCCGATTTACAAAAGCGAATTGAACAATGTAGGCAAACAATTCGAACGAGACTTTTTTGAAAGGGTACGGAATTCCCATAGGTACTCGAGAAGATGGTACGTATCCTGTGTTGATATGGAAGGTGGACATTACGAACTGTTCTTTGTTAATCAGTGTGCTATATGTTACCCTAACTTGTTTAAAACATCAATAAAATATTAATGTATTTAAATAATCGTAAGAGAAAATCGTTCTTATTTCACATCAGAAACGGTTGTTGTAATATTTAATTTTTTTCGACACTGTATTATACTGAGCGTCTAGGAAATTGTGAAGAATTTCTTGGGATCGTATAAACCACGTTAAAATAATGCCACAAGTTGTAATACATTTTTTTTTCTACGACCGTCTCCTGCCGAGATATTCGCCCCAATGTTGAAGACTAAAAATCAATTTTATGAAATAACATTTTTAGTTTTTGTTAAAATTTAATAATTTTTGGTCTAATTGCGTAATAAATAAAGGCCTTTAAAATGGCGTAGTAGGTTTTTTTTATGTCATGTTAGGGGAGTCAGGGGTGCATTTCCCCAAACATTTCTAATCCTAAAAGTTTTTAGAGGTATAAGTTTTTTAATTTTTAAGGTCATTTTCGGATTTTTCAGACATTTCAGTATAAAATAGGTACTTTTGTTTAATTGCGATAAATTAAACCATATTCGAGAAAATCAGTTTCAGAAAAGAATATTTTACATATTAAATATCATATCGACACGGATCCTACAGTTTACTTGCTTTAGCAGAGAAGATAATTATCTGGGATACTCTGTATTTTATTATTTATTTAAATATGGTTCATTTTATCGTAATTTAACAAGAAAACCTTTTTTATCCTAAAATGACTGGGAAACCCGAAAATGTCTTTAAAAATTTAAAAACTTAAACCATTGAAACGTTTCGAGGTTAAAAAGGTTATAGGTATTATAATGCAACCCTGACTCTCCTGAGGTGATATCGAAAGATCTATACCATTTTCAAGACCATTTTAAAATGTTATTTAAAACAATTTATTTTTCAACCTTGATGGTGAATATCACAACAAGTGAGTGCTGTAGGAAAAAAAATTATAGACACTTGTGGTATTATTTTGTCGTGGTTTATACGCTCCCGAGATACCCTGTATGTAGGTATGCATTGCTGTATATTTACTTAAATATATAAAATATTATTAGTAATTGGTTATTGAATGTGTTTGATAAATAAGTTCAAAATACGATGGTTACGCAAATTTAAAATAATAGATATTTTACGGTAAACAATTTTTTATTGCAATGATTACTTTAATTAGTCACATCTCACGCAAACTAATGGAATAGAAACACACCAAGGTCTTCTAGCTGCAAAATCCCAGGTAGAATAATTCTAAATTACTTAATTTAACTTATTGAATTACAGTGTTGTGAACGATGCAGTTGTCGGATTATTTTTATTTTTTGGCAATTATTCTGGGTATAGTTGTTATTTATTTTAACAAAGCTTACACGTATTGGGAAAAAAGAAAATTACCTTTTCTAAAACCAATAATTCCGTTTGGATCTACTACAATACAAAATGTCGTTAGACATAGATATTTTGGATTCGTCCTAAAAGATATTTACAACAATTTGAAAGCTCAAGGATACCAACATGGCGGAATATATTTTTTTAACATACCTAAATATATGCCGGTAGATACTTACATCATAAAATGTATTCTACAAAAAGATTTTCAACATTTTACCGAGCGCGGTTTTTATTACAATGAAAAGGATGACCCTTTGAGTGCGAATTTATTCACCTTGGGAAGTGAAAGATGGAGAAGTTTGCGAACGAATTTGACACCGGCATTTACTTCAGGTAAACTTAGAATGATGTTTGATAATTTGGTAAAATGTGGATATCAGATGCAAGATGTCGTGAACAGAAACTACACGTGTAAAAATGAAATCGACATCAAAGACATTTCAGTTTGTTATAGCATGAACGTAATCGGTTCTTGCATGTTTGGTCTCGATTGTAACGTGCTCAAAGATCCAAATTCAGAATTTAAAATACACGGGAAGAATACATTCGATTTTTCTTCAATATTTCGAAGATTAAAGATGGTATTTGCATTTTCTTATCCGACGCTGGCAAAAAGATTTAGAGTTACACTTTTCGATAAGGAATCTATCAATTTTTTCATAAACCTTGTCCAAAATTCTATAGAATTTAGAGAAACAAATAAATACGAACGTAAAGACATGATTCAGATGCTTATCGACTTAAAAAATAATCTGAATAAAAAAGGTAAAAATAAATATTTATCTACATCGGAACAGTTGGCAGCTCAAGTTTTCATTTTTTTTACTGCTGGTTTCGAAACATCGTCCACTACATTATCTTTTTGCCTCTACGAGCTGGCTATTAATTTGGATATACAAGAAAAAATAAGAACAGAAATAAATAATGTTTTAGACATGCATCAGAACAATATTTCCTATGACGCAATCATGGAGATGAAATACATGCAAATGGTTATCGATGGTAAATGTTCTAAATTATTTACATTTTACCCGTTCAAAAGTGTATTTATAATGCTATGTTTTAAACAGAAACTTTGAGAAAATATCCGCCGGTTTCATTTATTACCAGGAAGTGTTCAAGTGAATATAAAATTCCGGGTACAGAAATTGTTTTGGAAAAGGAGATGGAAACAATCATTTCCATATTAGGATTACATCACGATGTCGATTATTTTCCCGAGCCAGAAAAATTCGACCCGGAGAGATTTTCTACGGAAAATAAACTTAAAATATTACCATTTACATATCTGCCTTTTGGAGAAGGTCCTAGAATTTGCATAGGTATAATACATACAATAACAATAACAATTTTGTTAACAATAATTTCAGGTCTCCGTTTCGGAATAATAAAAATCAAAGTCGCTTTAACAATTCTTTTAAAACATTTCAAGTTGTCTACAAATGAAAAAACTACAATTCCTATGCAGTTTGAGCCTCACAGTTTTACGTTATTGCCAAAACATAAAATATGTTTAAATATAGAAAAAATAAAAAAATAAATAAAACTTGTTTTGTTTTTATACGTTTTCAGGTTTGTATTATCGTATTATGTCACTGTTTTTGTCAAGTTCGACATTTCGCAAAATTTCGAAAAAATGCCATAGAGTCAGTTCATGGAGTTTTCGAAATATTTTGACCGAAAACTTTTGGTTTCGACCCTGTGTAACAAGAAATATTGATTTATTGATTCCACTTAAAATCAAACTGAAATTCAAACATTCAAACGTCTACATGTCGCTTTAATTTTTTATTTTTGTGATCACTTGATAGGTAAATACACAAAGTACAAATAATACCTAAGTACTTACACGCATTTAAAATGTTGTTTTTTTGCAGTTTGAAAACGGTTAGATTCAAGATTTTAACTCGGTAAATCTCGACTTTATAATCAATTGTACGTATTTACGTACTTAAGTGGCATTTCTTCTTCAATTTAACCGACTCTTTATCATAGCGCATATGTCATTCGTAAGATTTCAATCACGTGCAGATTAATTTGAATATTCCGTATACTTGCACGCTCGCACCCCCAATACAGAAACATTTCCGTGTACCTACACGTTAAATTTAAAATCGATAAAAAACTAAACAAAATTTAAAACCCATCCGTTTCTACATGACAAGATTCGAAAACTTCTAAACATTTCGATCTCCCATCTACCTTCAAGAGTAATTAAAATATTTCGAGAGTTTGATTACTTTGGAATACTTCAAATATCGAACCATTAGAGCGTTATACTAATGGAAATGAATAAAATATCCCACCTAATTGCTAAGATCGTCTCAAATAAGTGATTATATTCTATGGAATTTCATTTCATTTCAGTCAAATGATTTATGATTGCAATGTAGGTAAATTTTGTCGGCGCTAATCGCTAAACGGCATGAGTATATAGGCACGCATAGGTACAGTCGGAGACTTATTTTATGTCGTAGGCAACGTGAGCGCGTATGCAACTAATTGTGCAACGAGGGAGAAGTAACTACACGCGTTCTCAATTAGTTATCTAGTCTTTCCATTTTTGAATATTGATTTATTATCGTTAGGTTGGTCAGCATTGTTGTTGAAATGATGCGGTGATTTATTTTATTACTAGAAATACCGCTCCGAAAACTTCGTAAAGACGAAAACGTGCCCAGATTTGAATCCAGATCAGAAATATTTTTTATTTTATGAATATGTATGTATGTATGTAAATCATACATTATATAAATGATCATATTATGATATTATATATCATCAATTATATACAAATAATCTGTAATATACGGCTATTGTTTGGTTTTGGTTGAGTATAAAATCTTGCCGCACTAAGTGGTACATATTAGTTATTTATTGCCACCATAAAGTAAACGTAGGTAAATATATTACGGCTTACTTTTAACTAGCAATGGGTAGTTTTAAACGATAATTAATATGCTAAAAAAAAGTAATCCATAATGTATACATATTAATAAAATAAAAAACAATATTTCTGGTCTGGATTCGAATCTGGACACGTTATCGCCTTTAGGAAGGTTTCGGAGCGTTATTTCCAGTAATAAAATAAGTCATCACACCGTCTCAACAATAATGTTGATCGACCTAACGGTAATAAATCAAGATTCATCAACGGATAAACTATATAACCAGCCGAGAACAAGTGTTGTTACCTTTCCCTTGTTGCACTATTGGTTGCATATACGCTCACGTTGCTTGCGATATAAAATAAGTCCCTCACTGTACAATATAATAATATACCAACACAGAACAACAGAAATTTCCTGCAAAATTTTGAAAATCCAATAAAATAAAAATAAAAAACCATTAAATGATAATATAATTACTTACAACCTTATATTGGTAAATGATCTATTCTTTAAGTTTGTATAAGAATTATTACCGCAAATAAGTCGTTTAAAAACTACTTTCATTTTAACAACTTTCATGCTTTATGAGTTTACATACTAGATGTCAAAGAGTCTAGATGTCAAAAATCTACAGGTAAATACGTTAAATAAATAAATGTATATGTATACAGCAGGGACTAATGGATATTACCCTTAATATCTAGGTAACTTTTGAACTGCACTAAAACCACTCTAAAACATTATATCAAAGTTAGAAACATGTTGCTAACTATAGTCGAAGTAAAATGTTCTGGCCCTGACTTTGAAAGTTCATATATGTCGAAAACAAAAGAGCCAAATTATACAAAATTTAACAATTAATCGACGAACTTGAACGAACTTTGTGATTACAAAGTGTAATTTCAGTTATTTAAGTAAAGCCGTTTCGGAACTTTTGTAAGTGACTGCAAGAAAACTGCAATGTTTTTGAACGAATAATTTTAATAGATATTTATCACAGATTGATTGTTTTTGCATTAAACAATGCGACTTAAATTTTTTGCAAGAGACTGCGTATTATCCATACAATTAATTTGAAGTATTCTAATTCAGCGAAAAAAAAAAGGTAGACGTCATCGATTTCAGCTTTCAAAAGTTTTTAAGACTACAGATACATTTAAAATTTTTCAAATTGTCTTTGAAATTCTACACACTTTTTTCTAAAAATGTTATCCATACAATGAGACAGGAAATGGTCACCTTGTATATAGAAGCTGTTGTTTCCTAGAATTCCTTTTATAAATTAAAATCAGTCATAAATTACTAGATCGCCGATAATAAATCGATACCTAATCGGCATACGTTGATAACGCAAATAAACTTTTAACAATATTTGAAAAACTTGAAACAATTTGTAAATACAACGCTCCAAATAGATATTTAATAAAGATGATATTGAAAAGGGGATAAAAAATTCCATTACTAGGAAGTGTGTTGTGATGTTTGAAAAGCGATTTAAAGTTCGTTTGATTTTTCGACGATAGAGGAATCTGAATAAAAAAGAAGTAATCAATTTCGAGAAGGCCAAAAAGCTTTACGGGTGTTCCGGTGATTGATTGATTGATGCATGATTAAATGGCACTTGACTTTGTTTGACAATATTTTGTAATTGATTAACGCATTAAAGCAAAATGGAAACTTCATAACTCATTTTTTAACTCCAAATCGTTTTATAATTGAATTATTTTTGAAAGCGTTTAGCCCCAATTTCCTGAAAACGGCGAATCTCGACCTCTCGAATGCCTTCAAACGAATCCCATTTAGGAAGTTCAGTTGCTGTGTTGATGTAATAAATTGCGGATGATGTAACGTACTTACATTAAAATGGATAGCTCTTAAGGATTTCAATTTTGAACGTAATGAAGTTTATTAGGTAGGTGCCTATACATAATTTTTAAATAAGTTATCTTCTTAAAATAATAACCGACTTACCTATGATATGTTAACTAATTTGTGGACAAGTTTAAAATTTAATTCGATGAATAAATATTTTACTGCGATTAAGTTATCTTCTATGCGTAATTTCAATATCCTGTAATCTAAATATAAGTACATTCCTACCTGTTATGTAAGTTTATAAATTTTAAAGTGCTTAAAACTAAAATTCGAACACTCGAATTCTCAAAAGCTTCTCGACTTATATAGAATTGAAATCCAATCCAATCTTCTCGATAAAGTTTTAGTGATTTGCGACTAGTAGTTTGTTGAAGAGCTACAGTTTATATAACATTTAAGATTGTTCTTATTTATATTAAATAATATGTACCTAGGTACTTAAATTAAATTCAATTGAATAAAAACGATTTATGAAACAACTATTTGTTTATTAAATCATTGTTATTTAGATAAATATTTAAATCAGCACTCACTTCTATATCTTAGAAGATACCCTCCTTTAACTTGTTTGTTGGACAAATCTGAAACACAAGAATAATTAACTATACCTAATGTTAACTTCAAAACCATTAAAAATTTTAAACTACATTGACCGGCGAAGAAAACCGGCCTCCCTGAAATATTTCATAAAGTAACTTAAACATTTGTTAACTTAACTGACGCGAGACGAGAATAAGAAGCCAGAAAAGAAAAGAAAAAACGAAATAAAACGTAAATTAGATGAGGTAAGAAACCAAAACCGATATACCATTTTGTTGTTGGGCTCTAAATCAATATGTAAGGTCCAGAATCAAATTATTTATATATACATGTAATTATACAAAATACTTTACCGTTTTTGTAAATATTATATATATATATTTAATTGTATGCTATCTGTGTATATTGAGTTGTATCCGACTACACTCAGTTCGCGCGAGATTTTGAAACCAAAACGTGCGGGAAATTTAAAAAGGTCAAAGTGATCGTCTTTAATAGACAAAATACTTGACTTACCCAATATTAACGTACCTCGCCGAAAGGACCCCTATGTTGTGTTTTAAAAATGATTAAAATTGATGCATTGCTTACTCTCGAATAGAAAAGAGGTTGGATTGTCAAATAAATAAAACACCCAGATATCCAAGAATGGTAATTCGTTCTATAATAAATGTAATTATCCATCAAATCCAAAAAAGTCCATGTTCGGCCAAAAAGCACAAACTGGAGAAAGAACATGGAAGAAAACTCCAGTTCGTAATTAAATGGTTATCAATAATATTTTCAATAACAATTAGATGGGTCGCTTTTCCCTTCCAATGGCAAAACGGTTATCGAATCAATAATAAATCACATGACGTCCCGCAAATAAGAGTCATGGGTTTAAACGGTCAACTTCATTACTTCGTCGACATTATATATATTTTTTTATTATTATAGTGGGATCTTGATACGGAAGCTGCCCAGATATTCTTATCATATTCAATTATTCTTTAATAATACTGGCTTATCGGGGTTCTAATACGGATGCTACCCGGCCATTTAGCTGATCTTTTGAACCCACGCCCCTTCTCTCTTACAACCGTGAAATCAAAAACACTTTACAGTAATCAGTTGCTTAATCACATCATCAGATAATCCACTTGCAATCAAAAGACAAAATAAATCACGATCACAAATGCAATAAATCAAATCTAGGCGAACTCTTCTCTGATTCGCGTGGGTTTTATTTCGATGCACTGCATAAAACAATTTGTTGTTGTTACGTTTTATTAAGACGTCAAGAAAAGGAAAACGTCCTATTTCTTTACTCTTCATGGTGAAGTTGATGGTGTTATGCTGTCGGTTGATATGTTGTACAGTGTCCATGCCGTAAGGCCATATCACGAATGTGTCATTCACATAATGGTACCATCATTTAGGCTTCTTGTCACTGGTTCGTATATCCACAGCAAAATACAGATTTGCTGCATTTTTCTTCTTCTCAGTTGGTGGAACTACAGATGGAAATTGTCTTGTGGTAAATTGGAATGGTGTGTCGACGGATGTTGATGGCCTACCTCCTTTTGGTCTAATGGCTGGTACAAAGCTATTTCGGCCAGTATAAATGGAAAATACATTTGACGACACTTCATGGCAGGAATTCAAACACTATTGAAAGCAATCCGTACATACATATATGGGAAGTTTGGTAGTCAAAGGGTTAAAGTTTTACCGTTTCCTACAAATATGAAGTTGGTATATGCATCCACGGAACCACCGGTTAATATTATAAGAAAACCTCTTTTTAAATATACTTATTTATAGAGATGATGTCCGCACATCGTTCGCATCATCTTCTCCAAACTTTTTCCCGGCTGTCAGGTGACGGTAAACAAAAGTACGACTTATCAGTAAAGAGTAGATATATCACTCCATTGTTTAACAGTTCGGAAGCAATGTAATCGTGCAAACTGAAAACGTGCCCTTCCACTATCTACTTAGGTAGTGAATACCGATCGATGGTAAAGTTCTGTGACTCCTCCAAGTTAAATCAGTTACTGCAAGTCTCTGTACGATTGAAAATGTTTATAAACTAAGTAAACGTTTCGCGTTTCTTTACAAAAACAGTTTTAATTTATGATGATTAATAACACTACTTACATTAAATTTTACATAATTTAAGTTTTAAAGTTAATTAAGTACATAATGGTATAACGTAAAAAGTTTTAAATATTTCCACAAAGTTAATTTTAAGTGACCTCAAAGCACGTAGATTTCGAGAATCTTAATTGAGACGGCGTAATTAAACTTTGGGTATAAAATTTGGCAAAATTTTACTGCCAAACCTTCGTCGACACGCATCAAAATTGCAATACCAAATGTAAGTAAATATTACACCTTTTCCACAAAATTCCCTTAAAACCACGAATTTCCCTTATTTAAGTTCCAATACAATGCTTACGAGGATTTTGATTTAGAATTAAGGAAACTATTTTACTAAACGCCAACGTTGAGCGGAATAATAATTATATTTTTCGTAGGAACACGTTCTTTTATAAAGCACTTTCTCGAAGTGTACAGCCGTTTGGCTTAACTCTCTTATTTCCATAATTTTAATTTAAATTTATATCAGATCTTCGCATCTTCGCCTTTCTAGTACTACTTACTCCGGTACTTATTTTTATTATACGAAAAGAGGAAATTCTGATTTTAAATTAATGTAGTCAACTGCCGTATGCACATTTTTTCCTAAATTCCTGCCTTTTTTAATATCCCGAAAGTAACTCGTAAAAAGATTTCTTGTAAATTAAATTTTAGGTTATTAAAAATGATTATTTACCTTAACGTAATGTAAACGAGTACACGTATTTCAATATAACGATATTAAATATGACAAACAAACGCATCTAACAGAAAATTTAAATATTAAGTCCGAATTAAACTTGAAAACCGATAAAAAAGAAGAATAAATTCAGTAGAATTACCAGGGTAAAACGAACGGAAAGAATTTAAAACCGAGAAATCGAAAAAATTTTAAGTACTTATATTAAAAGTGAACGAGCTAGGTAGAGCTTATGTCTTTCTAAACGACGAAAGATCGGTCAGACAAAGTGGTCACTTTCACTAATAACTCCGTCCTTCGTTGCTACTCTTTTCAGTGGCGTAAGCACAAGCAATACAATTTTAATCGCTATTATGCAATTAATATCGCAAAACGTAGAAGTACGCCAGTGTACTTCGGTACAATGTGATTTTACACAGATTATGGTTCTCGTAAATATCTTAAAGCAGCCCATTTGTTCAATTGCGCAATCAGGGCTTTCGCCGTTTAGAACGACATAAGCTTTATATAAATTCAAGAATAAGTTCAACAAAAGCGTTTGCTAAGTTGTGGATTCTAAAAAAAAATTAATAGAAATATAAAGACAAATTAGTATGTACACACGTAGTACGAATTAAATGAATTCGAATTCATTATTTGTTGGATTTTTTAATTTGTTAAATGATTGTGCTTTGTTTATTTATTTTTAAACATCTGAGTTTGGGCCCAACAGGAAGTCATTTAACCGCCGGTTAACTAATTAATCGTTTGTTAAATTTCAGTTTGTACCACCCAACTTTAATCCATTAAATTTTATTTATTAGGTACCTACATTATGTTTATCAAAAATGTACTTATTTATTTTGTCACGTATCAAAGGGACGATAATGATATGTTTAAAAACTTAATCGACTACTGCAAATAGTGTTAAATTTACAAACTGCATAAATCCGATTAATTAACGTAGTAGCACGACGATTAAAAGTTAAACTTTTATGTGTAACTTTTGATTTTGGATGCAACTGCTTTTAATTAACAAGAACGTATAACTGAATTAAATTGGTGATAAAATATAATTTTCCTGCACACTCGAAACAACGTACTGTTACATTTAACTTAGCATTTTAATTTCCAAACTAATAGATTTATTGATACGTATGCTAAAAAATAATTTAAAATTTAGACGAATTTAAATGTTCGCAGAAGGGTAAGTGACCTACGAATTTATTGTGCGCAGGTTCAGTCAGTTACCTGACGACCTAATTTCAAAGTGGATCACCGATGTTAGCTAAATTGTTTCTAGGAAAACAGAAATTCTAAAGGATAATCAGAAAGTCTTAATATTACATCGCTGATATTAGATCAGATATTGTATTGAATCGATTGTAATTATTTTGTTAAAAACATATTTCCGTCATCTTCGATGTTCTTTTATATACATACATATATATATATATATATATATATATATATATATATATATATATATATATATATATATATATCTCATTGGCATTGTATTAAATTTCCAAACAAAATATTTTATTAAATGAAATGTCTTATACAGGGTGTCTTGGGAAACTTTAGGCTCGTGTTTCTTAAGTAATTTTAAGTAAAAAAAGTTATATCAACATAGGTCCGATTCGGAACAGTTATCGAGCTATGGCATGTTTAAAATAATAAAAATTATAAATTTTATGTTGACTTACAAGTGAAAGAAACAAAGACTAATGTAATGTAATGTTTTGGTTTTCCTTTAACAAATCGTAATTCGATGACTTTTTCGAATCGGACCTACGTTGATATAACTTTTTTGCTTAAAATTATTTGAGAAATTCGCCCCTAAAGTTTGGCATATTTCTCCAGGAGACACCCTGTATAATATAAAAAATTAGAATACCTAATTATTTTAAAATTTGCGTAAAATTTATATAGGTAAGTATTTCAGACAAAATGCGCGGAAAAATAAGTTTGAAATATTCCTAGAACCTAACCTCCGCGTTACACGAAGGTTACCTGTATTTAGTTGTCTACAGTGCCATTTCAAACGTTTCTGAACACCTTTTATATACCTATATTCGCGTATAAATAACGTGATAGGATGTTAAAGTTTCCGATTGGTTTCGTCACTTATTTTGAAAATTGTATTTATACCTCTACTACTAAAAAAAAATAATAAATTTAAACTTAATTGTTAGGCTCAAAAGATTCTCCATTTATCTAATTACATTTAAAATTTGTCATGTTCTTGTTATAACCCCGCATTTAAATTTTAAAACTTAATATAAGATTCATCATAATTTTATTGTAGCTAAATAAATGAAGTTACACTTCGTCCAAACCTATATGCAATCATATCATCAATGAAAGGTTACTAGATGATGACGTTTCACACAGTGCTGTCACCTCGTACCTCGTATTTTTACAGTTCTAATAAATTGTAGTCTTTCTTTATACCATCTAATATATGCGCAAGTAAATAATCTATAGAATATGTCACTTTCCAAACTTTAAACCGAATTACAAATAAACAATGTAGAAACTTTTTTTTTTTGATGACGTGTATTGCACATAGGTTTGGATAGGCCATAGTGTTGATCTTTATTATAAGAAAATTATATTTGTTTTCTTTTTATTAATTTTGTTAGGCATGTAGATATAATAAGTATACGATACATAACCTGGGCGAATTAACTGGGAATTTCATAACAAAACGAGTTTTAAACTTCTAAACGAGAAAAACAAATCTTATTTCAAGTATTTCTTAAATACTAAACTTATATTACACATTGATGGATGTAATCTTCAATAACTTCATAAAACTTTTCGACATTAAAATATAAAATTGCTATATCCAAATTCAATTTAAGTACTTTTAAAATGTTAATTTGTAAATTAAACAACAGCCATACGATTAGTAAAATTTTCTTAATATACTAGTTAGCGAGTGTCTAAAACCGCTATATCCTTTTTATATTTTACGTTTTTATTGTTAATATTTGAATATGTACGATAGCTTAGTTATCTATTAGGGTTAAACAAATCCAAACAAGAAGTTTAACTGCAATTCGAAAATCGAAATTGAATAAACGCAAACTTTTACTTTTCTTCGTATTATCTAATCTAAAAACTTCTTCGATTTGTTTTAGAATTTAAAACTCTACGTAAAAGTCATCGCTATAGTTAAAATTACAATTTAAAGAGGCGTTTATTTTATACGAAGTAGGTAAAACGGGTGATATCTACAAAAATAAAGAAAACATTATTAAACGATATTATTTTTTAAATCAGTTAAGTTATCTTTATAAAATTATCTAACAAATAAATGTATTAAAAGTACAATTAGAATTTATTGCTATTCGCCTTATAATTTTATTATTGATTTTGTATAATTTTATTAAAAAAGAACTTACGAGGATAATTGTGTGGGTCCTGTATAGGTGGATGTCCACGTGACATGCAAAGCGTGAACATGACGGGTGCCGGTACAACACTGACAAAACACAGAGGGGATCACACCCTGCGCCTCGGCGCCTGTCGATTCATACAATTTTCGCGTCGACGTCGTCGATTTTACTAAAAGTCTATTGCTACAATAAATAAAATTCAATTTTACCAATATTAAACTCGATGCTTACTTTTTAAAAAATTGATTATTAAATCGTTGTTTATTTATTTCGTTTTTTAGTAAAATTCTGAATTATAATATCGTAATAAGTGTTACATAAGTTTACTGTACAAATATTTATTAATTTCGGTTAGTCAGCGGCAATGTTATAAAACTAAATCGATTACCACTACCTACTTATTACTAGGTAAATAAAAAATTAGATAATGTTTCAAAATTTATTGGACTGATGTGTTACTATTGATTTTTTTTGTTGAAACGGTCAAATTAAGGATTAATTTTAAAATTCAACTTTATACATCCAATAAATTTGTCCGAAATAGCATATCGACAGGTTAATGCGATTTTATTGAAAATAAAATATGTAATAAAGAATTTAAAAGGGCTAAATTTCACGATTACGATAATCTGACAATTATTGTTTTATTTAAAACCTATTTAACTGATTTAAGATTTAATAACTGTTTGCAAAATTTATTTTGATTTATCTAACAGATATTTATCATATTATATATAAGTACCTAAATATTGCACATATGCGAGAAAAGTGTCGCAAGTCTGTTTCGTTTTATATGTTCCAACTGGAACATGATTACTGTGCTTATCATAATTTGAAACTGTAATATTGTTTTTAATAAGAATATAGTCTTCCATAAGAAATATTTCAAATTGGAGACAGTTTTGTTGATCAAAATCTGCAATACTCTCCTAAATTAGAAACAGTTTTTTGCTATTTCTGAAAAAACTCAGTTTTTGAGTTGTGACACTTTTCTCGTTCGTGTAAAACGCACGTAGAAACGTTTGTTCGAACAATATTGTTTCTGTTGTCAATATCTGTCAGATAAAATTATCAGAAGATGTAAAGGTTAGCCCTTAATCATAAGGTAATTAAGTAGATAAAACATTGAGAGGATGTTCAGGTTCCGCAAGCTTGCAAAATCTAGATTCGGTCCAGACATGCACGAACCTATAGATAGGTATATTAGTCCGGATCGTCGTGCAATATCGGCCACCATCTTTCTTTATCATGTGCCCAACCTCTACAGTTTATACACTGGCTCCAGTCTTCCTCAAATGTCTCTGTAGGTGTTGTCTTTTGTTGACACATTATTTCCACTAAATTCAGATTCGTTTGAAGTCTCTTCGTGCATGACTATCCTACTCCTTTCTGTTTTTTGAAGCACCACGACTTCACCTCACAGCTTTCTTTAAATCTTTTTCCAATTTTCTATTTTCTGCTTGTAGGTAGGTATATTTCCATAGCAAAGTTTAGAAAAGAAAAGAAAAGTTTCAAATGTTTTAATTGGTTTACACGATCGAAAAGTAAATAAAAAGCTCTATCAGAATAGTTGAAAAAAAAATCTATGGGGTTATTAAAGAAAAAAATGAAAGCTGAACGCTGCATCGCTGATCTCTAAAGAAATATCGTTCATAATTTCCAACTAATTTGTAAATAATTTCATATCATTTGCAAATAAATAGGATTCGATAGGGCAATTCTCTAAATAATCTAGATGAAGGCCTAGGGAGTGATGCCTGAGACATCCTGTACTAACTGAATTGTTAACATTTTTTAAATAAAATCTGGATGAATATTTATTGCGAAACTAACTTCAAAAATTTTCAATACGTCCTGTTTGGGTTTATACATATTGTTTTATCTATAATTTAAAAAGATAGTCCCGGGGTGCGGTTTACACGAGAGACGTTGCTTATCCAATTCTCGTTGACTAACTGCTCTTGTTGATGTTCCTCGCAAACTCTGGGATGGAGGTGTCTTTGCAGTGAGGCACGACTTTCTTCTACTTTCTATTACGATGTAACACGTCCGTTTTTAAGAATTATGACGTAAACTCCTCCCGACATATCTTTTAGAACTGAATTATATGCATACCTGCACTACGTTATATATATATATTATAGATTCATGTGTAAAAAGAAACTGGAGGGATGTACAAACTGCGTAAGTGTAACTTTAAGCCTATTATATCGCATAAATCGTAGCCAGTACTCCTTATTGGTGTAGGAGTATATAGGAGTTCAAAATTGCTTTTCATATTATTTAAGCAAATCTCTAGAGTCTAGACGATGCAGAACGTTCATATTTTGTTACTGTTAATAAGGTGTTTCTGGTAAAGTTTCTGGTCTGCGCATTCGGTTCTTATTTTTTTATTCTACTATTGTTTTCGTCGTCGATTAGATATAAATTAGAAAAATCAACACTTGAACCTTAAATCGTATATTGTTATTGAAAAGTTTCAGATGTAAGACCAAATTGGTTTACACGGTCGAAAAGAGAATATAAAACTTTATAAGGATAGTTTAAAAAGTATCTATGGTACTATTAAAAAAAAAAAAGTTGAAGGCAGCATCTCTGGCCTTCAAAGAGATGTCGTTCATAATTTACCACTAACTTGTGAAGAATTTATTACTATTTACAAATATATAGGGTTCGATGAGACAATTCTCGAAAATAATCGAGATATAGGCTTGAGGAGTGAAGTCCGAAACACCCTGTATTGCTACATATTTATGTAAGTATCTATATCATAAACGAATTGATCACAAATTATTATTATCTATCGAATATAGTCAATAATTAAATAATATTTCTCGTTAAAATCTGATTTAGTACAATAATTAAGAATTATATCTTATATTAAATTTAAAAAAAAAATTGCAGGTACGCCTCTGCCTAACTCATTCATAAGATGTCACTTTTGTTTACAGTTGTTTATCAGTAAAATTACTTTTACATTATCGACAGTTTTAAGAACGTGTATAAATATTTATTTAGCGTCGTAGTAACATGAGCCTACAAATTTTCATTATCTGTGTATTAATTTTCTGTTTTATTCCAACGGTCATCGAGATTCTTTGTGAGTAATTGCTTTATATATGCTTATTATTTATTATTAAATCATTTTCTATTATGACAGAAATCGTATTTTAAATGGCTATTGTTTAACCCTGGATTAAATATTGTTAAAAGCGTTTTTACTTATATAATTTCATAGGTAATTTGAGCTACCTATTAGAATCTAGTTCGTAGTTTCAATTATTTTCAATTCACTCGAAATAATATCAGTTTGACATCAGGTAAACAATTGAAGGTTTTACCAGTGGCGTAACTTAAAAAAATCATGAGAGCATTCTAGATTTAAGAATTAATATATGACCTTTCCAAACCTATAGCTTATCCAAACCTATATGATGTTCACGTCATCAATATAAGGTTACTAGATGATGACGTTTCACGCGGTGCTGTCACCTCGTACCTTGTATTTTGACAGTTCTGATAAATTGTAGTCTTTCTTTATACCATCTAATATGTACGCAGGTAAATCATCTATAGAATATGTCACTTTCCAAACTTTAAACCGAATTACAAATAAACAATCTAGTAACTTTTTGTTGATGACGTGAACATCATATAGGTTTAGATAAGCTATATATGCAATTTACGTCATCAACAAAAAGTTACTAGATTGTTTATTTATAATTCGGTTTAAAGTTTGAAAAGTGACATATTCTATAGATGATTTACTTGCGCACATATTAGATGCTATAAAGAAAGACTACAATTTATTAGAACTGTAAAAATACGAGGTACGAGGTGACAGCACTGTGTGAAACGTCATCATCTAGTAACCTTTTATTGATGACGTGAATTGCATATAGGTTTGGACGAAGTGTAGGTATATTGCCTACCTGAATTCTACTTTATAGTTTTGTATATATTTTTGTATATTTACTTTCATAAATAAATGAACAAATTCTAATTATTGTAATTACACACACATGAATCATCAATCGTTAAATTTTTAAATCTTAAGAAATTGTCATCCACTATTTACTTTAGGTACACTTCGTCCAAACCTATATGCAACACGTCATCAATAAAAGGTTACTAGATGATGACGTTTCACACAGTGCTGTCACCTCGTACCTCGTATTTTTACAGTTCTAATAAATTGTAGTCTTTCTTTATACCACCTAACATGTGCGCAAGTAAATCATCTATAGAATATGTCACTTTCCAAACTTTAAACCGAATTACAAATAAACAATCTAGAAACTTTTTTTTGATGACGTGCATTGCATATAGGTTTGGATAGGCCATACCTACTTAAAATATTAGAAACCTTTAAATATCTAGAAGTTCTATCTTTTTAAATACATAAGGTATTTAATTTTAAAATGAACTTGCCACCGAGCACTGAGTTATTAGGTACCTATATTACCGTTATATTATTTACGTACCATGGTTAGTTTCTCTGTTTTTGTATTAAATGTAAGTAAACAATTATCAAATATATACCTATTCATATCATTTGGATTAGTTTTCTATTTGATAGTTTAAGACCGGTTTTTTGATCGTCGGTTAACTCTGATCATCAGTCAAACACTATAGAAATGATTATTGGAAAAAAAGTGAACAATACTAAGGGATTTTTTCGAGATTTCGCAAAAATTTTAAATCGACTTAAAAACGTGTAGTTTGTCATTTTTTTGCTTGTTATATTCAGTACTTCCAGCGATTTACTTTTATTTACTTTACTTACTTTTTTTTCGCTTTTATTTGCTTTTAGTTTGAGAAATATTTACTCCATTTACTTTTTTTAATGGGGTGTGTCGCTGGAAGCCCTGTCAATTAATAACGATCGCGTTCGGGAACACTCAACGATTTAGTTTAGCAATTATGTGCGATTGGTTTAATTCTTCGTATCCTCCAATCACATACAATTGCTATCTAATAACATCTCAAAATTTCATAACTGCAAGTTTTTAATTTAAATGGATGAATATTATAGGGGGTTCACACGACACGAGCTTATCAAAACCCGCTCATACATCGTCCATTCATTTAAAAAGCAATTCGCACATTCATCACGATAAACCGCCAGAAATTGTCTAAAATTTAATTTAAACAATATTAGGTGCCGAATATCCTATTAGTAGTCAGACTGGTACCGTTTCAAATTCAAACACTAACGGTTGGCCCAGACTCCAGTACTACAACTATAATAATGACACATGGACGTATCAGTTTACAACTCCTTGGCCCACATTGGGCAATAGACAATTTCCAAACTATCAAAAAACGACTTCTCGTTCTACTTTGGACCAAACGCGTCAAAATGTAAATTATCCAATATGGGTCCAGCCAACACAAACTGTTCCACAATTTCCCACTTCAGGGTCCTCGACATTTCTTAGTTCGCCCAGAGAAGCGCCTTTATCCAATCATTCCGAAGTACTGGACGATGAATTGAGAAGATTTTCCGATAACTTATTTGAACAAGACGTTAACAACGCAGCTAGTTTTGTTACAATTAATTACCAAGGGAAAACAACTTCCGGATCAAAAGTCGATCAAGCGCCGTTACCGTAAACAAATACGTAATACCACCAAATATCAATAAATATTAACACATTATTTACAGATTGTTAAATGTACACAGACATGCTTTTAATATACCGACAATCGCGAAACTAATGGTTTTACACGATAATTATCTATTAGAAACTAATGCAGTTGAAAACGTTAATTTTCAAGAACAACAGGAAGAAAATAATTTCTTAGATGCCGCAATAGCCACCCCTGTAATGCAATTAACAAGAAACTTTCTTGTAGAAAAAGGTTCGTAACTTGCTTTTTGACTTTCCATTTCTAAAATTAAATTTTAGGAAGAATAGGTAACGATCCGAACGAATTCAAAAATATTTTAAAGGAAATTTGGTTCACGACGTACCCGCGAAAACGCGGACAGCTCGGATCTAGCGGTTTCGAGCACGTTTTCTTAGCCGAAATTAAGAATAATCAAATTTCCGGATTGCATAACTGGATTTATTTCAATCAGGAAGAGCAAAAAAATAATATTAATTATTTGGGTTATTTGAAAATATTCGATTTGGGAAATGTAAGTATTTCATTATTATTTTTCGTGAAAGTATAATTTAAATACATATATGGAAAATATAAAGTCGGTATTTCGAAAAATGTATTGTAACTTGAAACGGCATTACTTGACCATGTACATCAAAGTCCAAAAACATCAAAGTGCACGTTTAACAGAACGATGACGCGGATATCGCTTTTCGTTCGACACTAATTGCTAATTTTCTTTTTGTTCGTTAGCATTTTGAATTTGGAACGAGCTGTTCTTGACGATCATTTTATTATATTTACATTTAAATTAAGACAATGGCATGACGTGT
This sequence comes from Rhagophthalmus giganteus, assembly GCA_036326145.1. Lineage (NCBI taxonomy): Eukaryota > Metazoa > Arthropoda > Insecta > Coleoptera > Rhagophthalmidae > Rhagophthalmus > Rhagophthalmus giganteus. The sequence continues at coordinate 50,904,725 of JARFJA010000001.1, forward strand.
AATAGAGAATTTACATTAAGCTGATAAGGTATAGGCACTACAACAAAGACTGTTTAAACCAAAAATATAATATAGGTATTCGGGATGTGGGTGGGTTTTATGATTTATTTTTCGTTTATGGCTGTGGTCTGACCTGTCTGTGGTCAGTCTGTTTTTGGGAACGTTTACTAAATTGCGTTAATAATTACAAGCACAAACGTGCCCGAGATTCGAGCCCGCGACCGTATATGCGTACTAGCAGAATGACTGGCTTTTTATGATTTAAATGTTAAAAAACAGGACTTTAAGGACATTTGATTAGTATTGAAATATTTTCCGCTGCTAATAAAACATGAAACTCCAGTAGGTACCTATATTTTGAATTTATTTTTGTTTTCAATATTTTACTCGCAACGATTAAAACAATGAATGTTTCACGTATAAAATTAAATATTATTCTATAATTTGAAAGAATTTTACTTCATGCGCAATAACATATTATTTAATATTTTTTAGAAAGGAGCAATTTTGAAAACTCACTTCACGTTTCGCGGTTTAGATAAGCCGGTTGATGGAATATTTATTGGAACAAGTCCCGAATTTGAGATGGCTTTATATTCGACATGTTTTCTACTACGTTCTGACAGAATTTGTCCATTGCGTTTGGCGGGAAAAAAATTTATAATTCGCACTTTCACATTTACATACCAAGGAAAAAAATTAATAGGCAGTGCATTTCCTGAGATTTAAGTTAAAATTTGATTAAGTAATTGTAAAATGTAAAGTAAGTACGTGCGTCATTTTCATTTTCGAATAACAAAATTTGTTACGATAATAGATATTAAAAAAGTAAATTGAATTTTTAAAATAAAATTACTGACGGTGTATTGGAAATATGACGCCATATAAGACATACTACGTTTGCTTTCTTGATTAAAGAATAGGTACCAGCATACCTTTTGTAATTGTAAACGATTAATTATTTTTTGCAATAAACGTAGTTGATATATGGTGTTCGTTTTATTTGTAATGTAATATAGATACGCTATTGCTAAATATTGATAAAATCATAATCGTCATTATACGATATATATGTACTTCAAGATAAATATATCTCCATGTTGGAGGTCAACAGTTAAGTGTATAATATAGTATTAGAGTTAAAATATTATTCGGTAACTAGACCAGTTAATTAATTAACCTCTTTATATCAAAAAATATGCATTTAAAACTATGTAGAGATCGTTCAAAATTTAGTATCATAATCCGTAATTTTAAAAATAGGCAATTTATATATAGAAACTATCAAAGCGATAGAGTGTTTGGTTTTAGAAAACGTTTCGAGTCCAAATACAATGGTAAGTTGCAAACCGTTTCAATGAATCTCGTTGTATTTCGTATACTTTCTTATAGTACCTCAAGAAATTTTACAGAGTAGATGCAAAGAAAGCAATTTTTATCGGTTGGTAACAGCATTCAAACAATATGCACACATCAACGCCGATATCAATCCAGTATCTTTTAGCCAACCTCTAAGGTAAAATTATTATCGATACGTAATTACTAAAACGGAGACAAATATTGTTTTGTCCTTTCTAGTATTCGTCCTGAATTAAATCCCGAAAGATATGGTCTCGATCTATCTGACAGGGTTTCTTTTAAGGGAATTATTAATCATGAACAAACTGAAGGAACCGTTTCCAGTGCCATCGATTTTTTATGTAACATATATCGAAAAAATATTAGCGCCGAATTTTTACAATTGGAGGTAAGGATTTCAAAAAGTTTCTCGATCATTTGGCCTCTCTAAATTGCACATAGTTTTGATCACGAGTACCTATTATTAAGAAACGCTCGCGAAATCAAAACATTTATTATAATCAGTAATAGATATTTGTATATTCATTGAGTATGTTGATACAACGATGTCATTTCGAATTTTTCGAATGGGCGCCATGGGTGCTAAACAAATTATTTAGATAAACCGTCATTTCAACAAAAAAAAACAACAAATTTAAACATACTTAACATGTATTCCAAGTGTTTCATTTCTATTTTTGACGAATATAACGACGTCAACTTTGCAAATTAATTTTTAGTTTTTTAGAATGAGGAAGAAATAGAATGGTTTAGTAATAAAATGGAAAATATGCATCAAAACGATTTAAATAACGACGTTAGATTAAACGTGGCCGCAGAACTTTTAAAATCACAGACTTTCGACAATTTCTTGGCAAATAAATTTCCTGGGTTGAAGCGTTATGGCGGTGAAGGTGCCGAAAGTATGATGGCGTTTTTCTACGAATTTTTTAGGATTAGCGCCGAAGGTAAAGACTGCATATAGTGTACATTTATCGTTAACAAATGCTTGTATATTCATTATAATTATACGTTTATAGATAATATTGAACAGATTGTGATTGGAATGCCACACAGAGGACGTTTAAATTTTTTGACTGGATTGTTACAATTTGACCCAATCAGAATGTTTGCTAAATTGAAGGGCTTTCCAGATTTTCCCGATAAGTATCGTGCAACCGGAGATGTCCTCAGTCACTGCAGTACTTAAATTATTATTTTCAACGTGACCATTTGTTTTCTAATGTTTAGTTTTGTAGTTTCTTCGACCGATTTAATGGCCAACGACAAATCGGTACACGTGACTGTACTTTATAATCCATCACATCTTGAAATTATTAATCCAGTGTCTATGGGAAAAACACGAGCTAAACAGTTAATCTCAAAAGATGGAGATTATTCGGAATCTGGGAGATGGAGCGATAAAATATTAAATTTACAAGTAGGTATAATTGAATAAATTCATTTTGATAAAAAAAATTACGCTGATGGGCATTTTAAAAGGTTCATGGTGATGCCGCTTTCATTGGCCAAGGAGTAAATCAAGAATGTTTGGAATTAACTAATGTTCCACATTTCGAAATTGGTGGTTCTGTTCATCTGATCGTTAATAACCAAGTTGGATTTACAACACCATCAGATAGAGGCAGATCATCCAGATACAGTTCTGATTTAGCTAAAATTATTAATGCTCCAATTCTACACGTAAACGGAGATTATCCAGAGGTAAATTAGCTGATAATATTTAATGATATAAAAGAAACAGATTACTTACGTTAAATGTATAAAATTAACGCGCATTTAAGCTTTTCTTAAATAAATCTATAAAAGCGCTGTTTAAACATACTGTGTTAGTCTTCATGTATACTGGGGATCTCCAGAAAAACTAGCACCGCGGAGTCACACCACGTCAATATTCATCCAAGCCATGACATTGTCCATCTCAGATTTTCATAACATTTTGTATACTTATTAAACACCATTTAATATACCAAATACCGAAATTTTGAAAGTGCTTACCAAACCATTCTTCAGCTTATGTAGGTATAACATATTATAAAGGAATAAAACGGTGGGAAGATTTCCACACCACTTTTGAGGTAGTCTCTTAGGTGCGTTATTTCTGTAAGATCGAGACTTCGCCTATAGCCCTACTGCACCAATATAGTCCGCTATCAGAACATAAAGTTCTGTGGGACTCTCCTGCACTTAACTAAACAGTAAACAAGTCAAGGTGAAAACAACATCTTGAAGCTGCTCTATGTAGGTACAGCGAAACGTTAACATTTTTCGTATAATATTTTTTAATACGGATAATGCCTAACTAAATGCTGGACGAGTTCCCTAGACGAGTTATTTTCCCTATCGCCAGTTTCCAGAGGAGATTGAAGATGAGACCTTATAATTTATTCATCGAAATCTCTTCTGTTGATTATGGGCTTGCAGTATTATACACACTTTACATTTCACCGTATTTCACCAGTCACCATGAATGCGAAAATACAATCGCGAAACTGGACCGCCAAATATTTAAGACGGGCCTAACCAAGTTCCTATCCAAGAGCCTTATCAATAAGGCTATCTGAATTTGTGTTAGAGCTAAAAGTCATGTATTCACACTTTATAAATACATGAAGAGTTAGTCGACAAAATAAAATCCTTCACGCATACGCGAATAATATACGACGCCGAAGTTTAATAATACACTGAAACAATCACCACCGCCTTGAATGACGCGAAAGAATTGAAATCATTTTGTCGGAATTATGTTATTGATAAATGCATTTAAAAATAAATACTAGAAAACCCCGTTTTTATATTAGAAAGTTTCTCTTTTTTGTTCGAATTCTGATAAAGTTGTGAAAGTAGTTATACACATGTTCTGTTAATTGCTTTGCATTTTATATCAGTTCAATAAAAAGGCGATCGAACATTTGACTAATTTATTTGTCGTGACGGGATAGTTTTCCATCTCTAAATATACCTATACACAATTTATTTTTAAATTGAGAATAAAATACAAGAACTCTTTGATTAGAGGCAATCGAGTTTTTTCGAAAACGAGTTATTTATATCGTTCAATTGCAAAGTCTGAACTTTATATTTTGCCAAAAATGTATAATAAATACCTATATAACTAAATGTTCAATTAAACCCTTAAAACAGTTTTCCTAGATTTTAGACCAATGAAACATTTCTTTTTCCAACTTCTCCAAATGCTTTTGTGAACATTTGTGTAAATTTTTAAAGATAAAATTCAATTAATCATCTTAGAGTCTTGGAAAGGGGATGTTCAAAAAGGAATATGATCCCGATGAACTTTTAGTCAAGTAAAAAAATAGAGAAATGTACCTAATTACCTATAATATAGTATAACATATTATAATTTGGTAGACTGCTCTTTCAGAACAGTTACAAACAAATAAGCCTAATAGTACTAATTATGTGATGTAGGTAGTAGAAAATATAATATGTATAAATACATCTATTTTTAGTTGGTACTAAAAGCTGCACGAATAGCAACCGAATATCAAAGGAAATTCAGGAAGGATGTTTTTGTAGACATGAATTGCTACAGACAATGGGGACATAATGAACTTGATGACCCCACCTTTACAAATCCCAGTTTATATAAAATTATCCATTCCAGAAAGTAGGTGCCTAGTATACCTAACTAATAAAATAATAAGTATGAGTAATATACATTTCTGTTATAAATACAATCTTTTTAGAACAGTACCTGATCAATACTGCCAGCAATTAATTAAGGAAGGTATTATGACTGAAATTGTCATGAAAAACATTACAGAAAATCACTATGCCTGGTTAAATGAAAGATTAGCAGCGGCCGAATTTTACAAACCTGAGGTATGAACAATGGTTTTTTCTATATAATAAATAATCTTATAGAATTTTAGGATCCGTGTTTCAAGAAACATTGGGAGGGATTTCAGCAAGCCCAAGAAGTCGTCACTACATGGGATACGGGCTTCGACACAAGTTTGTTGAAATCGATTGGAATAAAATCAGTTACATATCCTGAAAGTTTTGTATGCACCTATATATAATCATTTTTGTTTATGGTGTTTACTGAAATTGCACATTTTTAGAACGTTCATCCCCATTTACAGAAGACTCATGTAAAATCGAGACTTAGAAAAATATCTGAAGGGCGACAAATTGATTGGTCAACGGCAGAAAGTTTAGCTTTCGGTTCTTTACTCTACGAAGGTATAACTTTTGAATTGTTAACTCTTATAAATAGTAGGTAATAAGATTCAAGTTTAGGATATAATGTAAGAATTAGTGGGCAAGATGTGGGTCGAGGAACGTTTTCGCATAGACATGCAATGCTCATCGATCAACAAACTAACCAAATACACATTCCTTTAAATGAAATTGATGCTAATCAGACAGGATTCTTGGAGGTACATATCTACAATTTTTTTATATTGGTTTTAAATTAATAAAATCTTTTAGATTGCAAACAGTACTTTGTCAGAAGAAGCTGTTCTAGGATATGAATACGGAATGAGCGTAGAAAACCCGCATAATCTCATTATATGGGAAGCTCAGTTTGGTGACTTTTTTAATGGAGCACAAATACTTTTTGATACTTTCATTTCAAGCGGAGAAGGTACCTATATACTTAAGATTTTCAATCACAAAAATAAGTTTTTAAGCATAGGTATATTTTTTTATAGCTAAATGGTTGTGGAGTTCCGGTATAGTTGTTTTATTACCTCATGGATATGATGGTGCAGGTCCAGAGCATAGTTCATCACGAATAGAAAGATTTTTGCAGTTAACAGATTCGAAAGAAGATCAAGTGGATGGTGATAATGTTAATATGCAAGTTTGTCAGCCCAGTACTCCAGCTCAGTATTTTCATTTGCTCAGAAGACAAGTATGTTAAACTTATTTTGTTTGTAATACATTGTACGTAATGGTTTCAGATGGTTAGAAATTTCCGAAAACCCATCGTTGTGATTGCTCCTAAAACTCTACTGAGGCTGTCGGCTGCTACATCAAATTTAGACGATATGGCTCCCGATACAAACTTTTTACCGGTCATTGGTAAGAGCACGTCTTCCATCGTTATTATTAGTGGCTACAATCCATGATGCCCAAAAGTAGAGTTTCAAGTTAATTTAAAAAATCATAAATTATAATATATTTTATAGATGTTTCTTAAATCATGAGAAAATGAAATGATGAATGAAATTCGTCTTAATTGTGCCAATTTAAAACACTTTGTCATTGTACGAAAATAATTTGTAATTCGTTCTTTAAAATTTTAGGCGATTCTGAAATATCAGATACAAAATCCATACAAAAAATAATTTTCTGTTCGGGAAAGCATTATTATTCGCTTCTTGATAAAAGAGAGTCGCTACAAGCAAAAGATACGGCTCTAGTAAGAATTGAAAGTTTTTGTCCCTTTCCTACACTAGAACTTCAGCAAGAGCTTCAAAAATTCTCAAACGCAAATTGTAAGTATTAAAAGATTATATTTCAGATTATTACCTTGTAAATATTTATTTTCTTGCAGCGTTCATATGGAGTCAAGAAGAACCACGAAATATGGGAGCCTGGACTTTTCTAAAAACACGTTTTGAAAATCTTATCGGAAAAAGAGTAAGTTTTCTCTTATAATATAAAAATAGACCTTATATCTGGTCATTTCTAATTTTAGATTGAATACAGCGGCAGAGACTTTTTGCCAACGCCTGCAGTAGGTGTAGGTAAATGGCACCAGCAACAAGCTACAGAAGTAATCACGAAACCTTTTGAGATGTAACATTAATTTTGAATAAAATAATTTTATTGTATAGAACTTTTAATGTTATCCGTATATTTTTGTATAATAATGTACACGGTACAATACAGTGTGCTAATGCTACTAATGATGTGTCAGTTTGATCTACAAGCCTGACCATTTATTAATGTAGTAACTTATTCTATCGCACTTATGTTAAGAATTAGTATAATTGTAGAAAGACATATGTTACAATATGATATACACAGACTATAATTATATTCGGATCGTTCAAGCACTTAAAACTGATTAGGCTGTACTTCACCGATTCGCTTTTTTTTTAAATCAAATAAATAAATAGTAACTTTTGCAAGTTCTAGATGCCTAAACTTTTATGATAAATATATTAATTACATAACTACTTCCTTATCTTTCAGTTTATTCATTAACATTTGTTATTGAAATGAAATCACAAAAATCTATACTTATTATTAATCAATTAGGCTATAAATTTTCATTTAAGAACAGTAGAAATGGGCAGGAGCTTATTAAACAACAAACAAGATATAAACGAACCATAAATTATCGTAATAATATTCGGTTTCTAATGATTTATAAAAAGTAACGTTTTAAACAAAACAATGGGCAAGAATAATTTATAAACAATAAAAAGTTGCACGAAAAAGCATCATAGGTAATATTAAAATTACATACTTAAAAACTATTAATAAATTTTAAAATTGAGTTATATTATGGCACTCTTTTTTCTTGTTCAATTGATTTCATCCATTTTAAAATATTAACAATGTACTAACTAGTTTCATAAGAGCTGACTTTGTAATTGAAAAGTTTATATTTTAAAAATGTGATAAAAATACTGACCAATGAAATATTGCAATCTACACATTCATAAAATACTTCTTACATTAGTGACCGTATCACACAATCATTTTTGATACTCTATTTACAACACTACTAGTTTGTTAAAGCTCTATATACTAACATAATGAATGCTTAAAATTGTACATCATTCATTTGGAACATCAAAAAGCGTCTCCTAATAGTATGTATAGGTAATAAATAATAATAGGTATGTAAATAATATTAATTAATAGATTTAAAGCACTCACGATCCAATATTAAGTAATAATAGCTGCCTCAGTTTGATTTTAACTTTAACATTATGATATTTGTTAAAAATTTTAAATCAATAAAATTAAATCGAATTTCATTACTTTTAGTTACATTTTAATATATCGTATTTGACATTAAAATTACGACAAATATTTCATCAATATTATGTTTGCAAAATTAGTTTATAATGGGAAAATTAATACTTCAAAGCTTTGTAAAGTCACTTGGTGATCTTTTTGAATAATAATTCATTTGCCAATTACATACACTCGGAACAAACATTATATCTAAACAGACTTACAACAAATTACTAATGCTACCATAAAGTAGTAAATAAAATATGTACATCAATAACAATATATACAATAAAGCATCTTAGATGTCGCATTATTAAAACATTTGCATTAACTAAAAATTTGGCTTTTGCAAACATTTTCAAATGATAAACAAACAAATTAATTTATATAAAATAGAACATAATTGTGCTAGATCCATATCAATAATTCATAGCTACAATTTCGAAATATACACGATATTAAATTTATTAATAAAAATTTATATCGATATTTTTTTTAAAGTCAATTTTTCGTTATTTATTTAGATACTGCATTAACAATAAGATTAAAATATTGAACATTTTATTAGGTTTTAAAAACCTGATCGAGACAAATTTTTCAACGAGTTCTTGATTATTAAGAACCATGTTTTTTTATGTTACCAAGAGAAAATTAAAAAAAACACAAATTGATCAATGCGTGTAAATTTCTAAGTGCATTTATTATACACATTAGCTGCTTTCTTTTGTTTTAGAGTTCAGTATCGGATTGAAGTACTTTGAGATTCATGATTAAATTCAAATTGAAATGGAATTTAAATGAGGGAACATTTAACTATAAATTCAGTATTAAATATTAATGGTGTTAATTAACTAACAGTCAGTTTTTAAAGATTAACTATTTTCAATTATAAATATGTTATTGTTGGTAAATTGTTTAATCACTTTAGTTTTTGTTTAATCCAACTGAATGATAAAAATAAAACGATTCAGAAGCGAAAGGGATTATAAAATATGATTTAAAATTCAGAGAACATGCTCAATTTAAATCATAATCAATTATACCGCATTTGGATTACAATAATATGTATTAGCAAGAGAAAGCAGCTATTTCTTCAAATAATTTAATCTCGGATCAGTTAAATGTTTGAATATCGATGTGAATGATATAGAATGGTGTTCTCAATTTTTTTACAGTGCAACCCAACAAATTTGTTTGTATTGGAAAAGGGTGCCATTTGTGTCCGTGTTAATGTTTAATAATTTCGCAATCCATAAAGATTTTGACACAACACATGAGTTGAGAAACGCCAATATAGAACACAAAACCGAACGAACTGTACATTGTAGCTTTAATTAATACGAATTGGACAAAATTAAAGTGTATTAAAAAATGCCTATTTCATCTTATGTAATAAATAAAAGGTAAATGTGCCAAAATGTAATTAATTCAATAAGTCGAATTTAATTTCTAAAATAATATTTTTTTAATACCTTCCAACTTGGCTAGAATTTCAAGCAGTACCTTATTCATTTTAATTTGTATGTAATACAAATGGCACATTTAAATTATTTATGAATATGATCAATAATGTTTCTATTTGATACACAATTTTGCAGCAGCTTATAATTTTGTAGTTAATGCAATTTAATTAATATTATTCTAAACATATTAAAATCAAAACGAATAGTAGTTTTTTTTTGAATGCACCGTTAATGTAACTTTCCATTTATAAAATGTACAACAAAATATTAAAACAATTGGCATGTATTTAACTACTTAAAACAAATTTCAACAATCAAATTTTAACAAATTATACATATCTGGAAAGCCACAAAATAAGAATGAATGTGCCTTTTAAAATATAATAAATAAAATCACTAACCTAATTCACTTAGAATATCATTAAATAATAGTTCAATTAAAAACAATAAAACCCTAATATCTAAAAGACCTACTGTACAATTTATTGATTTTTAATTATGTAGTACGGTTTACGCTTATATTTTACAAAACGCTTTAGCTATAATAAAAACGTACACTATATCTATTATTTATTTACTAATAAATCGTATAATACGAATATAGGATGTATCACTGACCATAAAGCTTTACGCCAACGATGATTGATAAATTTTAAAAGTAATCCAATTTTTTTACTATTACAATAGTTATAAATTATGGTGTTACTTGGTTTCTTTTAAATTGACTAATTTTCAAAACATTTGAATTGTAAGTTTATATAACTATTAAGTAGCTTATAATCTGGCACGAGAACATTCGGTTGCGTCGGAAATTACTTTATCTACAATTAATTCTTCCTAAAAATTAATACCAATTTTAATTAAATATATGAGTGCATACATTTTCTAAAACATTGTATGAATTGAGACGTATAAGATTCTTCATTTGTAATAAAATAAAAAATGAAAATTGTTTTTTTAGAATAAAAGAGAAAATTGAAAGCACGAATTAGCAAGGCAAAAAGAAATTACCTACATATATCAAAAATTTAAACTAATTTAATAATTTTAATCACGGTTTTATACACTATAAGTGAATTAATTAAACTTTACCATAATAACATCTGGAAGCCTGCGATGATTGTCCCTAATAACTACAAATAATAAGTGTATTGATCATCAGTCGTAACTCATAATGCCATGAAAGTTACATAAGCACTATTACACTACAGAGAACCAGTTAAATCTTGAAAATAACACTGCTGAAATGCACTTTACAACAAATTATGTTCAACCATAACACCACAAATTTAGTTAATAACATATTAATTAACCATTAATGTATGAGATTCCATTGGTGCAGCTGAATCATATAGAGTATCTGTATCCTGAGTTGGCTCACCTTGTAACTGACACTGATTTGTTAAAGTTCCTGCACCACAATCACAGAAGAATCTACAAAAAATATATATGCTTTTAATAAATATTAATGGAATTCTGGAACAGTTTCTTCCGAGTTACATACTTATAAAAATATTAAGGAAATAAGTGACATTGGATTTTTGAGACTAAATTTGTTTTTAAACTATACTTATCCATTCTAAAATTAGGTTAGTAAATTAAATTTCTAGTAAAAATAAACTTCATTTAAATTATAACACTTTTTGGTTTCAAATATTGTGCTAAGCATATCTACAATTTTTTTACATCTAATTATAAATCATCAAAATATAAAGAGTACTAACCTGTCATGTCTAATAAATTCAACATCGTGTCCAGCATGGCAAGTTTTGATGCAATTGACACATATTGCATTACGATCTGTGGTATTGCAAGTTTGACAACGATAGAAATCGTGCATGGGGAAAGATGTGTAACTTGAAATTTTGTATAAACATTGTCCATTTGCTACTGCTTTCTCGACAGCATCTTGATTATTGAAAATTTTGTTACCTCGCACTATCGGTTGCACACCACTGGCAAGGCATAATCCACCAAAACGATTATTAAAAATTTGATTAAATTCAAGAGTGGCCGTTGCATTATTAGTAATTTCTACACCGGCCGCCATTCCATCAAAGATCCTATTCCTCCTTAAAATCGGATGACTTTGTGTTGAAATTAAAACACCGGCCTGTGCATTTCGAAAAATGTCATTTTCTTCCAAAATTCCTTTACCGCCGTTAAAAATACAAATACCGCCATCGCGACCATCAAAAATTTTATTGCGTTTCAAGGTCGGGTTCGAATCCGTTTTAATCCAAACACCGGCCATTGCATTGTCGAAAATCTCATTTTGTTCTAACAAACCTAAACCGCCGTTATAAACAAGAACTCCCCCGTTCTGCCCGCCCCAAATTTTATTTCCCCGTATAACGGGATTACTGCCAGTTCTTATTTGCACGCCCGAGTATAAATGATTAAAAATATCGTTGTCCTCGAGTTTTCCATGACCGTTATCGTAAAAATACACCCCCACTTGTTTACCAGAATGAATTCGGTTCCGCCGCAATACAGGTGTACTACCTGTAGTAATCCACACTCCCGCCAGTGTGTTTGCATACACTTCATTCTCCTCTATTAGTCCTTGTCCTTTTTCATGCACATATATACCACCATGCTGCCCGTGATGAATTTTATTATGTCGAACAATTGGATCACTATTGGTTCTAATTTGAATTCCAGCAAGGGCGTTGCCGTAAATATTATTGTGTTCGATCAATCCTCTACCTTCACCAAAAATATATACACCACCCTGATGACCGTTATATATTTCATTACGTCTTATAGTAGGATTACTATTTGAAGTAATCCAAACTCCCGCGAAATTATTAGAGTGGATTTTATTATCGATAAACTGTCCAAGACCATTTTCGTGTACATAAATTCCACCTGTTTGTCCGTGATGTATTTCACAATGGACTACTGTTGGATTTGCTCCCGCTTTTACTTCAAAACCAGCTATTCTATTGTTGTGAATGTCGTTTGCTTCGAAATAACCCTGAAAAAAACTTTGATAAAATTATGTATGTCATTTTGTCGTGTTGCATCCGTACCAAACCATTGTCAAATGTAAATATTCCCACATCTCTTCCATGATGTATGTGATTTCGACGCATAATTGGATTGGCATAATTTTTCACCCATATACCAGCAAGTGCATTACGACTAATTTCATTATCTTCATACGTTCCCTGAGCATAGTCAGTGACATAAAGACCTACATTTTCACAGTCACTTATATCACAATGGCGAATTAAAGGATTTGCTCCTACACCACTAACACAAACAGCAGCACCAACTGCAAAATTAAAAATAAAAGATAGATGAATGTTCATAGACTGTAATGTTTTTGTTTTGACTGTTTTTACAATAATAAACATTATTTTGTAACTATGAGTTATTTAACTCTTTTATTGCAACATTTGTTTATATCTGAATGAACATTTCTGTCTGCTGACATAGGTATTCGAATTTATACCCATTTATTACCATGTGATAAGGTTTTAAAACAAAAATAATGTCAGATATACCGAGTGTTTTTCGAATTAATGTTGAGATACAAAGTTCGAGATAGCCAAGACTAACACGAACAAAAAAACATTATTATTTTTGTTTTGAACAAATTTAATTCATCTGCAGTTATAACCTTCAGTTATAAACTTCACGCTTTTCAATCAAACAAAACAACACACAGCCATCTGTTGAGTGAACATCAGCTGCTATTATTGAGCATTATGAGCTAGTTTATTATCGGTATTTAACCATTAACCATCTTCGAATGTGCCTAACCTTTTATATTATTTTTACAGATATAACTAAACAATCACAGTTGCAGTAATGATTAATAACCGTTTTATAAAAAGATTAATAAAATATAAAACCACTATATTATGCAAAATTAAATTTACTATATTTTAAGTATTTTCAGTTTCCTTGTTTAAAGAATAACTTTGGGTAATTTAACATGTCAAATATACATTTCTTCAATCAAACAATTGGAAAAAATGCTTATTAACAATGTGGACAAATTACATTTTTAAAATTTCAATATAAGTAAATTCTTAATAGTTCCCCTTTTGTAGGCTGTGAAATGTTGATAAGTAGCAAAGTAGGCTGCTATTATTTAAAGCTAAATTTCATGATTTAAAATAAATAATAGACATTTGGTTTAACTCGGCAATGAACAATTACCATAGAAATGCAATATTGCATTTGCAATTTTAAATCGACCAATAGTTGAATATAAAAATCAAGTTTATCTCTAGATGATCTTAAAAGAATTAGACTTTGTCAACTTCTACACAACTACAGTTTATAAATGAATCAAAACTGGCACACCTACACATTCAAGGTCCATAAATTTGTATCATAAATACAATCTTTTGGAAACATTTTTGGGGCCACGTGGTTTTACTTAATACATTTTTTAAATAACTTCTAAATTGTAGGTAAACATATTGAGTACATTAAAAATTAAACTAATCATTTGTTTTTATGTACAGTGGCCGCCACAGAAAATAAGACATGTCTTGAAGTAGATTTTGAAGAATATTTAGTGGTATGAAACGAACTTACTTGGTAGAGTAATAAATAATTTGCATAATCCGGACGTAGTTTTACGACTTTACTGTTCACCTATACCCACCTATAATATATTTTTTATTTCTTCCAGTCAAGCAAGTCCTATTTCTATTTTATTTATAATTTAAATATCTACTTATAACGAATTAAATGAAATTCGTTAATAAACAATAAAAGCTTAAACGAAATTAGAAGTAAATGAAATCTTTTGATTATACATTTTTTACTTTTTATACCTAGAAAATTGTTTTTGTCGATTGTTTTTCTGTTATAGTATCAAAAATTGCAATTGAGCGATGCGTAAAGAGCAAATACGCATCTAAGTTTTCATGTCATAAATTACATTTTATTTAAGGTAACTTGTTAAAAATAACGTATAAACCGAGTAAGATGGAAAATTTTTCATCAAAAGATAGTTGTTTGCAATATTTAATGAATTAATTTTACTATTTTATTTAACAAAAAAATAATAATTAAACATAAACAAGTCTAGGCTAAAGTTATCAAAGGCTAAGTGTGATGGCAGATCTAAATAAATAAATTCAAAAACAAATCTTTAATCATTTGATTAAACTGTAACAACTGTTTACTATACTGTTTTATTCCTATAATCTCGAGAAGTTGTTATTATTTATCTGCGCTTCCGCTTTTGTAAGTATTCGAAATGTGTTTTGAATGTCCCTTCATCAATAGTTACTTAACTTTTAAAGTGTGGTGTCCTATTTTCTATGACGTTCACCTTACCACATACACATATATCTATTTTGATATTAATACTTCAACACCAAAAGCTCATAACTTGTTTTCATGTTAACATCAATTATTTCGTTAACCTTTTTACTTGCAAAAAACTCTAATTATAATTATTTAAGCCGCTTTACATAGGTATAATATCGAATTTATTTATATTTAAACAAACATTTGCCAGCTATCGATCGAAAGGTTTGAATTTTGAGAAAAAACTAAAATAACATTTTCTTATAATTTAAAATGTAACGTTACTTACCTCAAATTATTCAATTTAAGTATATAATTATCACTTCAAACTAAAAATTAAAATAATACTCTTAATCTTTGACATTTTAATAGCTTTTTTTCTTTATAACTGAACTGCTAATGCTATAGTAAATAACCTAGAAAATTATGTTACATAATTAATAAAAAATGTACTCACCAACAGAGGTACTACGTATAATACAATGATCTATAGTAGGACTACAGTTTTCTCCTACTTCTAAACAGTAATGTTTATGATGTGGAACCGTGGATGTAACATCGGGAGAAAATTTAAGAGTCAAATGACCTGCATATGCCTGTTTTGCCCCCTCCACAAACATCACAGTTGATTCAGATTCACGTTCTAATATCACCGACTCTGCTACATTTCCTGGCGCAGCTCCTATTGAAATAAATTCAAATAGAACTCATGTTGATACCTATCAATTTTGAACTTACCCATAATTGCAACATCAGAATCGATAACCAGGAATTCTCCCCTGTAAGTACCTGCATGCAAGAATATGAGAGCTCCCTGATTAATGTTATCTGAAGCATCTCCATTTGTGCAAGTACTAGAGATAGCACCTGTAACGTTATTTGTACCACTACGTTCATCCGCATAATCTAATGCACCCTAAAATATGTTATGTAAAATTTAAAGTTATCTATCTGAGAATCGATTTTAAACGTACTTGTACAGTATTAAAATAACATAAATTTCGCCCTCGAAACTGTAAATCTTGATATCCAGGCCGAACATGAATCCCACGGTATAACTGTCGAAAAGATTCCTTCCAAGGATTTGCCAAATCTGATTCTTCTGGACTTATAAATTCAAAACTTCGTGGGGCCGGGTTAAATAACGGCAAGTCATACTCATACACACTTTGATATAAACGTTTCCTTCAAAAAGTAAATATTCCATTATTTGATATGATATTAATCGTTACCATATAATTTACATTACACAATTAATAATTATTATTAACGAAATTGGCAAGATGCATATTTTATTAACAAAAAATAAAACTTACCATATTTCTGTGTCATTTGCAATTGCTTGAAATCTCTTACATACTTGACTAACACGACATAAATCTTGTTCCAATAAATAATTAAAAATAGTAAGTAAAACTTCATCAGGTAATTCGTACTGCAAATAGTGAGCAGCCGTATTTGTGCAGCCTACAAAAAATACGTTATAAACATTTATTAAACCAAATTCGTAGGTAGTTAAAGTAACTCACTTTCGTAAGAAACTGAGCAAGTTCTTCTCGGGCGTTTGCGGGCTGGTAACATAGCGGATGTGTAACCCTGTGCAGATGTTGTGGGTGCAGCTGGGGAAGTGGGAGATCCAGCGGTTGCTGCACTAGTGCTTGGTCCTGCCCCGCACTCGTGGTGGGAGGGAGATTTCCTTCTCAGATCGTATGGGGAATGATGTGCTGGCACAGCACCTCCACTGGTTCCAGGAGCAGCTGCTGATGTGCCCCCGGAACCAGGGGCTGCTGTTGATAGTGCTGGAATGTTTTGATTCGGGACCGGACAAGAAGGTTCACATGGTTCAGCTAAAGACAAATAATAATAAACATTAAAGAACTTTTAAGATGTATCTCTTAGCAGTTGGGGAGATACTGAAAATTAAGTTTTTCAAAATATAATTCATATGTATTTTATATTAAAAAAAAAAACGAACGATAAATTCAAACGTAGATTAAAAACATTTATCAGACAGCACTAGAAACAAGAAAAATATATTTCTTTCGTCTTCCATTTTGCATTAATTACCTATATTTTAATTTATGTTTCTTTGCTTATCTGTCATTCATCTGTTTTTTTTTGCTAATATTTTTGCTAGGCTGAGAACCCTGTAATGAAACGTACACGGCGAGTGAATACACAAATGAAACCACAATACAAACGGCTTCTGCTCCTTTTTTTAGATTCTGTCTGCTGTTCAGCAGTTGAAACTTTCATTTTCAAAAATGAATCCTTCCTTCATCTTTAAAGTAGATTCCTAAATTAAGTGTCAGATAATCTATCAATCAAAATAATTATTTGCTTGTAATTAGAATGTATCGGCGACGTATTTAGGTTGATATTTGTGTATATTTATCTTGTATGTGGGCCGTCTTGTTATTTTTATTGGTTTTGTCCGACTTGGCCAATAAAACTTTGCTGTCTTAAATAGGCGAACGCAGCTGCTCTTTCGTACGGTCGAAATACACGTTCCTGCGATTAAACACGGAATCACGACGATCCGTTGATAAACGGAATCCGTTAAAAGTTATACGTATGATTAGAATTCGGACCGAGTTCCAGTAACTTTCGATACAACCAGTTCTACTTACCAGACGTCGTTCTGGAGGGTGTGGGAATCCTATTAGCGCCCTTTCTTCGAGATCTTCTTACGTACGACCTAGAGGCCGTAAAGGAGGCGCTCGGCATCTTTTCCACCACTCAAATTATTAAAAATCCACTGCTAAACAAAGGAAACACTACCACTAGCACGGGCAGCCATTTTCACGGTTCTTGTTAGAGGAATCCGGCGACCAATCGTGACCTTTTGTATAATATCACGTGACCGCAAAAATGTCAGAATGGAGCATGAATTCAAGGCAATATTTGATTGTTTTCTATCCGTTGCGGCATGTTTTCTATTATCTGTCGTTTACGTCGCCAGTTTGTACGTATGGAACTTCGAACACGACAGGTAACAAATTAAAACCTTTTAACGTACCCAATTTCCATACAAATAGGGCCAACAAACCGTAGGATTCTTGCGGCAACACTGCCCCCTTCTCTTCACTCCGTAAATACCGATTGTCTGCTCCGTACCTACATAATTTTTCTAAAAATTCAAACATTTTCAAAAATTGATAGCAACAATGATAACGATTATTGCACACAGTTTTATTTCAGAAATCATCCTTCGACGATAAAACGTAGGTTTCTTAGCGTTTTTATAATGATGTTTGTCTCTCCAGTATTTTTATATGTAGCAGTTAATAAGAAGATTTTGGAAAAGGTAAGCTTTTTAAAAAAAAATGCAGGTAATTTCAAATTTTATTTTTTTTCCATAGTTATAAAAATGTTTCTGTAAATATATTTCATTTCTTTCTATAACATTGATATAAGTAAATTTAATTTAAAAACTGGTCATTATATTGCACTATTAAAATTTGCTTTTAACTATATCGTTACCTACTTAAATCTATTAATTTTATTTTGAAACATTAACTAAATGCTAAAAAATGTTTTTACAGACAAGTTTATGGGAAATAATGGGACTTAAAAGCCAAGGGTTACTTCAGGCATTTATAATTCCATGGATTTTGACTATGGCCCTTTTTTTGGGTCCTCTTTTCATGCAGTTAATAACCGGAATATTAAAAGTATATTTTGGTATGTTTATACGAGTTTATTTATGATGTAATAACTATATTATTACTTTTTAGAGCCCATGTATTGGATAGTAAATGCACAAAATCTGATATGGCTTAGGAATCACGTTGTAGCCCCATTATCTGAAGAATTTACGTTTAGATCTTGTATGTTGCCTCTATTGTTACAAAGTTTTAAACCAATTACTGCTATTTTTATATGTCCTTTATTTTTTGGAGTAGGTAAGTCGCTCACTAAATCGACAAATTTTTTTTCTAATCCTATAATTATTTTAATTTACTTATTAAATGTACGCTAGCTGTATTTTATTGATATTAATTACGATACAGATTTTCTTTATGCAACGACTAAATTGACCAATAGTAGTACAGCATTTTGTTTGACAACCATGCCGACCTGAATGTGCCGTTTCTACATTGACAATTTCTATGACAGTTTGAAAATTCACAAACAAACATATGGATTATAATTGTCATATACAATCTGATTAAACAAATAATGATTGTATTCATAGACAATTTCTATGGACAACACAATTTAGTAATGATTAAAGGGGTCTATTTTTTAATAGACAGGTTAAAAGCTAACAACTAATCACAATTAAAATTTTCATATGATTGCATGATATAAGATGTTCTATTAAAATTAACAAAATAGACACCTAAAATCATTTGTCTATGAATATGGCTGTAGTTATTTTTAATTAAAGTAGAACTTATAGTAAAAATGATATATACAACTCATATATAATGGGTATATTAATATGCTCATATGATGCTCATGCTCATCAATTAATAATTATCATTATAAACTCACTGCATAAATAGCTACGCATACAACACGCATTTCACATAATAGAGATCTCGGCATTAACTCATTTAAAATGCACTCCAGCGATTGGTTGTGCTGAAATGTGACCTGGCGTAATTTTACGCTTACCATAAAACACCAATAGAAATAAACAACTACCGATGTTAATATATAGAACATGTAATGCTTGTGTTTACCAATTACTAGTAGCATCATTTATAGGAATTCTGCATAAAAATAGTCACCATACAGAGGCGTAATGGGACAGTAAAGGATTAATCGAATTAACTTGCTACTTATAAACATTGATTTGTTTTCGATTTTTCAAATCATTTCGTATTTCATATTTTCTATGTAAAACTTTAAGTAATAGGTAGGAACACCTTTAATAAAAATTAAAGTTAATTATACCATATTATTCTTATACAAAATGCTATGTAATTATTTATTTAACCAATTTTAGCACATTTCCATCATATGATTGAAAGAATGCGAAAAGGCCTAGATTTCAAGACTGCATTTTTGGTTTCATGTATGTATCTAAAATAATACCTTTTGTCTAGCAAAAAACAAAAGGATATTTTCCAGGCTTCCATTTTACATACACCACCATTTTTGGAACGTACTCGGCATTTTTGTTATGGCGAACTGGCCACTTCATGTCGACTTTTATAGCACATGCCTTTTGTAATCATATGGGTGTACCTGACATTCAGGAATTACTTACATACAGGGGAATACAGCGAATTTGTATTTTTACCATATTTGTTCTTGGAATAGTACTGTGGAGTTACTTATTGAACCCATTGACGGAACCTTCTTGGTATTACAACAACATAGACTGGTACAAAGTCTGATTAATAATAATTGAAGGGATTAGTGCAAAAATTGTATGTGACAAATTTTTATTTTGTTTAAGTAGACATGTTATATAGCAGAAACTAAAGTTTGTTAGATAATAGCGAATGTTGTGTAAAAATATATTCTTGTTACCTGAAATTGTTAAAAGTCAATACTATACTAACGTTGCTCAATACAAAAAATATAATTAGGTATTTCCCATTTATAATAACATGTATTATTTTGTGATCCCAATAACGGAATGTTAAACATAATTTAAAACAATATTTATTTTAATCTAAATGTACATTGTCAGATATCACACAATATCGTAAATTGTATTACATTTTAATGTTATTTATTCTAATTGTTTAAAATTTTGCCAATATATAAATAGATTAAATATAAAAACTAGATCTTTTATTTTCACCACAATAATTATAAACACCGTTATATAATAGTAATTACTTCTACAATATTCCGATAATGAAAGTTGTTATAAAAAATAAATTGAACAGAAATTGCATTGCAGTTCTCAACACCTCGTGCAAGGCACCGTCTCACCTAAAAATCACAATAGCAAGCAAAATATACAAGATATTTCATAGAAGAGATTTATAATTAGTTGAGATTCGATGGTCGATCTGCATCTTGGGACTGATTTAAAAAGGCAATATTACTGGATTTAAGCCGTGCAGTGGCTGCTAACGATGGAGATGGTGACATACAGGGCGTCGAACATAAACTGTTGCTCAGATCACATTGATCTAAGAGACGTAGTAATTCTTCTGGAGTTGGTCCACCATTGGTTTTATCTAACAAGGAAAAACACAGTGAGATTATACTAAATCTTCACATAAGTATCATATAAATTTAATATTTGTTAAGATTTATTCTATAAATCTATTATTATTTATTCTATTCTATTTATTTCACAATTATAATTGGTTGACCAATTGCAAGTTGCCTGAAGTAATAAGGAACATTTCCTCAACTTATCTGTTACTGCAAAAGTATCAAACATTTTAAGATAGTAGATATACTTAGAAAAAAGTGGCATGTCAATAATTATTATGCATCGGCAGTGTCATTTTAAAACATTTATCTTCTAAAATTGTAAATTGCTTACAAAGTATAAAGTTTATATTAAAAAATACACACCTATATCAGTCTTGTGAATAAGATCGAGTGCTGTTGTGAGATCCCACATTTGTATAGCACCATTAGAATGACCGGTAAAAATGAATCGGCGAGGCCTCGAACCCATTCTATTAGATCCTTCGCATTCGTGAACACAAAATGCACTTACAGTTGTACCATCTACTGCTTTTATCACACATACCCTGCAAATAACCGATTAAGACTATTTATTGAATTACACCATTAACGAGTACCGTTTTCCATTGCTGGCAAGTCGAACGTATAACTGATCAGTATCAGGTACCACTTTCTGAACAAAAACTTGTTCATCATCTTGTTCACCAAAAGGTCCACAATCATTTGCAGCAGCATGACTTATACAAGGTTCAACGGCCTCTAAAGATATAATTTTAAATGATGCTTCGGGCGTGGATCCTGGTTGCGTAGAGATCATTCCACGGAATCTCGTCACTCTCCAGCTGCGCACGTGGTTATATTCGCAACAAACAGAAACTAAATATTTTTCTGAGAGCGTCACCTAAAGAGAAAAAATTTATGACAATATTGAATTTTGTAATAAAATTGCGTCACCTTTGTAACGGGGCTCTGATGAACAGTAAATGTTTGAAATAATTGGGGTCCATGTCCGACAGTTTCAGGATGCTGTACAATCACACGAACAGATCCCGATCTCGTTCCATATGCAATTTCAATCCAATTTCCGCACAAGTCTGTTAAAACACCAAAATAAAATCTTAAAAACAACACCGCAATATATATGTTCGATTTTTTGCTAAATTTTAAATAAGCAGAAATTTAGATGGATTGAAAGTATAGACTTGTAAATACTTTTCAGTGGTAACTAACATTAATTGTTAGGTTATCACATATAAGAAACCACAACCAAATGTGTTAAAACTAAATAGTACAGCCAATCCGGCACGAGACCTTATGCATTTTGGGTGGGCAACGATTTTTTTGGGTTTTGTGGTGGGGAGAAGGTGTCGGTCGTAAGTGTAAAAGTGAGTTTTCGAGACTGGGGGTGTTGTTATTTGATTGCCATCTTAAAAATAAGGGTGCAATTCGTTTTTTTTTATTTATCTCCATAACCGTAAGGCTGACAAAACTTTTGCAGAGCATTTTTGTAGATAATACAATTTTCTTTTTTGCGGTCACGCAGATAAGTAGAAAAAAAAACAAAACGAATTGCACTCTTATTTTCAAGATTGGCAGTCGAATGACAATACCCCCAGTCTGTCTGATTGACTGACACCTCTATAAAATCCAAAATGAAAAATCGCCGCCCACCTAAAACGCACAGTTACCCATTTTTTTCATGCCAGATTGACTGAACTAAAACTTACCAAATACAAGCAAGCAATTTAAGTGTTTTTACTTTTTGTAATTGTTTAGACACCACAAATCATTTTATAAAACAATTTCCTATTCCTTAAGTTCAAAACAACACTTTTACAATGTGCACATTTCTTTAATTTGTAATTAAAATATATAATGATTGTAATTTTAATAATATGTTGGATATTACAAAAAATACGTAACTGCATAAGTGACAGCAAATTAATTTTGGCAGCAAGATATTAATTGGCACTACTGAGTATGAAATGCAACCTTTCAGACTCAAAGCGAGGCATAATGTGCATGTTTTTCGCTCTAGAACAACACTTTACATCTTAAATATTTTTATAAACAATATATCACAATAGGCGATTTGGACCTTAGCCAGTGCTTTGGAATATAATTTTATATCGCAGGTCAAAATAACTTTCTTTAGTATGCCTTTAATACATAAATAACTAGTAAATCTTTTTGCTTATACACATAATATCTAACAACAATATTAATCTAGGTAATGTTAATTTATTCAGTTTCAGCTTGATTTTACAAAAAGAATATCATGCTTGCAGCTCATTGTGAGATGTTATCTTTTATATAAATAATCATTAATACGCATTTTATATAGTTCCATTTCAAACATGAATGAAGTACTTTTGCATATACAAGACAATACAATGATACAATGATACAGATACAATGTCTGATTATCACTGTAAGGTATATTTTAATTTTTAGTAATTATAGTAATTGATAATAGTGTTTTTACTTTAAATATTACATAAATAGGTGAAAAGTTAACTTAAGCTGTTACCCACAAAACTGAAAATATCTTAGAAACAGCTCGTTTGCAAACCCACCTTAAAGAAACAAAGTTTTTTTAACAACATATTTTCATTACCGAAATACTTCTTTCTCTTCAAATAAATTACTGTATAGCTATAAAATTAAAAAGAGAATGATTGAATATTACAGATTTTCCATTGAAATCCACCTTAATTAATTGAACGAATAATATACGATTATGAATAATTAATGAACGTTTTACACAAACATTCTACGACTTTATTGACCTAAATAATTACGTTTAGGTGAAAAAGTAAATACCTATGCCTATATAATTTATGACTTGTGTTAGCTAATTTATAGGTTTATTTTAACATGGTAACAATTTTAAATTGGTTGTATTTATTAGCTTGAACATGTAAATGCATTGATTTGGCATACCAACAATAAAATGAATCTAAATGTCAATGCACTGTGCACAGTATACAATAATAATATGTCGATACTTTATTGTAACTTGTAAACTAAGTGTATAAGCGTCAAATATGTGGCATACCTTCGCGGCCCCTCTCTGAAGCTGGCATAAAACACAAGATTTTCAGTTGCATGGAGAGTAGAAAAAAAACCCTACATTAATTTTTAAAATATACAATTCCCAAAAGATATCAGAAATAAAAACAGATACTAGGGATGCTTATGATCCAAACAAATAAATACTCGGCTCATTTGCCAATTATAATAAACACAATTGAAACTCACTTGTTTTTGGTGTAAGATATACAGAAATGGCCGTAACTGGATCATTATTTGGATCTCGATATAATTCCGTGACCAAAAGATCATTATCTTTCATCCGTAGTGGAAATTTTTGCATGTCTATGGTAATAAAATTATTAATAATTGTTTATTATAACGTACACGATTAAATGTATACCTATATAATAAATGCAGCCATTATTACAACCCAGTAGTAAAAAAGAACCTGCAGTATCAAAAGATGCAATAGGTACGACGTCTTGAGTTTGCCAATGTTGTGTCATTGCATGCCATACACCAAGTTTACCAGAAGGCGACAATGCAACTAACTGACTTCCAATAAAGAATAAATACTCTACCTTTACGTGCAAATTAAATGTACCTATAAATAAACCATTATATCGCTTATCGATTGATTGCGAAACTATTCCTCACCAACATTAGTTCTTGTTCCATCTTCTGAAATACCCCAAAGTCTCACCTGAGTACCATACGAAATAGCTACCATTTTTGAAGCTTCACCTGCCCCGGTCGACCCCATTTTAGCATTAATCGCAATCCGTTCTATGCAGTTATCTATATAAGGACTTGTAAAAACTTGTTGCCAGCCACTGGAATCCTTAAGCCTAAAAAAAAATAATAAAACTGGGATTGAGAACTTAATCAAATTTAAATTAATGCTACCTATAACACACCACAAAATGTGCATAAGCAACTGCTATCCAATTATGATGAGCTTTAATGATTTGAACACGTAACGGATCCGTCCATGTAGACGCTAAAATAATAAATACATCAATTGAAAGTTAAAAATGTACAATAAAAACCTTACTGCTTGTTCCGAACACAAGTCCCACATCGTTTCGAAATATCTTATTTAAATCTGCAGAAGAATTTCTTGCGTGCCTCAAATCTAGCGAAGCGGCTCTTGAATGACCAGGTCCTGGAGGCCCTCTAGTTAGTCCTCGAAGATCTTGTGAACTTCTACTGCAACTTCCAGATAATCCTATTCGAAGCTCTAAAGAAGAATTTCTAGAATGACCTACAATTAAATTTATCGACTAAAGCAGTTTAAAATGTTACATTTATTTACCTCCAGGTCTATTTTGTATACAATTTCCACTTACTATCTGTGCAATTGAAACAGGGGTTTGAACAAAAGTGTATTGTGTATTTGAACCTGAACATACTTCATTACTAGTTGTAGCACTGACACCACTATTTGGTCCAGTAGTTGATGTATTCGAAACTACAGAAGTTGTACAAATGGGCTGATGTTCTGGTAAACGCACACTAGAACCAGGTCGAGTGAAATGTACTCCAGTAGTTTCTGCAACTGGTTGTGTATTATTCACCGATACTGCTAAAGTCGAGTCTTGTAATGGTATGCCTAAAACAAGGTTGGCACAATCTAATACAGAATTAAATTTAAAACTTACAAGGTGGTGGAAGATATCCGTAGAACAGAACATCTCCACATGTAGATTGTGACATTTCTTCGCATAAAATAAGTCTTTTGACAAGAGGTGCAATTCCATAATATTCTGCTTCGTGCCTAAGCGTTCGTATATCTGTATCTTTGAATTCAATTTCTCTTGTTCTCAGGTAATTCAAAATAATGGAAAATAATTTTGGATCCCTATCGATAAATACTGCACCCTTCTCATCGCGAAGTGTTGGTATTCTACCGTTTAATAAGGCTGTAAAGAAAGTATCTGGAATCCAGGTTAATGTTTGACGAGAAGTAGAAAATCTTCAAAAAAAAATACATAGTTAAATTGATTAGATGTAAATAAGTACAATCGATATACCTTTTTCCGCCAACATTTAAATGTAAGATATCGCCAGTGTGATTTTGATGAAAAGCAGCCATATCTAAGCACAATCAAAAAGAACTATGTATCTTCTTTATTTAACACCATCGCAAAACTACATAAAAGTTCACTCTTTATTTATTATAATGAAGTATTATAAATTTCAAGTTTTGTTTTTATATCCATATAAAATTATAATAATCAACTATTAAACTAGGGCACAAAAATAAAAGAGAAATTTATTCAATAATGCACTGACAACTTTTAGTTCACAGCAGCAGCATCTACATGTGAACCAACGAGTTAGAAATATAGGTCAGTTCAATTATTGTAAATATTATGTATGTAATTATAATAAATTTGTTTATTAATAATTTTACCTTACTTATAACTTCTTTTTATCCTTTGTTGTAAATTGAACCAGCGACGTATGCAGATTTTTCGATAATGATTGAAATCATTAATAAATTTTTAATATACAGTAGAACTTCTCTAATCCGAACTAATTTGGGTTCGGGGGGCAATTATTAATAATTCGGATTAGCGAACATGTAGGCCCAATGGAATCCCGTATTCAAAAACATTTGCATCGTATTTGGTAAGTATAGCAATACCGATATAAGTATTAAAAAAATTCGAAAAATTATTATAAATAAGTACAAGTAATTAATGCTGTAAATAAGTAAAAGTTTCTACAAGTAATTTATGATCATACATTACCGACTTTATAAAAAATATTAATTAAATTGATATTGATAAAAATCTCAAGTTTCCTTGAGAACAGTATTATAAATAATTAATATCGAAGTTCTTCTCAACAATGAGTAGGTAGATATATTACCTAAATGAAAAATTCTACATTATTTATTATTAAATAGGCGCACATTACAGGTATAAACCACAAGTTTTAATATTCAAATTGTGTATTTCCCATTACAAAAATGTTTAAAATTCCAAAGATGTCATTTCCTACGTTTTGAATTACATATTCACAGTATTTCTGTTTAATAGTTAATGCATCATTGTCGAAAATTATACCTATATTTCCATTCGTTTAACATGTTTGTATATTATTATCAACTATAACATTTATAATAGGCATGATAGCTTTAATCCGCGTGGGATTCGAAGTATTCGAAGAAACGTGTTCTACAAATTTCATAGTTCAAAGGTAATACGGGCAAACTGATCAATTTTTTAAAAACACACATTCCTCCCTTCAGCTCCTTACTTTTTTAGTGAGTGCCTAAATAATAAAAACACGTATCGTTCTAATTAAATGTTTTTAGGAGTAGTGATTGAAGCTGGGCATTTTTGTCAAATGTTTAAAAAACATACTTTCCCTGTTTCATCCCCTCGAGAATAGAATTTGAAAAACTTTTCTTAGTTAGTAAAACATCATAAATGAAATGTATCCTCATAATTTTGTGTTTCTAGGACCAGTGGTTAAGGCTGGGCGTTGATATGTCAGTCAGTTAGTCGGTTCCATGAAAATTGTTCGAATGCAGTTGCTCAAAAACGAAGAATTGCTCCACTGAAAAGTTGCTCGAAAAATAATTTCTCGAATTATGTAGATATAGTAGTGGACGTTTTATTCACACTTCTGAAGTGTAAATTACGCTCATTTTGAGAAGTAATAAATAAAAATTGGTAAAAATTGTGTTTTAAGACAATTTTTCATGTTAAACTAACAACCAAACATTTTTTCGGCCTGTTTTATCTGCACTAACCTAAATTCATCTCATCTACATTAGCTTAATCTCATTTCATTTATATTAACTTAAGCTTACTGGCTTACTCGACTGCGTTAGACAATAACGAAATTGACCTTCTTTTTGCATTTTAAATGTGTAATTTCTATGTGATGACTGAAACGATAATAGTCGCGCGGCTATAGCAGTGCGTCTGTAAACGCACGCCTGTCTGATCGCCACGCGACTGAAGCAACTCTAGCGAGACTGCTTAAGACGGACGGCTAGACAGCTTACTGGACCAGTCTAGTTGTTTCAGCCGACGCGATTGAAAGTGTTTTCGTTAATTTACACGTTATTTTCGCACGTATCTGTAAATTTTGTGAAGTTCGTCATGGAAAATTCCAAATTAATTGCATTAGTACGGGATCACACAAGCCTGAACAATCCCAAACATCATCAATACAAATATAAGGATATTTTGGATTCCCTCTTTGTTCCTGGCCAAGTACATCGGACTAGGTTCCATTCTTTCTAATTGATGCAGCGCAGTTAGTAGTGATTCTTCCTCTTGTTCCTCAAGAAGAAGATAGTTTATCAACAACGATATATCCTCCATGACGTTCATATAGCGACTGAAACAAAAGTCGTGGGATTGGAACTTGAGCGGCTCTGGTCGCGCGACTATAGTCGTTTCAGTCGTCGCATAGGAATTGCACCTTAACACGTAATAATTGTTTAATAAATAAGACAATATTTAATTTAGTTTAGGCATTTCCAATAGGTATATTTATAGTTCCCATAAAATAATGTTAGGTATACGTTCAAGAAATATCATTAAAAAGAGCAGGTAAGTAGACAGTACAAATAAATATGTATAACGGTTTTTAGGTTTAAGAAAGTAAAAGAAATTATCATTTTCTAGTTTAAATACAAAAAGATATGACCTATTTGATTGCACATCTGTAAAATGTAGGTAGTCGTCACGAAAGAATCAAATTATTATTTTCAAAAGTGTAAGTATAGCTAATTACATCAATTTAGATATTTGAAAGTCTCTTCTTAGAAGTTTTTTGTTACTACAGTAATTGAACATCTTTCTCTTTAACTGATTTCAAAGCAAATTCATAAAGTAAATAGTTTATATCTATCTACTAAATGAGACAGGTTTTCAATTCAAAGTTTTGAAAACGTTGGCACGGACTAGAATAAAATACAAAATAATCGAAAGTGCTTTTATTATTTTCATTTCATTACACACCTTTAAGATATATTTACATCAACACTTTTTATATTAAAAGCGTCAAAAAACAAATTTAATCAGTTATATAGAAATTAGAACTTGTATTACCTATAAAATCCAGAAACAAAAACGTCAACGTTTATTCGCACTCACGCACGTATAAAGACGTGTAGCTACATATATTTACATGATAATATATGCGCTTCCACCCCACTCAAAATGAAATAAAAATTATTTAAATTCCTGGATGTGTAAAACGCAACAAAATTAATGTACTTAATGAAATTTTAAACATTTTCGTACACTTATTAGTTACAATTTTTACCTTGCAGCGAAAAGAAAAAAATAATTAACTAGAAAACGTAAAAACATCGACCTTCGTAATAACCTTCGTTAAAAAGGAGCAAATTTGGAAAATATAACGCTACGTATAGATAATAGAAATTTAAAACTATAATAATAATAATAATTAGATAACGATGTATCACAAATTAATAATAATTAGTAGTTAACGGTCAGTAGTGTTCCAAATTTTATTCAAAAATGTTCATAAAGTCCTGAGGATTACCTCTACTTAAATCGTACTCTAATTTATTGTAAGATAGAGAACTCTTAATTATCATTTTGTAGGAAAAAATGTCTACCGAAAATAGAAGAATACTTGCTTTAAAAGGATGAAAAGTGAACTACCTATGTACTTAACAAGGCAATTTGGGCACGATTTAATTGGATTTTCTTAAAGGTAAACAGTCAAATAAGTACCTATATAGAGTTCTAAACACGATCATGCAACAAACGGCGTTACCTAAAAATCTAGTTATCGTTTTGTGTTTTCTTTTTTACTTATTCTATTATAAAATGTTATCTTACTTTAAACTAAAATGTACTCGATTATGATATCATGTTGGAAAAAGGAGTAAAGGACATAAATTACAAAAAATGCAATCGCTTGGGTCCATTACTACCATTATTAGCTTACAAAAATGTTTTAAATCGGTTTTCTTTAAAAATCCATATTCTGATGACCAGAACGTCTTCGCTGATAAGAGTTTCTTACAGTTGAGGCATGAAAACCTGGTGCAAAATCTTCAAAACATTTTTACATATTTAATTCTTATAACATAAAATCGTATAAAAACGATTAAAAATAAATGCCTGTTCGTTTCGTCGACATATCAGTATTCAACTGTAGAGAATTTTAACAAGTTCAAGTGAAAATGAGTAAATTTCTCATAAAATAATGGAGGAGGTGATATTTATGATTATTAGTTTACGAAATGAAAATAAAGACCGTCATCTACGTTCTTTTTAAAGCCAGAGGGTCGCTATATTGCCTAATGTATAATATAATATATATATATAAACAGTTTCTTTATAATTATTTTAAGAAATAACTTACAGGAGGAAATGAAGAGATTGGGATGTGGAAATTCTTCACAGGCCATATGTCGTTGTTTAGGGCTCGTCAAGCCGAATACGAAACAGAACTCAAATTTTGCGAAATAGATTTGGACTACGAGGAATAGACCAATGAAATTTCGCGTCAAAAATTAAATTGAAGTTCGATCAACAGTTTTATAGTTGTCATTGTGGTGAAGTGGATAACCCACCCGAAGTAGGTTATTTGGAACGCTATTTAATTTTTTTTGTGAAATTTCTTTGGCCTATTTCTCGTAGTCCAAATTTATTTCGAAAAATTTAAGTTCGGTTTCATATTCGGCTTGACAAGCCCTAAACAACGACATATGGCCTGTGAAGAATTTCAACATCCCAGTCGCTTCATTCCCGTTAGGCAACAAAATAATGCAAATAAAAAAAAATGTTTATAATAAATGTTTATTTTCCGACTTCTGCATTTTCATTTAAATTTAGAAACATATTGCATATTATAAAATCGTCAAAAACGAACGAAAAATATTAACGTCTTTATTTCTGGATTTTAATAAATTGAATTTGTTCGATTGTTTTTATGTAATAGATGGCTTTGTATTTTGATGTAAAAATACAAAAATAAATGTTGTTTGATTTCTCTTTGTGTTCTCGTTACGTTTCAGTCCAAAAATAGGAATGTAAACGCAATAAAATTATAAAGGATAGTTTAATTAGAAGAAATATGTTAAAAACGGCGTTTATTAGTTATTTCAACATCTGTTTATAAATATATCACGATTTTGTTTAAATTATATGGCAAAAAATCAAGTTATCTCGAAACAAAATTTAGTATAGATAATATTTATTTGACATTTTTTGAAATAATGTAAACATAACTATCACAAAAGGTTATTTCACTTTTTACGTTTTAAGTAGGTACCTACTATAAGCTATTCGTATTTTTTGATTAAATAATAAATATATCGTAAATAATTATTTTATTAATATAATTGTAAGAATACTTACCCTACACTTATACTTAAAATATTCTAAAATATGTAGCTCAACAAAAATTATTGAGATTTAGGGCCGATCTTTTCATATTCCATTTAATTTATTTGACAGATATTTACCATAGAAACGTTTGTTCAAACAATTGTTTCTGTGGTAAAATTTGTTAAATAAATTTATCGGGATATAAAAAAACCGGACCTAAATTTTAAAAAATGACAAAACGACCCAATACTTAAATTGTATGTGTGCTTCAATACATTTATTATCATTTATTAATCTAAACTATCGCTAATTTAGTAAAATGATTAGTCTACTTCACAAATGGTCTTCATAAAAAGTACTCCTAGTGACATTTTATGACATTTTTAATCATACGTCCGCAAATTGCCACAAAAAATGCCACTTTAGCTCCTTATAAAATAATATATTATGGCTAAACATTTTTATGGTTGTTAAAGTAATTTCATTCACATGAACATTTAAAAGTAATCGTTACGAAATCTTAACGAATATCGTCTTGGGAGGGAAAAGTAGCACACTTGCACTTTCACGAGAACCAACATTTGAGAAAACAATCCGTTCATAATGTCTAAAGACATGCGCTTCTAATAAGTTTCATTTTTCGAGGGATTTAAATATTTTGTGTACCTATTTGTTTTGTGACACACTGACAACTGCCTAGAAGAAATGCATCATTTAAATGCTGGTAAGTAAAACGGCACCAAACTATTATAAAGTATTAATTTTTGTAAATTTTTATAAAGGCGAAATAACAGTGCAAGGCACAATCGAATTAATAACAAGTAATAATTCGGAAGACGTTTGTGACGATTCATGCCGAAATTTTAAAAATTATGAAAACCTTCCACCTTTTTATGACGAAGAAAAATTCAAAAGGTAAGTTAAAAGTAGAATTTATTTAATAATTTCTTAATACAAGATTCTTAGAATAGAATAGAATTCTTAGATAGTGTAACTTTGCAGTATAGAAAACTTTTTAAATATAATTATTAGAGGGATAAATCCTTAATTGCCAAAAATGTCGTTACCTATTATTTTACATTCATTTATTTTGCTCATCAAATTAGAGTTTGTTCTCAGTATGTTTTTGTAAGTTTGGTAACTATTTTTAAAATATATTTAAGTTTTTTAAACGAAAGTTAATTTTTATAGGCAATATAAGTAGTGTAGGGTAGTACCTACTTAGCTACATAATAACTGAAATGTTATTTTTAATTAAAAGCGAACATTTTCGATTGAAGATCGTTTATAGTAGGTAAAGATAATTAAATAAAATGAAAAAATAAAAAGCATACTTACGCAATGTGAAAATGTGATCTTTTTTAATATCACTTTAATTAAAAACTCAATTTTTTAGCATCAAAATATCAAAAACAAGTTTTTTGATTAAAAAATTATCATGAAATTTCCATTTTCTGAAATATAGAATAAAAAACGATTAGGTTTGGGTACAATCAATTACTGTTGTAAATTTTACGTTTCTCAAAATAATAGGTACGATGTTACGATGTACAAGAACAATAAAATGTATACATAATGAAAAGACATGTTTAAGACATAATTGATGATAATATACTTACAGTTAAATATTTTTAAATTATTTTTATTTATTAACTATAATAAGTTAGTAATACAGTGTTAAATATAAAATAAAGGCGATGAAATTAAAAGTAATCTTCATGAATGTTATCCCGAGTATAATATATAAAAGTACGAAATCTGTAGGTATTTGCATACTTACAAAACTAACTTCGTGTTTCAAATTCATTTTTCTTATTTAAAAGATTGGGCAGTGATGGCCTTTAATAAAAATTTAATAACAAATAATAGAATTATAGTATTATAGTATTTCGTAATCAAAAGTTTTAGAGTCTAGGCATCTGGAACTTGTGGAGGTCACAAGAGGTTGGATGTTGCTTAAGAAACTTATACATATAAAGTATATATAAGTAGGTACTATTCCGTTTTAAAATTTATAAAATTGGATAAAAATTAATCAACTTTTCCTATTTAATATGTTCATTCTGAAAAACAGTTTTCATGTTATGTTATGTCATGTTATGTTGTTCAATTTTATGTTACAAAAAACAATTTTTATGCTTCAATTTTCATCTAACATTAATTAACAAAGAGAAGATACACGTGGATACGATATATTTTATTTTTCACATTCTTCAATTTATATTCGTTGTAAAAAATAAGCTTTTACACACTTATATTAAATTTTATGATTTTTGTTTTGTTTTTTAATGAGGCAAATAATTAAAAATAATAAATTATCCTGCGTAAGTCGAGCGAAAAACGGTGGCTTAAAAACAGTGTTTTTGTATTAAATACATATGCACATTAATTGTTCAGCATATTTATTACTAAATTAATTATTTTTTTCTTTTTAGTAAGTAAATAAAAAATCAAAAACAAAATACAGACAGTGAAATATTGTCATTTTAAGGTACTACGTTTAATTATTCATAATTACACCTATATAATAATTATGATGGTTATTGTTATATGTATACATTATGTAATGTATACTACTACATTACATTAATGTAGTAGCTACATAAATTTCTACAAGCAATTTATGATCATGTATTACAGACTTAATAAAAAATATCAATTATGTAAATTGTTATTGATGAAAATCTCGAGTTTCCTTGAGAACAGTATTTTAAAAAGCTATTTTGCATATACCCTACATATAACGAATCATATTTTTTTTTGTATAAATATGTTCGTTTTTTTTTTAATTTTACACGCCGCAATGGACAACAATTAAAATTTGATATCACTCGGCATTACATTTCTTTTCAACAACACCAAAAATAATTCACAGGTTATTAAATAAAAATAATTTAATAATGGTTACTTTCTAAGAAAAAAAAAGCAGAAAACTAAATTAAAATTTTCATATTATAATGTATATTCCATATTCGTTCCTGTGCAAACGCACTCTTGTTACCCCATTAAAAAAATCGCCCTTGCGTTTAATATAAATTTAAAATATTCAACTACATATTGTAGTATATACACATTTAATTTAAAAGGGGGGAAAGTTGATTGGGAAACCCTACACTTATATATACCTATATCCATATAAATGTGATAAAATTTGATTGTGACGTTTCATTAAAATTTAAGCCGCTATTTAAGTTTATTTTACGTTTTTATTTCTTACACAGTTGGAGACGGACAGAGATCTTCTTAGAACGTATAGAACACATCAAAATAAAATTTTAAGTTTCTATATACTTTTTTCCTACGACGCACTTCCTAGTTGAAATACTCAGCCTCAAAGTTGAAAGAGAAAAATTAATTCGTTTAAATAATACTTTTAAATGAACTATTTCGAAACAATTTCATAGATTTTTTTGATACCACATCAGGGGGAGCAGGGTTATACTACCCCTAACTTTTCTAATCACATTTTATTCAGAGGATTAACTTTAAAAAAATTTTAACTTCATTGTCGGATTCTCTAAATATTTTAGAATAAAAAAGGTGCTCTTGCCCACTTCCCGTAAAATGAACCATATTTGACAAAAATCGTACTTAAAGAGTAACAGGTGTATATACTGGTAATTATAATTATACTTTAAATTAGGGGGTGATTTCCAAAGGATTATGGCATTTATTGTGGTTAGTACAGTAATATATGCCTAAAATTTCATGCTTGTATCACAAAGTGTAGAAGTCGGC
Organism: Rhagophthalmus giganteus; assembly: GCA_036326145.1. Classification (NCBI taxonomy): domain Eukaryota; kingdom Metazoa; phylum Arthropoda; class Insecta; order Coleoptera; family Rhagophthalmidae; genus Rhagophthalmus; species Rhagophthalmus giganteus. Next base: position 50,939,997 of record JARFJA010000001.1, read on the forward strand.
ATTATTTTTACACTAAAAACCTAGACTATTAAACGAAAACAGTTTTCTAGTAAGATATTATACGTATCTATTATTAATTTTTATCATTTTGATAAATACTTATTTTGTGTTGTATTTGGGAAAATTGTTTATAGGGAACATCGGTTATAACGAACAAAAAATAGTGTTCCCACCATATTCATTATAATATAACGAACTTCAACTGTATAATAATTCTGGAGCTTGGTTCTAAAAAGCCAATGTCAATTTTTTGCGTTTTGGACTTAGGTACTATTTATGCACTTTCAACTACATTTTCAATAATTTTTTATGTTTAAAAGCGATTTACCAAAATATGCATTTTATGACTTTGGCCAAACCAAAGAATCAAATCCCAGAATTATTCAACTGCCTTCTCTTTAAGATACCTTACCCATTTAAGTATTTACAACTGGTTTTTCAATCGCTAGTTAACTCTGACTATTGGTAAATCGATCACTATAGAAATTATTATTGAAACAATTACTTCTAAGATAATCGATTTAACTTGTCGTGATTAGAATTAGCTAGCGATTGAAAAACGGGTCGTAAAGAATATAAAATTCTATGCAACGCATTTTGCAATATTTTAGGGGGCAAGAATTTTACCATAAACACATCTTTGCAATGTTCTTTGCCAAGTTATTAGGCTTAATTACTGTTATATCTACGCCTAATATTCTAAAAATATTAATATTCACCAACATGTCGAGCGAGCCAATGACTGCTTATAAACGTTATATGGCTACTATATTTCATATGTGTGTATGGTACGATAATGACTTCAAACCTGGATCAAAGTAAGTTTGATACCTATATCTATTACAAATAAAATAATTACAAAATATTCCTAGATTGTGGAATTCGATTGCTACAGTAAAAACTTTACATAACTCTGCAAGCAAAAGAAGTTGTGCAGCCAACGGTCTACGAATCCTCCAGAAGGATATGGCTATAACACAATTTGGCTTTATGGGATATGCAGTTGTTTGTCCTCAATTAATTGGAATTCACAATGCCTCAAAAAAGGAGTTAGAAGGGTTTATACACCTTTGGAGAGTAGTTGGATATATTATGGGAATAGATGATAGGTGACATAATAGAATCGAAATGTATTTATTTTAATTTTATTTTTCAGATATAACATATGTAAAGAAACTTTAATCGAAACCAAAGAAATTTGTGAAGCTTTAATGAACAATGTATTTGTGCCGAATATTAATAATCAAGATCCCGAATATTTGAAAATGGCAGATACATTAATAAAGGGTATGTGGGCAATGGAACCTACATTATACACAAAAACGTTTTTAACATACATGCACAGTTTACTAAGTAACAATTTAAATAACAATTATGAAAACAAATTACCCATTATTAAATTAACTTTAACAGAAAAAATAATGTTCCAGCTTATGACAATTTACATATTTTGTCTTAAATTCACATTAGTTAGATGGTTTAACAATGCAAAGCAATATTTAGCGTTTTGGTTAATGAGGAACTTTCCCTTTCTTGCAATTTATAAATACGGTTACGAGAATTCATTTGTATCCATCTATATCAGACGAGAAAAAAAGTCCGGGTAATTTTATCATAGACAAATGAAATTGTATTTATATTACGTACAAAAGTAATTACATTGCAAAGGGTTGTCGGGGTTGGGTAACGGAAACCAAAATATTTAGAGAAACTCTTCAAATGTAGGCATTTTGCATTCTTTTATATTTTCTGGTTTAGGCATTTTGTCAAGATTGCAAGCCTTGGGATTGATAAAAAAATATGCATGATTTAGAGCCTGTAATTATAAAATTGCATTACTTCTTAATTAACTGTAATTTTTAAAATAAATTTCACGTGATTTATCTCAGTATTTTAAAAACGTAAGTTAATTATATATAATATGTGGTATTACTGTGGCATTTATTGAAAGTTAATGAATTTATAAATATTAGGAATTCATTGTAAATTAGATTAAAAGCTTAATTTTGTGATAGGTAGCTTGTTAAAATAAAATCTATTTTGTATGAATAAACAAATACTGGACATTATTTATGATTTGTTTTGTACAAAATTTCAACATAGAATTTGTAAATAAAAAAACCATTCAAAGTGTACCCATCTTAATTTGGTTGATTTTTTTTATAATAACATTAATACATGCCTATAAATTGGATTGTTATTACACAATAATAAGCATTTCGTTGTTATCAAAAACAGTTGAAATTTGGAAAAGTAGATACATTTATAAATATATAGGTACCTAAGCATTATATTAAATTTGCTTAGATTTGTAGCGATTTTCAAAAATAAAATTAATAAAAGCATAATAAACTAACACCTACTTTATAATCAATTTAATTAGTCTAATATGGAAATAAATTTCAACAAACCTCTTTAGCATTAAGTCTTTTACAATGAATTATACTGTAAAAAGCTACGGATTAAATCTACGACTTCTTCAGAAGTGTCGGGTATTATAATGTTCCAGCTTAGACCAGAACTATGAGTGAATAGTATCTTATTGTAATCTGGAAGTGTAGTTAAACCAGGCCAAGATTCTTCAGAAGGCGTTCCTAAAGTACGTATTACAATTGCTAGTTGTTCAATATCAGTTTCACCCTAAAAGTAATATTATAAATGGATCAAGTGAAATTATTATAAAGTTTGATTTACAACGTTCACTTACTAATTAAAAAAGCAAGATAAAAATGACGATTGAATTGAATTCAGCATAAAACTTACAGGAAATAATGGAGTTTTATTAAATAACTCGGCCATAATACAACCCACAGACCACATGTCAATTGCTGTAGTATAATTATATGAACCGTACAATAATTCAGGAGCTCTATACCATCTAGTAGCGACTTGATGAGAATATTTTCTGTTAGGTTCATTTTCCGAATATATTCTAGCCAATCCAAAGTCGCCTATCTTTAAAATTCCGTCATGTGCTATCAATAAATTTGCCGGTTTTAAGTCCTACATATTAATTGTAATACATATATATATATAATTTAATAAGTAAATTAATAAAATATACCCTATGCATTATAGAATTCTTATGCATATATTTAACACCTAACAGGAGCATCTTCAAATAACATTTAATTTGAGCTGTATTCAAAGGATTATCTATATCTCGTAACACATCATACAAACTAGAAGGAAGATATTCCATTACTAACACAAACCCCATTCCATGGGGAATTATCTCTATCAACTGTACAATCTATGAAAAATTCGGAAGCAATAGACATTAAACATTAATAGTAGATATATACTGACATACATATTGAGAATTGAGTACTTTTAAAGAAGATATTTCTCGCATTACGTTTATTGGTATACCTTCATCTAGATTTTTTATTATTAATTTTTTTAATGCCACTTCCATGTTTGTAATTTTATTCACACCTTTCATAACATAACCATGTGCACCCTCACCGATTCTACCTAATACACTATACTGATTCATATTTTAGATTAGGAAAATGCAAATGTTATCGAATATAACAAAAATTTATGTAGATATAACAATACAGTTTTAAACGACTTTATTTTATCATTTAATTCGTTTTATAATATTTTTCCAATTTATTTACATTTCACACTTTGTTGCTTAGCAACGCAAACTAAGAAATACACGGAGGGAAATATAAATTGAGAACTCCAAAAAAATGTTTTCAACATTTATAATAATATTTACACTATTTTTATGTTCAGTATACGCCGATAATTTTCAAAATATAACTTTTAATCTTTATAAGTCCTAATAAACTTTCTTAACGTAATTAGTCAACACTTAGTATATTTCTATAAATTTAATATAAGTACACTTTAAAATTATGTATAATAAAAGTCAGTATCCTTTAAGGCAGCTTTATTTTAAAAATTTAAAATAATTAAAAAATATTAAATTTGTCCTGGAGATAACTTACTTCGAACGACTTTTCCAAACCGATCAGCACCCTCTTGATTTACTGTGGAATAATTCGGAATTTCTAATGCACATTTGGATACCCATGCATTTACATTTGAATAAGGCGTTATATCCCATCCAACTGACTGAAATTTAATTCAGGAGTAACTGAAAGTGTGTTCCAAAATACTGAGCGAGCAATTTTTTTTTTTAAATAATGCTCATTTTATTGTAATATCCACTTAAAACAGATATTTTTAATATCTAAAATCAAGCGGTAGCTTGTATAATGATTACATCGATGGCGTTCTACTAAAAGGGCGTAACCGACACTTTTTGCGAAAATGAGTTATTCTGACTATCTTATGCATCTAAAGCAAAGGCATCATTTATTAAAATCTAGTAACAATTACCCAAAATGTAGTTACCTATGAAAAACTGAATGGCAATGGCCTACTTATAACAACATTTGCAGATGAATTTAAATAACAAAAATGATACCTGCATATTAAATTGTCATGCACATTAAAAAAATTAGTGGGAGAACATATGAAATAAATTTAAATTAAAAATCTGTAATAAAAATGTATAAGACACATTACAGTCAGCTTTCACGATTGTGCGTAGATCACCCACAAACAGTTTATCCTTATTTATTCCTTTAAGCATTAAAATGTCTATAAGGTCCTTTATATAAATTCAATATCATACCACAATAAGAATAACACATTCTAAAAATTCAGACATAGTTTGCTGGTTTGTTGCTACACATACATGTATGGAAAACCATTATTTACCTATACACTATTTGAACAAGTATTGCGAAATGAACTTTAAGCATTAAGTCAGAAATTTCAAATAAAGAATACGCCATTTGCATTTAAAATTACACGTTGATAAACAAAAGTATAGAGCCTTAGCTCACTCAGATAATAATTACAAAATTTAGTAATGTATAAGATGAAAAAACTTACAACAATTGTAGACACTGATGCTACTAGCAAACAGTCGGCAATAGTTAATGTATCTCCACAAACAAAATTGTTGTCCTCTAAAAACACATCCAAAAATCCCAATGCTTCATCGAGAGCAGTCTTGTGTTCATCAAAAATTTCCACCTCGCCCAAAAACAACACTGGAAACTACATATACCAATAATCATATAAAACTCCTAAAACATTATACAAACGTACACATATCGTCCTGATTCGAGGATACAGAGTGCCACAATTAAAGTTGAGCCTTTGATCGACAATTGATCTTTTCTTTAAATCTTTAGGATATAGAGAATCATTCTTGCCGTATGCATTTGCTAAATAGGCTGCTATTGAACTGCTTTCCCATACTACAAAATCCCCATCCACTAATGTCGGAACCACATGTTGTGGATTCAACTAAAATTCTGAATAAATTCAACATAACCTACACAAAATTCTACGTACCTTGACGAAATCCGGCTTTAGTTGTTCTTTTTCGAATAAATTTACAATTTGAACATCCACATCTACCTCAACTGCGTTAGCAGCCAACAAAGCCCCTCTTGACGGAGCAGAAGGAGCAAAATGATATAAAGTAACACCCATATTGTTCTTAAATAAATTTTTAATGCTACTTATTTCCACCTACTTTCTAATCATCTATCAGATATTTTTGTTATAATAATTTTATTATATAGAAAGCGCGTGTGTTTATAGTTATAATTGATACAATTCGTCATCGTGCATTATTATAATTTACTACATATCATATATATTTATTCAATGTGAAACATGTTTTTTTTTTAAATAAATGTACCTAATTAACCAATTTAAATAATTTTTGTTAATAACGCGCTTTATAAAGCAAAAATGTGGTTATTCGAATAAAATAGATATCTACATGTATTTTTCAAATACAAATTTTCCTGGGTTAATTTCCTTACGCTACTGCCTTAAAAACAAAGGGGACCAACAATAAAATTTGAAAAAACAAAATTGTTTTAAAGGGAAGTACCTTAACTGTAATTATGCAAAATTATGTTTGTTTTTATATTTTTACAATTCTAAGGAACGTCTCCGCACCCAACAGCGACTGTTTACCGAAAAAAGGCTATAATCTACACTTTATTACAACGCTTCTTTTCTTATATATCTGGTTCTATTTTTTTTTGTTGCCACCCACTTAAAAATTATCACCTAATTGACCAACTTCTAAAAATAAAAACTTTGCTTATTCTAATTCTTACACAATACAAAATTTTATTAAACATACAATTTAGTTTACAATCGAGCACTAAATTGTTTTACGTTAAAATGTTATATAATTAAAGAATTATCAGGGAATATAGTTTTATCAAACTATACGTATCTTTTATCTGAAATGATAATTCACTAGGTATAAAAAAATTTAGGATTTTTATAAAATAATAGAATACAATAATTATTAAATACTCTGAGCATATTTTCTCGTTCATAAACATGTTAATAAAATAAACATTAAATTAAACACAATGTCTAATTGATTATAATTATCTACTTATATTATGTTTATGCCTTTTATTCAATATATTCTACGCCACTGAATCGATTTTTATTATACGCCTCTAATGACCCCTAGCCCCCTTAAAAATGTAAATGGCTATGGAAAATGTTGTCGTCATGAATATTATTTTAGACTTTCAGGTAGTGGAGTGTGAATTTGAACGGATCGTGGCGTGAATGAGTGAACGTTTACGAAGCGATAGCTTGAGGTAAATATAGCTATCGAACGAATACTACGAAAATGTCTGATGGCGATTTGGGCACTCGAAAAACTTTATTTGTGTTGGTGATAGTTGTTGGTTGTTTTGCCGTGTTATGGCCTAAAGTGTTCTATCCTATGCTTGTTGGCCCCACAAATCAGCGAATGAAACCTAACAGTTTGGATAAAGGTAACATTTTGTAGATTTTGTCAATATTGTTTAAATATTTTTGTTGCTGTACAGGATGCTGCGATGTTATTTCAGATGTCGATATAAATACAATTAAAATCATGTCTGAATTATGTAATAATATAGTTCAACAAACGGATGACAAACCGCTTAAAGGACAAGAGATCATAACGATGTGTCGCACCAAGATTTTAGACGAATGCGGTATAGATATATCATCTATTCTACAAGAACAAGTTCGTCTAGGACGACCATTCAAGCAGATTGTAGACGAAATCAGATCTTACAATGGGTCCCTTTGCTTAAAATATAAGTTCGGAATTTCACCTTCTCAATTAGGGGTGGCACATAGAGTTGCTATCAATTTATCCCCAGTCTGTAAGAATTTTAGTTGAACATATTGCTTTATAATACTAACAACTTGATTTCCTATTAATATAATAATTTTGCTATAAAAAATAATGGGTGACGGTTTAAAAACTTTGAAGTGTAATAGTATCTAATCAGTTTTAAATTTTATTTTGTGTTTTAGTATTGTTTACCTATTACTATTATATGTTATTTCAGATATTAGGCAAGAAAGACCAGCTCACTTAAGGCCCGAAATGCTGCACCCTGCTTTAAAAGAAAAAGGTAGAGCAATAGTGCAGCCATATCAGTCGCCAAAAAGTGTTCAACCGAAATTCATGGAAGGGCGGGTAAGATAAGAAATTACATTTTTAATACGGCATAATATATAAATAAATCTCCGAATATCCCATGCCAAACTTTATACACATTTAGTTCCAAAATATCTAAAAATAGCAGCAGCAGCTTTAATATATTATGTTCTTAAGTGTAAACTCTTATTCTTTTGATTGTTTTGATAGCTACGCATTCCTACATTGCACATTTTTATTTTTAATCTTTTACATATGATATTTTCTAATATAAAGTAGGTATAATAAATTTTCAAGTGTTTCTAAAATTTAAAAATTAAGAAAAGGACTTGAAGTTCTCTAAATTGTAGGATATTAACGAAACAAATCTATGATTAAATTCCTAGTCTGCAATCGAGTTAAACAATAATTAATTCTTAAATATTTACTTACCTACTTACATTTTTTTCTGTACAATTGTACCTAATTATTATAATTCATGCTAATTATTTTTTTTATAAACAGTTATCATAATTTAACTTGATGTTATTAAGATAGAGCATATGTTGGTAATGGTTTCATATGACAATAATTTACATACAAAACTGTTTTATAGATTAGTAGATATTATGTAGATTAATAAAGCAATTAATTAATATTTAATTAAGTGGAAACTTTTTTCACATGCTTTACAAAGTAGACATTAGTTATTTAATACTATTTATTTATTTTCTGCATTTTCTATAGTTAGTTTCTTATTTAATATTTTAGTTTTCATCATTTTCAGCCTGGACCGGTACCAGGAGTGCGCCCGCCAATGGGTGGTGCTGGACATGTGCATACGCAGAAAAGTACAAATTCTATGGGAGTTATAATGCCTATTTATACCATTGGCATAGTCGTTTTTTTTTCATATACTCTTATGAAGGTATTGTTTTTATTGATTTTGTAAAACATTTAAAACTATATTATCTTTTATTGGTAGTTGCTATTCAAGAAAAAACCTGAAGGTCCGGGTGCACCATTATATCCTCCTGTAGAGCCTTCGATGACATTTAGAAAAGAAGTTTTTGAATCTCAAAGGAGCAGATGCAATCAAGGGCCTCCTTCAAGTAAGTTAGGTGTGCGACTTTGTTAAAAGTTAAGATTGTTGTTTTGCCTATTGGTTTTTCTGTTTGTGCTGCTTGAAATTAGGTTGGAAGGAGCGAGATGCAAGTAAGTGCAATTAATAAGAATAACCATATCTAAATCTATTAATAACTTCTGCAAATTAACATGTCTTCAATTTCTTCAAGCATGCCATAATCTGAAAGCTAATATATAGCAGAAATTCTTCAGTTTGATTACTTAAATTTGACACAAACACACCCAATGAAAACAAACACTCGTAAGGATTACTATATCAAATACATGCATATTCATTTTACAAAGAAACGATTTATTGTTTGGATAAATACCTATATTTTTTCAATGCCATCATTTACATCACAGAAGTAATTATCACATCGATCACTGCAAGGGTGGTGCAGGAGGGACATGGTCATACATACATTATTCACCTATCTTTCTAAATTGTAATTGTATAATTGCACGAATGTTAGATTATATATGTCTGTAGGAGATGAAGAGATGGATCACTTGCGTCATCGTCTTCGTGAGACTGAATTAGCTATGGAGCGCATCGTGGCACAAATGGCTCAAGTACCCCTTAGGTCACAGGTGTGCTATCCACACCCTCCTGCCCGCACTAGCAGCTTGGCTTTGCTTTTACTTTATCGGCTTATTCTATTTTCCATTCTATTATATCTGTATTTTGCTTATAATATAAACTTTGCACTCTTTAAGCATGAGATGTAAATGTTATATATCTATACAGAAAATGTTTATATTTAAATAGGATTTTTGTTATGTCAACTGAAACATTTCGTTAGTACTACACCCTTTGCTTAGCAAATGGTGAAAACATATCTCATATATATCTTATAACATTAGCAAACAAGTCCCATTCTTTATTCTTTAAGATAGACAAATTATTCAACACTTCGAGCTGCCGAAAGAGTTTCTAGGAAAAGAGATTTGGCAATAATGGTGCAATTATTGAGTTAATCAAAAATCTTATTTAGTTGGTCTGAATATTGGTGCAAAAATAGAGTAGGTAAATAAAATATCAAAAATCCTCTTTAAATTTGAACAATTCTCATATATTTTAATTCGTCAATTACTTTAAAGTTTAAAAATAGAAGTATATTATTATCGATTAATATTTACTTTTTAAAACTATTGTAGAGATACACTTCAATTACCCTTTACTCGTTCATTTCCAATTTTATAATTTGTGTTTTTTAACGTTATTGAGAACATTATCTACAGTTTGTTACTATTAATACAGGTTGCAAAAATACATAAGTAATTGTCCACAGGAAATTTCGTATTCGAAATCTGACTGTAAAGTGTATAATAGCACAGAATATAAATGTAGCAAAACTAGCTAGGGAGAGTAAGACATATTATTATCTTTTACATTTGCCATTTTCATACTCATAAATATAATTAATGCTTACAATATTCATAAAAAGTTTAGTTGTACTATTTTAGTATTTAATATTTTATATTTTTTCCATTCAGCAAAAACGGCTATTTTTTATACTTTTACTATAAAGTGGAAGTGTGGATGCTTTTCCTCCATCGCGTGTCTCACCAGGACTCTTAGCCATCCTTTCGCACCCAAAGAAAAATTTTTCTTGTCATGATGTCTTATAAAGTTTTATAGAAGTCCTGAGGATTGTAGCGGAGCAGGCTACGGAAATATTGATGTTTGTGGTAAAAGAACCAGGCGAGTCCTCACTTTTGGCATTCCAGAATGTGTGGATGGTGTGAGTGTGGGCTATATATTGGACTTTGGTGGTTGGAAAGATTTTGGTGTGGTATTGTAACGATGGTCCGAAGTCCGGAAAAGTCAAAAGGGGCGAGTCACCCGAAAGTAAAGCATTCATGCTTCAATTTGAGCTTCAAAAAGAGCTAAGACAAAAAAGGCTATTTTTGTTACATGTAATTTTGTTTAATGGAATATAAGCACCTTGTCTTCTAATCGTACTAGTCAGATGTAAAATAAAGTAAGATTTTTTCAGTTCCTTGCTCTTGCATGTGCTTGTATCCCTCAATGATTTAATGCGACATGGCAACATTGACCTTCAACTTCGCTATACACTCGCACTACTTTTTGCTAATCACTATCCTTGTCCCATACAATACTGAATTTCCTCTAGACAGAATTGTATTTTTGCAAGCTGTATGTTTTGTTGTAATAATTAAAATAATATTTAAAACAACGAAGACTGTAAATAATTTATAGCCATACAAAATAAATATTCAATACTTAGCTAAAATTCAGAAAATGTAATTATTTTACTTGACACAAATTTGCAATACAGTTTTAAACAAATATTAGTTTAATATCGTGGTGTGTATAGAATAAATTCATAAAGTTGAAAACTTTAAATGAAACAAATAGATTAATAAATTAGTTATCTATGTATAACCATTTGACTTTACGTAATTTTAGTAAAAGTGTTACACCAAAATCAACATGATTGTTGGCTGTTTATTGAGACGTAATATGAAAATGCCAATAAAGTGTTTATTACCAAAAATGTCATAATATATTTTAATTTAACGGTTGAAAATATTTTGTACTAAAGAAAATATAGCAAGCATCAGTTACTAAAATTATCATTTCAATCAAACTTTTATTAAACTGTGATGCAAGTTGTAAGAAAAATAATATAACGAAATAATAAACAAATTCTATGTCCAGCTGTTATATTGTTTATTCGTAGTCGTAAATGCCATGACTGCTCTACTAGATGAAGTAGACCAGGAACTAGAAGCCCGAAGAAATGCCAGTCAGGTTGCAAGTCAGGTACCAAAATGTGTCCCCAAATTGGCAAATTGCAAATCCATAACGAATCGTAACTTTAATTGTCCTTAGCTTGTTGCATTATTTTTGCATTGCTTTTGCCTAGTAGCTTTTGATAATATTTACATGCCGTTTTTGTTGTTTTATGGCACAAAACAATTGTTTTTATAATTTAATTAATTTGTAGAATTTTATAATAGGTTCTTAAGTTTATGAGTTTAATTTTTACCTTTAAACTGTTTAATTATTAAAATACCTACGATGATTAATATTTGTCATTTTACCATAAATATTTGTAGAAAGAATCACCAGCAGATACCACTGTTCTACCTAATGGAGATGCAAAACAGGTACAGGAGCAAGACGGACCTTCTGTAAAAGTGTTAGGTATGGAAATGACGGCTAGCTGCGAAGGTGGTCAGAAGTGGAGTCGACCAGAGTCGCCTGTAATACCAAAATCGTCACAACCATCTTCTGAACCCATTGAACCTCCTCAAGTGAATAACATATTTGAAGGTGTAATTCGAATGCATTCTAATTTAAAATAATTTTAGGAAATATATTTAGAAGGAATATTACCGGCTCATTCGCAAATTCTGGTAGCGGACTCTACTGTCGAAGAAGAACCTAATTCAAACAGTTCTTCAGCAGATCCAGCAGTGATACTTGCTAGTAAAATGACTCTGTCAGTTATCAGTTTAGATTCCCAAGAAAGTGGTATAAATTGTCAATCAGTAATCATTATAAAATGTTATTGGCTATTATTTTTCAGAGAATGGAAATGATATTGTAGACAAAATAAAATTACAAAATGGAAGTTTAGTGGATAACGAATTAGAAATAATTGACGATGTCATCGAAGAATCAAAATATACAACTGCAAGTGGTGCTACTGCAGCCGAACGTGATATTTCAGAAGTAAGTTATCTATGTAATTTCATAGCAGTTTAATGATTGTAATTGTAGGACGAACAAACAGATGATGAAAATGATATAGAAGAAATCGAAAAGGTCCCCGATTTTGTTATGGACAATGGTGTACAACAAATAACAGGCGAAGACGAGGTAGAATTAGACCTAATAGATGATTTAGAAGTTGATGGTGAAATGAAATTTCAAGATAAAGATAATGACAAAACTGTCGAAAATAATAACACAAGTGATAAGATCCAAATACCGGAAGTTAGAATTTCTGCTGAAGAATCCGATGAGAAACCCATTATATCTCCTGAAGCAATTGAAAGTATAGTAAACGTAATCGATGATGTGATAAGTGCCGGAACGCGAATGTCTGAGCTTATTTCAGCCGAACGTGATATCGATTCTGAAGAAATTAAACAAGCAATTAAATTGGAAACTGAAAATATAGATAATACTTTGAAGAAAGATAATTTAGATAATGTAGCAGAAAATAGAACAGTTTCAAAAAATATTGATACCCAAATAAATTCTGATGAAGAAGTAGAAGAAGAAGAAGTAGAAGTAGAAGAAGAGGAGGTTGAAGTAGAAGAAATTGAAGAGATCGAAGAGGAAGAGGTGGAGGTGGAGGAAGTAGAAGAGGACGAGGAGGAGGATGTGATAAGTAAAGAGAAAAAACCTGATAATTTAGTTCTATTATAGTATAAGAGATGAGGTAATGAAACACGTGTAAAGTGTTTAGTTTGATGTGAAATAAGTATCTATATGTTTTTTAAATTTTATTCCAATGCATGTCGGCAATAAAAAGTTACTAGTTTTTATATTTGTAATATTCGGGTTAAAGTTTGGAAAGTGACAAATTCTATCGATGATTTACCTACACAAATATTACATGGTAAATAAAGACTATAATTTATTAGTAGATACCGTAAAAATATGAGGTATGAGTGATTACGTGTATTGGAATAAAATTTGAATGGCCCATAAGTACATGTAATTCTTTGGATATGTTATTATTATTATAAAAACTGTGTATTGCTTAAATGTCATCTTTACTGTTATTGTGATTGATATTATATACTCTATATCGTTTATTGCCCTTATTGATAGATTAAAATTTCACAATTATTAAGGAAATTTAAATTGTAATGCATGAAAATGGTATTATTTTTAAATAGTCATTATTTTAGTTTGTTACCTTTATTTTTTTAAGGCTATTTGGTAAGCTATAATTTCCATTTAGAATGACACTAGTAATGCAGCCTTTTTATTAATACACTTTTAGTATATAATAAATGACTTTGATTGTAATTTTTGCAATTAAGCTACCTATTTTTTAAAAACAAATTTATCCATTGTTTTGCAGTTTCTATAAATGTACACTATTTATTGAATATAAAGGAAGACTTCCTATTTAATTCAATTTTTAATGAGAAATTAGAATTTGTTATTGAATAGTATTAAATATGCTACAGAATGTATTTGATTCAAAAAGTCAGTTTTTTATTTTTGTGCAATAGTCTTTGGAAACTGGCATCTTCCCCATACATCCTATACTTTTTGATGCAAGTAAATAATTTCAATCCAATTGGTTATATTTTGATAAAGCAAAATAAAATTAATTGCTAATTGTGTATATAACATTATTGGTACAATTTGCCAAGGTGCTGTAATACACTTGACTTCATAAAAATGCATTAATCTAATAGTATTTATGATTGACATGAACACTATTTTTTGATATATTTGGAAGTTTTTTCTTAATTTAGTATTACAATCATTTAAAATTTATTTGACTGAATTGATGCTCTAATGCAAAATATATATATAGTATAAGAAATACGTATTGTATAAAAAATTGAGATATAGGAATTGAATTTAAATCACACAGACAAAACTATAATGTTCTTACACTAAACTATGCTTAATAAAATCTTTATTATTAACAGATGATAGATGCACAATTAAATAATTTTACTACATGTAAAACTAAATTGCAATTTTACTTTCCAGTTGTCCAATTACCTGGTCGATGCGCCGTAAGAGTATAATCGTCCCTAACTGATCGAATTCCACCTTGTCGTTGTTTCTTAGGAAAATCAATTAGAGTCCAATTATTTTGAAGAGCATGTTTTTTCAATACAGCGATTCCAGTAAATAACATACAAGCAGCAAAGCCAGCTTGGGTACTTTTTCGCCATGCTCCGAAAATTCCTCCGGCAGCTAACGAACCTATTATCCAATTTAATTTATCATCTTTGCCACGAATGTTTGTTGCGCTGTTTTTAAGTAGTACGAATGCAGTGCTCATACCCAAAATTGGGAAACAAATATAGGCGTATCTTCCGAGTGTTGCAAGGTAACCTTTAGGGTGCGAAACGAGGGCAACATCTGCTGTAGCAATACCAAAGGCTGCGACTCCAACCGATTTTGTAGTTGCCCATAACTTTTTTGCGGTATCCTGACCATCTGGAGTGTCGAAATAACAATATTCATTGAAAGGTTTAGACATTTTTGTTACATAAACAAAGCGATTTTCTACTACCTAACTTCATATCATACTAATTTTTAACGTTGAATACACGCATGCCCAGCTCGCAAATTTTTAAATTTCGCGGCGGATTTCTGTTGGTACTACTCATATATAAACGTCAGTCGGGTTAAATAACAAAGGCAGTGACGTACTGCAGTAAATGATTAAATTAAACTAATAATATTTTAATGTAAACATGTTCAAAAATAACATAAGTAGTAAAATACGTGAAACTGGACGTAATTATTTATATATGTAACAGCAGGTATAATATTTCGTTACTCAAACAATTCAAAATTCTGACTGCAAATGTTTTCATGTGATACCAATAGAAATCCGCCGCGAAATTTAAAAATTGTTAGCTGGGTGTTGTACATAAACGGGTAGATTGTTTAAATTCGAAAAAAACAATGCTACAGAAGCAATATGAACTTATTGAAATTAATTAAAATAACCACGAAATTGAATTTTAAGCATTACATCAATGTATGTTAAAAATAATATAACACACCGAAATTACAAGGTTAACAAGCTTTTATACTAGTGTACAAAAAATAAATCCTTTAGATTTATTAAATTAAGTTCAATTGACTTATATCTGTAGTTATTCTATCGTATCTAAGAATTATATTTTAATTAACGGCCTATTTTGAATTTAAATAATCGGTTTTAGAAATGTTCCTACTAATTTTCAAAAATTTAGTGACATTTCATGTTTGTGACTCACTCAGGGATGTCACATCATCAAAATGACAAATCAACCCAACCTAACAATGGCGTCAGACGGAGATGAAATAATAACCGATCAAGAAAAAGTTAGAATAGTGTCCGATTTTATCCTTCATTCACCTCCAGGAGAGTTTAACGAAGTGTTCAATGACGTCCGAAAATTGTTAAACAACGATGACCTCCTTAAGGAAGGCGCGAGTGGAGCGTTTGCTCAGTATAACAAGGACCAACTAACTCCCGTTAAAATAGAAAATGCAGATTCTTTGGTGCTGATTACAGAATACAACGATCTAGGAAGTAACAGATTCTTCGATCCACGCAGTAAACAATCTTTTAAATATGACCATTTAAGGAAAGATGCTTCAGATTATCAATCTTATACACCAGACAGCTCAGCTGAGCCCTGGAGGGTAGCTTTAGATGCTGAGTTCATACAGTATACAAGAAATCATTATAAAGACGGTGTTTGTAGTGTTTATGGTCGTAGTCAACCTGGCGGAATTATAACGATAACTGCTTGTGTAGAGGACCATCAATTTCAACCTAAAAATTTTTGGAACGGTCGGTGGCGTTCGCAGTGGTTCGTCAGCTTAAATGGTGGTTCGACAGCGGAAATTCGGGGCGTTTTAAAAGTCCAGGTTCATTATTACGAAGAAGGAAATGTCCAACTTGTAAGTTCAAAAGAAATTAAAGAAACTGTCGCAGTTTCAAACGAAATACAAACAGCAAAGGAAATTGTACAGTTAATTGAAGAATCAGAAAATCTATACCAAACAGCAATATCGGAAAATTATCAAACAATGTCGGATACGACATTTAAGGCATTAAGAAGATTGCTGCCCGTAACACGTACGAAAATTGATTGGAATAAAATAGTTTCATATAGTATTGGAAAAGAGTTGAAAACCCAATGATAAGCGGACTATGATGAGCTGGCTATCTTATCAAACACTGTGCGCCTTGTTATAGCTTGAGGGTTTTGTACATATGGCCAGGTTTTGTTGAGTTTCCGACAGTGCAGGGATAGCCACTTAGCATAATTGATTAAGAAAACAGTAGGTTCATTATCACACTTGACGGGAGTTAAATTTATTAAATTTTGTATTAATTTTTAATCGGAACATTTATAGTATTATTTAGTTTCAGTTATTGTATCTGAAGTTAATTGAATATAATTGTTTGAACTTTACATAAATACTGATGTGGAAGTATTCTATCCCTGTGGAAAAACGGAAGGTGCAATATGCTAGGCACAAGTACCGTTGCTTCTTTAGTTATTTTGCTTTACGTTGTAAACAATAATTATATTATTTTATACAATTTCTAATTTTTTATTTTATTAGTTTACATTATAAAGTGCATTTGTTATTATTCATGCTAGTAGTTTCCATATTTGTAAATCAATTAGAAAATTCTATGAATTGCTGCCCAAATAATAAATAATTTATATCTTGTTAAATTCGACCGTTGTATGGGTTATTTTTAAATAAAAAATTAAACCCAGTCTTTTATAAATTACCTGAAACAGTGAGGTAGATATTTTTAGTTTTTTTTTAATCTACAGTAATTTTGGAGTTAGATTATGTCGTTGATTCTTTTAAGTTTTTTTGTTCTTTTTTTTAATCGAGTATTTGCATAGCAACAAAATATTCGTTTCTATAAAGAAAACTTGGTAACTATGATCAACATTCAAGGCACAAAGTGATATTAATATGACTGCAAGTGAAAATAAAACTGCATTCTAATTATTATATGTCTGCTGTATAATCTAAAAACTTATTGAGAGTACAGTTATTTATTAGGTTTTTAGATTGATGTAAATGTTTATATTGTTTTTTACTAAAGCAATAGTACGCTTATGGCTTTTTACACATTAACTTATTCGTAATTTTTCCACAACTGCAAAACTACTAAAATGAACTGCAGAATGAGAAATATAAATTATTTCATCATCTATCATTTTAAAATGAATATTTACTTAGGATAATTAATTGATTCTAATTAGCAAATGTATTTCAAAACAGGTTGCAACTGTAATTATTTCTATTTTAATCCAGTTTTAAATACAAATATACAATTTTTATAAACATTAAGTATTTTGCAAATTATTTTTTCTTTTTAACTATATATCTACATCATATTTCTTTAATTATTTATTTTTTTCTTAATAATTTATAAACATTTTTTTGCTAATATAATTCTGGATAAATTTTAGGTAATACAGCTATATATATATACATATATATATAGACAGTTGGTAACTACCTACAGTTTAATTTAAATGTGTACAGGTGTTGTATATAAATAAGTAAAATATATAAAACAAACAATTAAAATCAAATTATTTTATATTGTGTAAAATACACTTGTTAGAAAAACAATAATTGATACGTAAAATAAATGTTGGAGATTCCTTTTTGTGCTTTTTACAATTGAAGTGAACTGACATTATTATCAATTTATATTGTAAAATGCTGAATATTACAGAAAAAGGTCGAAATATAATATGTAGTTAAAATAAAAAATAAGATCGTTTTTTTATTGACTACAGATATCAAAAATAATTAAATATGTAAAATATATAAATCTAATAGATACAAAATTTACTTATTTGTTTACAACTTAATCGATTGCAAATTTAAATTAACAAAATATGATGCAAAGCAACCGACTGTATATTGTTTATAAAAGGCGACATACTATAAATTAAAAAATGAAGTTAGTCACACTATTTATTTACCTTGCTTTTTCTTATTTACAATAAGTTAGAGTCTTAAGACATACTAATATGCATAAAATTCTTAACATCAAACCACTAGAATATCCCTATTCCGTAAGTGAATATAGTGCAAATATTATTTTGAGGTGGTGATATAAATTACTACCTACATTTTAGGCAAATTCATCGAAACTAAACTAATCATAACAGTTCCTACTTGTTTAAATACTGACATAAAGTCTAAAATAAAGTCATCATAGGTAAATTAAGCAAAGTAATTTTCATCAACAGCTTTAAAATCGATATTAATTAGTGCATTTATTAAAGTAATCTTGTTTATAGAATACTATATATGATTTTTAAATTTTATTTTAACTAATTTAGTTAAAAAAATTGTATATTGAGTTAAATAAAGTTAAGGCTGGTGTTTTCAATTTTGGATAATTTTACAGTTCCGAAATTTAGTTTAGTACACATATTAGATACAGTTAATTAAATATTAAAAGTCGGCCCTTACTTTTTTGTTTTCCATGTTGGTTGTAGATAATTTATTATATTTAATTTATTCCATAATACTTATATAGCTAAACCGTACACAGAAACGATGCAAAACATGGTCTTGTTTTCCCAACGCACCGTACAACTACCATCGGTATTATTATCCCAGTAACAAGAACTAGCTGTATGTAGTCCTGCGCCGTTTTTCTGCATAATTGTGCATGTAACAATATATTTGTATGGTTTCAGTAATTTTGTTAATTCCGAAGTACAAGCTTCTACTACACACGTCGTCCAATTATTCACCTTTCCTTGATTATATCCGTTGCCGCCTATCACAGTTTCAATTGCATCCTTAATAATTTTACTAACATCATCAACTACAAATTGCCCTTCTTCTTGAAAGTCTTGGTCAACGTTTTTATCTGCCATCGATACTAAAAAAAACCAAACACAATAATTCGTGCTATTAATGAATATTCCGTTAGAAAACGACTCCAACTTACTATTTCATAAACTAACAGCTCCAATCAAACGTATATTTAATACAATTATATCGATGAAATATCAATACTACTGCAATAATCCAAACGTCAACTGACTACCAAACCGCTGACAAATTTAAATGACATTTATACTTAGGTTATTTTATAACTATGCTTTAGGGATACCATGGTATAGATTATAAAACGGCTTTTCCCATACTCGATGGCCCCGAAACAATAATTTTTAGTTGTGTATAGCTCCTTATTATTTATTAAATATTATGTCGTTTTATTAGGTTTTCATTTTATTTTATGTTACGTCGTTTTATAAACTAATAAAAATATTTACTTGATTAGAATAAATTAGTTATAATTTTTAAAAATAATCTCAAAAAATGATAACAGAAAGTTTTAGAAGTCCTGATATTTAAGTAAATAATTATTGATGATATTTATTAATCGAAGCTAATTTTATTGACGGACATATTTTCCCTTTCTTTTTTTTTGGACTTGCTTGAAACGATAACCTTGTTTCGTCGGCTGCTTTCTTTTTGAAATCAAGATTCGCCCTATTTTTTTATTAACTAGTGTAACGTGAAGTTTCGTATATACCAAAAAAAAAGAGGCATTGATTTGGAAGTTTGATTTCTTCAACTAAAGTATGAAATGTGTGGTTAGGTTTTATTTTGTATGTAGCTAACATATTTTATCCTAATTTTGTAGCGCTAAACCATAATTTAAAAATGAAAGACGTTATTGATGTAATGGAACTTCAAAGAGAGAAGACTAGAAGAGTTCAACTTTTGGACTATCGTCAATTGGATTTTGCAGGTGGATTTACTCCAGCCCGTTTCATTTTTGAATGCGGTATTAAGTTGCACGCTCAGCCACTTACTATAGCTACTGCTACCATTTTAATGCATAGATTCTTTAAAGAAGTTGATCAAACACATTATGATTGTTATGTGAGTACAATCTAATATAAATAATAACATTAACATAAGAATTTTGATAATTATGTTGAAGAATTATAATTTGTTATTAATACACGTTGAACCCAAACAAACGTGCATTTTAACCTTAGTTTGTATGTGTGTGAACAATTGACCTTTGATAATACCAATTATCTTTTCAACAATAAAATCATTTTGTATTGTATTATCGGTTTAAAATGAATTAAAAAAATTGTAAAAGTATTTTTATTAATAGTGGGATTACTTTCAGTTGATTGCAGCCTCTACCCTTTATTTGGCCGGAAAAGTAAAAGATGACTTCTTAAAGATTCGCGACATCATTAATGTAGCACACAATACTTTGCACCGCGGTAGTAGCCCACTTGAAATTGGAGATGAGTATTGGAACATGCGTGACGGAATTGTACAAGCCGAATTGTTGATAATGCGTGTTCTAAAATTTGAAGTTTCGATCGTTCATCCTCATAAATATATGTTACATTACCTTAAATCTATGGAAGGTTGGATTGGCAAAGAAAAATGGAATACAATTCCTATTGCAAGAACTGCGGCATCATTTTTACAAGATTACCATCATGATCCCAGTATATTAGAATATTCACCTCAACACATAGCTATAGCTTGTATTTCTCTCGCTTTGCAGTGTTATGGAGTTCATTTGCCTCTTATCGAAGAAAATGAAGAAGAAGCATGGTACAATGTATTTGTTAAGGATTTACAAAAGGATAAACATTGGGAGATAATGGAAAAGGTGATGGAAGTATATAATAAAGAACCTGAAAACGTTTAAGTTTTCAATTAGGTTTTAGTATTAATCAAAATCATATTCAGTATTTTTTATAATTGTAACATTAATTCTCGAATGTTGGTGAATTTGAATAAAAGATTTTTGAAAAAATCTTTGGTAAATTTTTAATATTAATCATTTATAAAGTATAGGTAAGTAATGGTTAACTTTTATCGTTTGTATAACAATTAATTTTTTGTAAGTATAAATTTTGCTAAACGAGTTTGTTTTACTTTTAAATTGTTATTTATATTATTAACCAAACATGTAGTTCTCGACTGCAAATTTTTCTGAAATGCAATTCAAACAATTTTTTATTCTTATCAAAGTTCTTGTGGACATGTAATTATAAAACTGAAGCAATTAAATATCTTTATTAAAACCGTATTTCAAAGGTGTTGCGGTCAGATTATTCATGTTGATTTATTTTTGATGTCTAAAAATCTCAGACATCCTAGACCCATTCTTACCATAGAAGTTCTTTGTGTCAGTTTTTAATTTGGAATATCTACTCCTAGAATCCTTAGGCATCTTCTGTAACATTTTTCTGAATTTTATTGCAGCTAGTAGGAAAATTCGTCGGGCATAACTACAAAAATCTTCCAAAATTTGATAACTTATGGTTCTTTAATTAAGTAGAAAACATTATCTAGCCAAATATGTTTTTCTGCTCTCCTGAAAAATCAACTTTATCTTGCAGTATAAGACCATGAGCTTTATCGAAGGAATAATTTTTTTAGAATTTAGTTCATTCAGAACAACGAAAGTGGGCAAAACCCGAATTTAGCTTTTAATACATTAAAACTTAAACAACAAATTTTGTTTAATATACACGGGTGTAAAATTGATGTGTATTGAGGTATTTTATTGACCTATGCTGGCTGGTCCATCCTCAATAAAACACCCCACCCCTCCCATAATAAGGGTATAAGCCCACCCCTCCATTTTTAGCAATTTTTTGTCTAAAAGTGGGCTTATATAATATTTTTTAGTTATGCCCCTTTGTTATTAAGTCAACGAATTGTACAATACTTTTTAATAGGTAATAAAAAATAAGGTCATACAATTTTGAAACTAATCTGCAACGTTTATTTCAATTTTGCAAATTAATGTTGTTACATAACTTTAAAATTATGGTATTTCATAAATAGGTACGTCAGTATTTTCTTTCTAGTATCAAGGATGTTGGTATGGTTTTTATACATAAAATAAAACATAAGTAAGACAGTTTTTAATAAGCTCATTTAGTCATCATCGTGGAAGCAATTACATACGACTAAGGAATCTCAGATAAGTTGGACGAGTATTTAACTCGTGTGTTTATAACAATATGGCATGTGAAATGGCATCAATTACACTTACAACTAGTTTTCATGTACAAACAACAACATAAACGAGATTCTAATTTTTTTGGTACAACAGAGATATAATATGTATGTATATATAAAAGCAAAAACAGCGCAGAAAAGGTTTCAGTTTGTTTTATGTTTAAAACAGCAATACAATTACGTGCCTTTATCCATTTTGACATGTTAAGGTTGCACCATAATTTCAAATTTTGAAAATCAACTAATAATTATGTTTTGTAACTAACAGACATTTATATGAAATTAGCTTTCCTTGCTTATGCTACGCAATCTAAAAATATCACTTTGATCTGGCAGTGTAATTTATTGATGCCTCTGCAAAAAGCCTTTATATTTTTCTGCATTATCAAAATAGTTTTTTTTTATAGGTGCTGCCTTGAACAAAACAAATCCACTATTGCTACCATCTAACGTATGTATATTAGCTATTTTAAACAAGTGATTTAAGAAAATTACATACCACTACCGAAAACAAGCAGGTAATTAACATACAATTTTACATTCAACATTTATAATTCAATCAATGACAGACGCTACCTCCTTGCAAACAATGATTTACATAAATACTACATAATACATTTAACTATTAGCTAACAGTTAAAACACTATTAAATTTATTCGAATTAATTAAAATATTGGAGGATGAAAAATTTAAGCATTAATCTTTCAATAAATATTTACCGACCAGCAGTTTAAAATAAATTAACTTTAATAAATAACAAAATATAATTAAAAAAATCGTATACACAAAACTGTTTTAAAATATTATATAATCGATACGTAATTCATATTATTTACATAAATTTGTACTTGAAAAATTACATAGATATATATACATAAAATTAAGCGCAATAAATCAGGTCATTAACAATGAGATTTTGTTTAAATTTTATAACACTATATTAGGCATTATTTGGAAAAACTAGTTAATTTGTGATTGTGACACAATGTACAATTTGTTATTAAAAATCATATAGGGACAATAAAAAACTTTAAATCTGATGCAATAGAAGAGAAGAGAATATAAATTATTGAAAGTATTACATATATTGAAATTACTAGTTATAGAAGTTTGACAAATTATGACAAAATTTGTCAAATTCAGATAAGCTAGTTGTTTTACCAGTAATAAAACATAGAAAATCGTGGAAAATAAAAAAAAATTAAACTAGTTTTTATTTCCACATTTATTGTCACCTCCTAAAGTAGATAAAGTTCTTTTACTAACACCCTGTATATTTCAGTATGGTTTTGTGTAAAATTAAATTTCAAATTTTACATTGTGTCTTATAAGCAAGTGCAAAACACACGTTAATGAAATAGATATATATAAAATTTTCAGATCATTAATATGGGAATACCTTAGTAATGAGAAAAATTAAATATAATAGTCGTAAATGTTTTATATAAAATACAAGTTTAACAAATAAATAAATAAAATTACTTAGGCAAGAAAGGTACGAATTTTTTGATAAACGTTAAATATGTACTCAAAGATTTAATATTGCGAGGCATTTATCCTAAATTTTGACACATTTATCAGCATGCTTAATATTATGCGATTTTGTGTTATAGGAGATTCAAAAATATTGTCTGCACATTTTAAATTCAATTCTAACGAATTGACAAATAATAAATAACATTATATGATGTTTAATGATATGTTTTTGTTATTAACCAAAAACTATAATTTATTATAGAATTATATAAGATCTAAATTATTAAGAACTATGTATTCAACGATTCTCTTTTTTAACATAATATTTACAGAAAGTATAAAAGTACGCCATGTGTTAATGTAAATGAATTTGATATTTTTCCATTTACTTTAAAACCGAATTAGTGTATCCCATACAGAATTATATGTATACCTATAAAGGTTTTAAAAAGCAAGTGCGATTAAAGATTAGATTTTAAAATAGTTGCATTTTGTACTTTTATACTTTTTCATTTGTACAAGATACCTATTTTTAAATCAATTAATATAGGTACCCACTATATTTTACATAAAAGAAATTTTACAGTATTAAAATATCGATTTTTAAATAATTATGCCTTAAAGATTGCTTAAATTTTTCAAACACCTTTAGAACACAATAAACTGATAGTATACATTATAGTGTAAATTTGTTACTAGATATACTAAAATGATATGCGGAACAACCAACCTGATACTGTGCAAATGTGCAGCTGTAATCCATTATTAATAAATACAGATTCAATTCCCAATTACAATGTTACTTATACTTATCTTTGTACGATGTTACTGTAATACTGTGCAAAAAAGCTTGGAACTCATTGTACTTTGATTACAAAGTTATAATTATTTAAAAGTTATTCTCAGCCTTAAATACATTTTTATAGATATTAATTTTGATTGACCTTAAAAATAATTTGAAAATATTTAATAATCATTCATATTTAAATGTAGGATTCATTATTTTCAATCAATTCTTATGTAATTAGGTGATTAGGTTATTAAGGCGCAAAAATAGGGTGCTAACTTTTCATGTCTTTTCAAATTTCAATTAACATCGTAACCAGAAAAATTTACAGGAAAGTTTGAAACATTATTTCAAGATGACAGACATGAAAAGCATATGGCAAAAGTTAACATTACCACCCAACATCGAGAAGTAGTGTACTTAGTAAGCAAATGTATAGATCTATACGCTGTCCTGCAGCGTTATTCATTAGACTTACCAGTACTACTTACACATAAGACATAAGGATTCACGCAGGTTCATAAACATTATATACAGTGACTAGTAGATTTTTTTTATCCCCATTACTATGCAATTACGCAAACAGATGTTGCTACTTGACATATAATAGTTTAAAATTAATACAAAGGGGACTGATAACTGCAGTTAGTAGTTGCATTCATCGAATGTCTTTCATATTTTGCTTTGAACCAAATATTTTGAGCATTTGTTCTTCATAATCATTGATACTGCGCTTCATCAGTTCCATGCATGGCCCTAAGAGACGCTCAAAAGCTTCCACATCGAGAACTAAAACACGAAAGTATTTTAAATGAATTAAAAAAACCCTTTTAGAGTAAATTTAACATGCTTACATTAGTAGTAAAACTGTATTTCAAAATTTTGATTTGTCGAGATATACATATAAGATAAAGCAAAAGCAACCATATAAAATTTTGTCTAATAATAGCTCAATACAAAGTATGTGCATAATTCTTTAACGATAAGATTATTGAATTATTTTCTTTGTTTTTCTATTTTAACTTCTCATTTTTAAATATAATACATTTTATAAAAACATGTAAACTGAATACTTACAAGCAAGTTTCAGGTCTTCGACAGCATAAACAGAAGCTGCACGAGGCCTGTGAGTGACCAAAGCTAGTTCTCCAAAATAACCACCTTTAACGATTCGACTGATTTCAATTTCTTGCCCATGATCGTCGTATACTTTTATAATGACAGTACCGGTTTCCACAAAATACATACCATCGGCCACATCCCCCTGTTTAATAATTCTGTCATTAGCACTATAGTGTCGTGGAACTAAAGCATCTGCAAGATTCATTCTTTCATACGATTGAAGTGTTTTAAGCATGGGCACACCGTCGATGAGAGCTTCGTACATCTGTCGTTTTTTAAATGCAGACTTCAAAAGAATACGTCTAAACGTATGACGGTCCATGGCCCACAAAGAACCAGGAGATGCGGCTTTAATTGTTGCAGCTCTTGGCATGTTATACAACAGCGCTAATTCTCCAAAGCTGCCGCTATTTTCATATGTGTGAATATGTTTAGGCTCTTTTCCCGACTCGCCCACTAAAGCGTGAAAAACGCCGCTACATAACAAAAAATAATTTGTGAAATGTATTCACATTATAAATAATAGCGATTTACCTTTCGATAACGTAAAAATTATCGCCATCATCGCCCTGTTTAATAACCAATTCATTTTCTGTAACTTTTCGTTCAAACATTGCATCTAAAACATCTTGCATTTGCTCTTTATCTAGTGAACGAAAAAGTAAAATGTGACGGACAGATTCTGCCAATCTTTGGCGTTGCTCGTCGGATTTTGGAAAAACAACTTTTACACCATCATCTTCATCTTCTTCTGGATTGTAGGTTTCCGCAAACACAGACTTACGACGACTTGTAAAACGTCCCACAGGTGGTTCTACAGAGAATTTATAGTTTTACATTAACCGTGATAAATAATACAATAAAGTGAAAGAAACTAGAACATTTTGAATACCTAACAAAAATTATTTGGTATTTATAATAATTACCTTGATTTAAATCAGCTATGGGTATTTTAGATAAAGATAGCATATTTATTTTTTGAGAAAATTATTCAAATACGGAATCTTATTTTGTACTTTAATTCATTGGAATTATTTATTTTATAAAAGTTAAAAATTAATAAATTGATATTTCACAAAAATTTTGATATTTTATAAACTATTTATTTTTCTTGAAAAACCATGGCTTTATAAAAACAAAAAAAAAATAGATAGTAGGTATTAGAGTTGATTTAAAAAACACTTTTGATTTAAAAAACACAAACAATTTTTGAATGAAATCTTTGCTGATCATGCAAAAAACGACTTTAATCATATATTATGTATTTAATAAAAATTTTCTGTTAATTATAAGAAATTAAAGAGTTAAATTAATTGTAAGTTTTAATAAATAAAAACTTTAGTGCAAACATTTTATTCTAATAAAAGTGAAAGAAAGGCGTTTTTTATTGAACATAATGTAGCATAAATAGTCAGAATTTGTGGCCTACACACAGATAACAATTTGGTAATTTAACTTCTGTTTATTTAATAGTAAAAAGTAAATTATACAAATACAAAAAGAAGTGTTACGTAACAAATAGGATCCTTGAATTAAAATATAATCAAACTCCAATATTAAATAATATAAACTATTAAGTTTTATTATTATCTAATTTATAGAGAACCTATGGTTTATTTTATGTTAGTACGAATGAATGAGATTTCAAATACACTCGAGTTAAAATTTAAAATAAGGAGCTAATTTTAAAACGCAACAAGTCCCATTAATTTCATTCAGAGGTTGCTAGATTTGATGAAGTGCAATACCTTAGCATAATTCAAACATATATTGTATTTTTTTCTCGTTATGTAACCCTATAAAAAAATTAAAATTATATTTCAAATCGTTTGAACAGGGCAGCCGTGTTTCTTTGCTTTTATATTTCACCCAAAATAATTTTCAGTAAGACCACATTATCTAGAAATATTTCAATTATAAATACCTATCAATGCTTGATTAATAAAAACACAAACTAACCACATCCTGTTCCAGTAAATTAAATTTTGTATATTGCTAACCAGATTAAAAATTATAAATAATCTATGACCCTTATCATAATAATATTAAATAGCTAAGAAAATGATGGTATTAAAACTTGGGAGAAAAAAAATCGATCTAGAATTTCATATTAATTTTCCAGTTTTTAGTATGAAAATATGAGAAGAAATATAATTGAATATGATATTGAAAAAAACTAAACTCTTGACTCTTTTAACGACCTGTAGGTACCACATTGCAAATTGGGACATGCAGTTACATAATTGTCTATAAATTAAAAGGGTTGGATTTAACAAGGAGCGCAACAGGCTTATTAATATTCCAAGTTAATTTAATTATAGATTTGTAAATTTCTATTTAAATAGTACAAACATTTACTGAAGTTTACTCTCTTTTGTTTTGAGCAATCAAATTAGAGCCAACGGAAATAATTAAACAACAATTTAGTTGCAACATTAACAAGTGGAGTTATATTGAAAATGAAGGCGTTCTAGTACAAAATAACATCTAATATTTTTAATTTAACATACAAAGGCTGGTTTTGTTTGTGTTATCCAGGTTAAACTTATTTGGAAATACAGGGTAATTTCTAAGCGAGTACAAGAAATTTGAGGAAATAATATGACGCATTCTTTACAGTAGATCCTTAACATTCATTATTCATTATAACACTATTTAATGAAGATTGACAATGAGAAACTGAGTGAAAGAAATATAGTGTCTTGCGACAGGTTAGACAAATCAGTTGACTTGTAAAGATCTGTAAAGGAAATTAACAAGTCTACGTTAAAAGCATATTGGAAAAAAATTTTATTAGAAGAGTTCCAACGTATTGTGAGGCTTCACCGTGATGTCAACAGTGAAGGCTTCATTGATACGACAAGCGAGGACGCATTGAAGCTCAACAAACAAAAATATCTTCATTCTTCTGTAAAATAAAACTTTTATAATAATTGATCAATAATATATGTGCAATTTTAAAAAATAAATATGTAAGTAATATGTAATTATTTGAATAAATATGTAGGTATTTACCTACATATATGGATATTAAAAAAAAATTTCATTGTTTATCTAATTTGGTCACCTATTATATCGTTTGTTAATAGAGTCGACATTTGCGAAGAAAATTTGAAACGTATGACTCACGATTGTTAAGGGTTTACTACTATACTTTATTTTTATCTAGAAAAACCTTTATGAACATATAGGTATCCTAAACTGTCTCATTTTTAAATTGCAGGTTGTTAAAAGTTAAGTCTTCGGAAATCTGAAAAATGCTCAAGTAGGTATAGCTTATCCAAACCTATATGATGTTCACGTCATCAATACAAGGTTACTAGATGATGACGTTTCACACAATGCTGTCACTTTGTACCTCGTATTTTTACAGTTCTAATAAATTGTAGTCTTTCCTCATACCATCTAATATGTGCGCAAGTAAATCATCTATAGAATATGTCACTTTCCAAACTTTAAACCGAATTATAAATAAACAATCTAGTAACTTTTTGTTGATGACGTGAACATCATATAGGTTTAGATAAGCTATAAGATATTTTAATTAAATTTGGCGTAGGGACATGCGGTATTAAAAATTGTTGTCTTATACTGAATAACAACTTTTGGGTCCAACAGGGGCATGTGCATAGATAATAATTTATGATTACCCATATTTGACGATTATTATTTTAACATACAAATTATCATAATTAAATAGACAATAATTTAGGGTGGTTATATTTAGAAAATATCAAGAAGTAGCAAAGGATTTGGAATGTTTAACCCTAAAGGGCAGTGACAGTTGCTTTCAATGATGGGTGCACAGGCAATCCTCACAGTAACAGATACCATCTGCCGCTTCTAAAAAGAAACAAATACGTTTAATATTTTAGAAATAATAGAAAAATTATATCTCTATATGAAGAAAGTAACTGCGAAAGTCTTTTGGGATATTTAGTCATCGAGGTTAAATGACAATAGAAATAAAAATGGTAAGTATATCAACCCTTAATAACGAGATATTATGATAACTACATGTTAATATATGCCACTTTAAACTAGCATAAATAATCATCTTATTAAAAAGGTGCTTATGCACGTGTAGTCATCATATTATGCTTTTTATTTAAGACATAAACAAATTGATTTCTACCAAGGTCTGACAGATCAATGTTTCGGTCTAAGGGTTAAAAGTATCAAGAAGAGTAAAGGCAATTTATCAGTCAATGTTTGTGAAAGTTATAGTATTTTTGTACGACCACAATAATTAATTAACATGAAACGAATACTTATTTGTTTACTAAAAAACCGTCGAATAAACAAAATTGATAAAATAATTAAAATATCAATACAGGTACGTAGGTGCCTGTCTTTTTAAATTATTTAAAACTTGTAGCTATATAGTTTTACTTACAAATATGTTGTCTATTTTACTTACTGTTCTTAAATGGTAATTATGTATGTTATTTGATAAACAATCAAAAAAACTATAATACACCCACTATATCTTTCTTTTGCAGTTGCTATTATCAACTTAGTCTATACCCAGTCATTATAATACAGGTAATATACCGAGAATTATGCAATACATAATGTAACACCTAAACATTTATTGTGTAAGACAAGTGGTATATTATTTTTCTCAAAATATCATAGGTATACATCATCCGCAAAGTATGGAATCAAGCTCTTTCTGTTGAAACCTTTTGTTTTTATGAAAAATTAACAATAAAAATTAGGTATTATATGTATATATAACAGCAAAATACTATTCACAGTCAAATAACAATTTAACAATTTTCTCTTAAATCAATTAATGACAGTTCAGTTATTCTTATTATTTTGTGCATTTCATTAACTATTATGCAAATTACTATTAGTGATGAAAATGATAACAGAAAACTGCGTTTAAAAATTATCTACATAAATAATTGTGTGTAAAGAGTGTACATTTGGTTTTTGCTATAGCAATTTCCCAACAATTAAGGATAATTGATGATTGATCAATTGGACCTAGTGTAATTTACCTCATTATATAGTATTGCAACTGTTTTTCTAAATTTTAACCATTCTAATTAAGTATGTACCTTTAAAATTTACTAGTCATTACTAA
Organism: Rhagophthalmus giganteus; assembly: GCA_036326145.1. NCBI lineage: Eukaryota > Metazoa > Arthropoda > Insecta > Coleoptera > Rhagophthalmidae > Rhagophthalmus > Rhagophthalmus giganteus. The sequence goes on from JARFJA010000001.1 coordinate 50,970,854, forward strand.
ACAATGTTTAATTATTACATACAAACAATAATTTACGGTAAAATAATAGTTTCTAAAGAAAAAAGAGTTTAATAATGACAAAATGTAATTACTGTTTACGAATTTATATTAAGTTAAGTTTATTAATTGTAAGTTAATAAAATTAATAAAGAATTAGATTCTAATTTTTTTATTTATTTGTTAATTAGTTATATAAGTGAAATTATTATAGATAGCAAAATTGTTGGAATAGAAAAACTGAATATTTTCCATGCCAATAAAATCTAACAAATGTCTTTATACTCCCACATTTTGGTGTCCCTAATAACCTTGGAGTTAATATTTCAATTTTGTAATTATTAAAACAAATTTTATGTCTGTATATGCATGGAGTTCTGGAAGGTTTTGTAAATGCGATGCTTACTTAAATGGGCACGATTACCATTACACTTACACTATTTAAGTATTTAATTATGAAGGTTTAGAAAGTCACTTCTCCATAAATAAAATGTACACAATACACAAGCAACTAGGTTAATTGTTATGTAGAAATTAATATAAGAAAAATCAATGTGAATAGAGAAACTTAAAAAGATCAAGACTATTTACCTTCTTCTCTTGACAGAGTCGATTCATCGGGAGATGAAGCATCTGTAGTGGCATCTCCTCCAGTACCTTCGTAAATTAAAGCTGTGGTACGATTTTCTTTCAGACGCATAAAGTAATTTGCTGCATAATTGACAACATCTCCTGGCTGTTCTAGCAGATAGCTAATTGTAAATTCGAGAAGAACTTCTCTTAAGTCATCCGGTACTTGAATACGCTGAACAGGCCGACTCATATTGTACTGTTATATACCTAGGAATTTTAAACGAAGAATTTATCTGTCAAATAGTTTTCGGTTTATTTGTGTAATCCTCGTTCGTTTTATTTTTATCGTGCAAATTATTAAAATAGATACCTAGTTTTTAAAATTAACTACACACAAGTATGTACACAGCCAAAATACTTGATTCCAATTTAAATTATTAGCAATTATGCACTGCCCTTCGTGTTGAAAATCATTTTAATTCTTGATTGTCAACTCGTGGTCACGTTCAAGTGTTTCACTTACACTCTCACAATATTCTAATAACACCCAGGTAAATTTTTCATAAAATGGAGATTTCGTTCAATTCTTCTATGAACAAGCACGCAGAACACGATCATTAACGATTATAAAGAATAAGAGCCGCAAATAAAGTTACTATTCACTGCATTTTATAGCTTAAATCTAATACCGTTTTTTTAAAACTAATTGCTTTAAGATAATCAATGATTAATGATCGGCCCGGCGATGCCGTTCACTAGACAGCAGGTGGAGACGACATTGACGCTAACCGCTACCTAGTGGTGGATAAATTAATTGGGTTTTTACCTAACTTCAATTCATATCAGTATCGTACTGCTGCGTTTTTCGAATTGGGGCAAACTAAAACTGAAAATTAGTTTCAGATTTTTCTTATACTTTTATGTTTTATAATAATACAATATTAATGTTGATAATACCGTTATGTATTTTTCTAATACCTTTATGTTTAGTTTATTTGAATTTTTTTGAAAACCACAACTCAAATATTCATAAGTATATTATACAGGTTGTTTTTTCACTATATATTTTTTGTATGTAGCTATAGCACTTGTATTAATAATATTTGCAAAACTTCATAAAGTCAACATTTTTAAGAGTAAAAATAGGAAATAATAAATAGGCAACATACTATACACGTTGAACGAACACATTCCTTTTATTATTATAATATAATATATTATCTATATACTTACCAATTTTATCTCAATAAGAAATGGCAATTTGTTTTATATATCAACGAATGTTAATAGTTTTGTTTTTTAAACAGCTAATTTGTCTTCATAAAATGATTACCTACTTCAAAATTGTAATTATTTTTGTTTAGGTACCTATATAAAATTAATTAAGGATTAGCAGTGCTTATGTTTTCTTAGGATAAATGTAGTATAGTGAACAATTTCAATCAAATCATTCCGTTTTCTGTAAACAAAATTCAATTTTGTGTTCAATAATACAACTGAAGTGTTAACAATATATTATTGTGCCTTTAATTTAGATAAAAATAAAATTTCAGTACCTATTTACAAGTACCAATTAAAACAATCTGCATTAAACCTACCTAAAGAAAATGATATACCTATACAATTAATATAATAAAAGTCCATTATTTGATCACAAAAATACAACTTTCAGAAGGTATAGTTTAACTATAGATTATACTTATTGCTCATCTTATTTTTGTTTACTCACAAATCTATTATAATACCTTGGTTAAATTAGATAACTACATTGCAATTAATGTAAAATTTATGCACCAACTTCAAAAATATAGATTGCAGCAAAACAAGTTTCGTTATAAAATTGAATGCAAGTTATAGAATAAATATACTTTCACACAGGTACTTCAAGATTATATTCGCCATAGGTAATTACCTATTTAATTCATTATTTTTGTTAACAAATAAAATTACAGCAGTTGTAAGAAAACCGACATATGAATGAAATGACTTATAGACACAATATTTATTTGAATGTATCTCTTATGTATTTTAAATATTCATATTTTCAGAAATTAATGAAAAACCAGGTCATAAATTAACATACAAATGATAAAACAAAACGAACACAATGGGGTATATGTAAATATTAATCAGTCAAATTATCATTATGTAACACAATAACTGTATGCATTTCATTTGAGAAGCAGTACAGTGCCCTATTTGTTAGGTATTTTACCTTGAACATTAATAAAATGCATAAAAAAAATAGCGAGTTATAAATAATGACTGGATAGGTTGCAGTTCGAATGTACGAAATAATTTCTAAACAAATACATATATAAATAATACTATATTTTGTATAAAAATATATTACCTGTACATATTTCTTTTAGATATATAATATATATATATACCTATATACAAACCAATGAATAAAATAGTAATAATGAATGAAGTTAAAACTGTTATTTACTTACAATCTATGACTAGCTGATTGTACAGCAATGATTGTTGCAATGAGGTAGATTCATCATTAATATGGAACAACATTTTCTAGGGGGAATGACTTTTTATTAGTGTTCTGCTACACTTTCAACGTAACAACCAAATAACATATTTTTCAATACAGCAGAATACTGATAAAACATAATGTTTTGTACTAACAAGGTGTAAGTGATGAATACGGATATCTAGAAAAAATATAAAACTAGCTTCTCTTTATATATTGATATAATATATTTATAATTCATATATAGCACCAATTCTTCTTTGCAGGTTACACACTTAAAAATACTCTTTGGGAACACAACTGAAATTTTATCTTATAAATAAGTTTAGTATTCATAAGCATGTATCCTGACAATAAAATTTATCATAAGCAACGATTTAAAAATACTATAACAATTTAAAAAAAAAACTAACTAGCGTCATTGTGGTGGCGGAGGCGGTTGTGGGGGTGGGGACTGAAAAGTTTGACTAAAACCTGGCAACGGTAAATTTTTATCTTCTGTTGTTTGTAAAAGTCTCATGATTTCGGTGTCAGAGAGAACAGGTTCTTCTAGTAATTGAGAAGACTCCGCACTTCTTCCCGCCATTAATTCGGAAGTAAGGCCGCCTTGCGACGTATCCTCAATTTCTTCTAAAACGGCACTGCCCAAATCCTTCAATTCTGGTTGCGTCGATGTGCCAGGTAAAAAATGAAGTTGTTCAGGCGTCGACGTTAAAATGGGATTCAGTTCGTTAAATCCTTGCTGAAAAAATAAACTACCCACTTCGATGTCTGATATGTCTATTTTTTCTTCGATTTTGCTTATAGGAAATTCGACAGAACTAGGTTCAAACTGTTCAGGATTGGATATGCTCGATTCGGACAATTCCGATTTAATACTAGTATCAGGTATTTCACTTTTAATGGCAGTTTCTAAAGGAAAATTTTTCGAATGCGATTTTTTTATATGTCTAACTAAATGATCTTTTCTACCGAACCGTTGAGGACAAAATTGACATAAAAAGTCTCTCATTCCAGTATGAACTACTAAATGTCGACGAACATCTTTACGTGTGAAAAATTTTCGATCACAATGATCACATGTAAATTTTTTTTCGTTGGGATTTTTTACAGTTCTACTACCTGCGTGTATTTTTAAATGATACAAAATATCTTCTTTCGTTTCGAATGTTTTAGAACATATTTGACATTCTAAGCTGCCCTCTTCTGCTGCATGTAAGGCGGTATGTTTCTTAAAACTTAATAGAGATGTGTATTTCTTATTGCAATTTGGCTTCTCGCAAATGTAATGTTTCTTACTCGGACTGTGTACTTTAATATGATTTTTTAAGTGATCTTTCCTATGAAAAGTTCTTTCACAAACTGAGCAGCTGAAAGGTTTACGATCAGAATGTATTAAAACGTGCCTTACTAATTTAAATTTTGAACTAAAAGTCTTCTTGCAATGCTCACACTTAAATGGCGAATTTCCATTATGACCTAATTGATGTTTAGCTAATTTTGCGTTGTTTTGAAAACTTTTTTGACATATTGGACACACATGAGATTTTTTAGTTGTTTGTAACGTTTGCGTTTTTTTGGTTCGTTTCGGATGTAATTTTGATAAAGTCGTTACTGGCTTTGTTTTTGGAGTTTGAAGTCCCGAAGGTCCAGGTTCGGCTAAACTAAGGAATGTTTTGGTCGGTTTTGGTAATTTCTGTTGTGGCGGTATAATAGGAAATTGTAAAACGTCTGATGAGCTAGGGTAAAACTTAGATTGACTAAAGTAATCTTCTATGTGTGCTTGTTCTAAGTTTATGCCAGTTACAGTAGTAGATGTTACGACTTCTATTTTAACGTCGCCGCTTTGTTGCGGTGACTGGCAAACATCATAATCGATAAAAGTACCAAATTGTGGTAACGAAGTTAGCAAGGTCATGCTTGTAGTGGGAACCACTTGTTCTCCTGTAGTAGATGGTTCACTAACAGTTTCAACAGCGGCTGTTGGCCGAGGTGGTATTTCTTGTGGACGTTCAGAATCTTCTTGTCGAGTAGACACTCTGCGTACTATCTCTCCAATTTCTCTTTATCGCCTGGTGTTCCCATGGCGATACCAGTGAGGGCATCATCATCTGTAGCGAAACAGCTATTTTGTAGTAATCAGCGCCAATTTAAAAAAAATTATATGCAAATTTACATCGTAGTTATATCTGTATATCAAATAAATTTATACATAATATAATTTTTGTTATCATTAATGGCCAATTGCACCAGAAAATACAATGGTATTTAAGGAAAATGTAATAGTTAAGTTGTACTTAAATTTTAGCATAGGTACATCGGTGCGATCGACCATAAATTTGATATCTATAATAATTATTGTTAAAGCAATTTCTACAACACAGATTCACAAATATAAAATGGTTAGCATAGTAATTATTTAATAAAAACCAATCCCAACCTGTTTCATTAAATACAAGTGGCTTGACCTTCTATAAGAGAATATAAAAAATAAAGAAAGTGTCGTGAAACTAGCTTTAACAATAAATTAAAAACTTGAGAAGTTCCATTAAATATGGGAAATGGAGATCAATTTTGTTATCTATATTCAATAGAGATCAATTCACATTCAAGATCTATAAAATAATAAACAAATAGTTTGTGATTATTCTACTTTTCGAAATGTTCTGTTTTTTCATATTGCAATATTTTTAATTTTTTACTTATGAGGTGCAATTTTTTGGAGCTGGATTTTCTGTGTGCATACCTAATTTTGATTTAATATCATTTCAATACACATTAAATTATGAAACAGTGTCACAAATACAAAAGCGAAGAGGGTCGTGGTTGGTCGTGGGGTCAGGCGGGCATAGCCCTCGACTTTTCTAGTAAACAAGGAGTATACGATTCGAATCCTCTTAAACTATGGACATTTGTGATTGCTTACTATATTTTATACGATGCAACCGATCATTAGTATTTTTAAATTAGCTTACAAAAATGAAGAATGCATCAATTTTAATTTAATTTTATATAAGGTACATCTTTTTACCTTGTATTATTATGTAAAATATGACCTATTTTGTTCTGTCCTAATTTTAAAACACATAGTTATATATCTTTTTTTTTTAAATTAATGTGTTAATAATAAATATATACAGCGAAACATTTCAATAGCAGACTCTTGTAAGACAAAGTAACCGTTAATGGGAAATATGTACTATATTAAGCTCTATATATAAATGCCGAGGATTTTAAGTGTCCGATATTTGAAAGTGGCTGTTTAAGAGAGGTTTACTGTACTTATAGGCATAGGATAATCAATGATAAATATGTTCTTTGTGTATGAATTATAGTGGCTTAGCTACAAAAAGTTTTCTCGTAAGTCACAGGATAATATTTAAAATATTTGTTCCGATTTTCACTATGTGAGAATCTCTGAAGGTTAAATATTAATTTTCAAAATTAATATGGATCTTTCAATCTTATAAGTGTTTTAGATACAGAACAGAAAAAAAAGAATAAAATAATGTTAGCTAATGAATCGTTTAACTCATAAGATCTTAAATAGGCTAATTTAATTGGCATTCCCTATTCTGTACAACTTATTTCGATTCAATCTCAGGTATAATTTCAACAGTCCCTCTAGTACATAGTTTTACGTTTGCATATGCAATTTAATTTTTCTTCTGCCTTCAACTTGAAAAAGAACTTTAATTAATATAGCCTCAAAATATTGAGTATATAAAATCATGTAGGTACCAACTTAGTTCCTTTAAGATTAACTTATTCGTGAAATTCGCATTATAAAAGGTAGAAATACATTTGTAATAGTGACTCTTACAAGTAAGACATAACAGTAAGATGAGATTAAAGGAGCGTTATCTGTTAGTTTGGTATTTGGGTCGCAAAAACGGATCTAAACCACGAGCTTTCTACTTAAATGTCAGCTGTCAGCTTTTAATTCCCATTTTAGAAAAAATACTTACACTAACGTGTTATGATGAGCAGTTACCACCAGAACACTGTGTAGAATATAGAGAACATCATAAATAATAAGGTATTTGGCGAAAAACTTGCACTTATCTGCTCAACATCGTTTCCACAATACTTATCACGTGTAGGTACTGATAAATTCTCATTTTTATCGATTGATAAAGTTTACGTTTCTATAGATCGAGCAAAGAAACTGTTTAATTAATATCTTTTGTCTTTAGCTTCTATTTATTGTTTTTTGTTTACGTTATTTTTATAAATAGGAGAACACACACAATTATGTAAACACAAACGTCACTGTCAAGAAGCCATATTGAATATTTATCTGAGGTGAATGGAGTGTGCGTGTTCCCTATTTAATGGAGTGGGAGGAAGAGGAAAACCATTCATATTTGGTGCATGAATTAGGAAAACCAGTTTTACTGTTTCATTCATTAATTTTTAAATATGCCAACAAGTAGACGAAAATATCCGGAATCGTTTTTAAGATAATGTAAACGATTGTTTATTTCCTAATTACATGTCACACATTATCTGTAGCATTTTACTATTATCTACTGAAGAAACTATATACATAGGTAAATACGAATAAGAATTTGATATAAATTAGTAATGTAATAATATCGAATATAATATAATATAGCCTTCTATAGAATCACATAAATTTTAAATTTTTTAAAAACAATTTAATATTTATAAATACATAGGTATCTATTTAATTATCTACTTACCTATTATTAATTTTTTTGTTAACAATTTTAAAAATTAAAGTGATCAAATAATAATCAACGGGAAATAGTCATGAATATATTATATATTCACTTACTTATGAGAATAACACAATAATTTTTGAATGTTTTGTACATGTTGGAGTCGTATTCGAACTTATCAGTCATAATAAGTTGTGAATACATAATAATAATACCTATAATATAATAATCAAATTACCTATTATAATTTTATTATCATTTTAATTTTAATTTAATTTTATTTAATTTAATTTTATAATTTAATTATAATTTTTTTATTTATCAATATTTCGTTAGGGTACCTACTTATTATTTATTTTAGTTTTATATTCTTTTAATGTTATGTAGGTAGGTACTTATTAATTACGAGTAGGTGTATTTGTTTTGGAATTTAAGAATTTATGTAGGTATTAGTTTTAACAGTAATTAGTAATAGGTACATAATAAATTAATATTATTTATAAATCCGGTACTACACATCAGTTCCTAAAAGTAGACAACACGTTCTACACCCTTGTTAGTAAATATTTGGGTGTTGCATTAATCGCATTAGGGGCATTTTGGTTATATTAATAAAATTATTATAATATATAATTAGTTATGTACCTATGTTATTTTAGTTACAGTTACAGAAAATAGCTGCAATCTGATTTATATCAAATTTTGCTGCTACAGTTCAGTAGGAAAGTGAGATTATATAATTTTTTGCGTTATCAATATTTTCAAAAATTATTTTTAATAAAACCGACTGAATATTTATAGTTAAAATTGTAAAAACTTACAGTTGTTACGTTTTAAAATAGTCACAATATTAGTTTTTTAAATGTTAATTGAATACATACTTTCACATTAAACATTAACAACTTTTCAATTATTTACCAAAAAAAAAGAGAAAACAGAAAAATGAGGTGAAAAAATTCTATCGTAAATTGCTAATTTATTGTAAAATAATTTAATAGCTATAACCGTAAAATGGGTTTAGTAAAAGTTAACATCGTGCGTTATGGATAAATATTGTTGTATTGATAGGGTCGTTATTTTGATAAAAACAGTACAGGTAAATCACTTAATTTTATTCAAAATAAAATGGTTGACTGGTCTGTATGTCTACAACATGCTTATTTAACAATATACCTACTCTTAAATTTTTATGATTATTTGTGATTTTTATTATTTTCTTTTAATGCAGATTATTGTTATATTACTGGGCAAGATGACCCCGCATCAGTTAAAAACAAATTTGCAATATCTTTCTTTTTAGGCTTTGAACACATTTTGATCTCGTTTATAGTAAATCGTCAAAGAATGATGCATAAAAACATTATTTTAATGTAAAAAATACGCTAACCAGCTATTTCAAATAATAAAAACAGATTTTATTTAGGTACTGATTTTGTTACTCGTCTCGACCGTCACAGTTTTTGAAAACTCAACAAAAAATTGGTGCTACTTTACAAGTTAATCTTTTCGGAAAGTAGTAGCGACACTAGTCAGGCGTCAAATAAAAAGAATTCAGATTTTGGGATTATTAGTTTGTCTGAATTTCTATAGTATAAAAACAGAGATATATGTGAAAGTTTGTCAGAAAATGAGTCAAACTGTCTCGACCGTCACCATGGAAGGACCCTACTACAAAAAAACAGCAATTTGGCGAAGTTTTCTTTAAAATAAAAATATTGTTAGAATGTATAGGTTGTTCAAATTTTATTCCAATTCACGTCATCAATAAAAAATTTCTAGATGGTGACTAGATTATATATTTTTAATTCAATACAATGTTTGGATAGTGTTTTACATATATTACATGACAAAGAAAAACTACAATGTATTAAAACATACTGTAAGAAATACAAGGTACGAAGTGACACTACCGTGAAAGGACATCATTTAGCTGTAGTAATCTCTTATCGATAACGTGCATTGGATTAAAATTTCAATGACATAATTGTAAAAGCAGTTAAAGATTTATAATAACTGTATTAATTTATGCCTTTACATTGCACTGCACTGTAGCAAACCTAAATATAATCTAATAATTTAATTCTGTTGTATGTTTATTTATATAAGTTCTTCTAAAATATATACATAGCTATAACAATAAGTTATAATTAATATGGGTTTTATTTTTAGTCTTTCTACAGTATTTAACTCCGTAATTAAATACATTCGTAATTTTTTATTGTAATCTATAGTAATATTCAAAAATAAATATATACCTACAAAAACAAAGTTACTTTGTTTACGAATTATATTAACATTTATTTGGCTTGGTGTCACATTTACAAATCAGTACATATTATACAAATATAACATTTCAACAATAAATATGATATTATCTGGTACATATATATTTTAGCAACAAAAAAATTAATAACATATATTAATTTATTTATAACATTTAACCATAAAGCTAAGGTTAGGCACATATATACATTAAAATTTTGAAATTTAAGCCGTTTATGGGCAATATTTACAAGGTTACAACATTTACATGATATACTACGTGAAATGAAGAATTCGTTGTGTTCAAAAAAGTTATTCCAAACGGCTTATATTTCAACATCAGCAAAGGGAAATGGACGAATTCTTATTAAGCTTAAAGCACTTAGACGTTAATGTCCAAATGGAAAGGATCATCAAAATGATGGCTTTATCCCATACTTATAAAAATGAATCAAATATTCAACATCGAAAACAATATTAGAATCGCACATGTTTGCTAATAACATTTCCATAAACCTAAAAATCAACATAAATGAGGTTTATTCAAAACAATTATTATTAAAAAGGTGTTTATGTAGTAGTACCTTTGTTAATGAATTTAATATAGGTAGTAGAGACGACACGTTCACTTTTTGGAATTTGCAAAATAGATTCAGTCAATGATTCGTCATGATTCATGTTTTTTTATGCACTATCTTCATGATAATATATATTTGATTCATTTTACAATTTAACAGTATAACAATAAATTAGATTAGGAAACAACAATTATTGTATAAAAAAACCTGTTCCATCATCCCAATCATCCAAACTTGGACCAAACGAATCATTAAAAAATTGATCTATTTCTTTATATAAATGAATTTGCGATTTTTTCCCGAAGTCGTGCTTCTCATCGGGGTATACCTAAGACATTTAGAAATTGTAGTGACAAAATTAACCAATACTTAACAATAATAAAATATACAATTTTATTTAATTATTAATAACACTTATTTTAATTTTGTCATTATATTATTAAAAAGATTTTGCACATAAGTAGTTTTAAAGAATTGGGGAACAATATATGCATACATATTATAAATAAATTTAATCCAAGAAAAAACCTTCAAGCTTCAAAATTTTCTTAAATATACATAGGTAGAGGAAAATCGGTGGTCATGGAATGGACAGGCGTATGGAATACCGTAATCTCTTTTTTGATGGGTGTGGAATTTTGTTGGCGATCGTCATAAATACTTGTTTTAAGTCTGTTTGGACAACATGACATGGACGTAGGGCGTATGGAAGGTATTTTTCGATATCGCGTGTTTCAAAAAGTTTTCCAAGTATGCATATGGTTTTCCATATTATTGTTTTAAGTTTTTATTGACGTTAGTTCGTAACACCAAATAAGCTATCGTAGAGAGCTTTAATTTGCCTTTTAAATGGTGGCAATCAAGTATTTGTTTGTTTCGAAAATGTGTCTGTACCTATCTGATGTGAACATGTGCGTTGAGTATGGGCGGGGGTTATGGACCAGTTAAGTAAAATTGCGATTTACAATCAGTGGTTATCAAAATAGGGCAACGGTGGACCAGACTGGAAGTGCATACCCACAACCAGAAGATAATAACGTGGAGTCTCATCAAATTTTCTGACGACGCCAGAGAAGACACTCGGGTGCAATGTCTTGGGTCAATGTATTCCATAACCACCGTCTTTCCTCTAGTCATAGATAATGGTGTAATATTAGAAAACTTACTAAATGTCGGAAGAGAACTCCTTGGTCTATTAAAGCTCTTGCAAATAAAATGGTATGCTGAGGTTTAACTGTTGTATCAGCAGTTCCATGTATAAGTAAAAAATGCCTTTCACGCAAATTTCCAGCTCTTTTTGTTAAGTCTGCATTTTCGTAGTCCAGTAAATGTTCCGAAGGATAGCCCAGGTACCTTTCAGTAAAATATGAATCTAGATAATAGAGAATTAAACAGTTTAAATGTTAGATTACCTACGTAAAACTTACTATAGTACTGCCAATTTGTAATCGGAGAAATGCTAACGGAACAATTAATAACTCGTTGAAAATCTTGCATGAGTAGCATTGCAGCAACGTAACCACCGTAGCCTTTACCCACAAGGCACACCCTTGTTTTATCTATAAATTTAAACGCATCTTCCAAATATGTGATAACGGCTAATTGATCCTCTACTTCTATGGTACCAGTTCTATCAAACATTTATTAACTGTACAGCTATCTGTATTTAAAATGGATTTAAATTTATACTTATGATGGATTTCTCTACGCATTCGTTCTCCTTGAAAACCCGAACCTCGTACATCGATTTGAGCAACTACATAATTTTTCGTACTTGCCAAATACCAGGGCCAAGACAACTCCCATTTTTCAGAAACAGTTTGCGATCCTGGCTTGCAATTTCTAAAATTATATTAAAGTTGTTTAAATAATATTACGCGAAGGCCATATTTCGGCATGGTTTAAAAAGCAAAATTCGTATCGAGAGTCCCAGTAGCACATTTCGAATTTCCCAACGAATTTCTCTTGACATTACTCGTAACTGTTAATTTAAATAATAAAAGATTAAATTAAACTAGTGAAAAAATACGCGAAAGCGAAACAAATATTCCCAACAACATTAATTCAGTTACTCGAATAATTAAAAATTCTTCTCGACTACCATAATTTGTCGCCGCTACTGACTAAAAATATTATCAAATAATACCAACATAAAATTTGAAATGTGTTAGTAGGCAGTTCCGTTGATCACGGCGAGCCATAATGGATAATAAACGTTCCGCCACCGAAATAATTTTATTGAACGTAAAATTGTTGTTTTAAACATCAATAAAGATAAAGGTAATTGTAAATATCTGGAATTCTCGAGTTGGCCGGTTTGTTAACGATGCAGATGTTTCTACAGACAGCGCACGCTAAGAATGTTGAGTAATCTTAAGTTGACTTATTGTTTACCTGCAGTCGTGTGAGTGCTCTCGTACGTGATATATATCGAGTTTCGGTGGTGATTTTGTAATTTTAGTGAAACTGGTAGTTTAATTTAAACGAGTTTCTCGGACAATTAAATATTTGGACTTGTAGGAGTTCCACCAAAAGAATGCATTTTGAATCGGTGAGTTATCTTTTATTAGAATAGTTTTTCGACTGATTGTAAGTGTTTGAGTTAGATAAATTATAAAAGTGTAGCGTACACATATTATAATTAGGTTAAACGGTAAAACTACCCAGATAAATATCTGATTTCGTGAAGCACGATTTTCTTTAGCGGCTAATCTTTAAGAGGGTGTCATTTATTTATAAATCTATTCGTGCGTGGTGAAATTTTCGAGGTCACTAAAACCAACCGAAACTATATCAATTTAATTTTTTCCTTGGAACGTTTTGTCTAATTACAAATAACAGTCGGGTAGATTGATAAGGCACATATAACCTTGCAATGTGGACATATGTCTAAACTTTTCCGCAGATGATTAGTTATTATGGGGTGTACTATTTTTAATCTTGAACGGGACATCGCAATAATTCGGAAACAGATGAAGATTTTAAAATTATCAAAATATTTTTAACGAATCTCACAATCAGTGGACCGAAACTTCGTCTGCCATCGCTAGGTGGCACCACCTGACTTTAATTTTTTTAAATTGCACTATTATTTAATTTTTGGATTCTATAACGTTATTAATTTGTGATCACGTTTATTAAAACCTTTGTCGACCTATCTTTTGTAGTTAAAAAAAATAATCTCGAACACTCGTCGAACACACTGTATACAGGGTGTCTAGAAAATGAACATAAATCTCTCGGAGGCGTTTATAGTACATCAAAATAATACCATAAGTTCTCATAAACGTTTTTCCTACGACGCACTCATGCTAATAAAGAGATCTTTCCTAAAATTGGGAAACAAAAATATATTTTTTTAATGGGTAGGCAATATTCTTATTTCCTATTGAAATTTTATAATTTTTAGTGTACATTCGTAGTAAAGGAAGGTCTTTAAAATATAGTGCAATAGATTTTTGATACCACCTAAGATGGGCCAAGGGCGTACTACCCCTAACCTTCCTAACCAAAATTTTTTAATGTCATTTTAGGACTTTCGAAATAATTTAAGATAAAAAGACACTCTCTTCATATTTAGATAAAATGGCCCATATTCGGGAAAATCGCATTAAAAAAGTAAGAGGTGCAGTGTATTCAAGATTGAGGGTGTTATTTTCAAAGATAGGCACCAATATTATATGCAAGATATTAAAGAAAAAATAATCAAAACGTAACAATTAATAATAAACGTAATAATTAAGTAACAATTACAGGGTAATTTGAAATGATCGACAGTGTACTAATTATAATCCGTTCGTAATTGAGATTGCCATGTAAATTTAACAGTTTGTAAACTGTAAACTGGATTTGTTCCTGTGCGAATTTAACTTTGTATTGGAGGTTATGTAATTTTATTTTTATGGTTATGAATAGCGACTTAAGTTACGTTGCTAGTTTGAGCTACTATTGCTTTGCTTTAAAAAAAAAGATTAGAAACGATTTTTGTCATTTTGAAATATGGTTTGAGATTATTAATTAATTTCTTAATTTAATTTAATTTTAATAATTAGCTTATCCAAACCTATATGCAATTCACGTCGTCAACAAAAACTTAACTAGATTGCTTATTTGTAATTCGGTTTAAAGTTCGGAAAGTGACATATTCTATAGATGATTTACCTGCGCCACATATTAGATGGCATAAAGAAAGACTACAATTCATTAGAATTGTAAAAATACGAGGTACGAGGTGACAGCACTGTGTGAAACGTCATCATCTAGTAACCTTTTATTGATGACGTGGATTGCATATAGGTTTGGATAAGTTATAAGCATTTGATTAATTCAGAATAGTTAATACAAATTACGATATGGTAACTAAGCCTCATCTGATTGACGTAACATTGACATGAGTTTTCATTTTGTCAAAACCGTAGAAGAAAAAAAAACTACACAGAGAACAATAAAAGATTTAAATCAAAACTTTTCGTTTGTTATAATAATATTCAACACGTTTATAGTTTTTAGGCAAGGTTTTAAATGTTTAAATCCAGTTTTAAATCTTGATTGAAATTTTTTAACTCTTAGAATCCTTATTTAAAACAACAATCTAAAATTTAAAATCTTGTCTAAAAACTATAACACGCGTTGAATATATACAAAACGAAAAGTTTTGATTTAACACTTTATTTTTCTTTGTGTAGTGCATGGAATCGGCCATCTAAGAAAAACAAATCATAACCAACCTTCATCTATTTTAATTGTGAACGGATTATATCGAAGGCGTTTTGGCAGAAGGACGTAACCCACAAAAAAGTAAATTTTACAGGAGAGCACATTTTGTGTCGTCGCGTAGCTAGCTATAAACAGATACGTTTTGCGGAAATACAAATCGATTTTTCTGGTGGAAAAAATCGAAATATCGTTATCGTATGATGTCTTCGCCCTAGATGCATAAGATAGTCAAAATAACTCATTTTCTTAAAAAATGTGGGTTACGTCCTTCTGCCAAAACGTCGCCGATATATTATTATGTATACTCGTTCTGCAAACTCTCGCACGCGTATCTTAAATATGCATTTTTCAAACTTGTATCGTAAATAGCTATTAATTTTGGCATTGTTTTAAAATCAAAATTCGCGTCATACCTAGCTTACTATACCGCATTACAGAAAATGAATGTTCCGGCATCTATAAGTGGATTTTTATACTTACAGTAACACAATCATGGGAAAAGCGATTTCCTCGTATTCCCTTAGGACGGGCGGAAAAAATAACCTCACTTGGGCTTTATAACCAGTTTCGATCTCTACTTGAAACTTTTTAATTTGTGGAATCGATAAAGCTTTTATTTTGTTTCTTAATAGTTGGCCCGAGTCTAATACAGCTAATCTAATATTTGTGGCAGTTTCCACTAAAAATATTACAGGAATATCTGGTCCCAAACATTCTTGAATGTAAAATCTATTTGCATTGCTGAATATCACATTGTTGTATTCACAAACGTATTCTACTAGCATGGTATTGTTAAAAATAGTTTCGTTTAAATATTCGGACTCTTCGTAGGTCATGTTAAAATCTATAGTAGCACGACAAGTTAAGCATGTCCATGGTTGAGAGGAATTCATGTCTCCTATTTTAAATAAGTGTCGTACACCTGGACTATTTTCGTTAGTAGCCATAGCGTATCTGAAAAAAAATTTCTTTTAATAAATTAAATAATATAAAAAATTCGTCATTTTAATCGCTAATTTAACGCGAATAAAAAAACACTTTGTATCGTCTGCTTCCAGGATTATTTACAAATGTATAGTTGTCGAGATCAACTCGACAATAATTCAAACGCAGTTAATGTTTACTAATTGCTGTTTTAGTTAGAGCCTAGTTTATATGTGATTAGAGGTATGGAGATGGTTTTAATGGAATTAACTGTTGGTAGCTTTATTGAAATTTCAAGCAAAACTATCGCAGTTAGTTACAGAGAAGTTTAAACGTTAGTTTCAGGTATTTAACTTACCGATCTCGATAATATTATTTGCATAAAGATAACATAAGCAAGGTTTAATTGGTATTGAAGTCGTTCGATTAAGTTTGTCGAAATTTATTGTCAAATTAATTATTATTTATCTAATAATGGAATTGTTGGAAAAATCGACATATTCCAAATTAATGTAAAATAAGTATAGATGTGATTATTAGTTTGCGTTTAGAAAATAATTGAAAATAATAAAAGTATAGAAACTTACATTAGGTGATTTTCTTCGTCCCACGCCAATATTTTTGTAAGTTCGAAAGCTCCGTGTGTTAATGGAATGACATAATTGGAATGTATTTGGCAAACATGCATGTAGTTACCGTTATCACCGTCATTAACTGGCAATCGAACAAGCACTTCGGCACCATTCGACGAAAATACTGGATAATAAATAGGTTCCGTCCATCCGCAAGATTCTTTTTCGACGTGAAACTACCGATACTTGGATTTAATATAAGCAATACATTTTTAAAGCGTTAACTTACTTCTGTGCAGTTATAATTGTTTTGAGATTTGCAAGTGGTAATTACGGAAACGTTTTGTCTTCGGTTCAGCCATACTACGGCTACTTGGCGATCACCAAAGAAACGTACGCTGGTTACATAACCACCAGGTTCTACACTGTTTGTTGGCTTTATTTCTAGAGGAAATAAATATTTTGGGGTGCTTAAATTGACAATCCATACTTTTACGTCTGGATTTGCCAATCCAACCTACAAATGAAATATCTAATTAAAATTAAAAAAAAGTGTAACAAAAATTATGTTAATAGTTAAAAAATTATAAATATTTATCCACCCAAAACGGTGACTCAACACTATGACTTTTAAAATTCGCCATTGACTCCCGGACTAAACATTTAAAAACAAATGTAGAAAACAGTTTCTAGAAGATGTTCGAAATGATCACCACGTGATTCAATACATATTTCCATTCTCCGTGTCGTAGGCTGTCTTACGTGTTTAATCACTCTTGGAGTATTACGTATCGTTGCACAGTTATCTTCAATTCTTTGTAAAAGTTGTCGTTTAACTAAGCACTTTAGGACTAGGTGTGCTTTATAATACATGAACTTTTTTGTTTATTTTAATAAAAGGAATGAGGCTGTGTATGGCCGCCCTAATCTTTTCAAGGCACCCTGTATATGTTTAATTTATAGATTATAACATTTTTAAAGTTATATTATTAACAGTGTTTCAACGTACTAAATTGTTATTCAAAACGTTATTGATGAATTAATTATTTCAAAACGAATAGGAATTTTACCATGAAGAAACTTTGAAACCAAAATAAAATAAAGCAAAGCGAATTTTCCGTCATCAAATAAAACAGGATTTGCAATTGTTGGTAAGTCAGCCGTGTTATGCACGGACGAATTTGTAAATCTGATTATAATTTCGAAGTTTGAAACTGTTATTTCTTACTAAATTCTTGTAACAATTGCTACTTGTTCAAAACTTTACGATTTCTATTTTCGCGTGTTACACAAAAAAGTCTTTCTTTTTTTTATGCGATTTTAAGGATTTTCAAACACATTTGTTGCGATTTAGCATTTTGTTTATGATTTATGTATGCGATTAATGGACGTTCTTCTGTATAGCTATGGAAAATAATTCGTAACGAATGTAAAAAATTGAAATCATTTTAAATAAGTAGATAAATAATGTGCGACAAATGTATCGACATTTTTCAATTTTCTTTAATGCATTAACGGACTTGCTCGTTTATAGGCCGAACTTTTTTCTACAAAAAGTAACTGATGAAATGAGGTTGCGGCCTTCAATTTCACAAAATTCGGGTAATTTCATGTCATCTACATGTACTTAAATAAAATGAGACATTATTCAATTACTGTAAGTATTGAGAGAAAATGCAAAGATAAGTATTTCATTATGGATTTCAGGATTTTCAAGGATTTCATTTCATCAACTATTAATATATATACATACATATATATATAATGTATATATATATATATATATATATATATATATATATATATATATATAACAAAAACAATTAATCTTAAAACCACAACAACTTCGTTACCATTTCGTAAGTTAAAGTTGCGTACTTACAAGGAAGGTTAGGCAAGTGGAATCTCAGAAAAATTTGAAACTTTACAGGATTGTAGTACTAGTCAACCCTAATCAAGTGCCGTTTTCCGTTCGTGCTCTTACGAGGTTTAAGAGGGTGAAATCCGCCCTTGAAAATTTGAACTTTTTTCGATTTTTCTTATTATGTGTGAAACAACTGGAGCTATCGCCAACAAAATATATATTTTTGTAAATGACTGTTCAAGACCTACATTATGATAAAAAAATTAGGGATGAAAATCATAAGGGGTGTCATCCCTTCGAATTTTCACCCCTAATGTTTGTCATAACATGTATATTTTTACATCGGCAGTCATATATATTTATGTAAAGGACAATTGAAACTATAATTTGAAAAAAACAACGTGATATAGTTTTATACAATAGGTGACATATTGAAAATTTATTCATTTGTAGGGAGGTCTGCCAGGTTTGCGAGGCAGACCACAATAATTTTAAATAATTGATATTTCTCTAAAGTATATAATAAATTTTATCAAGTATCAAGTTTATCAAAAACGATTAAAACACAAATTCAATTGTCTGCCACCGGTTGGATATTTCCCACCATATTATCTCTTAAACACATAAGAAAATTTTAGTAGTGTTGTGAGGTAGGTATTTGTACGATGGGTGCTTGGGCTATTACAGGGGTCGTAGTGGAGTTTGATAGAAAAGAATATGCAGGTAATCACCGAAAAATTTTAAAATATGTACATTTTAGAAAATTTATTCTAAAATTATGTTTTTTAATGCAGTAAAATTATTTGAATAATCACTATCTATTGCCTTTATACCGCAGAATGATAAATTTACTCTATTTTTAATTAAAAAATTATTCTTGTGCCCTTCAGCATTGAAAATTTCCCTATTACAAACTATAAATCAGATAAAAGTTTAATCGCATTTTTATGCGACCAATTACACCGACAAAACAACTAATAAAACATGTGCATCGCCTACTTTCAAACAAAGAACTGAATGTTTTTAAAATAAAAGTGGATTTTCTTAGTATCCAATGCATTTATATATAGAATTCTAGCAAAACTGCTTCAGATCTTTCGCGTTAGTGGTACAGAGCGGTAGTGCTTGTTTCAGTAGTTCGAATTTTAAATTACGGCGTCGTATTGTTCGTGTGTGTGAGGAGTGCTCCTTCGGTTAATAAGGCCTTTTTGCCTGTGAGTGCGTGAGTGTTATGTGTTGTTGATTGTGTACTCTAAAATGATTACAAACAAAAAGAATTAATACGACGTGGAAATGTAGGATCTTTCTTTGTCGTCTAACTCTCCATGTATTTATAAAGTGTAAATACATGAACCTTTAAGCTCTAACACAAATTCTCTGAAAATCAATCTTTGTTAGGCTCTTGGATAGGGACTCTGTTAGGGTCTTGATTAGGGCTTCTCTCAAACATTCAACAGTCCAATTTCGCGAACGAAATTTTACCTTACGTAGATATAGGTATGTAATAATACAAGTTCGCAGTCAACGGAAGAATCTACGCTGAAAATTGACGATAGAGGGAAATCGATCATGAGAAAAAAGTAGAAAATACAAAGAAAAATTTAGAAGTTTCTAATTTTTTTCTTATAGTTTGTTACAGACAAGTGGCAGTCGCAGCGGCAGCAGTGTTAAGCTAAGTGTCCACTAGTCCGCATCGAACGCACAGTACCATCACTTAAAATTTTCACCCCTAATTTTTGTATCATA
Source organism: Rhagophthalmus giganteus (assembly GCA_036326145.1). Classification (NCBI taxonomy): domain Eukaryota; kingdom Metazoa; phylum Arthropoda; class Insecta; order Coleoptera; family Rhagophthalmidae; genus Rhagophthalmus; species Rhagophthalmus giganteus. The sequence goes on from JARFJA010000001.1 coordinate 50,991,259, forward strand.
ATATAGGTCTTAAAAAGTCATTTACAAAAATGTATAGTTTGTTGGCGATAGCTCTTCTTGTTTCACAGATAATAAGCAAAATCGAAAAAAGTTCAAATTTTCAAGGGTGGATTTCAGCCTTTTAAATTGCGTAAGAGTATGAACGGAATACGGCTCTTTATTAGCGTTGACTAGTACCACAATCTTGCAAAGTTTCAAAATTTTCTGAGATTTCCACCTGCCTAACTTTTTGAAGAGCAATATAATTATATTGTCCACCTATAATGCACGACAAAAACAAACTAGACGAAACATATAAACTACATACCTATATGTCATCGAAATCATTACAGTTACCCGAGTTTTGTGGAATGACCCAGATACACGAAATATGTCAGGAATTTAATGAAATAATTTTTTTACAAATTATTTATCGTCTTGACATTGATTTGTTAGTGCGACCTATACGCGGATTATACCCTTATATACTTTTCGCATTAATTCATTAACTTCAACGTAAATAATTTTAAGTTTTGGTTTTGTATTTATGCAAAAATAAAAACATGTAGTAATTTATTATGTAAATAAATACAAACAACGAGGAAGGTATTCGGCGGTTTTTTAAATTTTCTCAACAGGAAAAATTCACTAACAATAAGTACATCTCGTATATTTTCATTTTTCTAACTGAAGTGTTTCGTTTAAGTTAGTAAAGGACTCTTTGGAAGTTCCTAGTGTTTATTCAGTTTAAAGGTTTTCGTCGTCTTTATTTTACTTCGATACTTCCGAGTTATTTTACAGGTCTACGTAAAAATGTTGTACTAAATGTTTATTGAAAGAATATAACTTTTTTTTGTTGAGTAAATGTGATCATAATATCGTAACATTTTTGGCGATATTAATTTTAGTGGTAGGTGGAGTAGGTATATATTTTAGTTTAAACAGAATATCGTATGTGCGCGGAAAAAAATCTGAATAGAAATTAGAAGTCTGTATATATCTACATAAAAATCAGTAAATATGTAGTTACATAAATAGCATACATTAATACTTACTTTAGGATACCTGACAGATTTTATAATTGGATATCTAATTTTAATATTTTTACTGTCGTACCACGGATAGTTGTATTCCCCGACTTTTGTATCGTTAAATGACAAATATAATAAGTATTGACCATCTGGCGAAAACCAAATTGTGTGATCTGTTTTAAGAATTTCATCTTCATAGAGCCAATCCGGGACTCCATTAAAAAATACGTTCGGTTTTCCGGATTTGGTAATTCTACAGACCAAGTCTTTATGTACTTTAGGTTTATAATATATGTCGTTTTCGTGAATGAATGCGATACTCGATCCGTCTGGAGACCAAGTTACATATTGTAAATGAGGCGCATTTTCATCTAACTCGATTGGCGACAGCGGTTTCTTAAATCTGGAACATATTCTAAGCTTTATATCCTAAATGGTAATATCTTAGGTTAGTGTATAAAATTTTGAAAACATTATTGTCAAAGTATCAAAAAACAAAATTAAACACTGTCCTAAAAAATCTCTATGCCTAAAAACGTCACAAATTTACAATTAGAATAACAATATACAAACCTAGTTGCTATTTCATAGATGTAATATCTTGCTAATGTCGTATATGTGTATGTGTACGTTACATCGGTAATTAAAAGGACGTACTTTAAGTCACTTGAAATTTTAAAGTTTGCTGCATCGTACTGTCTCTGTAATCAGTAAAATGTCGTTATTCTGTTGACATAGAATGCAACAAGTGCATTTGGTAGGTAATCTCGTACTTGAATGTTTTAAAACAATTTATGATAATAGAGGAATTTTTTCTGTTAGGTATTTAATTCAAAAGAAGACAAGTGTCGTACAAAAAAAGAAAAGAGGTTGACGTTTAATAAAAATGAACTTACAAATGTCGAGTTAGTCATTAAGACTTTTGTCGTTAAATTGTCGGCATCATACAGCGTGATACCTCCATGCGAGTCTCTATATACGAATTCCGAATCTAAAACACAATAATTTTAATTATTAGTAGTTGTATAATTTGTTTTTAACTTTACAGAACAAAATATTTTTTAGATAAATAGGCACCACCTGCTATTTGCGTAAATACTTGGGGATTTCGGTTATCTTAGGAGATACGAAGTCTATTAAATTGGAGCAAAATTGCGCATTTTTGTGCTGATTAATAATGAGAAAACAAATTTGACCTGGCCATTTTTAATTTTAAAAATATCGAACAAAAAAAGTGAAAATTGAGATTTCCCTTTTTATTTTTTTTGCACGAAAACCAGTCAAGTTAGTTATTTCTTGCCAAAAAAGACACTAATTAAAACACTTTAACGAGATATTTGAAAATAATATTACATTTGCTCTAGCACTTAGAAAAAACAAACAGGAAAGTTAACAATTTCTTTTTTTCTTATGAACGTCATATTTATAATTTATAATAACCAATTTATCAAAATATTTTGGTTTTTATGATTTTTCTAGGATTGTCACCAATATAAAAGAAATCGCGTATGTTTCAGTTAGTATTTTGACAATCTGCGTTTGTTTTCAAATAATTAGGTTAAAATTTAAAAAAAACTTCAGTCTCAAAAAAGAGTAATAAATTTCAACCATACACTTCGTCCAAACCTATATGCAATCCACGTCATCAATACAAGGTTACTAGATGATGACGTTTCACGCAGTGCTGTCACCTCGTACCTCGTATTTTGACAGTTTTAATAAATTGTAGTCTTTCTTTATGTCATCTAATATTTGCACAGGTAAATAATCTACAGAATATATCATTTTCCAAACTTTAAACCGAATTACAAATAAACAATCTAGTAACTTTTTGTTGATGACGTGAATTGCATATAGGTTTGGATAGGTCATATCACGCTTTACTTTCTACATTTGAAAATGGCATTTTCTAACTAAAGTTTTTTTTAAATATTTTAATGCAACTATTTCAAAACAAACATATACTGTCAAATTACCAATTGAAACATACGCGATTTTTTTTGTTTTCATGACAATCCTAGAAAAATCATAAAAACCAAAATATTTTGATTATTTAAATTGGTTAATAAAACGGCAATGTCGGTTTGCAACACCACCGATTAAATATTTAAATCCTGTTTAAGTTACTGATTTTCTCTAGATACCACAGCTATTTCATACTTAAGCGAGGGTTAAATTATTGGGTTGTCTCTGTGAAAACGGTCATAAGTGTTATACATTTTTGGAATCAGAAAAAAATAAGTTGTTGACCGTGGTTGTTTGTTTTTTCTAAGTTCTAGAGCAAATGTAATTAATATTTTTTAATTCCTCGTTAAAATTTTTTTTTGGTTAGAAATGGCTAACTTGATTGGTTTTAGTACAAAAAATAAAAACGAAAATCTCAATTTTCAGTTTTTTGTCGATATTTTTAAAATTAAAAATGGCGGGTCAAATTTGTTTTCTCATTATTAATCAGCACAAAAATGCGTAAATGCCACAATTTAACCGACATCGTATCTCTTAATGTAATCGAGATCCCCATGCATTTACTCGACAAACGGACACCCTGTATACTAATAAAAAATTACGTTTCTATTACATCTTTTTAAAATAAAAATCAAAGGAATATTTAAGGTTGTTACAAAACCACTCATCGCTTTATCGATTAGTTTTGAAATGAAATAATTTAAAAAATAAAATTCAATAATAATTTTTATTTAAATGACAATTTTCAATCACCAAAGCATTACAACATAATATATAGACGGTATTGAGTAAATATTATTGATTAATTGACATAATTGAAATAAAACAGTTCGATAAACACACGTCATTTTATATTCTAAACAAAACAACAACTAACCATCTATTTCTGTTTGTATCCCCTTTAACTTCCGAAGTTACTGCCGAGGATCCCCGTAAATTATCCTAGAGGACAACAATTAGTTTTCCAAACAGTTTCCTGCTCGCATCAGAGTCTTTTAGAACGTTACAGCATATATTCCATTTGCGTTTATCACAATCGCATTCTACACTTTGTTGCTAAATCTCAGTCTTTAAAAGGAATGTAACTTAAGCGCTCCGCGCTAATTTTGTTTTAAATTGCTTACATTTTTGTGGCGTAGAAGTATTGCCGTTGTGAACTAGAAAACGCTTCGGTAAATTTGTTTAACGAGTAAATAACGTTTTTGATTTTTGGGGTATAATTAACTTTAACGAAACTGAAACTAAGTAGTGGATAGTTATTGAATTTAACATATAATAACTACGTATACATATTTTGATGCTTTACTTTAGAAAATTATTTTCCAAGCGCCGTTTCATGATCGTGTTTTTGAATAGGTTTTCTGCAATTTAGTTTCAGCAAGAAGAAAGATCGATGTTGATTTTATTCTATACCCAAGTACCGTTCAATATAACCCATTTCACATAGCACGACAGATTAAAGGGATTTATTGTTAAGGTTACACTGATTTATCCTGAAAATGTCGCTTTGCTATACAAATTCCTATATAGGTGTAAGAATTTGTCAGTGTTGTCTTTAGAACGAGTAACAATAAATTTAAATGTCTATTCTATTAATCTTTCGTTTTAAGCGTAGAATACTTTTTAAATTTTTATTTTGTTTTGTTTTGCGTTTATACTAAAGCTCGCGTGATGTGTAGCTTACTAAATTTGAATAGTTAAAAATTGTAGATGCCGGCATTTCTATAATATTTATACACTATGCTTTTCCGACGTCCACAGGTATTTTTATTACAAAATTTTGATTTTTGACGTTTAACGTAGGTACTTTAACAAGTTAAAAGCGACCTATATTTATAATTGGCAATAAAACTGTTTGTGCGTAGGTATATGACATTGCATGACAGGCTAGATGATTTTTGATTAGTCGAGTAGCGTGTGCAATGATTGCACACGGACCACAACGTTTTCGATTGCCTAACGAGTTTCTTTAGCCACGGTCGGCTTATTTGTTTGTAACGGTCGATTTTGGTAACATTCGTTGGTGCGAAATTATGAATTTTTCATAGTGGTCCTTTTACCTAGCAACCCAGAAACATACGCAAAAACTATAGCTATTACATGGGCCATAATCAGATAAATGTTGTATTGATTCGGCATTTAAATCGATTGGTTTTTTATTTAAGCAAAAATTTTGGAATAAAAAACAGCATGATTTTTCCCACTAATGATTTGCGATTTTTCTATTGTTAGTTCGTTCGAGGATTGTTACTGAAACGTAACGAACGCCAAACAATAATAAATTATAAGAAAAAAATAATGTTAATAAAATATTATTGTGTAATTTATATTTCTATGTACTTGCAAGGATATATTATACAATAAAGAGAACAATAATGGGAATTAGATAGTAGATTATGTATATTTACGAAATTCTAATTAAATAATTATGAAGTTTGCTCAATTTGTTTACATTCTGCTTATTAGGTATACGTTTACTATCTACAATCTTTAGCTTTGCATTATATTACTTGCTAATAGCTAAAGATAATTTAAATTTTAAATGAGTAGGTACAAACTTTGACAATGGATAAAATCCTAACATTTTTTCATCTTGTTATAGTTTCATTTTGTAAAATTAAATTATAACTAATATGATATAAAATGTGCTCATTTTAAATAATTTTTATAATGTATTTTACATATTAATACACTTACTTATTATATACCTATTGTTTAAATTTTAAAATAATTGTTAGTTATATTATAAGTTTATTAGTAGCAAAAATCAACACAAGATAGTATTCAGTATTCAAGATTCAGTATTTTTGCGATAATGGGGATCTGCTGTTGTACAACGGGCCCCAGAAGTAACCCCTTTATTTAGCTCCACATTGACTTATGCAACGAAGACTATCATAATCTGTTGTAAGGTGATATAATAAAGTATTATATCTGCTTAAATTTCATTTTTAAGGTACGATAGTCTTCGTTGCACGATCCGAAATGACGTTCCCATTATAATGCCCTATTTTAGCGTAGACAGTTCATTAGTACTGCGATCGATGAATCAAAGCATCTTCTTTAACTATAATTTATAAAAAAATTTAATATACAGTTTATGTCACAGAACAGCTTATTTGTTTATGCAATGGGATAATTCAAGCATAGTAAAACATATATCACTAATATTTAATAGCTTGGGCTTAATATTATATTTTAATAGATGGCTCTTTTTATAGTTTGTCTCAATTTCGGCTCGCGGTGACGTAATAAAAAGCAACCAATCAAAATAAGAAAAGAAAGTTGAGACAACCTTCTTATCTTTACCTGCTTTTACCAGTAAAGTCTACCAACCTTGGAAAGTACCTTACCTATGTTTCTAAAAACATTGGAGTTTCTAAGAAAAAATACAAAATTAATGTTATTACTGATAAAATTAGAAGTTACCAAATAACTTCAAGCATGAACTTGCTTTACAGTAAACCTTTTTAATAATATTAACGTTCTTCGTCAAATTTATTTAAAAGTGTATTTTCAACGGGATTTATGGAGAAAAAGTTTAAAAATGTGCGCTTATTAAGCGGGAGCGTCTTAGCGAAGTTTTTCTGTATTTATACAAGTAAATAAATATTGAAAGTTATTTTATTACAGTTAACGGTGACGCCGTCAAAAAATTAGTTCGTAATAAATATTATGTAAGTATATATAGACACCTAAACAATTTACAGTATAAAATTTACCAACTGTCAGTTTTTGAATAACAACTTTTTAAATATATTTTGCATTTTATGATTATACAGTAGAAACATAAAAGTTTTGTTAAAGTAAATATGAAAATCTTCGTCGTATGTGTAACGCCCACTTTATCGTGTACATACAGCTCGTAGTTTCCATGGTAACCTTATTGATTGCTAATATCCCAACTAAAAGAAGAATCTTTGGCAGTTTCCTCTTTAAATTTATAAGATATGTTTCGAGATTATCTATTTGTATTTTCCTTTGATTGCATTAATTTTCGATGTGGTTTGTCAAAGAGACAGACGAATTATACGTTTTCAAGATTTAGTTTAGAGCAATTAAATCAGAGTATCAGAAAAATATTTTATTTTAGTTTAGTTTTTATTTTTAGATTAAATACGTGCATACGTTGATATACAGGGTGAATTGGAAAAAATACGTAAACTTTGTAATTGTACCTATCTATATATTATACTACACACAATAAGTACTATGCATGACTAAATAATCCACAAGTTGTAATTCGATTTGTATTCGTTTTCGAATTATAGCATCTTAAAAGTTTCTAAATAATAACTCCCGTCGTTTGTTTGCGATTTTCTAAAAGTACCTATCTAATAAATTATCATACATTTATTTGCACACAGGAACATCAAAGTGAACTCGAGAATGCTACACGTGGTGTTCGCAAACGAGCCAGAAAATTTCTGGAGGCCTGTGAAAATATTGTTGAACATTTAACCTTCTTAAAATATTCGAAAACAAATAAAAATCCAATTACAACTTTTGGATTTTTCAGCCATACTGTTATATGTGAATAATTGGGTTATATAGATACACTCATTCACTACGCATAATTATTTCTTTTTAGTATGAACCAAGATATTCATTAATATAGTTTATCCTTTTAAAATTATTAAAATGTTTCAACAATTTAATGGAATAAAATCGACATTTTTCTATAAAAAAAACAGTACTCCACTAATAAATAACGTTCACTAAAATACCTGATATCCAAGTTCCGTTAAATTTTGCAGGAGGCGGAAGTTTTCCTAAAACCTCTTCAAGTGTCGGTTTTCTTCCTCTAACTCTTGGACCTTCTTCTGGAGGCGAAACCAAAACGATACTGAATACGATGAGTCCTAATACTGCTACGATAACTAGTAGTGCTATGAAAATTCCACGCCAGTTTCTTTCGTTTGGAGAACTGACTACAAGTTCCTATAAATATAAAAAATTAACGTTTAGTTGTTGATTATTTTTAACAGTTACAAGTATTAAAATATAATTTTGTTTTGACATAAAGTCATCTCTAGAATTCGACGTTTTTATTTGACAGGAGAATTTACGGACACCCTGTATATTATATCACATAATATGTACATAATAATATTGAATTGAAATTTAAATATTTATTTTAATTCATATAAATATTAAAATATTCATATTAATTTTCTACATCAAATGTCGAATGATTTGTATACAAAAATTGCGCGATTCCAAAAAAATCTGCCTATATATATGGTGTTTCGTTTAAATTTCTTTTTGTATCTCATTGTCGTTGCCTATTACGAAACCTACAGATTAAAAACTATAGACTATGACAATATAAATGGAAAGGATCTAATGCATTAATTTAATTTTGAAACTTTGTCGTATCTACGGAGTTGTAAAGAATAAAGTAGGTAGTTTGATGACTATTATGTATACCTACTTGTCTTTATCTATCAAAAATAGACAAGAAGCTGAAAAATTACAATCGTTACACGCGATTCGTGCGAATATTCCACATTTTGTGTAAAGTGATTTCATTTAGGCGTACCTATAAGTAAGTGAAGCATTAGTTTTTACTTCTAAAAACTTTATCTGCCTATAATTAATTTTGGAAACGGAACCAACACGACTTAAGGCATTTCGATGTCTAGGCATTACGATTATTTTTGATAGAAAGATTAAACTTTTATTGTAGCCCATTGGTTAAGTTTTGACCAATCATAAAACCAAGTATACTGATACTATAGTTTCAACTTTTAATTGTCTAGTACAGGGTGATTTAAGACGTGTTGACATAACTTTAGGGGTTAATTAATCAAGCAGTTTGGTGTAAAAAATAATAACATCCAACTCCAACTCGACTCTCAAGGATTACTGATTGTGAGATAAATGAAGAAAAACAATTTATTTTATAATATAGAAGCTAAATCTAGATTTTTATTTATGGAGTTGTTTAAAAAAAGTGTATTTTGTTGCAGTCGAGAGTCGGTAGTACTTAATAATTTGAATTCAACAAACTGTTAGCTGTAGCAAAAATTCGTCAAAGGTCTGAATAATTGCGTGCTTAATGCAGAAAATTTATTTGTTCGTCGATTTGAACATGATAGCAACCGCATTGAATAATTATTGTGACATTAAGGTCGTAGATCAGAACATACGTTTCGTATTTCTAGTTGCATTTCAAAACGACTGAACCGATTTGGCTCAAATTTTGCATCAAGTTTCCTAGTATTCCAAAGTTAACAACTAAACGTTAATTTTTGTAATTATCATTAAAATACTAATATCAGTAGTACACAATCACATAATCTCGCACTCTTGAGAATTGAACATGGGTACTTAATCTATATTATTATTTTTTACTCTAAATTGCATGAAAAATTAACCCCTAAAGTTGTGTCCACACATTTCAAACCATCCTGTACGTACTAAAGTAGTGAACATTATGAAAAACGGTGGATAATAGTCGTAGGAATCGGTTTCGTAAGAGCATACGAGTAAAGCTCATAAGGAATTAATAAGCAGAATACCCTCGTCAAATACAGCGCCGCGCGCCGAACCATTTAGATTATTACCTATATGAATTTGAAATCGTGACATTCTTTTTGTTGATTTTTTTATTTTGTTACGACCGATCTGACAGTGAGATGGACACATTTAAATTTTCACTTACTTTGGTTCTCGAAAATTTATTTGATTCACACGTGAAAAGCTGTACGGTTAAATATGTCCAAAATCGTTGAAACTATTTTGTTAGAAAATATTGTATAAAATTAAGTATTGTAGTTGCAAGTACTTACCAAGTTAATCAAAAAATGTCAATGTTAATTAAAATGTAAATTAAAAATTAATACTAATTTCTTGCTGTATAGTTTAATAGTAAAAATGTTATATATTGTACAAATAAATCCAATGTTAAGTAAATATAAAAGTTATGAATCTAATTTTATTGAAGATAATAATTAAGATAATAATTTTCAATTAAAATGTATGGTAAAAATACTTAATTGTTAAAAGCATATTTTATTTAGAGCTTTTGATTACTTATAATTATGAAAATTAAATGACAGGTGTAGAAACCTACAGTTATTTATACCTATACATTAAAAGTGATTTTATTTATTTTTGATATAAATATATATATATATATATATATATATATACAAAAGTTAAAATTATACAACAAAGTCTAGATAGTCATTATGCTTATGCTATAGGTATATTTTCTGAACGTATTCTGCATTAAGTACCGTTTAATTTAAATGTAAATGACATTATCTTGGGGTTTTGAATAAATATGTGCATATATTTCAATGCTAAACAAATAATAGTAAGTAAATACATATTACTCGGATATTTTAATTATCGTTACTTATAACAAACATAACTTTATTCTTTAATTATTATAGATACTTACTACTAAAATATAAGAGTAGGTAATAACTAAAATATGACTTCTATAATTAACAGAAAAATTAATTTTATTACACTACATTAACAAATATTTAATGAAAATGTTCTAATTTAGGTATGACCTAGTAAAACTAGACCTTAAAAGGGGAGAATTATAAAAAAATTGTTAACTAGCGGACATTTATTTTTATGTTTTGAATTAAACCTCAAAAGTCCCCTTCGATGGCATGTCCGCAAAAATTGTTGTGGAAGGTGAAAGGAGGTAAAATTCAGTTTTTTTGCAATGATTTTGGACACTATCCATTTTTCGAGAGAAAGGTTGATATCAAAATTGTAGCTCGTAACATTTGCTACAAAAAAGACAAAAGAGGCAAAGGCCTCTTTTCGTATAATTAATCGTTATTGAATACACCCCGTTTTGAAGGGAATTACTGAAAGTGGAGTTATTCGCTTTTGCATGAAAGCCTTTCATTTAATTAGTTAATTTTTTGTATTATTTTCGACTGTGTGTAAAATATATATCACTATTTGATTCCAAATCGACTCCCAACAGTTTTCTAGTGTGTCGCAGCTAACATTTGTTCAGTGAACCAGCAACATTAATTTATGCTCAGGGTTTGTCAGATAATAATTAATTATTATTGTAAAGTATCTAATAGATACACATTGTCATAAGCTAATAAATTTATTTTTCAATTGACTGTATTTAAATACATATAAATAATACGTGTAGGCAATTTCATTCAAAAATAGTAAAATTTTGCAACGTATTCGAAAATATCTCGGTTATATTTAATATGTAATACTTAACCTAACAGTAAGTATAAGATATTTCTTTTTTAAAAAATATAAGTAAAACAAACATCAAACATGGTTTTTGTATTACGATAAAGTAAAAACACGGAAAAGTACTAAATGCACAGGATAATAAATTAATAACGGAGACGTTCATAAAAAGAATGCGGCCGCCATAACTTATACTTGCAATCTGGATGTATGAAATATTTTTTGGGCGAGCAAAATGTTCAAAAATGAGATTTTCACCTAATTGTTGTTTTAAAAGTGATTCATTGTTAGGTTGTGTATTTACTTAAGATTCATTTAAAATATAATGCATCCACGGCTGTAAAACAATACCTACATTCCTCTAATCTAAACCAGTGGTTTTAACGACTGTAGTTTTGTCAGTAATTTTCTGCCGGTCCGCGAAAGAATGAATGATTTTCATGTTGTATTCAAAAATACGATCTTAAAACGTAATCGTTAAAGCTCGAATATCTCGAATGTTTAAATATTTGAGATAACATTGCTTCTGCAATCATGTATAATTGCTGCCTTTTGGTCCTCGGAAGAACTTTGTTAATTTAATCGGTCCCTAGGCGTGAAAAGGTGGAAACCCTACTTTCGTATCTGCGTCTATAGCAGGTCTTATTTAAAAAATAAAATAAAAATACACTTGAAATTATCACTTCCAGAATCAATACATCTTTTTTTGTTGAACCGTATTTCTAATACGGTGTCCAAATTTAATATAGGTATTTGAATTAAAAAAAATAAAACCGTTCATGTATAAATTATATGTATGTACATCGCGCATCATATAAATATGGTACAAGTCTTGTGTGCCGAAAATCGAATTTTTTAATTGTGTAAGTTGATCTTTTTTTTGACGTAATGTGTATTAACACATTTTGTAGGTTATACGTTTTAGGACCAACGATGCCAGTTATACGGAAATTTCCGCAGATTTGAATAAATAAATAAACTTGTGTATAGGAAACATTTTTAATGGAAAGTTTTAAGTAATTCGCAATTTTTCGATATTGTTTATAGTCGAGTAAATAAAGTCGAAAAATCGTGAAAACTTCGGAATCCACAAAAACAGAACCGATTTTGATGAAATGTTTCTTATAATGTTTGTTATATTACATTACTCGAAATTAGAATTATTAAATTCGGTTGAGGCACTTACATATTCGATTGTTTAAACAATGCCAGAAAATGTTATGCCAGATAACAGAAAATGGTAAAATATTTCTCGGGAGCATATAAATAATATCGAAATAATGCCACACGTTCGAATAAATGTTTTCCAACGACCCACGATCCTTTGTTGAGACATTCACCCCCAAAGTTGAAACATAAAACAATTTTTTAATTAACATTTTTATTTTTCTTTGAAAATTATTGATTTTTTTACACATACGTACTGAATAAAGGTCTTTAAGATGGTGTAATAGGATTTTTGATATTACCTCAGAAGATCCAGGGATGCACTACCCCTAACATTTCCAACCTCGACATTTTTCAGAGGTTTAAGTTTTTAAATTTTTAACTGCATTTTCGGATTCCTCATGCATATTAGAATATAAAAGGTATTCATTTTTAATTTCGATAAAATAAACCATATACGAGAAAAGAGTCCTTGGCATCGTCACAATGTTAAGTACTACGAAATTGTGACAGATCTTTGATACTATCAATGCAAGTCCGATGTACATTGATAAAATCTAAGTGTATTACAGTTATATGACGCTCAGCGCTTCATTATCATTATTTAGTAAGTTTTTAAATGAATAGAGTCGCCAAAAAGTGCAACTAAAAAGTTGTTTAGCGTACCTAAAAAATTAAGATGCAAAGTGTTCGAATTAAACGAGAACAATATTAGTAGGGCATCGTAAAAAACCACTTAAAATGAATTCAATAAAAACGACGACCGTGTTATAATCTAACCTATGACACGACAAAACATTTTAAATTTCACGTTTAATTATCACAGCGCGATCATAAAAAGAGCAATTTTCATAAAAATATTTAAGAGCTTCGTAATTTTATTAGGAATTATTTCATTTCATGTATTCCTATAATTTTTTTTCTTACCAGTTTTAGAAGTTATTTAACTGCGAAGGGCAGGATAACGACATTTAGATAACGAGCACAGTTTGTATCTACATTAAATATGAAGGTATTTCGATACCCCTCATATTCAAAATATATAATTTAATTAATTAATTTTATTGTAGGTATTTGACATCCGCACATTTATCCCAAACTTGTTTTTTAGCAATTGTGTCGGAATGTGTTGTGTGGCGATGTTCCCCAGAAGGATAATTCCTGGGTACGTAGGTACTAATCGAGTCCAGCACTTGTTTGCTAGGTGTTTAACACCGGTGCTGGTATGGTGGCATACACAGAGCCGTTGCTTTTCCAATTTATATTTTTACATTCGTATACATACATGGTTGTAGCGGGATTCGAACCCGCAACCGTGAGTGCACTAGAACGCTAGTCGAGTACCTAGTTACGTGAATCGAATTAATTTAATTAATAAAAATTGAATATAAAAAAATGTTAAAATTCATATTAAGTTAATTTACAAAAAAATATTTTTGGTAAATAAGTAGGTATAGGTTTTATATGCATATTGAGATCGTTGCAACATAGCTATGTATTCTAATTTAGAGAATGTTGATTTTCATAATATATTAGGTCATCAAGTAAATTCAGGATAAGAAAGAAAAACCAGAAAAGTTTCCTTGGCCTATATTTTATAACCTTAGACTATTTCTCTACCAACAATAAATTATTTAAATGAAAAAAAATATTATTGTGATGTATTTATTTCTCTGAAAACTCTTGTTTTCAGATATGTTTAAAGTTTGTTAAAAATAGGAAGCAAGTTTAAGTTCTTTGCGTATTTAGATATATTAATTATGAAATCCCATCAGAATCGGCCATCTCAAATTATTTGACGCGTGTGTAAGTTCGTTTTTCATCATCATCTTGTAACACAGAAGCCGCTAATAATTGCGTTCTGTTTTACTCTAATTAATGGCTACGAAATAAAGCTGTCGTTCAAGTTTCTCTTCTTATAAATAATAAGTAATATATTTTCTTTTTTTTGATAATTGACAATTTGGTGGTACATACTTAATTTTTTAGTTTTAATTACTTATTACCATTTGAATTACTTTTAGGTACGCAGTAAAATAAATGTGATGCGGAAACATTCACTAAACATGTGATATAGTAGGCGTCGCTTAGTAAAATCACGGTGGTGTGCAGCGTTTTTGAGTTAATTACATAACGATTTAATTATCGAAATGGAAAAAATTACAGTGAATAATATGGATTTAGTTTTCACACTTTGGGTCATATTAGTAAGCGATCAATTGAGTTAAGCAGTGATTCAAATCGCGGAATACACTGTATTTATATATAATATTATATAATTGTGAAAGTGCATAGTTAGGTCACTTCTGTAACATTTTTAAAATAACGTTAAAAATAAATATGGAATATTTGCTAAAGTAAATTATAATAATTTTTTGATTTTAATTGAATGAATTTACGCAATTCCTGCAATACAATCTGTTACGTACATATGATTTAGTTTGAATAGTTGTGGTCGTAGATTAATTTGGGTTGTAACAACTATTAGTAAAGTCATGTTGGCACAGTTTAACAAATTTTGATTAAAGCATTTGAGTTAATATCTACGATTTTATCAAAACATTAATTTAAAAAATAGACTATTGTTTAATTACCTACTTTAATAAAATGTGCGAAGCTCTAAACAATTAATTATTGTTAAATACATCTATACATAAGAGACAAAATTTATAAATCAGTTTCTTATTTTGTTTTAAACGAATATGAAAAAAATATGTGCATAAATCAATTATTTTTAATATAAAAACAAATTCTTGTTATTTACCAAATATGTCGACTCTTAAAGTTTTTGGATACACTTCAAAACTATTCGATACATTTTAGTGATAAAGCTGTAAACTCTTGAACAATAACAAGGGTCCTTTACTTTCGTCGATATTTAGTATAGTGTGGATTAAGCAAAAAAAGCACTAAAGCTGGAAAGCAATTCAATGTTTAATGGTATTAGATGTTTTTTACAGGTGTTCTCATTTTTGTTTATATATTTATTTGATTTTTATGAATATTGTAGATATGTATAAATGAATATAAGTACATGAGACGAAAAAATAATGATGAGATTGAGAAAAGATTAAATAATTATTCGCACAATCAAAATAACTAATTGAGATATTTTATAGCCACATAATTATATGATAACATAGAAATATAAAAACTTATGAAAATGTTAGCTCAAATACAGGTTAGACAGATGTAAAAAATAACCATAAATCAATGTAGAAAATAATAATTTTTTGAATACAATTAACAGCGTAAAAACCACATTTAATTAAAGAAAAATTCCGTAAATAGGAAAAGTAAGTATTTGGTTAATAAAATTAGTTTGTTACCTTCAAGACTAAAAGCTAATAACAGTATTATTTAAGTATTATTACCTCAATAAAAGGTGCAGCGATTTTTACTCTGTTGACGGTAGTTTTTGTCGTGTTCTTAATGTTGTTAACTTCAGTTTTGACTTTATGTGGCGTTTCAGCGGCCATTTCAAAATGGCAGTCTTCTGGGCGGGACGAATTAGTTAAATTTTGTTTTTATTTATTTTTTTTTAATATTATTGCGGTTATTGTCAACTTTAGGACATTTAAAAAATAATTTATTATTTGTGCGTTATTTATTTTTTAAATTTAACACACGTTCAGTTAATGTTTTATCAGTGCAGTATTTAATACGATATATTATAAAAAATATTAACGATTATTTAATTATTGCTTATAATTAGTAGAAATACATAAAAAATTCATCTAAGTTTTTAACACTTATTTTAAATACTGTAACTTACGGTATACGCTTGTAAAGCTTTAGAAAAGATAACAGCTTTCTAACATGTAGGTATTTATTATGTCGTTTACTTCTAACACCGAACATTTAGTAAACATTTTTTTTAAATATATATGTAGATATCTAACTAGATACATGTAATAACACTCAGTATGTTTGAGAAACAAATATGTAATCAAGGATTTAATAGGAAGATGAGGTTTCCTCCGTAGGTATTTTGATGGGCGGACAAATAATTTGAGGATTCACGGTAAATCACAGTGCTTTTATGAACTTTAGGACGTAAATGTAAAATTTTCAGTCACTTGAATTAATTTAAGTGCGAAATTTAAATTTTATTAGTTTTATTTCGGCGAAAATAAAGCGTTCTGTTGGTAACGGCGGTGAGAGACACTGAACGTCTGAAACGGTTCGGTTTAATGCAAAGCTCTCGCGGAAAGCCAATAGAATCCCCACTTACACTGCCAAATAACTGTTTCTCTTTATGAAAAACGCAGCATTTTTAACGGGTAAAATTGACTCGAACAGTTCAACAGGATAATATTGCGTGTTATTCGGCGTCGAGACGATGACTCTTTTAACCTTATCGTAAAGTTCACAAATTAGTATCTAATTTAAACCGAAAGGATTTTACACTTCTTTTACTTGAACTGTTCTTACGCACAACGGAAAACTGAGATAAATGAAGCATCATCTTAAGCTTGAAAATTTTACAATAACCATTTGTCTTCTCACAAATACCGAGAAAAGTGAGCGCTTTTATATTCGTGCTTCCTTAATACTTACTTCAAAGAAAGACTTTTTATAACAAAACTTTTAAGGAGTAATGTTTAAAATTCGTAATATAAGTTATTGCGCTTTTAACATACATTTTTAGTAATAAAAGAATTCCAGTTACGGAAAGTCGGCACATTCTTTTGAAGAATTTTGGATAATAGACTATTTTTTGGATATAGTAATAAGTAATGCTTAAAGCTAATAATAAAAGAACCAATAGTCAGTCACCAACTAGATCATAAAAGTTATTATAAAATAGTTTGACTATATCTATAATTATTTATTGTTGGTTATTTAGTTAAAATATTTTAAAAATTTATAAAAGTAAGTAGATAATTTGAAATTTGTTCGCTTGAAATTTAAGATAAATTAGAAGTGAATCGTTTTTAATTCGCATTGTTCGCTACACGTTCTTCAAACGTAAAACCGTCAAAACTTAAATTTACTATTATTTGCTCGAATAAGCCTATATTCCATTGTAGAAACATCTTCAGCGATTTAAGAAATAATTCAAAGTAGTTTCGATTAAAGGGCGAAACAACAACCTGTAGATTCAAACTGAAATCATGTATCTACTTATTTAAACGTTAATACCTACCTGCCCAACTTTGAAACATGCCCTTTTAACAGAATTTATGTAAAATAAGTGGGTGATAGATAACAGAGTTACGTTCTTTAAGGCTTTACTTTACTTGTTTTTACTCACAAAAATTTGATTTTAAATTAGGTACATGATACGAGTAAATTGAAGACTAGAGAGAGCATACCATACAGAAAAGAACTTGTCAATCATTCTTGACACAGTCTATAGTATATGCATCAGCATTTTTGAAGCGGATTATTAAAGTACGCTTTTCGACGTCCACTATACTTCGTCCAAACCTATATGCAATCCACGTCATCAGTAAAAGGTTACTAGATTATGACGTTTCACACAGTGCTGTCACCTCGTACCTCGTATTTTGACAGTTCTGATAAATTGTAGTCTTTCTTTATACTATCTAATATGTGCGTAGGTAAATCATCTATAGAATATGTCACTTTTCAAACTTTAAACCGAATTACAAATAAACAATCTAGTAACTTTTTTTTTGATGACGTAAATTGCATATAGGTTTGGATAGGCCATAAATAATATATATGTATGTGCCGCTCGATTTAGTTCGGATTTAGGTCCCGCTTATTATTTAATTACAATAAGTGTTCTTGAACTCGAGAACAATTGATAGGATCTTTTCTATATGGCACAATTTTTACTGCTCTTTCCATTACTCTGATGCTAGAAAGAATAAGTTTCAAACGTAGTTGAAACCGTAACCGATTTTCGATTTACAACTAAATTAAAAGGGTACAGTATTTTTTTTTCATTTTAATAATTTATTGTTTGATTTTTTAAGCGGTTTATATATACAGGGTGTTTCAGAATAATTATTCCTAATTTTTCAGATGTCGCGGAAGGCATGTAATTAAACACTTTTTTGTAATAAAGCAATGTTCGAAAACGCTTAGTTTCCGAGATTCAGGTTGTTAAAAATTTGAAATAAATAATCCCTTATGTTTTTTTTTTATTCTCTCAGAAACGGTTTATTTAAATAATTTGAAATTTGGTATGTTATTTATACTCTATATGTGGCGAATAGCAATGACAATCTCTAGCAAAATATTAGCTTCAAAAAATTCATACATTCTGAAAAAAATTATTTTCAAAATTAAAAAAAAAATGTTTTTTTTTCTAAAACTATTATCGCGAATTCTGTGGTGCATACTTGTATGATATTGTAGAGGTATTAAGGGCTCATCAGTGGTATTTTTATAGGACTCTCCGTGTACAAAAAATGAGAAAAAATAGAGAATATTAAATTAAAATAATTACAAATATATCTTATACCTACTCGAAAACAAGAAAATATCGTAAAAAAAATATTTTAAGGTCAGTTGTATGCGCTTCGATAAAAATTGATTTGTTTAACGGGAATTAAATTTCAAAAGGTATTGATGTGCGGCGCTCTTTACGTTCGTGAATTCTAAACCAATTTCGGGAGAATTATTAAATAGGATCACTCACGGAGCGGATATCTTCTAAATGGGATATCCGATTTTATTACTGTCGCAGCAAAGAATACCGTAACTGGAATTTAAAGATTTTAAGTTCAATATTATTTTGGTAAAAGCGAATGTGAGAAAATTATTTTTCTAACATTGCAAATGCCATAAAATGAATATACCTACTTACGTTATTCAACGTAGGTTCCAATGCACGTCATCAATAAAAAGTTACTAAATTGTAGTATATTATTTTGTAATATTCAGTTTAAAGTTTTGAACGTGGCATATTCTACCAACATGGCAAAGAAAGACTACAATTTATTAGTACATACTGTAAGAATAGGAGGTTTTATTGACGATGTGTATTGGAACCTATCTTGAAAACGTACCTATAGGTACTACATATACATATATGTATATGTACGCGTTTGTTGAAATTGATATTATTATTAGGTGCACTTTTAACTTTCGAATTAAATTAAATTACTTATTGTTAATTGAAATATTATAGATACGAATTTTGTAAAGGGCAAAATTGTCGTTTTTACAATAAATGATTGTTAGGTACCTTCTGTTATGTTGCTTTTTGCAGTGTATATTGTTTCTAAAGAAATATGAATAACGTGTCGTTTTATTTTATTGAGTAACTTAATTGATTTTATACAATTTTGTAAACGTTTGTGATTTAAAATTGATAAATGCCAAAAGATTTTTAGAAAACAAATGTTTAATTCTAGTATGCTGAACCTGGTCACACGATAGTGTTTATTTCATTGTAGGTATATTGACTCTTAAATTTTTTTTTTCGATTTAGTTTTTCTCCTAGGAATAACACTAAGGGGCTAATCTATTGATGTTGCGTCTAGCTATGATAAAAATTTCTCCAGTTATATAAATGTATTGTCAATCGTTTCGGGCAATAGCTTGAATTTATAAAACTCGGGTATCTTAAGTTTTCGATCGTTAAGTTAGTCTGTTAAGTTAGCCTTAAGCCACAATCGTTAGGTACTACATACTTATCACATCTTATAAATAATAAACTAGATTTTAATAATAAATTAATACGCCAGCAATTATTTAAATTATTATAGAATTGTTTTGCAAATTGGAATTGTATTATACACTCTTACATATATAATTAAACATTAAAAATAATAACTTATGTTTTTTTCTCATAAACAATCTAATAACACCCGTATAATTCTTATCTATATTTAGATATAATTATTATAATAAAATAAGTTCAAAGTAGTCCATTGATATTGATTAAAATAAATTGCTTCGATTCTCATCGTAATAATTAATTTTCAAGTAGGCAACTCTTCATTTCATTATCATTTGCCAGCCGAAATGTATAAAATGTAAGGTAAATTTAATAACGTTCAATAAGTAATCTAAACTGACAAAGTCAGTTTTGGCATGTTTAATTTAAAATTTAATTGCTGATTTCCAATCGACAATTTGATGAAATTTGAATATGAATGTAGAAGGTGATTGGTTAGGCAGGTACTGGGTAGGTGGTGTTCGGTGGAAACAATATCCATATGTATGTAGATTGGCAATATGTTCCCTTATTTCCATTGGATATTAATTATTGAAATCTTATTTTGCATGTGTGTTGTTTAAAAATTCATTTGTCAAAGATATTTTATCGTTTAATCGTAAAATGCAGCGTATTCATTTCAATTAGTACCTAGTAACGAGCTTGTAAAATATTAACTTTCAATTTAAAATTCGGGTTACATTTTAAAAACACATTGATCTTTTTGTGTTATCTAAACTAAA
Source organism: Rhagophthalmus giganteus (assembly GCA_036326145.1). NCBI lineage: Eukaryota > Metazoa > Arthropoda > Insecta > Coleoptera > Rhagophthalmidae > Rhagophthalmus > Rhagophthalmus giganteus. The sequence continues at coordinate 51,011,976 of JARFJA010000001.1, forward strand.
ATTAATAAATTGTAAAAGTTCTAATCTTTCTGACGGTGCCATCTAGGGCGTAATTTTATAAAGTAGAAGTATGTTTACTTCCACATAAAGTTAGGAACTTTGAAAATATGTACTACCGAATTATTTCAATCATATTTTTATATCATTCTGTTATACCGTTACTGTTAAAGTACAAACTTGGTTTATAAACTAACTGGATAGTACACAAACTAACCAAAGTGCTACTTATTTTAGCGGAAAACGAATTTTTCACTTATTTTTCTTAATTGACAATTTAATTAAGCTTGAGTTACATTATACCTTCTTCATCCGGAAACTCGAATTTTCACAAGTAATTGTATAATACATAGTTGAACGAACAAATCTGTTCTCGATTTACATCACTTATAGGCACATAGTGTAAATCAAGAAAAGTTTTGTTCAACTACTTATGTATAATAAAATTAGTTGCGAAACTTGTTCGAGTTTCCAGATGAAAAAAGTGTAATGTAACTCAAGCTTAACTAAATTGTCAGTTAATTTTAGTAAAAAAAAAGTTTTTTATTAAAATAACTAGCAGTTTGGTTAGTTTGTGTATCTACTATCCAGTTAATTTATATAAATTAACCAAGTTTGTATTTTAACAGTAACATATCAGTAATATAGGCACTGGCGCACCGAGGGGATGGATTTTGGGGTTATAACCCCTTCCAGAGCTTAAAAAATGAGTTGTAGAAAATCAATTCAATCGCTTATAATTAAAAAGGACTAAGTCATTTTTACTAGTTGTGAGAAAAATAGAAAAAAACCTACTAACTTCGAAATTTAACATTGTATCATAAATTTAAGTTTCTGTTACATTATTTAACTGGATAACAAGTCGTGTTTTTAAGTTGTGTTGAGAATCGTTTTGTGCCTTCTATCAAAACACAATTACGTTTGAAAAAATCTGCCTTAAATTTGCAGTCCATTTAATAATAAACAACAATAAAACAGATATTTTCCACATTATTTTTATTAAATATCTTTAAACATGAACAAATATTATATTAAGTTGCAATAAATCATAAAAACTTTCAGTTTAGTTATAATTTGCAGTTTAAACCGAATATTATTTGGTTTAGGTTAACTGTTATTGAAAACCTGAGGTAATTTCAAAAGGTGCTAACAACCGTTAAACCGACTTGGTCCCTTTTAAAACTAAACAGAAAGAAAACATTGCAAATATTGCATATGGGATAGTGACATGTGGATCCACATCATCAAACGATTCATATATATACAATGTATATCTCAAAATGACCAACAAGTAATTTATTGTTAGTCTCTTTTAATAATAAGCGCTTCAGTTAGTTAATATTAAGTACCTAACCTAAATGAAAAAATAAACATTTATTTTGATATAAAACCGTTTCCCCCCGAAACTTTTCTCTAAAATTCCCCCAAAATTCAATTTCTAGGTGTTCAACTGGTACAGCTACTTATGCATATTTAATTTATTATAGGTGATATTATATAAATAGTCGTTACGATGCATCTATTGCGGTACAGTAAACCTCAGTTAATTAATCCAAATTTCGTTTAAACCGGACGTCAAAAATAAAACAAAAACATGCATGTACATATTTAAAAAATATGTAAATATGTTGGGTACATAGTTCTATATCAACCAGCGGTATTCAGTAATTTATTTTGCAAAACGTAAGTTTTCAAATTAATGTCTGTACTGTGTGCAAGTACTTGGGTATTACGTATTTTTTTTTTAATTTGAACTGCATTTTTGTATACCTACTTTATAATACCTGTTGTATACCTAATGAACTTTTTTTTTAAATTAAAAGCTTATTTTGTTAAAATTGTATATGCCTGTAATACAATCAAGACTGGACGATTACATTACATATTCGCGTTAATTCGGAGTTTCGTTAATTCGGACTACCTCGAACGTCGAATTAGTTCGAATTAATGGGATTTTACTGTACATTCAATTTTTAAAACTGTATATTATCTGATTCTTATTAATCTATTTAATTTATTAATTAGATATTTTAATCTTGGATAAAAATAAATTTTAATTGACGAAAAAAATATAAAAAGGAATAGAATATTGCTTTATTTTGCATAGGATCAGATTGCTTCACGTTTCTCTCATTAAGTTGTCATCATATTTGCCGTTTTATTCTCCTGGGAAGTTTCTTTGAAAAAAGCAATTTAAATGCTGTCGTTTTTGTTATTCTTTTATTACTAAAGAGATAAATACGTTATACGTACCTACCTTTATGTTTGCAATATTTTAATATTGCTTTTCATTATTTTTTGCTTGTTTTGCGAAACAGTATATTTCGGCGTATTTTAAGTCTCTTATAAACATTTTTCTAATACAGATAGGTACTTGAAATATGATTTGTTTTGATGAAGTTACATAGAATATTTTGATGTAATCTGTTTTAACTATCGTTACTACATTAATATTTTCAAATATTAGGTACTATGTTTACAATTGGCACACCTATACTTTATAAATGTATATTCTAGATGTATATATAAATATAAACTAAATATATAGATATTCTAAGTATAACTCATCCAAACCTATATGATGTTTACGTCATCAATATAAGGTTACTAGATGACTATACTTAGTATATATATACAGGCACCTATATCTAGGGCATTTTAAATGAAATTTCATTTTTGCCTACATTCTAATTAAAGTTAGTTTAATATCAAGTTTCAAACATTAAGTTTAAACATCAGTTTGAAAGGTGTTACATTAAGTGTTACATACAGTGTTACAGTACAAGGTGTTACATACTATTGCAGATGAGTAAAAAGCTAAAATAAACTACCTACGTATAAAGTTATTGCTTATTTATTAAAATGCTAACAAATAACAAATTCATTAAAGATAAGTGAAGCGAAAATTTATTTAACAATACGACTTTATTATGTTTTTTTTTCAATCAAGTACCTAGCTATGTTTTGAAAGTCACGGTAGACACAGATTTTTATATACATAATTAGTTTAACATAATATAAAGTGAAAATTATCGAAAATGTAGGTACATACTTTAAAAACAATTATTAGTTTAATTCTGATATACCTGTGAGAAAAATAACTTCAATTTTCGATTTTATGTGGAAATGTAATTTCGACTAGAAACGCTTTGTAAACTATAGATAGAAACAATTTTACGGTCTTTTTATAGTGGAGAAAATCGCCCAAAAACCGACCGTTAGATAAAAATTTCAATAGGAATGAGCATCAGCTGTGTTTCGGACGTCTGTAATATCAGTTTGGATCGTTCATAGTATGCTGCACGATTTGCGATGATATCTTACTTTTATTAAGATGTAAATCGTGCAGTGACTTTACGATTTAATAAATACCCACTTGCAATTTTTTTAGGTGTAAAGTTGCGTCTCGACAGTCAGTCTTATTTTCATAATTTAACACGTAGGTATTTAAATATTTAAAATTTAAAATTCATACAAATGTAAATACGTACGAATGGAGAGCATCGTGTCGAATAAAGGATAGCAGGTATTATAATTCCAAATTTTCGGCGAAACTTTTACAGCGATAGACGTAAAAGAGACATCTACTTAAAATTATAACATCAAACAATGTTTCTTCAATATTAATTCATAAATTTATTATTTAGTGACAGTGTAAAATTTAGAATGCGATGTCGCTTACGTAACATAAGGGAAACGAAATTTACGAAAAATAATTTATTATCTACCAACAAAGTATAGTAGATTGTATAACTAGTGCTGAAAGGTGGATATTTCACACGAGCGTGAAATATCCTTTCAGTACCTGTTTTATATGCCTATTTACTTTTTCGGCGACCACAATGTACAAAAGTTCTATTTCATATTGGTTAAAACGTTTTTGATTGGTTAAGCAGCGTGTGTCACCATTTCTCATGGGCTGCAACATTTTTAATTAGCTAACGAGTTTCGTTGCATACAACCGACTTATTTGTTTGTAATGGTTAGCTTCGAGTAACTAAAGGTGTAAATTTATGCGTGTTTCATAGTGGTCGTTGGATAAATATTAATATCTACTTATTGTTACTTGGTTAATTAATAATAAACAAGCATCTATTTTAAGAGATTTAATTTCATAATAATTAATTACGTGACAGCCTAAAGGTTTAGAATTATATAGGTCGCAATGAATTTCTACAAGTATTGATTGCGTTTGGATTTTGATTACAAATTTGCATTTAAGGTGAACTACTAAATATTGACGAATTGAAATTATGTAAAATTTTAAAATAAAAGCCGGTCTTAATTTTAGTACAACAGAATAGTTTATAACAAAACCAACGTAAAGCTCGTCCGACATTTATCAACATAAAAGAACTGATAAAATGTTGTAAGTTTTTTTTTTTTTGATAGATAATGTAATTTCAAAAAGGGACTGAAATAGTTTTATAGCTACAAACAGCCGAATTTATTTTTAATTATTGTACTTGTAATGCTAATTGTCAAAGGAAGTAGGGGACCATGAGGCAAAGTGAACAAGTTAACACACAAAATAACAATGCAGCAACAGTTGTAATCAGAGGGCCATAATAAGTGAGGTTTAAGTCATGGTTCCTTATACTTTGAAGTGTATCGCAATAAGAAGAACATGTTCAAAAAATGTCACTTTGCCCCATACATGGGGTAAAGTGAAATGCAATGGTTTGCATATGGGACAAAGTGAAACAGGGGACAGTTGCATAACAGCCGATCACCGTTGAAACTCTGTCAGTTGCCATGTAAACAATTGTTTAGATTCTATAGCGAGGTGATAGGTGATAAATATCATTTTATTGTGTCATACAAATAAGTGACACCATTTCATAATGAGTCACTTTTCCCTTTTCACATTGCCCCATCCACCACGGGAAATTAAATCTTTATAAAAAAAATTTGCTAACGGCTCAGTGTGCTCCAACATACTTCCGCGAATTTGTCAATCCCAAAGTGGTTAATAACATGAAAACAATAAAAATATGTAGATGTTGCGTCAATCTGTGTATTGGAGAGGACATTTCACATTGTCCCATGATCCCTTATCTATACTTTCATATAAATATAAATAATGTAGGTATAGTTTAAAGTCTTTCTTACGAAAACGACCCGTGCCATGTGTCGAAACCGAAATTTCGTACCATAAAGTTTTGGTACTGCATCTACACGTTCAGAAACTGGACTAATTCTACAAAAACAACTTACGTCAGGTATAAATGTTGATATTTTAATTTATGCCTAAAAAGGGTACCATGCAGCATTTTACGAGTCTCTTTACTGGAATAACATTCCTATCAACAACTAAGAAAAAGTTTAATAGTCGAAGGAAAAAGAAAATATATAGCTAAAGGTGCCTGTAATGGAAATATAAAAAATTATATACGTAATACAACACTTTACAAATTACAAATTATAATAGTCGTCCAAAACCAACAAATATCTTGGATATAAGTGCCAGTAAAATATTTCAATTTTAAATAAGTTACACATTATAGAAAGTTTTATTTTAAAATTTAACCTTGCATCAATCCGTGTAGGGCACAATCATTTACTCGAAAACATTCACACATGTGGAGATAACGCTGGGGTTTTAACAAAGACAGTGTCTGGCCGAAGTAAAGTATTGATATTATGCAGGTGTTGCAAGCAATTAGAATTAATTCTTTTAGTATAAATAATATGATTACTATTGTATTCGACGCGGTCGCGGCTAGTCCTATTTCTGTGATCTCGTTCTGTGCTTGTGTGGTTCGACTAATTTCTTATAATTTTGTAGAACGAATCTAGCGCAAAGGTATGCTCTTTTTCCGCACATGTTTGTCTGTAATTTACATTTAATTGAAACAAGTGGGTATTTAACGTTTTAAATGATGTATATTAGGTAAGTTAAGGACTTTGTTACTTCAATGGTAACTCTATTTTATTAAATTCGAAACAGAAGACACTTTAATATTGGTTTTCATTATTGATCGGTCAATTAGGTAACTGATTTTTAAAAATTAATTTTTATCAATCTATTAATTATTAATTCTATAATGTAACCGGTTACATATTCAATTTTACGTTTGGATATGAAGCAGATAGCTCAAGGTTGTATACTTTCTGCGTTAATAATATAACGCAACGTACATTTTGTTTGATAAGAATTTTTAGAATAAAAATAAGGTTTGATTTCTATGTAATACATAACGATTATTTATGAATTTTTGATAATGTACTGTTTTAGTTACAGATACAATATGCGTGCCGGTGCGGGAGTTTTGTTGCGTAAGTGTTATATTCCCTAGGCTGGAATAAGGACTCTGACTGGATAGGACTCTAATTGGAAAGGACTCTTGCGATGCTCGATCGGCTATAAGGTATTTGATGTTTAATTGTTTTTTAATTTGAGGTCACGTTATTATATACTTTATACGGATCTATTTTATTTTTATTAAAATTTTAAATATACATACGAAATGGTTGAAAAATACTGAAATACATAACTGCCTATACAGAGGCGTAGAAATTACTTAAAAAAAAGAATTCGTTCGATCTTAAAGAGCGAGCTGCCCTTTTTATATTCATACTAAAAATAATTATTTATTTCAAAGTTCTTTTCTGATATTTGGCTCATACAATTTTTTAAAAATCTTGTACATCTTTTGTATGTACGAGCTGGATTTTTGGGTTTGTGTGTAAAATACGGCGTTCTTATCAAATTGTACTCGGTTATATTATACATAGGTAGATTTTGATTGTGTGCTCGTATTTTATCAAATTTGACATATTTTTATGATAAAATAATCGATTTAATATAGCTAAAGGTGTCTAGTCATAAATGCCTATCTGTATTATTATTGAATATTACTATGATTATTATTACCTAAGTAAATATATTAATAATAGGGAACAGTCACGTTTCTGCATGAATATAGGTAAAATCATAGGTAGGATATAATACATAATTATGTGTCTATTTAAGGACGAGAAAGAAAAATTTCAAAATATTGCCTTATACAAGGCATGTTAAACATTTAATATCGATACATTAGGAAAGTTTAATTAATATCAACGAATTAAAAAAAAATAGAAGCTTTTGCATTCGTAAAAGAGCTTTTATGTTTAAAAAAATGAATTAGTTACGAATGTGACGAGCACAAGTATTTTTATTACAAAATTTTAGCGTAGGTACTTTGACACTTTAAAAGCGACCTCTATTTACAATTTTATTAGTAAGTAATAAAACTGTTTGTGCGTAAAGACATTGCATGACGGGCTAGAAGACTTTTGATTGGCTGAGTAGCGTGTGCAATGATTTCACACAAACTACAACGTTTTCGATTTACTAACGAGTTTCTTTACGCATGATCGGCCTATTTGTTCGTAATGGTCAACTTTCGGTAACGTTTATTGCTGTGAAATTATGCACTTTTCATAATCGTCGTCGGAAAATATTATACATTTACGCCAAATCTTTCAAAATTTTATTAGAAATGACCTACCAGCGATACCTGCTTTAAATGTAAACCAGCAAACAATCGAGATGTTGTGCTGGAGGTGGTCTCATTTTAAAGTTTCTTTAATGCGCTTTTACACCACACACAACGATGTATAATTTCAAGTTGAATTTATTTAATTGTTAATGTCGTCTACGTAAAGGATCGCTAAACTGTGCCTCTCTAGAAATAAAATTGAAGGTGGAAACATAACTACCCTATTACCAATTTGTATTACATATTTCCAAGAAAACATGTGTGTAACGTGCTCATCTAGTAACTTTGTATTGATAACGAGGATTGCATATAAGTTTGGACGAAGTGTACATATTTATTTATGGCTCTCGAAAATTTTTAAATCTTTACCAGATATTTGTTTGGGTCTTCTGTCCCACAAGTTTGTCTACCTACTTTTGATCTATAGGTATTACGTACACAGATATGTTGTAGATTTGATATAGAGCAGATTTTGATATTATGGAATACGGAATATGTTTTCTTTTTTAAAAACACCTATCCGACAGCTGACAAATAGCGGCAAAATTAAATGTAAAACAGCGACTTACCTGGCCTGTAATGTAGGTGGGACTCGGAACGAAACCACTCCAAAAAATTATTAGAGATCATATAATTGTAGCGCAAAAAGTTTATTAACCTTTAGGAGGTTATAAATTGTGTGGGTTTGTGTTTAAATTATCTAGTTTTATTTGTGTAGGTACTTCTTTAAATACATAAATAAAGTGTTCGAGTAATATGGAACAGTAAACAGGAGTGTTATATGGATTATAATCCATATTACTAATGGTTTAAACATTATGTGGCGTCCAAAAGATCTCCTTTCGGTACCTTCCTCTACTTAAGAAAAAAAACAATTCGACGTGGAAGACACAAGAAGAAAAAAGTGGGAAGACACAAGATTTGTATCCTCAACCTCAAACAAAGAGGAACTGGACAAATTATTTAATTTTATCCTTCCATTTTATCCTTCCATTATTAACGGACATGAAAGTTTCCCCTTAGTAAAAACATTTGTTTTATGGGATGCAAACATATGAACTAAAATATGCGTTCATAATTGACTAATATTCTACAGCCTACATTGACGATGAGCTCTTAATCACAAAAACTTGAGAAATGCCCCTTTTTGAAATACTTATATCTAAACGAAATTATAAATGGTATTCCATAATACCCGAATCTCTTCTACTATTGTATCTTAAGAAATGTTGCTTTATTAAAGATGACATATGCAGAATTCACTTTAAAAATTAATAAAGAGTACCTATTTGTCTCGTACTTGCTATTCTATTAAATTTTATAGTTTTTAAATTTTTTATAATGTGTAGGCAAGTAATTAATATTGTTGTACAATAAAAAAAGTGATTGCACAAATTTAATAAGTATTAAATAATTGAAACATCTACCTATCTAATTGTAAATTATATTAAAAACTGAAAAAATGTAATTACCTTTGTTTGTTCCTTCTTGTTTACTCCATGTCCACCAGTTCCGGTACTTTGCACAGTATTCATGCTTATGCGGCACATTTACTAATATAATGTATAATTATTTTGTAATTTTTAATTTGAACTGGTTGTGTTAAATACGCGCATTCATCTGAAGAATATTAATTTAACAAATCGTTTTTTTTTTAAACAAAACGTGTATAAAATGTGTATATAACGTGTGTAAAAATAATTACCTACCTAATTGTAAGTAAATAAACGTTTGTTAAAAATGTAAAATAACTAGGTACATACGGTAGAGGGTTAGAAAATGTGGAAAAAGAAAATTTAACGTTTGCTTAAGCTTAAGAAAACGTTTTCATCTGTTCAAATTAAAATAAAAACGCGATCTTTTATGAATTATCGCAGCTTTACGTTCTTTTTTGCAATGCAAATTGCAGTATCTGCTAATCCTTTTTTCATTTATTGGTAGCTACAGCTCCGCAACTGCTACAGAAGCATTAAAATAAACTGAACTTTTTAAAAGGACGGCTGTTAATTTATACATTGCGAATATTCTGTAGTCTCAATTTACAAAAAAGTCGAGTAGTGTATATATATAGAGTTTTCATTAGTGAGTTAAATATTTTAACTAATACGTTTTTTTTTATTTTTAACATTTCTTTACTGAAAATAACATCAAAATCTTTTGGAGAGTTGTATCAACTATAATGCATGCATGTAAATTAGAATTTGACATTAAGTAACAAAATTATTTACTTATACATTTTATATTACTAGGTAACTACTACTAGGTAGGTACCTATCTACTTTATTATTTTATTTTAATCTTTATAAACATAAGTATTAGTTGAAAATAAAATAGCGTCACTTGTTTATGGATGCATAAGTATATTCAAAAAATATTTTTAAATCTCGCTACCTTAGTAAACTGCCTTACTTTGGTAAATGTGATACGCCTAACAATAAGGTTTATCTTCATATCGATCTATTAGTTTAAACAAAAACTATAAATCCTAATTTAAGTTAACTGTAAGTAGGTCCTTATATTTTCTTTATTATTTAGGCACTTACTATTGTTTTTTGAAAAATCGATCAAAATTTAAAGTGGAATTGAAAAGCCGACCTTTACTCTCCTACTGAATATGTCGAACTTTTAATTGGTATAAAACTGATTTAATTAACTAAGTTCGTCTAAAATAAATAAAAATGTTCTTAAGGAAGACATCAGTATTTATAACCGACCATTTCTAACTGCAAGCGTGCTAATGAAGTAAACAGGAGAAAGTGCTTCAAGAACTAAAAGCTTTGTTAAACGCGCCAAGAAGGTTTTATTCTTTTAATTAAATTCATTAAGTTTATTTGTGCCATCTCGGCTTGAAATTAAACTTTCGACTTAAAAACGTTAGGTAAATTAATCGAGATTTTAATTTGCTATTAATCATTCATCGATAGTCATTTAATTCACGATTCACAATTTATTATTTGTAACAGGATACGTGATATAAATAATAATAAGTAAGTAGTACAATGCGGTTTCGATAATACTTTATTTTTCTGAACATATTTCATTTTAAGAATTCTATGCATGCGCGGATAAATTCTTTGTTCTTTTTCCTTAAAATTTTTCTCGGCGAACTTCAAACTTTTCCATTTTATTCTTAGACCATTTATCGAGTGCAGTTTTCTTTTGATGCAAGTTACGAAACAAGGTTATCTTTACCGAAAAATATTTGTTTGATCCTAAAATTAATCTTTGAATTAGGGGATGATTTCCAAAGTGCTTTATTAGGTTAGTACAGGGTATAGAACATACTTCTAAAATTTCATGTTTGTATCACAAAGTGCAGAAGTCGGCATTATTTTTACTATTACAAAGAAAGTGATTTATTAACGAATAATTTATTACCTAATATTAACTGTTCGTCACATAATTTTGTGCTATTGTCATATTCGTATACATATACTTATATTAAAAATTAAATGCCGACTGCATGCAATTAATTAAAATAAGTTTTAAATTAAAATTAAAATATCTTTAATTTTAAAATTTAAAATCCGACAAAAGTGCTGGATTTTCTTAGGTCGATAGGACTGATTCACCAGATTTAAAGTGAAAACCAATCATGTATTAGTTAATGCAGAAATTATAATAATATAAATATAACCTGTGCCTAAACCCATAGATGGTATGGCATATTAATAAATTAAATTAAAAAAAATTGAATAATTTGAAGATAATTTAACGGTAATTTAAAATCACCTTTAATTAATATTATGATGTTATTTATGATTGCAACTCTCCTTTTTTAACCACCTTTTACACTGATAAAACCAACTTTAATAATTTAATATTATCCAGAGTTTTCGTCAGCCCTTTGGAATTCTGGCTTGTTGTGAACATGCAATAAAATTAAAATTAAATTTCTATTCGCGTGTACTTTACGAGCACTTTTGTTTGCGTTCGTTTCATTCTTCTACCTTCGATTGCTGTTTTACAGTTTTAATGCTATATATAAGAACGTGATAAAGAGAGTTAAAATTATTTTTATCGGAACCTTAAGGTTCATAAAACAAAAGCTTTATTGATGATATAGGGGAGAATGTCAATTCAACATCACCAAATTGTGATATTTTCGTTAGTCAACTGTAATTATACCGTTTAACATTCTTAGCTTTAAATAATGACCAGTTTTCATGCGATACTCGTCGCAATTTACGCGGGTTATTTTTATGACTTATTTTCACTATTTTATTATTATTTCGTACGAATCCGCAAATCATTTTATTATGATTTTAAAAACACGGAATTAAATATAAAGTTTATAAGGCGTCGATTAAACAAATACTTACTTATTGAATAAAAGAAAAGAATAAAATCGATATAAATATATGTACAAAGCTAAACTAAAGCAGCTAAAATGCCTTTTACCGAGTAAGTAGATAATTAATAACGAATAAGTACGTAGGTGTTTAATAACCAAAAGTAAATAGTATCTACTTTTAAATTATCTAAATAAGTAATAAAGTAAGTATATAAAAATAGAAATAAAATTTCATTTACCCGTAAGTAAATAAAGAATTGTTTGCTTACGACTCTTTATACTCTATATAGTGTATTTGAAGCCTTTTACTTTTTGGTGCTTTACAATTAATTTGAACACGTTTATTTTGTTTTAAAGGACACTTACAGTAAACGTTTGTGCTTTTTACATTAAATTTTTTGAATACCTACCTAAAATTTACAATTAGTCGAATAAATAAGTGCTATTAATGGATTTTAATCTATACAAATGTACTACTTTTAATTTAATATAGGTACCTTTCTATAAAATAAAAATGATTACCTATCTTAAATAAGAAATATGGAGAAACTAGTGTATATGGGCAGCATGATTATTTCCTTAATTACTGTTGGTCATCCGTAATTGATAAATAACATTAAAATAATTACCTAATAACTTATATCTAATTGCTATTATTTTGCGGTATTTTATTTCATGTGTAAACATAGGTATTCTTTATTTTTTGTGTCAATTTCAATAATTTAAAAAACGTTTTAGATACAAAATCTCTATATTTTGGCAATAGTCTAAAATGTTTTGTGTAAATAAAGTGATTGTATGCCCAGTAGTATTTATAATATGTATTAAAGTTCAAAAATTCAATTGTCTTGAAATTTATTCTAAAATTATGTATTTTTTTGTGTAGTAAAATTATTTGAATAATCACTGTCTACTGCCTTTATACCGCAGAATTATAAATGTACTCTATTTTTAATTTAAAACTATTCGTGTGCCCTTACGCATTGAAAATTTCCCTAATACAAACCATAAACCAGATAAAAGTTTAATTGCATTTTTATGCGACCGATACACCGACAAAGCAACTAATAAAACATGTGCGCCACCTACTTTCATATCTTATCGGAGTGCGAACAAACAACTAAACTCGAATGAATTTATATATAGAATTCTGGCAAACCGCTTCAGATCTTAGCGGTGGTTAGTGGTACAGAGCGGTAGTGCTTGTTTCAACAGTTCGAATTTTAAATTACGGTGTCGTATTATTTATGTGTGCGAGGAGTGCTCGTTCGGTTAATAAGGCCTTTGTGCGGGTGGGTGCGCGAGTGTTATGTGTTGTGTTGTGTACTCTAAAAGGATAGAGGGAAAACGATCACGAGAAAAAGGTAAGAAATACAAAGAAAAATTTAGAAGTTTCTAATGTTTTCTTATAGTTTGTTACAGACAAGTGGCAATCGCAGTGGCAGCAGTGTCCACTAAGCGTCCACTAGTCCGCTCGGACGCGCAGTACCATACCTTAAAATGTTCACCCCTAACTTGTGTGTTATAGTGTAGATCTTGAACAGTCATTTACAAAAATGTATAGCTTGTTGGCGATAGCTCTTGTTGTTTCAGAGATAATAAGCAAAATCGAAAAAAGTTCCAATTTTTAAGGAGAGATTTCACCCTCTTAAACCGCGTAAGAGCACGAACGGAATACGACTCTTGATTAGTGTTGACTAGTACTACAATCCTGCAAAGTTTCAAATTTTTCTGAGATTTCCACCTGCCTAACCTTCCTTGTTAGTCAGGAAGTTAATAAGTTTTACATTATAACAGACAGCAGCTTAATAGTAACCAAGTTCAAATCAAATAGTAAACCGCGACCGTTAGTGATCGGATTTGGTCAAAATAGGTTATAGCTTATCCAAACCTATATGATGTTCACGTCATCAACAAAAAGTTACTAGATTGTTTGTTTGTAATTCGGTTTAAAGTTTAGAAAGTGACATATTCTATAGATGATTTACTTGCGCACATATTAGATGGCATAAAGAAATGCTACAATGTATTAGAACTGTCAAAATACGAGGTACGAGGTGACAGGACTCTGTGAAACGTTATCATCTAGTAACCTTGTATTGATGACGTGAACATCATATAGGTTTGGATAAACTATAGTTATCACCCTTTATTGGTCACAATGCAATGTTTCGACAGAAATTCATTGTTTTCTTCAGGCATATTTATCTGTGCCCAATGTAGACAGAGTTTCTGTTGAAACGTTAGATTGCGGTCAATAAAGGGTGTTAACTAGACTACTTTGACCAAATCCGATTACTCAGCTGTTTGACATTTGACATCTTAAACGTACTTTTTGTAGATATTAAAAAATTTTCTTGTTCGAGAATTTCGCAATCAGTTATTAGAATATTCAGTTTCAAATTCTGTTTTAAAATTAATTTACCTACCTAGATATCATAGATAAATATCTACTGAAAGAAAAAATTAATTGTGTTTCTTTGCTTGAGTAAAATTATATTTAAGTACAACCAAAGAGGTATATGTTAGGTTCTATTATTATCAATATTAGCGTACTGTAGAAAAGCCAAACATTTTAGGTAGGTATATATCTATTCACTTTTTAATGTTCAATCGTTTTGTCATAGGTGGGTACATACGTTAGTTTTAAATTAATGCAGCATTTTCTTTTTAATTATTGTAATTCTTGTACTGTGTTACACTGATTGTTTGATGAATTTAAGACAATTAATTTTAAGCTTTGCATTCCATGCAAGTTAATCAAATATACAAATTCTTGTGGTTATTTATATTAAACTTTGCCAGCGATTCTTGGTATATTTCAATAAAACTGATATGGTAAATTTGGAGGTCTTCTTGAATGATGCGGTTTTAGCTAAAAGCTCAAAATGAAAGCAAAGCCTACATTTCGTATTTAATTAGACAAATTTCGTCTTGATTTATGCAACGGTTAGAATCGAAATTTTTAATGTTTAACAAATTTCATAACTTGAATTTGTGTTTCCGCAGTTGCTTTATTTACCTACCATGTAAAGTAGATATATTTAAAATGACGTAGCCATTTAATTATTTTTGAAATTATAGATATGTAATTATTTGAAATTCGAATTCTTAAGAGGCGAATTGAATAATTTTTATTAAATTATCGTGTCGATAAACGAGCGTCGTAAAATTTTAATTTATTTTGTAAGTAGGTATATATGAAAAATCTATAAATTCCAATTTGTTACCAATACCTAGGTACCTTCCTACTGAATTTAAATAAATAAATAAATTTAAAAAAATTAACTAAACAAATTCGATAATCGGTTAAATTCATTGATAGCGTATTAATATTGGTCAAGAACTTTGGTTGCTATGACAATAATAAAAATAAGTGTTAAATATTTAAATGATCGGAAGAATTTATTAATTTTTAAAAGTCTTAAAATTTCTCTTATATTTCTTATATTCGCTTATTTCCTAAGTTTGTAGACCATGTGCTGTCACAATTTTCCATGGTGTAGGAACCTAAGTACATTTGATAGTGCATTTTATAAAAAAAATATAAATTAATTATAACATCAGTAAAGTGAACGTTAAAATAACAAATTCTAGAAGTATGTATATGCATCTGTTCCTTTTAATGATATACATACACACACGCCTAAGCAAGCGAATATTACGATCGAAATTGAATTTCCTGTTCATATGTTTACATTGTGTATTCTAACTAATTGAAACCGATATACTACAATAAGTTTCTATGGAAACGGGATATAAATAAGTAAACATTAGTAGTAATTTAAGTACACCTAGCAAATGTAGAATGTGAACTACTTATGATAACTAATTTACCTATATCGTTACAATTTTAAGGTAAGGACTGTAATTTTATGTTAATTCTAATTAATATTTATGCAAATTGATTTTCAAAAAAATCGTAATTAAAATTGTAAGAGTAAATAAGTTCCAATTACGTTTTTCAAAAATTGTATCTGATGTTTTATGATCAACTACGTATCAAGAGTGTAATACTGGCAATCGACAAGAAATCAGAATTTAAATTATTAAACAATCAATTTTACTTTATTTTTTCAATATTTTCAAATTTGGTTTTCAAAAGTTCTCGATAATTACTTATCTTAAATCGTATGTGCAAAATATAAAGTTACATATAATTAATTAATTACTAATTCAATCAATAAATTTATCTCATATAATTTTCTTATAAATCCGATGCAACAGGGTCGATCCTTGTGTTTTCAGTAGGTATATAAATTTATTGTTGGTAACGATGGAGTTTAAACATTCGTATCGTAATTAGAGACTGTGGTCAAGGCAAAGATGAAAAAACTACAGAATATCTTTTTTAACTAAAGACGTACGTAGGTATTTACGTTTTATAAATAACGGTAAGAGAAATCATAAGAAATTGATGCGCGATCAATTGATAAATTGATAAACGTGATGTACATAAAATACTGCAATGTGTACCCTTCATAAGTCGTAATACATCAAAAGGGGCCATAATAATGTTACGTTAACAATCTCTATCTCTATCGGTTTTCGTTTAAAAAAATAAAAACGAAAATTACGATTTTCAGTTTTCACGAATATTTACAAAACGAAGAGAGATAGCCCAAATCTTTTTCCAATTCAATTCCGCAACTTTGAACCCAATTTGATCGACCTCTAAGATAACCGAGATCCTCGCGGTGCGGCTCGCAACAACCGACACCCTGTATAGTATCCTCAGAAACGAGTTATCCTTTGACTTTGTGTGTCCACCCTACCAATAATAAAATCGTTTTTCATGATCTCCGGAGTTCCTAGATACGAAACAAGATTCAAGTCAAACCATTTCCCTTTGTAATTCACTTTAATGTACTATATTATTAATTATGGCTGTCTTGTTTACATTAGAAAATTATTACACGTTATAATAAAATAAAAGTAATTTAGGATTTGATGGATGATGCTTGTATTATTTACGTTGATAACATATAACTTTCGCTAAGTTATATATTTCTTGTAAATTTTCTCATAAAATATTAGATAAGTAATTATCTTAAAATGAAGTTTACATTAAACATTAAACATTAAAACATTAAAAACGTTGAATGATAAAATTTTAATGTGCACGGGAGAAGTATGAATACGAACAAACGAAGAAGCCAGTAAACTAGGGAATTTGTGAATATTTTCACGAAACAAATTTTAGTTAATTATGTTTCAAAGTCTACAATATTCATGCGAACTACAATACCTAAGTACTATACAGTTATGTAGGTACTTACTTATCTATTGTATTCGAAAATTCGACGGTTTGTTTTGAGTTGTTATAAACGCATAGTATTTATACGTATATAATGTAAGATTCTTTTAAGATTTCTATAATATACAGTATTTAATAATCGTCAAAGTTTAATTTGCTCGAATTGATTTTTGTTTACCAAGGATAATAATTTTGCATTAGAGTAAACAATTTTGAATAAAAACCGCCCTTATTTATTTGAATAAATTATTTGATACATCTTCCGAATGAGTATACTTATAAGGGTGGCGCTTTTGCATGTCTGTTTCGGTGTTATTAAGGTTTACCGGTTTATTAGTTTCATATCTATTTTATTTTTTTTGCCTTTCGGATGGATTAATAAACAATTAATAAAACAATTAATACTTACAATATACATATTTTAAATAATTCTAAAAATACCAGTTAATATTTCTTTTTTCAAATTGAATTACCTACCTAAAAAGGTTTATTTTTCGATAATTGATATGAAACATCTTTAGATTGTTTAATTTTAAATTAAATTCCAAAATAAAAGCCCGTGAAAATCTTTTAAAAAGTTTTATATAGTTTTAGCGCTGTTAAAAATGTTACCAATAATTATTTTTATTATAAGTGTGTTATTATTAGTACCTACAATCTATTAAATTAAAATAAACCTGGAATCCTATACATAGATTTAACTGAATTACTTTTAAATCAAACTGTAACGATCAGTGTACCTAATACTGTTTCATGGTCGGTGAAGCCAAAAATTGAAGTTGTACCGTTATCGTTACGGGCAAGTGATATTTGTAAATTAGTTCGTTTTTTTATTAGCAATAAAAATTTTGAATTATAATTTTATTATACAAATGTAATTTAATAGCGAATAAATTCTACTTAAATTTCTAGGCAGAGATTTCTTTATTACCAGTTTCAATTAAATTTTATATTATTTCTCGATATGTATCTATCTACAACATTTTTAGCGAATTTTGAGATAGCGATTGAGAAGCGAAAGTGATAATTTTTTTTAATTCTTATAAATTTCTTTCGTAAATATTATTTTTCAAAAAATGTATTTCTTTCGAGAAAAATTTAAAAAGGAGTTTTTTTGGCGTGTAACATGAAAATTCGAATCATTTACATTTTAATCGATGCATTAAAAATCCTTACTTAAGTAGGTATTTTATTAGATATTATAGAACTTTTAACAGTAGGTATATTAATTGCTGAAAGAACAGGTAATTATAGAATTGAAATTGATGAAACTTTGAAAATTAATGTTTTATACGGGGCGTCCCAAATTGTATAGACCAAACTTCGCCATGTGATAGAACTTTTCAAAATAAGAAAAAAGTTCCTATACAGATGGATTGGGATATGCTTAATTTTAGAAATACAAGATGTTCAAGTTTATGCGGTTTAAGTACATTGTGTTGCTGTAAATCGTGTGTGACTGAACACAGAATTACCGCGAACGGTGGATCGGTCGGTTAGGTCAAAGAGCCTGGTGATCCTGTTCACCGGTCTTGATTCCGGTTGATTTTTTTTGTCTTGGCACATTTAAAGGACAAAGTCTATGCAATCTCAATAGACATCAGATAAGAGTTAATGTTACATATTTTGTTGTGCGCAGCTGTCAAACATGTGTCGAAGTCGGAGGAACGCATTTTGAGTAACATTTGTAATTTGTAAGTTATCTTATTTTAATCGAATTTATTGTTGTCTAATCAAAAATACACAAGCGTAAAAATAATGTAACCAAATTATTTTTCCTGTCATTATTTTTTCCCTGTTTTTCTAAAGATCTTGTATCTTGGAAACTAAGCATATCTCGACCCATGTGTATAGCAACTTGTTTTCTTATTTTGGTCCATGCAATTCCCTGTTTAATAATTGTTCGAACAATTTACTTATCGGTCTTATGTAATAATCGTTTATACAGGGAGGGCCATAATCAAGTACCCGATTTGAAGCGTTCGTAATTGTTTTATCTGACAGCTTTTGTTTATTTTCTTTTGACATTTCTCCAGTGCACATATTCAAGTTTTATTATGAATCGATACATACTAGAGGAACGTACAGAAATAGTAATTTTATTTATTAAAAACAATGAATCGGTTATTTCAACACAGCGAAATTTTCGCCGTCCTGCTCCAACTGGAAAGACAATACGCCATTTATATCAACAATTTCGGCGTAGTGGGACAACGGCTGATGCAAAGCATATTGGACGACCACGAACAGGACGCTCAATTGAAAATATCCGGCGTGTAAGAGAAAGCATTGCAGAAGATCCAAGAACGTCGACAGGAAGACGCGCCACACAATTGGGCATGTCTCGGACGTCCCTGAGGCGAATTTTGAAGTTAGATTTGCACGCATTTCCATACAAAATCCAGGTGGCACAGCAGCTTCTTCCCAGAGACCATCAACAACGCCTGCAATACTGTCACAGTCTCCTAAACCTTAACGACAATATTGACGATTTTCCACATAAACTGATTATGACCGACGAAGCTCATTTTCACTTAAATGGATTTGTAAATAAGCAGAATTACCGCTACTGGGGTACAGAAAACCCTCGTATTCTTCAGGAAAGACCACTACACCCTTCACGAGTCACTGTTTGGTGCGGCGTCTTTGCCCAAGGTGTAATTGGTCCATATTTCTTTGAGGACGATGAAGGCACTAATGTTTGGGTCAACGGAGAGCGCTATAGAGCAATGCTGAATAACTTTTTGTCACCTCAGTTGGAAGTCCTAAGACTGCAGGATATGTGGTTGCAACAGGACGGTGCGACTGCGCACACATCCAGAGAGACAATGGCCATGTTGCGCAACATGTTCCCTGCGCGATTAATTTCTCGATTTGGCGACTTAGCGTGGCCTTCGAGATCGCCAGATCTTTCGGTTCCTGATTTCTTCTTATGGGGCTATCTCAAAGGAAAGGTATACGCCAATAACCCTCAGACGCTACAGCAGCTGAAACATAATATCCGTCAAGAAATAGAGGATCTAACGCCAAATGACTTGACTCGAGTTATGGAACATGCCGTAAAAAGAGCTCAGATGTGCATCGCAGTTAGAGGCGGTCATTTGACTGACATCATCTTTAATTGAGTTTAGGCTTAAACTTTAAATACAAATAAATGTCCTACCCATATTTTTTTGCTTTTTATTTCCTTGCATTGTACATGGCCGCTACTTAAAATCGGGTACTTGATTATGGCCCTCCCTGTATAATCGGGTTCTATTAATATGGAGTATGAGGCTTTTAATTATTTTTAGGAAAGTAGGTACGTAAAAATATTTATTGTCGCTCAAATTTAATTTGACCCAATGAAAAGTACGTGTAAAAATGAAGGTTTACATAACAATCGACGTGTTTTCAGTTGTCGAACAAGTATAGAGTAATTTAATTATGTTACTTGCTGAAATAATTTTAAATAGGTTCGTGAAATTTTTAATTAAGTGGGTATAGGTAATTTTTTAATTTTTTCCAACGTGACGTATTGAAATAACATGTATTTATAAACCGCGGAAAATAATTTTATAAGCCGTAGAGATATATTAGTTAAACTAGGAGAATTCGTTTTATAATTTGTTTCAATATTTATATAAGTTAATACGTCGACATTACGTAGCATCAATTAATATAAAATCGTTTTTTATTAATACGTGGAAATATATAAAGACTAGTTGCCTTAAAATATAATGCTAATAAAAGCACAGTTATTACTGTTAGATCCCAAGTTGTGATTTCCCGCGTAACATAAAGAATAAGTACGTATAGGATTTCGAATACGACTATAAATAATAGAAATCCCTGAGAAAATTTATAGTCTACATTATGTGAAGATTTTTAACACTATATCTACCTAATGCATTCAGCTAACGTAAGTGGTCTCCCTGAATAGTGGAATTATAAATAAAAAAGCTTTTAGTATATATATATTATCATTGTTATTTATCGGTGTGATATTTGGCACCCGGTATTATTTAAGGATGTTATTTAGTATACAATATAATACTTTAGGGTTTTAACAATACCGTTAGTGGCGGTTGATTTTTAGATCTATTCGTTTGATTAATGTGATTAACAGAATCAGTAGGTAGGTATTATTCTTATTATATTTTTTAACGCAATACATATTAGGTACATAAAACAAACATTTATTTATTACTAAAAAATCTAAGTACCTACTCTATTACTGTATGAATTTACTTACATATATTATAGGGTTCGTTTAATTACCTATGGAATTTGAAAGAATTGCTCTAGTGTATAATTAAACCCACTTTCATATAGTTCTCTAGGGACTCGTTCGTTTCAAGTAAAAGAGCACCTCCATAGATACTAAAAAGCTGAACAAAAAAATTAGAACTGCAAAGTTGTAGATAAGTGTTAATGATGGTAATGTCGTTGTAAAATTTTATTTATATAAGTACTAACTTAAAATGGGATCATTTTTATTCTACAAGTTCGCAAGTTATCTAGAATTATTTTCATAAAAATTAGTTACCTAGCGGCCTGGCAATTCACGTCATCAGTAAAAAGTTACTAGATTGTTTATTTGTAATTCGGTTTAATGTTTGGAAAATGACATATTCTATCGATGATTTACCTGCGCACATATTAGATGGTATAAAGAAAGATTACAATTTGAGGTACGCGGTGAAACGTTATTATCTAGTAACCTTTTATTGATGACGTCGATTGCCGGACAGGTTGGATAGGTCATACATACTATTTAATTTCATGTTACTTATCGTTAGTTTTAAAACACAATTTAAGTACCTATAGTAAGTAAATAAATACACCTAATAGTAATTTACAGATTGTTTCTAAGATATTAAAATGCAACACTGAAAATATTCTAGCTTAATATACGACGTTATGACTCTTGGCAGATGCAAGTTAGACGGTAATATAAAATGCAATAACTACACCATAAAACCTGGAAGTATCCGTGTGGATAATATTTTTACGTTGATACATTGCTTTGATGTAACGCAGTAGACATCTCATATGTATTATTGAAAACGTTTTTAGTCGAATTGTTTACCTAGCCTTAAAGTTCCTTATCTGATTCGGGCCTTCGGCAGCCATTCTTGCCTTTATCTTAACGATAAATTGCCGCGAACGATAATTAGCTTAACAAAACAACGCTTCTAAAAATACGCACTTTTTATCCTACGTTTGTAAAGATTTTCCGATACCCATAATAAGTAAAGATTTTTTGATAAACTTCAAATTTATAAAGGGATTACATTTATAAAAGAAAATTTAAATAAAAGTATTATAGGTTATAAGCAGAAAGCTGTGAATTTTATCAGATAAACTGCGGATGATTTCTCCACGATTTTGCTTATCGTTAGAAAATGTTCGAGACGCGATAGTCGAGTTGTTAATTAAACAGTTAGTTGTTAAAACATATACGATAAAATTAATTATTTTAAAGGTTTCTTCGATGTGTTTTGGAATTGTAGATTTTATAACTGTGCCGAATGTTATAGTACAGAAGACACATATTTACTGTATATAATGAAGGCAGAAGCGACACTATTTCTTCTCACCGGTTAAAATCGATCAATAACAAATTTTTAAAAACAAAAAAAAAGTTAAATTTATGAAAAATTATTACATTTGTTCAAAATGTTTAACGTCTGCTGTTAAACATATGGTTCAGCACGTTGTTGCATTCCTTGAACCGAGTTTTGAGATTTGATTTATGTAGGCTTACTAGATTTATACAGTTAAAATTGAAAATAAACAGTATGGGTCATATTCATAATTTCCCATAATTTTATTCATTTTACCTACTTTCAAAATTTTTCACGTCACGACAACTAGAAAAGTATTGGTCTAATTGAAAAATCGCAGAGGAACTTTTTATTCAGTTGTTCTTGTATAATATCATCTTATTTTCCGTATGTGCGAATTTAGAAACACCCTGCATATATAATACGGATACTTCTGCGGATACTTAGGTATAGGTACCTAGCACTTCGCCGTCCTGGAGGACGATTTAAATAGAGCTATTGTAGGGTAGATTAGCTTCGGAATTGAACTTGTTAGCTTTTAGCTTTTTATTTGAGATTAGTCAAGTAAAACTTGACTAATCGCTACTTGAAGCGCTATTTTGCGTTTGCATATTTTTAAATAAAATTTAACTTTACTGCATTCCATTAAATAACAAAATGATTCGTTGTCAGAATATGGTGCAGGATATGATGCGTTCAGTTATTCCTGTTTTTTGCAATATATTGATAAATATGTTAGATGAATCGTCGGAATCGTTCAGGAGCTTCTAATGCACTTATTTTAGAGAGTATTAAAAGCTCATAAAAATTATCTTAGAATGCTGCCTGTTCGCTTCGATTGATATTCAAGCTTCAAGAAAAGTAGACTCGCAATCTACTTTGCTTGGCCGTTGAATTAAAGTTAAAACTGGAATTCAACAGTCACTTGCAATAACTTGAAACAGTGTTTATATTATTTATCAACTTCTTTCAAGTCGACTTGCTTCAAATTACTTGATAAATGTAAATGCGGCTTTATGGAAGTGTATTATTTTTGTTTACAAATAAAAGAAGCACGTTAATTAAAGATAGAAGGATCTTTATGCACGTTTTACGGTTTTTATGAATACAGATATATATATATATATATATATATATATTTAATTCTCTTCTTCTCAAAGTGCTTTCTCCGTCTTCTGGAGGTTGGTGATCATTATAGCTATTTGTATTTTATCAACGGCAGCTCTAAATAAATAGTTGGTTCGAGTTCCAGTTTTACAACTCTCTCAGGTTACGCATATATTTAATTAAGCATTAGTAATTAAACTTTAATTTTAAAAATAACGATGCTTTGAGTACTGCTTACTTTAGACGTTCTAATATCTCAGCTAAAATTATGTACATCAATTATAAGTACGATGGCAGTGCGAAATTGTAATTTACTTGTCACCGGAAAACTTCTGTATATAACAACATCAACAATGTCATGATGATTAACATAAATAAAGTGAAATTCAGCGTTTTTTACGTACTTTAATTTTATTGTTAACTGGCTTGAATGGCATAATTTTATAACATGAACACCTCTGAAATTTGAATATTCACTGTAATAACGACAGCGGAACTAAACCAACATACATACCACAATATTCTCTAACTTTTAATAGGCACTTGGCATAGTTTCGTGCAAAATCTAGATAGTAAAACATTGTAAGTATTATTCGTTATGCATACGAGATTGTATAGACATTCTAATAGGCATGTCTAATGAAAACTTTAAAGTATCGTAAACTTTCAGAAGGCCGATATCACATTAAATAAACCAAGTTTTCACTTTAAAATTATTTTTTAATAATGGGCAGAAGCAAATAAATTCACGTTTTAAAATCTAATCGAGAAAGTTGTTGTTTATTGTGTTTTATCACCAAATGTAGTTCAAAACAAGTATAATTAACCCTTCCTTTTTCTCTTAACGAGTATTTTTCACATAACAAAGACATTAAGATCTGTCAGTTCGTTGTATATGCTAAATATAGTTTTGAATTTTTAAGGAAGTAGAACCGTTTTGCATTTTAGCAATTTTTTCAACGTAGATGATTTAAAGTTACGTTTTAGCAAATTTATTGCAAAAGATAATGCTTTTATATTTGTATAGGTACTACTACGTCTACGTGAGACTACTTACATTATAAATAAACTTGTTACCTAATCATTTAAATTTTGAATGTTGAATAATAAATTTATATTGTCATTTATTTTTACATCTTTGCTCTCTTTGGTACTCTTTTAATTTTTTTACATTTCAATTGCAATATAATATAATATATAAGTAATATTTTATATTGGTATAGAAAACACTTGAAATTTTGTTAATACAAAAATTTTAAAGCATTATTTCCTAATTTATATTATTAATAATCTGCTTTTGTAACAATTTATGAAGCTTTTATAAAAATATAACGAATGTCTCGTAGAATGGAGAGTTATATTTCTACATCTCACAAGGGAACAGACAACTGGGAAATTCAGGTTGAACGAAACTCGATAGATTTGTAGGGCTTTTCGTGATAAGAACATTGCATATTTTTTAGCGACTCGATCGTCGGTATTCAGGGTATAGCGCCCTTTAAACGAAAAGCTACCCTTCATTGTTCGTCTCAATATCTCTAAAACTATCTGTCGGACATTTAAAACAAAATTAATACACGATTTGAACTAAATTAATAGTTCCAAAATTTTACGTTAATATAGGTACATCAAAAAAACAATTTTCGAAGATCTCTTTTCGAATTTGGTCATTACAAAATATGCAATTTCGAGGAATTACAAATCTGCCGAGTTTCCTTCATATCGGAATTTTCCAGTTGTCCGTGTTCCCTTGTTAGATGTCTTCGCGTCGTAGTTTCTTCTATTAAATAACAACAAAAACATTAATTTGCGGTGCTTTGTAACAAAAAATGATGAAAATGTTACACATTCAATGGGCATTCGAAAATAGATACCTACCTATCTACGTTCGTTAAAAAACAGGACTTCATTGTTGGAACGAATTACGTTATGTATAAAGAAAATGAATTTGGTGGAGAATAAAAGAGTAAAATTGAATTTTGTTTTTTCGATTTTTATTACTTACTCAAAAATCATTCTATTTTACTGCATACACGACATATATATGTATAGATTTGATTTATTCGATTCACCGAACACTTTATTTAAAATTACACTATTGCACAATAAAATAAAATATCGGTACTTACATAATAATATAATATTTAACTAGGTCCGATTGTTTCCTTATTAGACCCTAAGGTTTTTCATCTTACGAACTTGTTCACCAATAATTTTTAGTATCTACTACGAAAAGGTCAAGATTAGAAAATTATAAACTTAAATTAGCACTTAAACTAATTATAAACTAAGTTCTCGTGTAGTTTCATTTGCTATTATTGTTAGAATAGAAATTTTAAAATGTAAAAATCTAAAGGTTATACGACTGTAGCATACATTCCCTTTAAAAATTTTACCTTATCAAATTGTCTCAAACATTTATTATACCTCTTAAATCAAGTTTGAATTACGACTTGATATTACCAAAGTTGTTCCAGAAAGTAGGATTTTCAAGGAATCCTTTAGGGGCTATATATCCTATGAGCAACAATGAAATAGTATCCTAAAATAGTTAACAACAAGATAACTTTATTGGTTTCCTGTTTAATTCCCTAAAGTGATTTGCCGGAATCAATGTATGGTTAATTATGGAGATAGAATTTATTATTTTTTTTTGGGTTACTGATAATAAGCCACTCATTTTAAACTGAATGAGTCATAAAATGCACGAGAGATTTAAAAAAAAAGTAGTAAGTATACCTGCTTTCGGTTAAATTAGTTAGACAACAACCGACATAAAGTTGGACACAAATGGAAAACTGTCCTATTTGCAATTTCTCAGAAAATTTTACGACGTAAAAATCTCTCTACACAATTTCAAATTCAAAATCCGCATGTCAAAATTTGAATAAAACCTTTCGTACAAGAGGGTCGTTCAAAATTATGAAATCGGCTCAAGAGTAAAGTACTTGTCCTTATTTTTAAAAATATTTTAATACTTTTCGGCCTATTTTTTTCTATGTAGAATAAAATTGTTAAGCGTAATTACTTTGTTTTTATTACTAAGTAAATTTTGTTAAATACGTGTTTGTGTGTTCTTTTTATAGTCCCCTTTTTATAGTTTTATATTATCCGATAATACATCAATTTTAAATAAATTCGTTTTACGTAATACATACAGGGAAAGGTAAAAAATATTTTTGAAAAAGTGACTGTAATTTCATATTTGACATTATATTGCAATTTTAAAATATTTTTCTAAGTAACATTTTTGTGTATTTTTAAAAAATGGGGGTACATTACTCTTGAGTCGATTTCATATTTTTGAACGTCCGTCTTATACGAACATTTATATTCAAATTTTGACATGTGCATTTTGAATTTGGAATTATGCAGAGATTTTTACGAAGACTAACATTTTCTGAGAAATTTCAAATAAAAAAGTTTTCTATTGTTCCTAATTTTATGTCGGTCATCGTATAAAACGGGAGTTAAGTACTATCTGAAGTTGTATAGTGGTAATTCAAAGAAATGAAACGATAACCTCCCGGGCTTGCCTTTTATTTTGATTCCAGTCGTTAACGAGTCATTACTAAAATGGAGTGGATGCTACTTCCGGTTAACCGTTAATTTTTATTTCCGAATGAGGGTTATTATGACATTTCATTAATTCACTTATTCAATTTACAACATTGTCAGAATAAAATATTTTTCAAAAATGTTCGTAAAAATAAATTGTGTTTTTTTTTATAATACGTAGTATATGATGGAAATATTTTTACATTCTAACTCGTATAGAAGTATATAACTTATTATAGTATAAAAAATATTTTAAAAAACATTTAAGTATTTTAATAAAAATGCAAAACATGTAGATATTTATTTATAAAGTTTTGTTCATGACGCGTCGTTTACTGCTTGATTCGAATGTATATGTAAATACTAATAAAATTTTTATTACGCCTTATATGTAACGATTCTAACATAAAAGCTGTATTGCAATTTGATGTTGGATTATACATTTATTTAGTTTTGCGAGAACTATATTTAAAGCTGCAAGAAAAGGAAAGTGAAAAAATAAGGAAAATACCAGTGCTTGACGAACTTAAACGTTATCCATGTTGAAATAACTTTGTCAGAAACAGTCATTTCTAACTTTGTTAGACTTCCTGCTTTGTTATTCGGCTATTATTTCGTTAGAAATATTGCTGGAAAATTTGATATAGATTTCTTTATATCATTCTTACCTCTCAACATATCTATCTATATCGAACTACCTACGACAGTTTATTCTGTAAGAAATGTATGTAGGCGTTAATTTATTTTTAATTGTGTTTGGACTTTGTTAGTTTTTAAATAAATATAATATTAGTTTTCTACCCATAATCGTAAGTCACACCCTTTTGACAGGGCAATAAATATTAGAATTTATGCGTCTGGGAATTCGAATTAGTTTAAGGGTTGCAGCTGGACTTTAAAAACAACGGTATCACTTTGACCGCGACGTTTGAGATATTCAGACTGCGTCAAATGTAAAATAATAGTAAATGGTAAAATAAAAAATTAGTAGATGGAACTTCTTTGTTTCCATTAAAACAAAAACCCATCTGTGATGGTAAACGGTCCTTCGAAGCTAACATTTTTTGGTCCTTAGAAGCCAATGGGGCTAACAAATTGGTTGTTAAAAATATTTTTTTTGTCATTTTCTCTGTTGGCCTGCCTACATAAAATTTTGTTTTTTTTAAACTGTTAGATATCTTTCTTCCTTAAAATTAAATTGATTTCTGCAGATACCTATTTTTGAGTAATCAAATTAATTTTTTTGATGTAATTTAACATAGGTAATGTCGGGTAATGTGTTAAAAACACATAAGCGTCTATCTACATCAATTAGAAAATGGCGAACGTGCTTTAGTTGACGATGTTCTATGCGCTTTGGGGCAAATTATCAACGATTTTGCAGTTACGCTTGAAGTTAAATGTATTAAAATAAATATTTGAATAATTAGATTACCTATATACACTACGTTGCAATAATTATAGATAATAACTAAGTAAATCTAGCTATACAAAAAATGTAGATATTTATAATAAAAGAACAAATAATATTAAACATTAGCGGTATGAACTTTTCAATATTACATTCGTTTAATACGAACGTTACCCTTTGGATTACTGCCAAAAGTTATATTGAATGATAAAAAGTCCAATAATTACGGAAATTCTTTCCGCGCAACGAAATCACCATAACTTTTCTGAATAATTATCAAAAATAAAATTCACTAACATTAAATGTGCCTAAATTACATTGATAATAATCGAATTTCGTAATAGATATTGTTTGACGTTTCCTCCTAGATCTCGAACGAAACCAGATATATTCAAGACACAATTTGCATTGATTTCTGAAACAACGCAAATGCGGATGAACATAATGTGATCAGATTATCTACTAAATTATACGCGAATGCTTTCGATCTTAAACATAGAAGAAGCAGATGAACAGAAATTATATAAGTATTACAGTTAGGTGTATAGGTCTATTAATATAAAATGTTTACGAAATTAACAAAACAATTTAGTAAAATTGTGGTTTCGTTTCACTATTTTTTATTTATTTAAACTTTAGAAAACACCTTGTGATTTATTACAAGATTTATCTCGTTTCATTATAATGAAACAAGATGATGTAATCTATTTAAAAGAAATTTAAGGATGAATACATTTTCTATAAATGTGCGAAACTTTCAATGCGTCATTTTTTAAATATTACTATTGATATTTTAAAATATTAATTTATATATATTTTAAATGTTCAAATCCATTTTAATTAAGTATTAAAATTTCAGAAACTTGAAAATTAAATGAACGTCAAATCTTGTTAATTGTCGTTATGCAGATTAACTTTGCAGACATTAATTTTAATAACTAACGACAAAGAAATCATATTTCTTTTATTGGTACCTTACCTATCTTAAATTAATGTTCGATTAATTTCTATTTGTTTGTAGAATGATGTTTTTGATTTAGGTAAATACATTTACCTACATGTGATACAGAATTCAGCAATACAATTACGAAAAGCAAATAAAATATCCATCTACTCTTGAATAAATTTTCATAAAAATCAGAGCGTTTGATTTAGAGTTGATTTAAAATTGTAATGGATTACCGACTTCCTTTTTACAAAGTTTGTTGATTAATTACATTCTTTGACTATGTAGATCTTAAATAAATTAACTGGTAAATTAAAATTTATCCGGAATACTCTTCGCTTGAGAAATAATTAAATCGACGTTCTCTAAAATACATTTTATTAATATTTATCGTAGGTAGGTGTTTACTTATATTTTTCGATGTTCTAAAATTAAATATATATTTGTTTCTATTACCAAGAATTTGTCGTTTTAATTTTTAGAATGACTATGTGGAATAATATTATTTTACATTTATTGTAATTACTAACAATAAGTCACGGATAAAATACTTTATTTTTAAAAAAACCTATAGATGTTCTCTTGGAGCCGAAATGTTCCGGTTATTTCAAGAGGAAGGAAACATATTCCGTGCTCTTCCGTAGATTATATAACGATACCGATTCGTCGCTATGCATAAATCAGGTGTCACAGTAGGCACGAGTAAAGTAAAACTTATTGCGATTTCGTGAGATTACCCGAAGTACGGTCATTACATTTTTTTTTAAATATGAGATAATTTGCATTTGTTTGTTAAAAACATAATACGAGTTAAACAACGATTTTTATTATTTTACGTTTTATTTTTATCATAAAATTATTACATACATTAATAATAATTTATAGCGAATTTGTAATTAGGAAATCAAATTTTTAAGGATGCGATCAAAGTGTAAAGTGTTTTGTACGTTTGTGTTTTTCCTCATTAAAAAAATACCTGTCTGCACGACGAATATGGTAGTAACAAAACTAACGTTTGCTAACATGTTGTCTTTACAACATCAGATAACATACTGTTATCTAACGATTTTTATTTTAAAATTTACAAAAGTAGCGATATCTAAAAATCTATCAGACTTGTAAGACACGTATGGTTCAAAATGTTTTAAATGACTTACTTTATCACCCCTAAAATGCCTACATCGTTAAACCTAACACCCTGTATACACCCGTTACTCTTTAAACACGATTTTCTGGAATATCGCTCATTTTATGAAAAGTGCGCAAGAGTACTTATTTTTTTTATCATAAAATGTTTTAAAAATTCGACAATGAAGTTACATTATTTTTTTTAATTAATTCTCTGAAAGAATATGTGATTAGAAATGTTAGGGGTAGTATATGTTTGCTTCCCCCGAAGTGGTACCAAAATACTTCATTTATTAGGAATATAAACCAAACACGATTAAATTTTAATAAAAAACAAAAGTGTTAATTAAACAAATTGATTTTCCCTTTCAACTTCGAGAGTGAATATCTCAGCTAGGGAACGTCCTAGGAAAAAAAAATTATAGAGACTTAGAGTTTTATTTTGACGTGTTATATACCTCGCCGGAAGATATCTTATCGTTTTGTAGATACGCTGTTTTATAACGTGCCCCGAGTATTAAAAGTGGATTATTTTGAATTAGGAGGTAGCTCCGAAATGGCTCGGACGGTTAATGTATATAAAGTAATCCCTCAAAACTTCATGCTTGTATCACAATGTGCAGGGTTTATGCACTTAGAACCTGATGGGGAACCAATTCTTGAACTATTCGCTTACTTAACGTATGCGAATGATTCGAGAATTGGGCCCCGGACTATTAACCAACTTTGCGTCGTAAAAAATGGTGTCGATTTAAAATAGTAGGTATTCAAATGACGGTTCATTTCGTTAAGTGTTGTAGCGGAAAAAATTAAAATGTTTAGACAACTTTATTACTAGCATTACAACAAACACAGTAAAAAAATTCAGAACACACAAAGTATTAGGTACCTACCATCACTATTAAAAGAATAAATAATGTTCAATTATATAGGGGATTCATAACGTACGGAGGAGACTGAAAGGGTCATAGGAGAGGGCCAAAATAAATATTTCTCTTAAATGGATTTTGGTCAAAATTCAGTAACCGGAAAATTATAGTAAGCTAAAGTTTAGTTCATCAATGACTATGCAACCAACAAACTATGCTATTACTTGACGTTTTAAATTTAAATTTTGTATATTTGAGGGTTAATTATTGTTTAGTTAAGAAATTAATAAAATTTGTGTTTACTTATTGAACTTCTAATTCCTACTTTCTTATTTTCTAGTTTTATTAAATTAGTCAGTGACTTTCAATAAGTGAACACAACTTTTGTTAATTTCTTAACTAAACATTAATTAATTCCCAAAATACACATTTAAATCGTCAATTTAATAGCATAGTTTGTAATGAATGCTCAATGATGAACTAAAGTTTAACTTGTAACTTTCCGGTTACTGAGTTTTGGTCAAAATTCATTTAAGAAAAATTTTCTAATTTGGCCATCTCTAGTTACCATTTCAGTCTCCCTCGTACATTATGAATCGCCCTGTATTTTATTCATTTTTTTAACGAAAGTAAAGTTTAACGAAAACGTTTTCAAAAAGTGGAATGCAAGTTTTATATTTTATTGACTATTTATAATTCTAAATAAAACAAAAAAAAAATTACTTACGTTTAAAGTATCTAGTTATATGGTTAAGTATCCATTCCCAAACTTAACCATGGTTAATTAAAAAAAAAATTGTACAAAAAATATAATTGAACGACGAATATTACCATTTTAAAGCAAATACGTTAATTGAAAAATATGAGCAGCTTTTACGATTTATTCAAAAAAAGTTTAATTATTATTGGTCGGTTCTAATTAAAAGTTATTTGATAAATTCACCGCGGCGTTTAAAACATTGACGGGATAATGATTATTTATTAGATTTAGTTTATCGCGCTTTTTAACTCTAAACCAACAGAACTAAAAAGTAATCATTTTAAAAATCCTATGTTATATTTCTGCTTAATTTACATCTATGGAAAAGTAAAACTTTTATTACGAAACTTCCGTTCTCTCATTATATTTGTTTTCATGTTCATGTATTCAGACAAAAATTGTCAATTAAATAAAACTTAGGCTTTTATCCTGTGCATTCTAATACTTTTGAATCTGATGGAAAATTGTTAGGTACCTACCTACTTATCTATAGTTTTATCTTTTCTACAACAAGAAAGTTTGTAACTGGATTACTTTTTAACAAAACGACCGACTTCATTTTCGGAGCCTTTTTAAAAATTAATTTTTTGTGTTTTGTTTTGAAGTTTTAATATTCGTACATTTTAGACCTAAAATAATCCTTCAAATAAATTAATAATTATTAAAAATAGTCCCAAATTAAAAAAAGATGCGTTTTTTTTTTAAAGTTGTTAGAATTAAGAAACTCTAAAAGTGTCGTTTTCAAGCCGTGTGAAAATTTGTATGAATTTACTTAATACTTATGTATGTAAGTTAGTCGTTAGTTAATAGTAGCATAATTTATCGGCTTAATACTTGTAATTAAAATAATTTATAGATACTTACTTATTACATAATATAAAATGTAAATTAGGTGTAGTGGGAACTTAATTTTTTGTTTGTTTCTTAATATAAATGGTTGCTGAAGTTACGTTTTTGTAATAAATAATAAAGTTAAAAATAATCCGTTGCAAGTACCTAAATTAGAAGTTTTTACATAAAAAACGTAATTTGCACATATTTATACTACCTATTAATGATAATGTTTAAGAATCTTACTGAAAGCGCACAATGCTGTCAACAAGCAAGTTAGGAGTTAGGTACATAAAGATGTCACGATACTTAACACAACTTCATCGTTGAGTTTAAAAAAGTTTCTATGAAAACTAATTTAAACACATCATAAAAAGATTAACACTTCACTTAAGCGTTAAACGGGACTAGCGTAAATCCCGGGACAAATGGTAAAAGTTATCGAGTTCTTCCGAAAGCTCATGCGGTGCGCGTAGTTACTGAGCGCGCTGCGTATCCGTCAAGCTTTGCCGGTGTTGCAAGTTACACTGCGGTCAGTACTAAAGGCGTGGTGAGCTTTACCAATATTGCGGTTGCGGCACCATTCTCCGAGCTTTCGAGAGCATTCGGATGCTAATAATTTTATTTTTACACATATTCATCTATTATTATAAGCACGTTTAGTGCCTAGTAAAAAAATAAAACCAGAAAATCCGTGTTTTCGAAACATTTTTGGGTAGGTACATAGGTGCATAAAATTGATATTTACTTTAAAAGTTTTAAAGTTTGGAGGCGCAGAAGGTAACGACGTCGTCGAGTTAGTAAAGATAAGAATACCTACACCTAAAAAAAAATCTTGTTTGACTTTTTTAAAGGTAATTTTATTTAAATGGCCTTAAGTGAAATGGAACTACTTAATACTGTATTTTAAGCTTTAAATTTAAAAATATACATCTTGAAAAGCAGCAAATAAAACAAGATGCAAATGATTCTATTGTAGGTAGGTAGGTAGGTATCTAATATAATATTTAAATTCGCATCCCATATTTTATCTTTATTAAACATAAGTTTATTTTGATTGTGGATTAAAGAATATCAACATCAATGTCCAACAAGTGTTTTAATTGATCGCTAATACTTTTAAATATGTTTTGGAAGCTTTAAATGATATTTTGTTATTTAAGTACCTCAAGTACCATTTTACGTACCTACTTTTAAGTATTTATAGTTTATGTTGTTGAACAAGTTGAAGTTTTATAGTAAATAATAGTAAACCACAGAAGTGATTGTCTAAACAATTGTTTACATGGCAATTGACAGAGATTCAACGGTGATCGACTGTTGTGCCTAAATGTAATAAATAAGAATATAGACATATTTTTTAGCGGAATAGTCCGCTCGTAAATCATCATTATCTACATTTTTCATGGATAATTCTAGCTCATTTTACTTGTTTCAAACATTTCGAGGTTAAGTTTTAG
The DNA here is from genome assembly GCA_036326145.1 of Rhagophthalmus giganteus. NCBI lineage: Eukaryota > Metazoa > Arthropoda > Insecta > Coleoptera > Rhagophthalmidae > Rhagophthalmus > Rhagophthalmus giganteus. The sequence continues at coordinate 51,046,630 of JARFJA010000001.1, forward strand.
ATTATATTTATACTGAAATTAAGTTACTCGATATTTCTCGATGAAAAAATTAAAATACAGCATTAACAATAATTTATAATTTATTAACAACTAATTACAATTAACAATTAATTTATTAATTAACAACATTTATAATCTACATTTAAATAAAAGTTCAAGGTAAGAACTTTTATACAAATAGTGATAGAACGCAATTTTTGTTTAATTTAAAGGATGGAAAGATTGTTAAGTCTGCTAACCGCCCCATTTAAATATCACTGATAAGATAAAACTGCGTTTAACATAATCGGGAATACGGACTTTAAAATGACATTTACCTACAAAAAAAATAGTACATTTTATGCATTATTTACATGTTCCGATTTCGTCGGACCTTGCCTACGCTGTAACTTTTGTCGGCAGATTCCTAATCAAGGGTTTTAAAAATACAATGAGTTATAGGCCATTCAAATTTTATTCTGATTTACGTCTGATTACATAAAAATGACATTCTACGGATGATTTACATTACGGATGGCAAAGATAGACTACCATTTATTCATTCTGTAAAACTACGATGTGACATCACTGCACTGTGTGAAACAGCATCATCTACTAATTTTGTAGTGATGACGTTAATCAGAATATAATTTGAATGGCGTAGATTACACTGTATTGCAATGTCGCGTTATCAACGAAATCGGACGGTCTGGAGAATGCTTTATTCATCTGACAATGAGTATCAGATACTATTTCTGAATCTTGTAATTTTCTACATTATTTTGTATTTTTCATAATTCCTTTTTTTATTGATATGACTTTCAGTTAACACATAATGAATTGGAATTTAATGTTTACTCGTTTCATGTTCTAAGTTCAATAAAATGGCACTAAAGCATCTATTAAAGGGAGTTAGGGTTTATTTCAATTTGACAAACTATAAGTTAATTAACAGAAAGTTCATGCATTGAACTGAGTGCTTTGCATTCAGTGGTAGGTAATTCATCATCGACTCAAGTTATGCTGCATTTGAGTTGAAGTTAGTTCTACGACTTGAGTAACATATAAAATACGATTCGACTGGTGTATGTTAATAAACCTCTGTATAGTGCTATCCGCGTTTCTTGCTTGTCTCACACTCGCTCGTCTTTTACTTGCACCGTATAAACTTTATGCAAAAGCTTCATAGATAGCAATACAATCGCATTCGTTCATTTCAATATCGCAAACAAACATTCAATCCGAGAACAAAGCCGACTTTAGAGTTAAGGAGTACCTATCTGTGCTTCGAGGGCTATAGAAAATTCTCCCGATACTGCCGCAGGTTTTTCCGACTATTGAACTTGATAAAAACTTTGTTTTCGTTTCTGAATTGACCTTTAGTTTTAATTAAAACCATTATTATATTTTTAAAAATAAATGCGGGTTTTAATAGATATTTGTAATAGGTTTAAAAAAAACCGTTATATTACTAATTATTGTTAATAAATTATGGAAAAGTAAAAAAAAAATTAAAAATAGTTGTTACGGTCTTAGTTCGTAGGCCCAACAGTATTTATTCATATGTAACAAGCATTCTATAGTAGGTTATAAAATTCCAAAATACAAAGAAATTAATGAAACGAGTGCAAATGTGTAAAGCTTTTATTATATTATTTGATTGTGTGAAAAAATCCTTTATAGAATTGATGTATCTACATACATACCTTTGCTCGTAAAAAGAAAATAACCTTCCCATAAAGTTTTTGTGGTAAACAATCACGTATGACTTTTCTTAGTATTATTAGTTATTATATTATCTTAGTTTTATTAGTATAGATATATAAAAATTGCATTGCAATGACTAATCAGTGCGGTGATCACAAAAAAATGATAAGTTTTTATAATCCAATGCAATATGAGTTTACTGTTTTGGAGTATCCCTTTAAATTAATTTTTCTGAATTTGAATCACGACAATGTTGAACTGAATGTCAAAGTTTCGTTCACTTTTGTACTGAACTTTTCGTTAGAGGTAATAAAATATGTATACCTATATTATAATTCTAGATATCTAGAGAATAGGTAGGAATAGGTAGGTAGGAATTGAACATGCTTCAATTGATAGAAACTGATCACGCGTTTAACATACGTTTTTACGTTTCCGGCGTATAATTTTAAATTAAAAAAAATCTCATTCAAATCTCACGTCGTCAATTAAAGTATTTCATTTGAAAACACTATAAATTAAATTTGTACAGAGTGTCAATTTCAGAATTTTTTCAATAATGGCGTAAAGCGTTGTTAGTTACACGTTACACATGTTTTAACTTTTTATTTAATTGCTTACATACTTATTTTATACTGATTTAAATGGAGGACTGTCAAAAAAATGATTAAATGTAATTAATAATGACCAATGAAGTATTATTACGAACAGATTATAACAAAATCTTAAAAAATCATACATTTTTTGAGATGTCAAGCGTACGAAGTTATAGACTATTTTATGAATCGTCATACGAAACGAACGGATGTTGAATAGTAGAGTTGTAAGATTTTACGAGTATCTACCTATTTAGCAGAGTCTAGAAAGTTGGTTTTGATGTCGTAAGTTTTATATAGATTTTGTTTAGTTACCTACCTACCTAACGAATATCTGCGACAACCAATATATAAAATAAAAATCCGATCGCGCGCAATCCTCAGTATCTAATTTTATGCCGATTTCAAAATCTATTTTACATTACCGATCCGATATGAGTAATCACGGAGATTAGAATTTTTTTAATTTATTTTTGAACGGCCACCATTTTGAAACGGGTCGGTCGATTTGGCTGGTTAACGAACTCGTCCTTCGTTTTCCTAAAGACAACACGCTGTCAAAATTTCAGTCTCCTACGATCAAAATTGCGACCGGAATCGTCTCCAAAAGAAATTGATTGACTGAATGAATGACCGATCCAAAATGAACGACCTATATTTTTGTGATCTAGGGGTCGAAATCGGAGAAAAGTCAAAAGCACACATCTGGGTCCCGTCATCAGACAGGGGACATTTTATTTTCTATGAAAATTCGCTTAAACTTGCCGGTTTAAAATTATCTGGATAATCACTATCTATTGCTTTTATACCGCGGAATTATAAATTTACTCTATTTTTAATTTAAAAACTATTCGTGTGCCCTTCAACATTGAAAATTTCCCTATTACAAATCATGAACCAGATAAAAGTTTAATCGCATTTTTATTCGACCGATAAAATACAAAGCAACTAATAAAATATGTGCGCCACTTACTCGTAAGATAACTTATCGCAGTGCGAACAAAGAACAGAATGTTTTTAAAATAATAACGGGATTTCCCAGTATCCAAGTACAAACTCAAATGCATTTATATATAGAATTCCGGCAAAATCGATTAAGATCATTCACGTTAGTGGTACAAAGCGGTAGTGCTTGTTTTAGTAGTTCGAATTTTTAATTACGGCGTCGTATTACTCGTGTGTGATAGGAGTGCTCGTTCGGTTTATAAGGCCTTTTTGCGTGTGAGTGCGCTAATGTTGTGTATTGCGTTCTCTAAAGGATTACAAACAAAAAGGATTAATATGACGAGGAAAGGTAGGATCTTTCCTTGTCGACTAACTTTCCATGTATTTATAGTGTAAATACATGGACCTTTAAGCTCTGACAAATTCTCTGAAAATCGAGCTTTGTTATGCTCTTGGATAAGGACTAAGTTAGGGTCTTGGTTAGGGTTCCCCTCAAACATTCGACGGTCCAATTTCGCGAACGAAATTTTATCTTACGTGAAATATATTGAAATATGAAGTGCGTAGGTACGCAATAATACATACGTAAAAAAATATTAATAAAAAAAACTGACTGTGATGTCGTATTTGATATCTTCTTCCAATTCTAAGAAACTTTTCCAAATTAAATTTTTGTATATTTTTAATAATAAGCCTACACTTTACTCTTGAGTCAATTTCATATTTTTGAACGTCTCTCGTATACGAAAGGCCATATTCAAAATTTGAAATGTGAATTTGGAAGTATGCGGACATTTTTGTGAAGAATAAAATTTTCTGAGAAATTTTAAATAAAAAAGTTTTTCATTTGTATCCATTTTTATGCGGATCACTGTATTTATTTTAATTCATTTTTACACTATACAATAGCCATTTTGTGACTAGTAAAAAAAATGTTTTTTCTTTATTAATTTGGGTGTGCTGAACACAAAAATTTTTTTGAATTATGTGTTATTAAAGAGTCATTTTGCGTGAAATTAGTTAATTTTAATATAAAATTTGGTTTGTTTTTTTGAAATTTTTAAGTACCTACTCTTATCGTTTTCAATCTAGAAAACTGCAAAGGTACTTAGAAATTTTTTTTGTTACAAATATAACAATCTAGTTTTTTTTTTAAAATTTATATTGTAAAAAACCAAGAAACCATTCGGAATACTTACGGGAAATGCCTAAAAATATCGTATTTTATGTGGTTTAAGTTGACAAAATGACCAAAATTGGCATGTTCAAAGACCGTTGTATTTACGTAGTACCTATAACAAGATAGAAAACTTGGATTAATTTTTTTTTCTTATGTTTTCTTTAAGCTCGTAAAACTTAAAAGAAAATCATAAAAATAACTTTTCATGGTTAAATTTCATTAAATGAGACTGCGCTACTTTTTTGTTTTTACCATTTAATAGTTTTACTATTACGCATAATTTACGGACTCTGAGTTTGATTTTGAGTTTTAAGAGCATTAAAAATTTACAAGCTCTACAAAATCTAGGTGGAAAAAAAAGTAGGTAGAATTTAATAATTAAATGACGGGGGAATATTGTTGGTTCTTAATGAGAAACTGCCACGAGGATTATAAGGTGAAATCGGTTTTTATGACAATGTCGTCAGCTGCTTTGTCGTAAATGTATTTTTATATATACTTTAGTATTTAAAATAAATTTTCGTTCGGAATTAACTTTATTTTTCCTCTTGTTTTTTTTTATTGGTAATTAATGTGTAAAAACTAGTTAAAAGTAAGTAAAAAAATTGATGGCCTGTAACTAAAAACCATTACGTGATCTGAAATTTTGCATGTCAAATTCGTAATCACGGACGCGAATTTTTCTTCAAAAATTTTCATTTCATATTCTACTCAACTTGTTCTGTAAGCTTAAAAAATTTCCATAAGTTGAAAATAAATGTAAACACCTAAAAATGTTAATCCTATTTCTTTATGAAATTAATAGAAGTATCATAAATCGTATTTTAGGTAGGTATTCGTAATTTCCGCAGTTTAACTAGTCTTGAATATAATCTACGTCGTGTAACGTGATTACATTATGCAATAATACTTGCATGCAACTTTAGATTAATACAAATGATCGCTGTCAATTACCAAGACCTTCAGTATTACTCGGTACCTGTAATTGATTGCGTAGATATTGAAACGTGATGAAAATTAATTGTTCGTAGGATTAATTTAGAATTAGATCGAAAGGTCTTTGGATAGAATCCCTACACTAACTAATTTCAATCTTTAATTGGGAAGATCTAAAATTAGTTGCCCCGAGAGAATCCGTATTCATTTAGATAATTGCTTGATATTTCCAAGTGTTTCCTATCCAGTTGGGAAAATGTGTAAATTATCTGTTGTATAGATTAAAGTTTCGAAGATTCGATTAATATAATAATAGGCAGGTAAATGATAGTAACGTAGGTACATATCAAAATAAATATGAATTAACGTAAAACTAGTAAACGAAAAATATTACCTACGTAGGGTATCGCCATAATTTGAAAAATCTATTGAAGTAATAGAATATTATGTTTAGTATGGAAAGCATGAAAATTTAGAAACTTAAATGGAACGAGTAACGATTTTACTGAAGTTAATTAAGGAGTGTAACTTGGCAGCTCGAATAATTATTAATTATTATGATATATAGGCCGATGTTTAGTTCGTCATGTAGAAAATTTAACGGTTAGCGACATAAGCGATATCGACATATGAAGTAAAATCGCATATGGTACAAAAAAAAATGAATTACATAATTCCCATTATTTCCTTTATATTATTCATAATGCCGTTTTGTAGTAATGCTGGGCGCGATGTAACACTAATTTCACTTCATCCCTGTCAGAATGCGCAAGCATCGCGCATTGTTTATCAATATGTTATAATTTATGGAGCCTTTAAAGACTAATATTTTTATAGTTTTAGTTGGTAATTTTCCTTCTTTGTCCACCCACGTGTACGCGAGAATTTGTTAAATTTCTCGTCGAATGAGCGAATTGGACTGGCGGAAGTCTCTCCTTTTCTCCTTCCGAGAAGACTCGAACTTCTTTTAATACTTAACAAACTTCCACGAAAATTGCACTAAACTATCATATACATAAATATTGTTGCTTTTCGTTTAAGAGTTTTTGAATAATCGAGTTATGAATTTTTTAAAAGGCGTTTTTAAAATACGAGTAAAAATCACGTTTTTTTAAACATATATTGCTGTAGTAACTTAACGCCTTTTTGGAAAATTATAAAATTACGTATACTTGTGTAGGAATAAAGTGTCTTCAACATGAAGTTGGTTTGAGTGAAATTCGTTGGGTACTTTTTGAGATAAAAGCTTTCAAATTCAGTCGACAGAACTTTTTATTTCTATAATAGGATGTTTTGAATGCTAAATGGTTTTTATATCGAACTTATTAGAATTAAATGGGTCACAATATACTATCAACCAATTTTTTAATAATTACCTACGTACATGTTATTAAATAAAAATATGTTCGCATGATATAATATAATAAAGTAATAGTATAAGCTAGAGTAGTTTCGATATATTTTTTACTTTGAATTTTAAGGTTTTGCGTGTCATGAACATCTTATTTCTAGAATCTTTACTTAAGGACTTCTAAGCCTTCGCTCGGACGTTGATAGATAGTTACGTGTACGTTTACAAATGGTCCTTTTTGAATGATCGTATCGTGCGTTAGTTACTTAAAATCCTTTCCTTGCCATTGAAAATATTTATCCACTTGATTTATTTATATGCGTTTAAAAAAGTGTAGGAAATTAAATTTTTATAGATGAAATAGAATTTAACAATAATACGGAACACGTAGAACATAAATACCTGCACATATTGTTGGTAAAAATCAATTATTTTATTCAAATAGGCGCAATTGTGTCGTTATCTAAATAATCAAATTTCTAAATCAAATACAAACAATCCATAGAAAATCGAAGTAAACATGTATAGATTTTGAAGTGCTGTAGAAAGCAGAGCATGTTATTTAAATGAAATCTTCCATGACAGAGATCGTTTCGTATACAAAGTTAGCGAAATGTAGAAACTGTTAGAATTGATTCTGCAGATAGAGCAAAATCCCTTCCATGGAATTACTACTTTGTGCCAGACGCTTTTTACAAAGGGACCGTTTTAAAATCCAATTTTGCTACATCGTTCTGAAATATTTGATGCAATTTTGATACATCTCTTGCATTTACGTTGCTAGTGGTATATAACGAAGTAATATCTTGACTGAAAGATTAGTCTTCAGAATGCTACATGAAATTATAAATTTATGTATGTACGTTTGCCGGGGGGGAACATGTTATGCGTGCTATAATAAAATAAGTTGGGCGTACAACGAATAATAATTAATGTGTGTAAACTCTTGGAAACTGTTTAGGTGTACTACACTTTTATGATAAATTACCATAATAACACAACGTCGAAAATTTAATTCAAAGGCGTGATATACATATACCGTGCGCTTACTTCCATAGTTTATCTAACGTAAGGAATTTTATATTACTTGTTTAATAATAGAAGGTAGATGAAAATATTTTTTCATTAGAAAGATAAATAACGTGTCATTATTTTCAAGGTGACCAGTTCTGATGTTTTTTTTTGTTATTATATTAACTATAAAGTATTGTCTATGGAAATGATTATGGAAATGTCTGTCAAAACATTTAGTAAAGATACGTTTAAAAAAATGTATCTATGATTTCTTTGCCTAGCTTAAATTAACCCTCTGTGGGAAGCGCCGTGGTGGTCTGGAGAGGTAGTCACTCGAGTAGCCTTTCAGTGCACGTGTGTGATTGTAACTACCAACACGATATCTTTAAAAAACACTATGATTTGGTTGAGGGAAATGCCCTAAAGCCACTAAAATAAAAACCCACCGTGGGCAAGCATATATTTCGCACCCGGCGTGAGCAACCTGGATCGTTTATTTCCACAACTAATTTTTTACTGTTCTTGGTTGTCAAAGCATCTAAAAAATTTAAATTAATTGAATCGATATCGATTGAAATATTTTCCGTTGAATATTTGGGCACGTTGCGCAAAAAGTGGAATATTTCCAGTGATAGATATTTAAATCGCATTTCAGTTTTAATGGTGATTGTTTATTTAGTGTAGTGTAAAACATGTCAATCTAGTCTGGGATTGGTTTAGTATTTTATTTATATGCATTTTCCAGCTGACAATGAGTTTTCTATCAAAGTAGAAAGTTGCACTTAAATTTTAGAACCGATCGATACAAGTGGTCCTTCAATTAATACTGACGTTTTTAATTATAATATTATTTCGTTTTAAGGTAAATGATTAATTAAAATACATAAACAGAAAAATTATAAACTTTTGTGAGTTAGACAACTAAATACTTACATAAAAATAGGATAAAATTACTTTATATTGTCGAGGTCTGAAAATTGTGACATGCGTAAAGCGTTATTCAATAAGAAAATAGTTAAAGTGCTCATTTAAAATTATTACTAGGAACCAAAAATGTTATTATACATTTTATCATATTTATCCAAACAAGAATGTCGTTACGAGAATAAAAATATTGATTGGTTCAGTCCAATCATGAAGCAGTTGTCTAATGGAAAATTTGTTGCAAGCCAATTTCCAATAGTGAATCAATTTTAAAATCGCCTGCGAAACAGTTTTAGTCGTTTTTGCAAAAAACATAACATTACATTATTATATCTATAATAATCAAGAAAGTACTTTGAAAATATAAAAATACAAAAAATAATTATTTTGATATTATCCAGGTACCACTTTCGCGAAAGATAAAAGTTCGGTAAAAATGTGTTCGTTTGCCATTCTGGATTGTTCTGTTTGTAAAAGCCTGTTGATACGACGCAGGCGTGCATTCAAAAAGAAGTTGCGACAAACGGTTACCACGACTACCGCGTCCTCGAGCTTTTCGAATTTTCAGCTTAAACAGCCTACCAACGATTTTCTCGGAATTACAGTAGGCGCCCTCTGTTAACGTTGCACGTTACAAGGTAGAAGGAAATCGTTATTTCTGACAGAAACCAAATTAATCCGTAAGGGTAGAATACTATTTCTGCGAAGTTTCCGAGTTATCGGAATGATTATAGTTACAGAGTACGGTGTTTTGTAGTTCGTGAATACTCTCGATAAAACCCAAATGCACTTACAATACTTCAAAATCTCACATCAGAAAAGGCGTTATCCTTGCATGACGAATTGAGATTGTATTTAAGTAAAGGAATTTGTAAATAATATATTCGCCTTTTTATTTATCATATTTAATAATAATAAATATAAATTGTAAAACTTTTCAATGCCAAACAAAATTGGCGCGATAGCAAAACAATTGTCCATTATTAAGAAGTGTCTGGTATTTGGAAAGTCCGTTAAAGGAAGTTTCGTTGTACTTACCTACATTCCTTAGGTTGGTCGCATACTTATACGACATTTGTATCTGATATGTATACGTTATGTATTGGACGTGTTTTCATCACCTTTATTTATCTAAGGATTCGTAAACTAAGCAAACACGTCGAAGATTTGCTTGGTGTGGGGCTATGAGGCGCTTTTTTTCAGTTTTTCTTTTTTTTTTCACTAACACAACTACAGCAACAGCTTGCAGCGCCACTAAGTAACAGCTCTTCCGTATTCATTGTTTCACACAATTTGATAAAAATAATATGCAATTACTTTGGCATGATAAATTTTACAGTTACATAATATATCTATTATGTAGCTTTTAAATATATTGATAATTCGCATACGTAAATGCAAAATGACAGTATGGTCATTATTTGAATCATTTTTCTCTTTAATTTTTTTTTTGATATATGAAAAATGACCGAAATATGAACATAAAAAATGCATACAGCCTTAACACTTTCAGTATAGGGCCCAAATCAGAAAATTATTTCGTGGAGCTAAAATTTTTATCATTGATTTTGATAAAATGTTGTAGGATATTTATAATGGTGCTTTTTTTTTATCTTAATAATGGTTTTGAAGATATTTTTTTTCTCTATTTTTTACCCCAGTATTGTAAAAAAATTGAAATATCTATGGAAGTTGAACTTCAGAATTTCAAACAATCTCATAGGGTCTACAAAACATCCTATAATATATAATGGATCGTCAACACCTTTATTTAGTGCAAAAATTTAGTGTCAATCACATTGGTTGACGCAGCACCATAGTAAATGTAACCCTGATTGTAAAAATGTATTTCTTTAAAGAAAAATTTAAAAAAAAGGAGGTTTTTGACACGTTGCATGGAAATTCGATACCGAGGCTTGCGCGCGGTCTGATCTTTTTATTAACAATTACTTGAAAATAAAAAAAATATAATTCATAATTTTCTAGTATTCAAAAATTTGTTTATGTAGCTAACATTATTGATTGACGATAGCTGATAGGTAAAACAATGTTTGCTTAATGTAGCAACAGGCGATGTATGTTATGATATAATGTGTTTTCTTTCTTTTGTAAGTGATACCTATGAAGTTTTATAGAACAATTTGGAGTGTGTAGACAATTTCTTGAGTAGATTACGTTTCGCGATCTTTATTAGGATCGAGGAATTTGTAAACATTGTATCTTCACTTATTTTATATTTACCTACATTTCATTTATACCTAAACTAACCAGGAATATTATTTAACCCTTTAGATTTTATCGGTTTATGTAGACAACTATCGTTAGTAAGCGTACATGGTTAGGAAGTATTTATTAAGAAGGGAAGTAGTACTAACTACTTTGCAACGCTGTTTATCTCTCGGTTACGTAAATATCTAATATAGGCATTAATTTAGATAATAGGAGTAGGTAGGTATTCACTAATATTAGAATTTTATAAAATCAACACTGATTTTGTATATTATTATTATGATTTATCTATAATAATGTAAGTAAGTATATACATAAGTAGTTAAAGGATTATTTTAATTTTTTAAAGATTAACTACAGCGTGAATTAATAACCCTGCAAATTAGTACCTTACATTATTTATGTAGAACGTTTTTTAGTTTGTGATAAAGGTAAATGTAGTTGCACCTACAGTATCAATTAAATTTTTAAAAGAAATCTTACGTGGGCCCGAAAGAAATATTTTATAAGAGACTTCCAAAATGATTCCATTATGCTTTGTTGCACATTTAAAGTTATTTTATTTACTTGTATTTATACTTATGAACTGTAGGGTCAGAATAGACAAATTTCAGATAGTGTGACAGTTGAATTCGTTAAATACATAGGTTATATCTAGGTAGAGCCATCACAACCTATTGTTCTTGCGGGAAATTGGTCATTTAGACCCGTACTCTCGAAGTTAATAAAAATAAAGTTTGCGCGAGAAACCGGCGGGATCATTATCGCCTACATTTTCCTTCCACATTTTATAAATAGCCCAATTGTATTCTTGAACATCAACGATAGGAACGAACGTTTCGGAAAAAGAATATAATCGACTCTGCCACATCGTTCCTGAATTTTCTATTAACCACACCTTCTTTGTTTTTTTTTTCCATATATATGTAAATCTCATTTACTTATTTCGAAATAAATATAAATTTTCAATGATGATTAGTTGCGAATGAAAATTTGAACGACTTTTAGGATGTCGAGGAGCAACTTATAAAAGGCGATACAGTTCGCACTTTTTAAATATAAAATATTTAGGGTAGGTATTTGTCTGTACCAAACTCTAACAATAAGTAAGTTTTCGAACACGATGAACATGAATACGAATAATTTTTCTTAGTCCTTTAAGTAGTACTTTATTTTATAAGTAGTAAACGTCACGAAACGTGCAAAAAAAATAAATATCGTGCAAGAATTGTAAGAATGAGTCTCTTTTAATCAACACGACCGGCAATCTAATAACGTACCGAATTACGGAACAGGAAATATTGTACTCTTTAACGAGACAAAATGTAGATAGGTATTAAGACTAAAAAAAACTGCGTAATTTTTCTCAAGTTCATAATACAATTACATACTAATACAATTTTATCGTTCCAATATTCGTTTAAACGAGCCAGGTTGTGTTCTTTCGCGTGGTTGTGTTATCTTTGAAAAGTTTCCGCAAGTACTACTAACGGGACGATCAGAAATCCTTTTGTATTTATATAACTGTTGGAATGTTACAATTAAAATCGACAAATCAATGCTATATACGTATACAGGTAAAAGTATATGTCGTTTAAGAAACGAGCGTCTGCCCTATTTCTTTTCGTAGAAATGTAAATATTTTAATAGAGACACATAAAATGTCAACCTTTAAGGATCCGTTAGAAATTATTTAACGCTTACTTTTAACCATTCGAAATTTACGTAAGGATTTACTGATGTTACTATGTAATGGTATATAATCTTGTTGACACGTATTATACTTTGGTACGTATATTTGAAAAGTAAAATGCAAGTTTCATAATCACACATATACGTATAATATTGGAATAGTATAATATTATGATCGTTAAATTTAATCCAAAAGAAAATTGACGAAAAATGCGTTTTTCCGGGCGGAAAATTTCAGCCCGAAATTCGCGTAATTCAAATTCAATCTTGTGGTGCGAAACTTCTGAAGACTTCTGGTTTTGGGTTTATTCCCTTTTTCCGTTGGATATTATTTTAGATCCTTTTCACGTTCGTGTACAATCGCAAAAACGTGATATGAATTAGACATAAAAGAATTACTCAGATATATATATTATTTAATTATAGATAAGTAAGTAGGTATACCTATCTAATGTTATTTTCAAAAGAAAGGATAAATTGTTCGAAAATTGCGTTGCGATATTTACACCGCTTTACATAATTTTCATATTTATTATGTATAATAGATGCTATCTTAAAAGAAATAAGGAAGGTTTTGATAAAGTTATCACACTGCTTTCGTCTATTTAAATACCACCTTATAGGTAATTAAACAATGTAACTAATGTTAACGGTTACAACAAATTACGATAGGTCCTTATTAGAACTTTAATCGGTAATAAAATTTTATGTATTGAAAATTTCGTTTGTTCTTAATATAAATAGGTTGTCAGAAAGTAAATTAATCTTGTTATTTTTTTAAAAGGAGAATAGCGAAGACGGTAAACTTAAAGTGACAAGCCAGAAGGTTTCAAATTTATTTTCTTTCATGCGTTTTTGTTATTATGGTGTATTTTTTGTCATAACATTTGAAATATTTTGTTCTTTGTAACTTTTAGAAGTATCGTAGGTTATTAAGAATATAACCAATAACTTGAAATGCGTGACATTAAATGAACTGTTGGAATTATTTGTTATATTAGAACGTATATTAAAACGATAACGTTGAGACGTACATTTTAATTATATTATATTTTTGACATACTTGTTTTTTTATTTCATAAATGCCCGTTCTAATATTATTATAACAACTGCGTTTTGTCAGAAGGACGCAATCCGCACATTTTACGAAAATCAGTTATTCTGACTATCTTATCCATTTAGGGCAAAGACATCATCTGTTAAAATCTGGTAACAATATTCCGATTTTTTCTACCGGAAAAATCGATTTGTATTTCCGTTATTTATCTGCTTATATAGCTACGCAAAACACAAAATGTGCCCTCTTGTGAAATTTACTTTTTGTCGGTTACGTCCTTCTGCAAAAACGTCGTCGCTAAGTAATTGCTGATGGCAGTGTTCCATTGGATTATTTAAAAATATTTATATATGCAGAGTGTAACTAAAATAATTCGAAAGCTCTTAAGGAGTGAAAGGGGAGTGTATAACATAACTATTAAATAAGATGATAAACGTCTTATAAACGTTTATCGTATTTTAACAATTTTGGTTGAAATTTGTATCAAATAATAGGAATGAATACGGGTCTGTTTTGTGTTTAAAGGATCTAATTATTATGTATTGGAAAACATCACGAACACGTTCACTAGTAGCACAAAATCAAACGCACAAACAACGATATGATAGAACTTTACGCTACTGTGAGCAATAACAGAATGATAACTATCTGCTGGCCCTTTACAAAAAAAATTAAACTTAAATTTGCAGTAATCTACTCTACAATAAAATAAATTCAACGTGCTGATGCTATGTTGTCGACAATAATCACAACAATTAATATCAGATTTATGTCCCGCATGTACGTTTGCTTATTTATAAATTATATCAATGTTTGTTTTTCCTTGGTAATTAATCATTTGTTTGACCTGCGTCTTCAGCATTATGGATTTAAGTAAAATTAAGTAAGGACAGGATCGTACTTAAAATTTGCAATACAATTTTCTCGGAAACTATTAATAAGTGACCATATAAGGAAAATACGTTTTAAATCGTTACAGCTATCCCCCTTAAGAGGTTTACAATTACATTTATTTTAGTTACACTCTGTTTATATTTTTTTGGCGTTAGGGTATGACCCTCGGTTAGATCCTAGTAGGTGTGGGAGTGGGATTGGGGTGGGGAACAATTAACGGGGGCACACGCTTTTCGCCTATGTAAAAGTTAGTTGCTTAGATGCAGGTTATTTTCCTTAAAATGACTATTTACCTGCGATATGTTGTAAAACTAAACACAGTGTTACGAAAGTAATACCATAGAGTAGAGTGAAGGTCTCCCTATTTACTTTATGATAATATTTTATAAATTATTTAAATTTAAAATTTTTTTTTAAATTTTATTTAAATATTAAATTTTATGAATTATTTTAATTATTCAACGTAACGTAATTTTTAAAATATCTGCCTACTTTAAACATAGCAAATAAAAACTTCAACTTTACGAACGTTATCATTTCAATATTAGGTATATTATTTTGTGCTTGACGTTTATCCTTATAAAATGTACTTGATGGTTTTCTTAAAATTCTTCGTAGCTTCAGAAAGATCAAGAAGATGAAAAATTGTGCTTTGTTAGGTTAATAAATTTCAGTAAACCTTGTCATACTGGAACTAGAGTTAACAAATACTTATCTGTGACCTTATTGCTCTCTAAAATAGGTAGGTAGGTATCAACCAATAATAAAAACTTCCAGTCTTCTCCATAACGCATTAATGTGTAATTAATGTAAATATTTGCTGCATACTGGATGTAACAAAAGTAACTTATATTGACTATAACATTTTAATTAGAAGGATTACAAGAAAATGTTAAATGCAAAAGTTTTCTGGTTTATTTCGACGCACATGACAATGTATTTGGTTTGTTTCTATAAAGTTTTGTTTCGTCGCTGTGTTTAACTAACTTTGTTTTTTTTAAATGGCACCCATATGTTTTCTTTGTGTCTTTGAAAACGGCGCTTTTTTCTCTATTTTGTACTGTTATTATGCTGCAATGAAACAATATCAAAATAAAATCATCAAAATAAAATCATTTTAAAAAAAGAATCTAGAGAATTCATAACAAATCAAAATCAAAACAATGAAACGCAACAGTACGCTAATTTTGAATGTTGTTAAACGTATGTCATATTACACATTAAACGAAATGGGTATTTTAGGTATTTTTTTCTTGGAGTTTTTCTATATTTGGTTATTTTAATGTTTAATGTTTTAATTTAATGTTCAATATATTGTTTCAAACGTTTTCTTGATAGATACCTACATATATGACATTTAATTATGTAATTTCAATTTAATATAATTAACTCACTCTAAATATAGGCACAACATTGTTAACTGTGAACTGAGCGTAAAGTTTACTTATGATGAACCCCGTTGAATTCCAGTTACCTACTGGATAGTTATAAACAATGTTTGGGAAAATCAGTTTATAGATACTCGTATAATTTAAAATGTAAAATGGTGCAGATAAAGTTTCATAATAAAATAATAATTAGATTAAAATATGTGAAGAAGTAGATACATCAATAAACAAAATCGAATTACAAAAATAATAGTCCTTACCTTATTAAAGGAAGCTACGTTATCGTAGAAAATGACTTACCTGAAAGAAAAAAGTTTATGTAAATTATAATAATTCAATGGCATTTTAGCATGAATTAAAATTGTATAGGCATAGTGTTAAATGAAAAAATATAAGTATATTTATTTATTTATGTGTTCTGATGATTTCTTCACATTAAATCGATCTATTTCTTAATGTAAGATGTTTATAGAAAATATATCTGTTTTTAACAGCACATTAATTTTATTTAATTGTAAGTTAATTATCGAGCCAACAATTAATATCTACAGGAATTAATAAAATATTTGGGATTATCGGATCAACCGTTTGAATATCAAATAATTATTACATAACTTTATAACAAAACATATGGGAATGTATAAGGAATGCGAATATTAGAAACAAATTAGGGTAACTATTATTAGGTATTATCTATCTATATTACCTAATTGAAGAGGAAAGATACATTTCATTTTGAAGAATTTTGTAACAAAAACAACAAGTAAAACTGGAAAATAAGAAACATACTCTGAAACTTATAGAATGTACAGGGTATTAATAAAATGTCCCGCATAACCTCTGGTGATGAAGTTCTATCAAAAATCCTTTGTAAAACAATTTTTATTATTGCAATTAAAACGAATATTAAAAAAAGAAAGAAATTTTCGAGAACTACCGAATATCGTCGAATATAATAATAAAGTAATTATAAGCTTTAAAGTGGGTCATTTTGCAGATTAGTTTGACCTTTATCAAATTTTATTAGTCGGAGTAATAAAAAATGTCTCATTATTCAGTAGAAGAATATCGTCGGTGACACAAGTAAACCTCGTAACTTCAAAAATACATATTTAAAAATGCGACTTTTCATCCAGCTTAAATAGCTTAAATAGTCCAGCTTAGTTTACCAACACTTTGCAAATTTGATGTTAAAACCTGTTGGTTTAGTAGATATAATTTAACATTAATTTAATATTTCGTGAAGCGATTTAATACAACTGACAATAATAAACCACGATTAGTAATTTTATATTATTATTACATTATTTTCAAATTTAGAACGTAAATTGCTCGTAAATCTCGGGAACGTCCTTTCAAAGACCCTTTTAAGTGCACCCTCTTAGTCTTAGATACTTTAAGCTTTTAGGAAATTGTTTGAGAACCTGTGGAAATATCCTGAACAATATAAGAGTACGTTGGTGCTTCTTGCAAAAAAAAATGGAAAAATTAATTTCCTGTAGCAAACATTAAACGAGCTTTACGGCTTTAGTAGAAAGCTATCAGATGCAGATTCTGGAATTAATCTTTCAGATTATAAAGTAAATAAATCGCAAATGATGCGCCTAATAAGTTTGTTGTTTGCACAATTTCCAGCAGTTAATATAGTAGGTTGTAGAAGTTATAATACTTATATCAAGTTGATGTAATATTGCTGTCATATTAATAATTCATAGGCCCGACTTGATTAATTGCCACGCAAGTTTACAAGTTTTGCATATTTCTACAAATTTTGCTTCTATTAAACGACGGTAACATATTGTATAGCGCAAAATATGGTAGGCATGTAGCACGGAAAGAATTTTATGGTAAAATTCTTCTTTAAATTTTAGAAATTTATACTTTACACGCACAAATATTAAAAGAAAAATAATTTGAATATTTTTAATGTCGAATAAGTTTATAAAATAAGAAAAAATACGCCGACGGCAAAGTCGATTGGCAAGTCGGCAATCGATGTTATAATTTTATTCTGTTTTTGGAAAATTAATTAATTGTAAGTAACTTATCAGATGCTACTGCGACTTGTTAGAAAATGATATGCTTTCTCGTATTCTAAATTTAAACGTTAAAATATTTTATTCTCACGAAATAAATTGATAATTTTGGCATTGAACATGGCATTGTCTTGTTTTTTATATTTTTAAATGTTTTTGTAGATGCTCTTATTTATTCCGTCAGTTCGTTACTGTTTAATGTCGTTTCTAAATAAAGAAGCAGACATACACATACGTATGTAGTAATGAATATTGTGCATCTTACAGCATATACATACATACACAATATTATGTATTATTGCAAGTTAATTGAAGCGTCTTAAATTATTAAATTATATTTACTTATCAAGACAAATTTTTCAGGTGATTTCAAGTTTTTTTATGAAAACTTTAGATTTCGACGAATTTTTCAACATATCATTTTGCAACTATCATTTTGATCGACGGTAATCGGTTATTGTATGAGACATCAACATCGTTCACCGAGATCAAAAGTCGAAGTGAATAAATAGCAGGTCGAGTGCGTAAAATATATTTATTTCATACGAGTTGCATATAAGATTTTATAAGTTGTTACAAAAAGTTAATTTTATGCAAAATAATATTGTTATTGCTTAAATTAAAAGATCATATTTTCTTCAACGTTTTTTCTCGTTTAATGTTTTAACAATTTTGCATTGTCAGATGAATTTATTTTTATTTTGAAGTTGGGCACTTAAAATAACTGTTTTAAACGTAAAAGTGTATTGAAAATTAATTTTTTTAGTTTTGTAAAAGTCTAACCCGCATATTTGTCGGCATGTTTTCTGCGGAATATACTGCTATACTAGCGAACAAGTGGTGCTCTAGTTACGAATTGATATATGAATCTGAAACTCTATAGCCCTCTAAAATTGAGCTAACGAAGCGTGAAAGCTTGTAAGTAGGGGCTGATTAACATTCACTACCCTATAACAAGATAATAAAACCAACACCTATAAAATGAAAAATAAGGACGTATTGTATTGCAACAATGATTCAAATAGGGATTAATTAATATCGGGAATTCTTTTTGGCGCTTTTACATAATTATAACACTTTTTGCCAATATAAAGATATCTTAATCGTATTGCTGTATGAAAATGTGGATGCACTGTCTCCAGATGTTTTACCCCTGCATATAACGTCTCCGTACACTAAAAGAATTAATAATAATAGAGGTTTAAGATAAAAATATCTTATTTTTTATTTTAATAGTATATTTATATTTCGATCTGATGTCTTCTTCAGCGTTTTTTATACAAACTGATAATAATGATGGCAGTTAAATTTGTTATCTTTGCCAATTTACAAAAATTAATTGGCATGAAACCTATTAATACATTCAAATATATAGGTAACTATTATTATTTGTTTCAAGTCACTTAATTTATGTGAATTGTCAAAAATAACAAAAAATGTTACTGCCATCATTTAAATTACTATTATCAGTTTACCTATTAAATCAAAAGCGCCGAAGACGATCATGCATTAACTATAAAAAGAAACTAAAATAAAATTTACACATTTGAAGAATATATAGGTAATAATTTTGCGACACCTCCTTAATAACTTCCAACTTTTGAATAAATGTTGAATTTAAAATAATCTATTCTCGTAATTATTTATAAAGTTTATTTAAGACATAAATTGCCATCGTTGATTAAATAATGAAATTTAAATAATTTCGAATTAAATATTAGGTATAAATTATTGATACACGTAAGTGATTAAATCTAATAATTGAAGACCTAAAATATGAAAGCTTTTAAAACTTCGGATATTTAATAATAAAGAGCATAAGCCACGGGCCGTTGAAAATTCTCCAAGGGTTAATATCTGATTAAAACTAATGTTAATTAAATTTGTTTTTGATGCTGATTACAAATATAGAATTTAACGCGCCACAGTCTGGTTAATTTAGCAAAAATTCTCAGAAGTTACTCAAAATGATATCTACTATTAGGCGTATTAAATTTTCGTCTTTAATTAACATTAGTTAATTGGTTATTAAATGAGAGACACCTAATACAATAGGATCGTTTTATATTTTATTTATAAATTTTTTTATTAAAATAGTGTTTTAATCTATAGTATAAAATTGAAATTGGCATTTCGAACAAAATTGTTGAATTACTTGTATGCTAAAAAACCTAGTCAATAGGTCTATGTTTTTAAATTTCAGTTTATTATACAACAGGAACAGTTATACAACAATAGGATTAACGATCTATATTTAACATTTCAACCTGTTGTTATCATGCGTATTATACTTACAGGGATTGTCTATAACGTGACGTAGTCTAAAGGGACGCATAATGGTGTATTGTTTAAGAGCAGAAGACTACTAAATTTGTAATTCAATTTTTAACTACCTGTTTAATTAACTTAAGAATCGTCATATGGATGCTTATCACAATTCATAATATAATCTTTAAATGAAAGAAATAAGAAGGTGTTAGGTAATCAAATATATATAAATGGGGATAATACAAGTGTTAAGAAGTGTTAATAAAATTTAGATCAAATGTAACTTAAAGTTTCATCATAAAAGTGACATAAACGACATTTTTATTTGTGCAATATAAATAAAGTTAATTACTTAAAACAATTTTGTTTTAAAAACTTATTTTTGTAAACGATAATTTAATAAAATACATACAAATATAAATACAAATATATAATTAGAATTATTTAGAACATAATAACTAAAATGATTTTCAGTAAAAGTCGAGAGCATTATAAAGCAATTAACATTGTATATATTAATTGGTTATTGAGTAATTAAATATATTTTTGATAGATAATGTTAAAAGAAAAACAACATTCGTTCGCTTTAAAGAAAACGCGCGGTACCTTGAAATCTTTTTGATGGCATGTAGATATCGTTTGGTTAAAAGAGCGGTAACACACAGAACCTTTCCAGATATTTTATAAAAGTAAATTTACTAAAAATGTCTAAAATTCTAAAAAACCTTTTAAGTTAAAATGATTTTTCCATATAAATTGAGCCCTCATGTATCAAACAGTTGTTACTTATTCAAATTTATTCTAGAAAAACTTTCAAGTTTTTCAGTATGTTATTCAACGTGAAAATTAAAATACTAACCTTTGCAAAATATTATAGGAAACATATTTACCTGTGTTTCAAATCTACCATAAATTAGTTGGGTAATAAGTGTAAAAATGTTCTAATTAACGGAAAACAACGAAAACACAAATATTATTCAACATAATTATAATATATATATAACTATGTATGTATATGTCACTTATAAAGTTTAAAGTTTATATTATTCACGCATTTTACTTTAATTATTAATACACTAATTGACTACGTAATCATCAAATTAAAAGCAATTATGGACTTTTGAATATTAATAAGCTAAAAATGGGATGGAAATTTACAATTTTAATTTTGACCTCAATTTACTTTTATTAAGTTTTCCATTGTAGAAGACGGAGGTGAATATCATAATTCGCATTAGCATTCACTTGCTTGTTATGACATGGAATAGATTTACGGACTTTACTAGGCTTTAGTTAGTGTTAATTTTCTTTCACTACCACCGAAATTGAAAATCCAGATAAGCACACATCCATTAATAATGCAAACTAAAGATGCGTTTAATTTTTCTCAAATATTTCTAATTTTGTTATATGATTTTTATACTGATTCTTTTTCATAAGTTTCGTTGAATTAATAACAATCAATTAAGATTTGTAACTGTCCCATTTGAGGTCATCAGGATTCTAACAAATTGGGACAAAATTACAGGGGGTGACTAAAATAAGTCTAAAGCTCTTAATGGCTGGGGGGGGGTTAGTTGTAATTTAATATTTTCCTGGTCGCTTATTGATACTTTCCGACAAAATTGCATTTCGAATTTTAATTTTAACCCGGTTCTTATTCAATTGAAATTACATTCATAATGCAATGAATCAGCTCAAGTGCACAAATGAGTAATTTTCAAGTTAAAACGAACATCGATGTAGTTTATGAGTAAACGAACACGTACTTAATATATGCGGGACGGAAATCTGATATTAATTGACGCCAACACGTTGAATATTATTGCACGTTTATTTTATTGTAAAGTAGGTTACAGCAAAAAGTTTAAATTTTTTTGTAAAAGACTAGCTGATAGTTAACATTCTGTTATTGCTCACAGTGGCATAAAGTTCTATTATAACGTCGTTTGTGCGTTTGATTTTGTGCTACTGGTGAACTTTTTCGTTATGTTTTTCAATGCGGAATAATTAGATTCTTTAGAAAACAAAGCAGGTCCGTATTATTCCTATTATTTGATATAAATTTCAACCAAAATTATTGAAATTCAATAAACAGATAGAACACATTTATCATCGAGCGTTGTGAACTTTTTAAGCGCTAGTCCCCGCAGTCTTCTTACCGTGATCAATTTTGGTTAGGAATGTATAATTTTAACTTTAGATATCTCAATTACCTAACATCTTAACACCTAAAAAAAATTGAAAATTTCCTAAAGGCAAAATAATAATGTGGAAAGTTTCACAAAAGTGTCTCATCTTAGGCAAGACTTTCAATATTGTCGATTTTTGGGAACTCCATTATAGGGAAAGAGAAAAAAAAGAAAATATCAGATGAAAATAAACAATATACTTACATATATATATATGCCTTATTTAAGTGTAAATACGGAATAAATACGTAAAATCAAATATTTTAATATACATGAAAAAAAATTGCCGGTTTGTTGTTTCACAGCTAATGACTAAGTAATGCCCGAAATACATTCCAAATAAAGTCCATGTAACGAACATTCGGTATAGTACAGCAGATGATAGAACTACAGGGAGTCTCAGAAAGAAATTCACTTCTTTAAATGCCAGAACTAGTTATTTATTTTTAATATATGTACCGATGTTATTACAACTAAAAAGGCGAATTTTGCAAATTATTTATGAAAAATCACGTCGGTGAAATGTTGCCTCT
Organism: Rhagophthalmus giganteus; assembly: GCA_036326145.1. Taxonomy (NCBI): domain Eukaryota; kingdom Metazoa; phylum Arthropoda; class Insecta; order Coleoptera; family Rhagophthalmidae; genus Rhagophthalmus; species Rhagophthalmus giganteus. The sequence goes on from JARFJA010000001.1 coordinate 51,069,551, forward strand.
GACGTTCTCACTCTTCAAAACGAGTCCTTGCGTTTGCCATAACACGTCGACACAGTTCCTGTGCAGTTAAATTAATTTCTTCGCGTATACGAGCTTTTAAATCACTCAGATTGGCAGGAGGGTTATGTAACTGAGATTGTTCATAAACCGAACTTTCTTGTAAAAACTTAATTGTCTTACGTTTTACTTGGTGAAACATGATTATAATAAACTATGTAAATATTAAACTTTTAGTTTCACTTTAAATATTTTTTAAATTCTGCGACGCGTTTCGTAATTCAACATTGTTAAGAGGGTTATTGTACACTATATATTCTTAAGGTGACCCCATAAAAAAGCCAAGTGGCGGCAAGTCAGGACTGCTTACTTGAAAATAAATGTTTGTTCTTTGAGAAATAAGTTTATTAGGATAAAGCTTTTTTACAGCTTTCAAGGAAACGGCTTGTGGCGTCATCTTGTTGAAATCACTTGTCTCCGTTAAATCCTGTAAATCTTCGTAGCGCTGGGACGCAAAACTCGCAAATCATGTCGGCATGCCGATTAGCAGTCACCGTCACTGCTGCACCACTGTTGTCTTCAAAAATGTAGGGTTCGACAATGCCTGCGGAGGCCATTGTTTCAAAATTTTAACTCATACAGTAGATTTTTTTAAAATCTTTTTTAACCAGCTCAACAAATAAATGTTATACATAGTTGACAGTAGATTTGAATACACGAATATTAAAATAAGCTCGAAATTAGCGTCGAACGGTAGTATACGAATGGGTTTCGTAAAACGTGCGCACACAAAATGTGCATTGCTTGCCCGTATAATGTTTCATGGCATCTAAATTTGTAATAACCGCAGTTTCAAATGTAGGTGGCGTTATCCTTCACATTTCGCTGATTCTAACGTTATTTGTCAAATAAAAATGCATTTTTTTCTGGGACACCCTGTATAATATATATTTGAATAAATATGGCCTATCCAAGCGGTCTGGCGACACGTCATCAATAAAAGGTTACTAGATGATGAAGTTTCACACAGTGCTCGTATTTTTACAGTTATAATAAATTGCAGTCTTTCTTTATACCATCTAATATGTGCGCAGGTAAATCATCGATAGAATATGATACTTTTCAAACTTTAAACCGAATTACAAATAAACAATGTATAGGTAGTAACTTTTTACTGATGACGTGAATCGTCAGGCTGCTCAGATAATGTATAGTTTGTCCCATCTTACAACGTTAGTTTCCTCTCCTCTAATCTAAAAATGAACAACAGAATTCTTACACTAATGTTTTTATTTAATAATAGGTAGTACGTTAATATAATTTTACGTTACTTACCTACGTATAGTAATTTTTACAGTCGCATTAATTTTATTATTATTTGTGATGAGGCACTTTTATACAATGGCTTCATAAGAAATGTTTCTATTTATTTTTCCAATTAAGAAGTAACCGATAGCACATTTTATATATTATTAGTAAATAATAACTGTGTTATATTACTTCTAATATCTTTTACAACATAACAAAAACTTTCATTCTCTCGAATAACGCTTGCTATATAAAACGTTAATGCCTTTAAAGCGATTTATGTTATGTTAGTTATTTACTGTTTTAATAAATAGAGGTATCGATTTTATTTTCAATCGTAATTTGCCGTCGCTTATTTTATTAATATCCTATTAAATTTTACCAGATTCCATTTAAATACCCATCATTCCCGACATCATGATTCAAACTGAAGGGTTCTTCACTTCCACGAATACTCGTAAAACTGTGGTGATTCAATTTTCTTCCCTCTAAAATTTCGAGGATTTCGTATTATTAAATGAAGTTCTATTTCCTCCATTTCCAACTCAAATTATTGAAAAACTCGCAAGTTGTAAACCTACGTAAAATACATTTTTGATTTTCTTGTCGAAGTTTCCTTCCAGTCAATTTGTTACACAATAATTCTTGTACTGTCAATTTTATTATACGTCTCGGATGGGTACAAATTGCTTCAAAAATATTCTGACTGAACTTTTTCCTTTTAATCCGGATGAAATGTAGATTTGACTTATTATAAAAGTATTAATGAGGTAGTACCTATCTGTATAATATACATATTAAATTTAGTTAATTTATGTGTTAATATATAGCTAATGCCTAAAGGTAAGCAGGCGAATTTATAAATTGGCGAATCGTAGATATTACCTTGACTTATATTCTGTTTTACTACCTGTTGAGTTTTTAAAGATAATTTTTTATTATAGAAATATTATATTACGTACTTATTGTTAGGAAAAGATGAAGGAATCATAATAAAAATGAATTACGAAAAATATAAAGAATTTGTAAATTTTGTAAAATTTAAAAACATCTTAAAAACAGTACCAAAACTTACATATTTGCGGTGAAAATAATTGATCTATTTGATATGTTTAGCAATTAAGTGTTGCAATTAGATTTTTAAAGTTCATATAGATCTAACCAAACATTTAAATGTAATCATGTTATATTTTAAAAAGAATTTTAATAACGATAATACCTTAACGTGGGATGCGTAAAATCTCTTTATTCAAAACTAGGTCATAACATTTTAGAACGTTTTCTTTAATTCCCTTGGAACAGATTACATTTTTTTCTTACTTTTGAACGACAGTTTTAGCTTAATATGGGGTGATTAAAAATTAATTATATTTAAACGTACACATTAGTAATTTAATATTGTACCTATTTTTGTAAAAGAGGAATAGTTTGCTAAATAATAATTATTACGGTATTAACCTAATTTTATTGTGTAAATATTTTAATGGACACACCGGTAATACAGTTCTTATTAAAAGGACATTTTAATTAAACAATACATAATCAACTAGCGTTTAGTGTGCATTAAATAACCTAATACGTAAAATTAGATATTTTAATATAAATTATGCAATCCCTTTCGCTATATACTATACCTATACTTATACAAAATAGAGGTAACGTTATTACCTACTATAACTTTGGTAATAAAATGAGGCGGTAATTTAATGGGAATACATTTTATTATTTGGAACACTAACGATTATTAAATACTAATGTATCGTATTTGTAGTAGTAATTACATTAGTCATTATCTATTAAACTATACCTACCCTAGTAGAAACTAATTTCTTAATTATTATTCACATTTGATACTATAGTTAATATTAATCGATAATGGCAATAATTGCTTTAAAATATAACTATATACATATCTAATAGTTTGGAAATAATAGTACGAATCCGCTTTATTGTTTTTAGAAAATTAATGATTATTAGATACATGAAGAATATACCTACCTATTAGATGTTAATTCACCCACTTTACTCTGCTTTATATAGCCTAAAGTCTTATAAATTGTGTAAATCACTTAAATTATATATCAAGAAAAACCTGATAACCTTACTCAGCCTTCGAGTCAGCTTTATGTAGTTTAATAAATTTGAAGAGTTTTAAACAGAATTTTATTATAGGCAAACTTTCTAAACAAATGCGTCGATGCTTTCGGTATTTAAATGGAAATTATTTGAAGATCAATATATATATTAAATGCATACTTGCATGTTAGTTATAAAAGAACGAAACGATAGAAAACTTACAAATTGAAGTTGCAAGAAATATATATATATATATTTTTTTTAGAATGGGGTACCTTGACTGCTACAGTCATTGGCACAAGAAAAAATTATTTTTTGTATCTATGATTCTTCTTTCCATTTTATTTCTGGGTGTATTAAAGGACTGTTGATTTTATAATTTTCTAAATTTTTATTTTAAAACTTTAAAGGCTTATATCGTAATATTGACTTTTTGTTACTTAGCTGTTTTCAGTTTTAACCCCTTCATATAGGTACTTACATAAAATCTTGTGTTGAACTCCAAGTGGTTTGCGGACTCGAGAGTCGTTACGTCGGCATGTATTTATTGTATTTGTATATTTTATGATAACAAAATTATAAAAAAACAAAGTAATTTATTGATCTGGTTTTACTAAATTGAAATAAAACAAGTCATTTATACCATACTCAGTATTTGAATTCTTCAACATAGTGCTGTGTGATTGTTGTAAAAACTGTTTTCTTCGTGACAAATTATCATCATTTACCGAACGTTAGGTCGATATTCGTTGTTTATTGTCGACATACATATCTAATTGTAACATTCACAGTAACATATATCTGCATAATTTATGGATTTATTTTAATTAATTTTACGTACTTTCGTAGGTAACTAGCTTTTTAAATTTTATCGTTACTTATTCAAGTAATATCTTATTCGATGAACTTAATTAAACATTTTCTTAACGTTCTAAGGAAAACACGAACGGAAGTGCTCAAAATAAGATTATTTTTCAATCAGATACGAGAAAATTGCCAGCAGCAAACATAAATTTGTTAAATCTAGTCAGGTAAATACCTGCCTATTCGTTCATCATTACGATTAGCGTTCTAAGTTTATTCAATTACTTCGATTCAGCAAATGTAGCGAAAGAGCTTTAAATTATTATATACAGTGTGTCCCCGGATAGAGTTGACAAGAGGAAAAAATCTTTATGATCGATTTTACGTCAAAAGGCATTTTTTATAAAAAAAAATCCAGCTTGTCGAAAAAAATGAGTTTACCATAAAAAAATCGGAGATCAGATGTTCAGGGTGTAAATAAATTAAGAAAACATGAAAATGCTTCAAGAGAGAAGTATAGTTATTTTTTTATTTAAGATAAAATTGTTAATAAAAGAAGTTGCTCGAAATCGTAAAAATAATCTGAATGCAAAATTTGAAATCTAAATTGTAATATTTAATTTTATCTAAATATTACGTAACTCGCACTTCTTTTGTTCGTGTGTGTAGGTTGGAGGAGGCTATGCAGAATTGTAATTTTTTCCATAATCGTAGAAATTTTTATATCATTTTTATTGTTTCCTTAAAAACAGGATTATGTAATGTTTGAAGAAAAATGCGAGTTGCATAATTTTGAGATAAACTTTAGACTTCAAATTTAACCCTAACCCTTCTAATCTTTTGCCATTGTCATGTTGTAAGTGCATTATTCACTTCATCATTCATTCTGCCTTATTTAGAACTTCTTAGAATGATAAATTACCACAGTTTTTTTCAAATATTGATGTTATTTTGGACAGATTATGCGTTAATGATTTATTTAACATTATGTGGTTGTTTTTAATTTAAGATTGTTTATACTCCTTCTAATGTTTCGCTTCAAATTTATCGTAGAAATTATAATGTTAAATCAATACAAATTTATTTTAACTTGCATTATTTGCTTAATTGAAACTCAATTGAGACGATAAAGTTTTGGCGAACTTCATTAATTAAGCGATGGAGTATTAAAGTATCAATTATCGACAGAATAATTCTTTTTAATTATACATTGGAAAATACTAAAATAAAATAAATAAGTAGGTATAGTCTATCGCAATTTAAATGTCACTCGAATGCCTTTACAAATGCTTACGGATTAATAGTAAATATAATATTAATTTTTTTTTACGTCTTTAAATTATACAACAGTTGTTGTTCTTTGTAAGAAAACAGAATACACCATCTTTATAGTCTTTTAACGTAGTTAATTGAGTAACTACTGTCATTTAAATTGCGATAGACTGTACTTAGTTAATTAAATTTGTACGCTTGATAATTTGCTTTTTAAGTAATCATACGTAGCTGTATTTGATTTCGAAGTAAATAAATAACCTATTTTTGGAAACTTTAGTCAAATAAAATACTTCTCCGCTACGTTAATTGGTTTTCCAAACTCCGTCCTTTCGCTTGAAATTTAATTTATATCTGAAAAGTGAAAACATTAAGTTTTGATACCGCAAATAGCGCAGCGTTAGAAAATTAAGTAGGTACGTGCCTACCTAAATGTGTGTTAATTATATGATTTAATGCTTGGTAAAAATGTATTTCTTTCATTTTCGTCACGTTTTATTTGGACAATTTCAAATAAAATATTAGATATTTTAGTCCCTTGTGAAATAAAAACTTTAAGATGAATTAGACTTTTCATATATAAGTAACTGTGTGATTCGTTATATAATAAAATAACTATGTATATATTCGAGCAACTCGTGCTGAAAGAATAAATAGCCATATAGAGGAGATAACGAGAGTTTTACGAGAAAGAGTCGAAAGAACTTGTTCAAATACTTTGCATAAATCGAATTACCTACAAACTCTACTCTTTTAATGAGAAACTTTACTGTAGTATCTAGAATTGTGTATTTATTCGTGGAATACGGGCATATTGACAAATAAAGACAATTTCTCGTATCTAGTTTAAAAATTAAATTTAGAAATACGAAATCTAAACAATTTATTCAGAAAAATAATTACTAAATCTTTCAAAATAATATGCCGTAATCGAAATATGTTGTTTTAACCGAATTTAAAATAGCCCTTTAAAAATTCTATTTTTCTTAAACAAGTCGTAATTTCTGCTTTTGACATACCTACTCACTTATTAAAAATAGTTTAGAAAAGTATTTTGAAATAATTATATTATTAGCATTGTATTGTTAGAAAGGTACATAATACTATTTTTCAGATTATTAATTAATACTAATAAAGTAGGGGGGACCGGGGACAATAGAAACGGTTTGAATTTTAAATATTTTTGTTTGCTACACGATTATTGCAATTTCGTTTGCTATATAAAGTGAATTATAGAGTGTTTATCTTCTAGTTTCTATATTTATCGTTCTGCCGACCTATAATAATATATATAAAGGATATCTAAAGAAATTTTAAAGTCGACAACTTGTTTTAATCGTCACTAGCACGGTTAAAATATATTTACTCTGACAAGCAGTTGTGGCGTGTATAACTATATTTTTGTTGAGTGCCATTCTTCTTGGGACCAATTATGACATTCAATGCAGCTGTGTTCATCTCTCCTGGACGGCTAGTTGTTCTACTGATTGAGGCAAATTAAACAGAAACACTTTTCTTCGTTATTAGTCTGTTTCCGATTTCTCTAATTACAATTGAAGATTTTTCAAATGTTGGAGCCAATCACCGATAGAAGCTTTTTATTTTTTTTGTATTATACTTTAAGTAATTCTCTTTTATAGAGGCGGACGTTTTCTTTTAGCTTTACGTTTTTTAAGCTTCTCAACTTTATTGATTTAAACTGAATAGATACATAGGTACTGTTATAAATGAAAAATTAATAGACACACATGTACCATTACTGAATTTAAAAAACGAACGAAATTGAATTTTTTGAAATAAATACACAGGAGTCAGCAATTTTGTTATTAACAATAAAATATTGAAGTAGGTATTCATATTTATTTCTTTTCTATCTATCTTTATTAGGTATTTATTTTGAATTATTTTATTTCTCACTTTTGAAAACATCTTTCAAATTATTTATATTTATATATGACAGATATTCTCACTTGATAGAACTTTTCCAGATTTTAATTATGTAATTAAGGATTATACTTGATCGCATGAAAAAATATTTATTTATAGTTAACAGTACCTACTTACTACCAAGAAACATAATAACTGAAAATTCAAGTAAGTAAGTAGTATTGCTGCAATTCCCAAAACAGCTTTATATTAAAAAATTAATGATGGATATTTTATCCATTTGATGTGATTCGATATCGATAGTAGTACAACATAAAAACCATGAAACAACTTAATTGAGAAAAAGTTTAATTACAGATAAGTACTATATAAATCAAACTGAGGTTACGGTTTTTGTCTTTTTTTTTAATAATTCGTTGTAGGAGAAAAATGCCGAAGAAGTGAATTTTGTACTACTTAATACTTTTTGTGGAGAAAATAATAAGGTAACTTATAGTCTAAACGAAATTTGAGATTAATTTTACGATTAATACTGGCATTAGCTGTGATTAAAAATGCTATTGGAAGAATTTGTTTACTTGTATGAATTCATGGGAAGTTTTTATTTATACGTAGTAATACCTACCCATGGCCTATCCAAACCTATCTGCAATTTACGTCATCAAAAAAAAGTGACTAGATTGTTTATTTGTAATTCGGTTTAAAGTTTGGAAAGTGACATATTTTATAGATGATTTACCTGCGCACATATTAGATGGAATAAAGAAAGACTACAATTTATTAAAACTGTAAAAATACGAGGTACGAGGTGACAGCTCTGTGTGAAACGTCATCATCTAGTAACCTTTTATTGATGACGTGGATTGCATATAGGTTTGGACGAAGTGTATATCTATGTAATATTTATTAGTTTCTTGAGTATCTTTTAGAACTTTGTCACGATAAATTTAATTTCAATTGCTAGTTACATTTAAGTACCTACAAATTTACATGTTATCGGAACCTATTTTTACGATTACGTATTACATACGTCGCGTCGAGTTATTCATTAAAGTAATTAATTTTCTACTAATATTATTAGTGTTTACGTCATTTTGTCGAAGTAGGGGTGTAATTTTATTACTCTATAAATTCGAACGTAATTCAACCAGGCATCTATGGCTGCCTCAAACTGTGTGAAGTCATGGTAACAAGATATACAAGAAACTACCTCCGCTCTCAAGATGTTCCTGTTGAATATTCAATTAAGTAGGTTTGTCCATCTAAATTTATTAGTATTAACGTTGTTTGTACTTAAACAGTCGAACCTGCATTTAAGTATGACTAAAAGCGTTATAGTAATTTTCGAAGGTAGTTATCTTATATCTATACCTATAAAATCTATGTGAAACTTCGGCGAACTCTAACTGAAACATTGAACACCTTAAAATATTTAAAATTTACAAAAAATAATATCGAATATTTAACGAATAGAAACACAAGAATTTTGTTAATTAATTAACTTTAACTAGATGTAGGTACTTTGAAATTGAATTTAGTTACCTAGATAAAAACAATAAATTATAAATAACGTTAGATAGCATTCGTTCAGACAAAATAAGAAAATAAACATGATTTAAGAAGGAATCGATAAAAGTGAAGTTTCGTGTTTGCACTTATTTCGTAATCCCTATTTGTTTTCAATTTGCATTTTATGTAAATATAATGAGACTATCGGTCCTATTATGTATCTAACAATAAGACATCAAATATAACATACACGTTATAAAACTCGAACGTTATATTATTAAAATCATTATATTATATGTTGTATCAAATTAAGTATTACCTACTTAATTATCACAAAATATTACTTTGTGCTTATATTATCTATTTCAATTTATCAAACTTATTTTCAATAGTTGCGTTGCGGTAAAGACTGATTAAAAAAAAATTAATTTGAAAAACATAATCTATAAAAGATATAATGTATCTACATACTAAATTTTAGGTTTTGGATATAATGCATAATCGGCCTGATAATTATTATCTTGAATGTTTTTAAAATCGTTGCTGTTGATTTTACTTTCTGTTAGAATACTGGGAAGTGAAATAGGAAATTAAAAGTCTGTTAACTCGTAATCGTATTCGTATGTCCAATTCATTTTGCTGATATTTAACAAAAAGCTTTATTGCTTAGTTGATAGTTGTCTACTACACAGAGTGACTAAACATTTGTAGGGAAAATGTAGTAAGTAAAATTGCTTTATGAAACCATCTCCCCTTATAGCAAATAACTGTCAAATAAGCAAGAACCGTTTTTTTTTGCTAAATGTCACCAAAATTTTAGTTACATACGGGTCCATTGTGTGGTTAGAAATATATTTTTCAATTTTTTTATTTACGATTTAATGCATTAAGCTCGATTGTTGATGACGAGTAAGAAAAATATGAAGTGATTGTTATGATAGTAGGTAAAAGTTAATCAAGGTGAAAATTACTGATTCTAAGCAAAATGGCGACTCAAGTGGTAACGCCATTATTTGTTAGAGGTACCTAAAGGCCGGCCGTTTAAATTTCACGTTATTAATAAAAGGTCATTAGATGATGATGTTTCATACGGTGGTGTCACCTCGCACCTCGTACTTTTACAGTACTAATAAACTGTAGTATTTTTTTGCTTTGTATGTGTACAGGAAAATCATCGGTAGAATACTTATGTTACTTTCCAAACTGTGCCTGTGTATTGAATTTCAAATATTTAGTGATTGTTTTCTTGATGACGTGCTCCGGAATACAACTTGAACGACCTATATATCTATTAGTGCAGCTGATGTTAATCAGACCATTCGTGTACTTTATTTGTATGACTTTTTTAAATACATAGGTATGTAAATATTAAAAAAAAAAATACAATTTCCAATTAAACGAAGTTGTTTTTTATAAAATTCAAGCCATAACAGCTTCATAAAACAAAATTTACTAATTAAATTTTTAACAATGATTTCTCAATTTAGGAGCAATAAATTATTATTCTTTTATCAATTTAAATAAATACATAAAAATGTAATCGAAGTCGACCAAGAACGAAATGTATACATTAGATTAGCTATCGCAATAAATGTGGTGCGTATTGATTGTTATTCGAATAAACTTCTATATGTTCTAGTTGTTTGTTTCTATCTGAACACAGGTGTTTCTTTAGATAACGTCATTTCGTAATAAGCTTAGTGTCCAGTTTTACTCCGCGCGTCTTGTGTAATTTATATAAAAAGTTTCATTATATATTTTTATGGTTGTTAAAAGGGTTGTTGGTTGTAAAAAAGGTGCATTACGAAATATGTAATAATTTGTTTACTTGCAGGTTCCTTTCGCCACGGAAAGCTGCTTTAAAACAATGGGTAAGTGATATTTTCTAATACGTATATTGATTTCTGTTTAAGTTTAAATTTTGTATTTAAAATTAAATAGTTAAACTCTAATTTAAAAAACAAGTTTTTCTGGCAAATTCCTGGTTATTAATAATATTGAATATTGTGAGCTCAATTTGTCAATAATTTAAAGATGAGATATTGGTAAATATGTATGTGTTATTTTTGTGGATTTTATTTTGAAAACATTTCGGTTTATTTACTATTTAAATCAAAATTATTCGGTTTCGGGTAAGTTATATTATATGGCAGAGTACGACGCTTTTCAGCTTGGACAGTTTTGACGAATTTTATTTTGGAGTAAAATATAGATTCAAAAAACGTTATTCTTTTGGATTTAGTTTACGAAATAAATAGTGTTACATTATATCTACATCACATTTATCTAAGCACCTATTTTATTTAAGTAAGATATAAAACGAAGAAATATTACAATGTGATAAAATACGATAGTTTTAACACGTTCTTGTAGGTAATACGTATTCATCAATGCAATGGGTCAAATCAATCAAACGTGTAGGTAGTTATCTGTATCTAAGAATACCAGAAGAGCTAATAAATAGGTCATTTGAAAATGTATTCAATTTGTACAGAAATGATTAGAAGGTTTTAGTAAAGGGCGGGTTTAAAGTAATTTAGTTGAATGCGGTTAAATTCAATTATTTATTACTATATAAATAATAAAATAATATAAATCTCAATGACAAAACTAAAAATTAAAACTTGACAAGAACAGTACACTAATAATTATTAGATACTAGTTTTTTTTTATCTCGTTGCCTGCTACAAGTTCATTGGTTTGCCGAAACACGCTTTCAGTTACTTGTTGAAATACGAATATAAAAAGACCAATAAGCACGTATTACACGCGCCAAGTTTAACAGAGGCTAAATACATAATTATATTGACCGACACTAAAAGTGCGAATTGATGTTGTTTCATTAGAAAAATGCTGATCGAATTTTAATCTACGAATTGTTATTGATGCTACATAGATATTTACGTATTTATTTTTCAATTCTCTTTGCTTTTCTACTTTAATAATTTTCTCCTCTTGACGTATATATACATATACCTCTTCATATTCTCCTATATGTATATTTTTTCATTAAAATAGTTGTGATTCCTCTGTAGTTATCTGTAGTGGTACCTAATGTATTACTTGGCAGTGGTAGGTAAAGTGAGGATTGCGCGCTTTTCATTTCATTGGTTGCAGAGGTTGCTGTGCAAAACTCATTTTTATCACTCAAAATCGAATAGTCATACTTTACAATAAATTGCCATTTTAGTTTGAAATTGTTGCTTTATTACATTCCGGACGAAAGTACTTCTTTGGAGGTTGTGTTATAGTTGTGTTTTATTTCATAAAAAAATATTACATAGAACATCGCAAAAGGCACATTTTAGTATATTAATATATGTTGTAGATTCAAATCCACGCCTGACAGATCCATAACCTAAACCATCGTTTAGGTTATGCCGAAGACTGAAACTTTTTTTAACAATGTAAACAGCCCTGCGTACTGCCACGTCCACTACTACAATTTTGCATAGTTAGTTAACAATAAGTGTACTTATGTATATTATCAAAGAACGCTTATGTATATCAGTGTCATCGAGCTCATTCAGCCGAGAAAGCGCCGTCTTAGCGCTCAAACAGCGGTTCAATTGAACAGCTGTTTATTTGCGCTTTTTTATTTTATTTTTATAGTTGACGTATGACATCAGTTGTACCACGTATTTATCACAATAGCTTAAGGTCCTTTAGCCGTAGTCAGCTATTATAACGTAACACTTACTTTCCGCTGTTTCAGCAATGAGCCCGGCTGAATACGCCCATTCTCTTTGAGGTTATATTATTATAGGTACTTATTTTTAAAGCTATATTTAGTTAATATGTAAAAATTTTGTTGAAATGGCGACGTTCACGAATAGACAACATTAAAATATTAATAGAATCGTTGTTGATATATGAAATTAATTTCTGAAGGAGGAGTTAAATTATGTAAATAAAGAAATAGTTGGCGAAAATTTAAAAATGTTAGTTAACTTTAATTTGGAGGTTAAATATAAAATTATAGTCGTTAGGAAAACAATACCTATACTTCGTCCAAACCTATATGCAATCCACGTCATCAGTAAAAGGTTACTAGATTATGACGTTTCACACAGTGCTGTCACCTCGTACCTCGTATTTTGACATTTCTAATAAATTGTAGTCTTTCTTTATACTATCTAATATGTGCGCAGGTAAATCATCTATAGAATATGTCACTTTTCAAACTTTAAACCGAATTACAAATAAACAATCTAGTAACTTTTTTTTTGATGACGTAAATTGCATATAGGTTTGGATAGGCCATAGGTACTTCGTAATTTGTTTTACTAGAAAGAATTATTATTTACCTTGTGCTGTTCCACTCTTGCTATTGGTTGTTATTTATGATATGATATTATTACTAGATTTCTATAGTTTCGATCAGCGCAGTCTAGTTTTTGCTAAAAAAATTAAATATTACATAAGTAGGTACTACATATCCATACCACTAAGAAATTGGTTGGTTACCAAATAAACAGTTTAAAGAAAATCTAAAGAAGTTTGTTGACACACCAATTAGTCAATTCTTTATAAATAAGATTTAACGGTTTATATAAGATTTAAGTCCCATAAACTACTTAAATAAGATATTCACAAATGAGCATTCGATTTTCAAATCGTTGACGGTAAGCGAACGCCGCGGCGCACCCCGTCGGATCCTTTTAGCCGCCACAATCTCTGTATTGGTTAATAATATGTTTAGTTTATAGCGAAACGTAGAATTGCTTCATACTATAAACTTAATAATGAACGTTACAAATAAGGATTCTAAACGATGAACAAACACGCGCTAAACGGTAATAAATTATTATGCTACACTGTTTCGAATATATTAATCTGAACATTGTAACATGGTAATATGTTAAAGCTGATCAAAGGTTCAGCACCAGCAACTACAAATATAATAAAGTTGAGAAGTTACAGTTGAAAGCACTTAATTCCTCGTTATTTTATAAACTTAACCTCGAAACTTATCTCGCCAGTTCAGTGATGTCAATTTTACAGGCGTAGTCAACTTTATAGTTTATTAACAGACGGTTGCACTAAAAACTAAATTAAACAAAGGATTAACTAATTCAAGATTAAAACGATTAATGATGACTTCCTATTGGTCAAAAACTTTTGTTACCATGATCATAACAACTTAATTTTATTATTAAATTTATAATTTATTTCTGTACCGGAATTCTGTACATCGTTATCGATAATTTTCGATGTCGTTAAGCCATTTATCGACAATTTTCGATAATTATCGATTGTTCTATTCTGTGCAAACATTTATCGACTTAGATCGATAATTTTGAGCGACGAATGTAGTTAGGGAAACTATAATTACGTTAACGTAACGATCGTTAAAAAGGGCCTCGATAAGATGTATCGATAATATTTTTGTCAATAAAGCGACATATTGTAGTTAAAAAGTTGCAAATTAATTATTGCAAACGTATTTCTGCGGCGATTGAAAGTGAAGTAAATAAGTAAAAGCTTAAACAAGTTTGGCGATCCAATATAAAAGAAAAAGATTTTTGGCTTTTGGGACATCTGTATGCTCGCGATAAACAAATCGAACGTTGATAGTGAAAGAAGGCGATTAAGGTCGTTTCAATAAGAAGTTGGGGTTTACTATTAAGGTCGTTTATTTAATTTTTCTATAATTAATGTTACATGTAATTTACGTACATTCTGAACAAAAATATTGTACTTAAAAAATACCGAGTTTCAGAGCCTGAAATGGATTAATTGTATTTACATTAATTTCAATGGGAAACAGTGTTTCGGTTCACGACCGATTCGCTTCGCGACCAGGGTCCAGAAACGGATTAAGTTCGTGAACCGAGGTACCACTGTATTTCTATTCTTTGACCTTCTTCCTTTTCTATTCATCAGAAATTATTAACAGTCATTTTGAGATTGATTGAAATCTTTATTGTTTATCCCTTTATTGCTTAAAAGCCCTTATTCTCATCTTAAAGACATATCTGTGTAAATTAATATTAAACTGATGCATTAATTTGGACACCTCATTTTAGGACACGCTGTATATTAAACGTTTAATTTTAATATTAGTCTTTACAGTCACATTAGTTTGCAGATTTGCATTTAAAAAGTAAAGTTTTCAAAAGTCACTTCTAGCGGATTTTTAAATGGGCGATCTTCTTTGCATTACGGTACGGATAAAATATGTATATTCGTGCAAGGAAATTGTGAAGGAAATGCGAGCAAATGAAACAAAACTAAGGAAATGAATTTATGCAAAGTAAATCTACATAATTTGGCTTATCTACTTAGGTTAAAAACTGCTAATACTGGAAGAGGTTTTAAATTTTGGACTTGTTTTCACAACGGCAAAGTTCGTATCATTGTCGCTTAAAGAAGACATTTAAATGTTAAACAAAGTAGGTAAATAATCTTTGTTTATTTTCGATTACCTACTAGAAGATAACTTAAAAGATCGATATTTAGATCCGGTTTTTCCGTCTTCAAATTGAAATTGATTGAAACTCGTCACGGAAACGCTTATTAAAATAATTACATTAAACTTCTCGATACCGGACACTCACGGGATCAAAAAATTGTTCCCTACTAACAATAAGAAATATCCGCCAATGGGAAATACTTTACACTCCTAAAAAACATATCTTAAAATGTTTTTCATTTGCAAAGCTAACCTCTGCATTAAATATGTTATTAGTATTTTAAAGAATCTGTTACATAGATAGATATTAAGTTTCTAAATTATTTTGATATCACCTGAATTATTGAAAATGCGTTTTTATTTTTTTTATTTTGCATAGTGAGTTACCTACATGTACAGGATTATTATAAATGATTCATCGAGTTTGGTAGTCTAACAACTTTTAAGCTATGGTGGCCTATAGGCACTCGTTTGTGTTAATCTTGTAACGAAATAGAACAAATATTTCACATTTTTAAATTCCCTCGTGCTACTGTTTTGTGACGGATCAGGTGGCAGCTCGAACTCGATTTAAAAAATCATGACTGTGCAGCAAAAGGTGTTGGCCGCCTAGATTCCACGACCTGACGCCGTGCGATTTTTTTCATTGAAGGCATGTTATAGACATTGTTTATGTCACCATTCCCAGCGACACTCGATGAGCTTCGGGATCGTATAACCGCTGCTTTGACTATCGTCGATACGGAAATGTTACGAGTGTAGAACGAACTAGATTACCGTTTAGAGGTGTGTAGTTTGACGAGAAGAGCACATGGCGAACATGTGTAGTGACCAAATGAAATTTGGAGAATTTTTATTTAGTTTCATGCAAAAATTATTATTTTACGTACAATGTTTTGAGAAATATAGTTTCCTAAAAACTGACGAATCATTTGTAATAACCCTGTGTATTGAATTACTGAAAACCTTTATTATACCGTTTATTCTATATTGAACATTGAAAATGTTGGATACCACTGTAGTGGAGTTAATTTTGTTATTATCAATTTTAATTTTTTATTTGATGCGAGATATTTTGTTAGTACAAGGGTTATTTCTCGAAATTTAATATTCGTTTGTAATGGTAGAGGTGTATTTCATACCGTTCTATAATACGTATTTAGGTGGGTTGTCGAGATAGCTATCGAATATTGGCTTTTGTCAGGCAAATAGCGTGCAATTTCAACATTACTTTGTAGCTCTTAAAGTAATTAATTGCTAAGTAATCTAACGTAAGAGGAATTGTTTTGTTTAAAATTACGTATGCATTAAAGTTGAGGTATAATCCAAAAAGTGATTTCTACGACATTTACATTAATTCTATTTAATTTACTCAATTTAATTTAATTTTTAAATGCATTTTATTTAATACACTAAAGTAGGTATGTATGCGTGAACTAAAATAGTTTTTTTTTTATTGCAAGTCGCTTCGATCAATTTATTACGAGTTATTTGATATAGCTTGTTATTTGATAAGCTTTTAAAATGTAGGCATGCGAATTCGTCGATGACCTTATTTAAAAAGTTTTAGATGTTACTATTGTGACAATTCCTGTTTTAGTAAATTTTTATAAAACGTTATATAATTATGTATTTTGTATTTTTGAAAATAGCATTTTAGAATGTTTATAATTTAGGTAGTTGTAAA
Source organism: Rhagophthalmus giganteus (assembly GCA_036326145.1). NCBI lineage: Eukaryota > Metazoa > Arthropoda > Insecta > Coleoptera > Rhagophthalmidae > Rhagophthalmus > Rhagophthalmus giganteus. The sequence continues at coordinate 51,086,506 of JARFJA010000001.1, forward strand.
ACTTTAATTGTAGTTAGTTATGTATTAAGTGAGCAGTAACGCTTTTAGAGTAAATAAAGTAAATATATACCTCATTTATATTTAAATAATATTATACAGTAATCTATTAACATTCGCGGGGATACGTTCTAGGAAACCCACGCGAATGTTGAGACTTATGAATGTTTTCCTGTGTAATAAATGGATTAACTTCTACGAAATGTTAATTATAGTGGATAAAACAATTGGAACGAAAAAATATGTTTATTAACCATTAATATATACTAAAGATATGTACGTAAATGCAGAGATTTAATTACAATATTAGATGAAGTTTACATGCTAGTATTTGGTGATTTGTGATTGTCTAGCAGAACAAATATGTTCTTTATAAATTTCATTATAAGGGTTGTGGCCTAGATTCCGCTTTTGAATTTAAGGCTCCTCACCAGTCGTTTTCTATTGCTTTCGCAACAAGTTGTTGGTGAAGTTTTAAAAGATCAATGTTTAATTTTAAAATTTTCATGTTATGATGTGTATTAATATTTTAATGACTAAACCAATTCAAAACACTATTAATTAATAACAAAATACCCGCGAATACCCAAGTTGCGTCCACACCAAACTTTTGCAATGTTTTCTCATTTGTAGGTTCGCGAATAGTTGAAACTCGCGAATGTTAAGGGATTACTGTAATAATCCTTATTTAAATACATATTAAGATTTGTGGTTTTTATGTAATATTCTAACAATTGAAATATTTACGTTTTGACGTTACACGTTTATCTCAGCTTTAAATCTACGTCCGTAAATGTTTTAGTTTTTAAAACTACTTATATTTGATTAGTGAGAAACCTACGCAGTAAAACATAAGTTAGAAATAGACACATATTGTTAAAAACGTTTAAAGAATTAATAAATAAATATTGCAATATCTACTTCAGTGTTATAGAAACGACATTTATTAAAGTCGGTCGCCGTAAAATTATTCATGTACCTACTGAAAAATAACTTGTTTTAAAACAAGTTAAATAAATTAAATCGACTCTTCTTTTAATAAGTTGGAAATGCAATTAAAAACGAATAATAAGAAAGATATTATCGGCATCCTCAACCGCTTCCACTAATTAGACTTATTTTAAGCTCCAAGATGGAAAACTAATTGAAATAAAAGTTAACGTAATTACATTTTAAGTCGTTATCTCGATTATAAAGGCAATTAAAAACGTAAATTGCGATATTCCTTTTGATAAACTTATCGTTATCGGTTTTGTAATATTATCCCAATTAAAAATATATTTGATATAACGATTTTTGTGTAGAGCATTAAGATCGAAGAGTTCAATAAATACATCATCGTGAGAAACGAAAGATTGTTAGAATCTTTCTTTATTTTGCAATGTGGGTGACGAATTAAAATTTAGTGCCAGATTTGGTAAAGCTTAAAAAATAGTATTAAGAAAAACCCTTGCTAAAGTATTTCGTGTTTTACTCGAGGGAATTTGTGTTACTCAAAGAAACTTAAGTTCTCCTCTAGAGAGAGATTACCGAATATCCCTTGACAGTGAAAAGTATTAGATTTGGATAAATCAGGTACCCGTATCGAATTCAAAAGACACCTAACTATGTCGTTAACGTCCAAAATATAATTTTTTTGGGTATGTCATAACAATAAATTATGGGTTAATAATTATGATAAAAGTCATTATTATTAGACCATTCGATAGCCCATCTTTTCTCCACAAACTTCAAAAGTTTCAACTATCTATTTTTATTTGATATTAAGATGTAATTTTTTAAGAAACCGCGTTTTAGTGGATTTTAAAGGTAGAAATTTAAAAATGCAGCGAAGAAACCCCATTCTATTCAAAATGACAAAGTTGAGATTAGTTTCTGCTAAACCGGAAGTTGCACGATCTTGAAAATATTATTACATTTATATTATATTTTAGAGAATACAAAGTCGTTTGAATGACATAATTAGAAAGTCATATACATAATGTTAATTGTTGCCACTTGAGTTGTCGAAACAATGCCTAGACTACATCAAAAAAGTTTAAAATAATTTTAATAACTTTATCAGCAATTATCCATCAATAGAAAGTTTTGGTATTGACTCTCAATTGCTAATTAATTTCTTTTAAAGTTTATTAATTTAATAGGTACCCATTCACTGGAAGCCTTTGTAAGAAAAAAAAGAATATGTAGTTAAGCATTGATTAAATAAAAGCTAATTAGATTAAAGTTTTCATAATAACAATATTAATTTGGTGGCATCATTTAGATCCATTAATTAATAATTTTTATAGCGAAATCAACGTAAAAGCTTTGTACATTAAAAATAAAATAGGATCTACACATCCTAATAGGTCTACTACACGTACACTCAAAAAAATATTGTACATAATATTAATGAACACCAGTTATTGATCTTTTGATCATTGATACAATGAAAAGTTCATTAATACTACTAATACACTGAAGAAAATAAATGCCTAATTATGCAATTAAAACGATCGTTGTATTTACGAATCATTTATAATGTTTTACCTAATAACTTTCTTCATACCTACAATGAAAATTTTTATCAAAATAACGAATTTTTCGTTACTTTTTAAGAGTTATCTAATATACGTTTGTAATGTACTCTTATCTAATGTACGTTAATGTACGTACATTGGACGCGTTACGTCGGATTTTTTTTTTGAGTGTAAATATAGGTAATACATAGGTAGTACTACATACCTACATTGATATTTTATAATATCAAGTACTTGATCTTATAGGCAGTGTAATAAATTTCCATTTTTATCTTATTGTTAGCTGAAAATTAATTATCACGTTGATAAAAAGGTCGTAATTTTTTATCTGTCCAACCCCGTTTTTCGGTAAATTAGCACATTCTGTAATATGTATAACCGCTTTGGCAAAACAGGTTTTAAATTAAATTTGTTACTCTCGCATTCGAATGATCTCTTTTAATCTTTTAACTTTTTTTTTAAATTAACGAAATTAGTGGATAATATCCTTTTATGTTCTTTTTTTTGTATTTACTTTTTAATATTTTACAAGTTAGAATAGTAATTTAAAAAAGTAGTTAAAGTTTATATTCAATTCGCGTTGTGATAGGTAATATAGTTTTATAGCAGCAATAAAATGTATAAAAATTTAGCATATAGAATAGTTGATATTTTCACCCTTGTTCTCATGAGTAGGTATATGCCTTTAAGTTACAGAAACTGCAATTTCGTTATGAATAGTTAAATATACATTACATGCTAATATTTAAATTTTTATTTGTTATTCTTTGTTTCGAAATTAGGAGGAGTAAATTAAAAATTACGCCTAAAAAATCCGATCAATGATTGGCTACTTGTGAGACGAGTTTATCAAATGTTCGGTAATTACTGTTGCATGTGCCACAGTTGATAGGTATAGATTTTGAATTGTTTTAAAATCATTTCATATACGGTGTGTCCCAAACTGAGTAGTAAGTATGGGTATTTTTCTTATTATAAAAGATAGCGATTTGGTTAAATGGACAATGTTGTGCAGTTTCGAGTGTTATAATTCAGATTCAGTTTAAAAAAATTAAAATTACGAGCAATTTAGAAGTTATTCCAAAAAATTGAAAATTGCGATTTTGTAAAAAGACAAATATATTTGTAATTATTATAAAAGACATGAAAAAATATTTAATATAAAAGTTGCTTGATTTGATGCTGTAAACTTAAAATTGAAGTCAAAATAAAATTCAAGATGGTGGTTTCCGAGATATTGATACAAATTTTCTTTTTTAGTTTAACTATAAGATCGATAAAAAATGTAGGACATATTATGATACATACATACATTGTTTGGTAATTCACATATCTATTGGTTGCTTTAAATATCGCTCGTTTTATTTAATTATCGAGTACTTACGTATTTTGATTCGGAAGAAATGTACATATGTATGTATGTATACTTTTAACATCACCCTTTATATAATATTATTTTCTTTTTAGTAAAGGTTTTTATAATTGACATCTATTTCTTACAGTCTTACATATATATTTATAGTGAGAATAACTTATCAATATAATGTCGTTAGAACTTGATATTTCGTTGAATAATTTAATGAACAAATCGATATTTTTCACGCCTACTATACAAAAATGTTACCGTACTTTTATTTGTCTTTCATTTTCAACGTTCACTAGTAATGTCTGGAGGATAGACGAAAAAGGTTAGCTAAATTACAGAAATCTTAGAAGTATCTTCGCAAAATTGAAATCCGAAAAATTAAAATATATTTAAGTAACGAAATTTATAAAATGTAATAAAACGTAGGTATATAATAATTGAAAATATTAGTATCCATCTTTATTAGTGAAATTTTGAAACTGCAAATGTTCTTTGAGATATATGTGCTCAGCACAAAGAAACATAAATTGCGGCCGCGCGGTAGTAGATAAGCTTTTTACTGGAATACTAAATGCGCTAAAATGTGAACATAAAGTGGAAATGTGTTTTATTTGGAATGTAACCTACGTAGTATGTTATTTCGTTTACTTTATTTCTTTTAAGTATCATTTCGCTTATAGGTTTTCCAACTCAAAAGACTTTTGTAAATTTATACTCGATTATAAAAATATACTTGATCGCAGTTATCGCCTGCTTATTTTGGAAATTATTAAAATTCTATAGGTTTCTCAATATTTGTCGAGAATTAATTTAAACACGTATTTAAAAGGTATCGATTTTGCTTCTAAAAATAAAGCCATATACATTGATTAAAAACACCTTCTTTAGTTTCAAGAATTCTCAAGCCGTTTATAATCATATCTTAAAATTGTTGTTTATTTCCAGTTTTATTAATTTTGAGTGGTCTCACAAAGTGCTCAAAAAGTGTTAGGTGCCAAATCTTGGGGGCCACAAAATGAGATCCCACGACCAATCAATTTATGTACATATTTCAATAATTGTATACAAACTTGGAGCTATCAATAGAATTCGAATTTGATAGTTTGAAAATTAGGAGTCGCTTATTTTGTTTTCTAACTTGTCGCTTGTTTTGCCTTTTTTGTCCCTAAGTTTAAAACTAAAGTTAATCTTTTTTTCACAACAATATATGTATGAAGATTTCTGACTGAACCTATTAAAAAAAATTTTAAATATACATTAATAATGCACATGTTTAAAGTTAAAAGTTTCAGTTCATTGTAAAATTACTATTTCCTATTAGATTCTTAATTTCAAATTCATAAATCACTAAAATGTAACTTCCATCAGATATGATATCGATTATACTTACTAAAGTTAGACTAACCAGAATTATTAATTCGTTTGCTACAGAATTTATTTACGAAGTTTCAGTTTTATAAATGAACTTTAGATAGATATTACATCAATTTATTATGAAATTAATAAAAGAGGTTATTTCTAATTTGATAAAATTAGTATTCTCTAATAATGCACATGAATATAATATTGTAAGATATCCAGCCTTTAAATTATACGGGGCCGGTCAAAAAGATGTTACCACTCATATTGTATCGGTATGTTTTTTAAATTTTATGTAGAAATAAATTTTCCAAAATCGCGTCGCCATATTTAGTCTGCGATGAAATTAAAAAAAAATAACCATATGAGTGGTAACATATTTTTGACTGACCCTGTATTATAGTAGTAAAAGTTTAAAAATAATATTAAATTCCAATGTAGCACATTGATAAGCACATAGCTTAACGGAAAACTTTTTTAGAAAAAATACATAAGTTAAAAACAAAATTTCGATTTTTAAAAATTGACGATAATTTTTTTAATCATTTTCCTACTACGTACTATATGTAAATTAGTAAAATATGTACATAATCTAATTTCATGTTAGGTTCCGACCGACCGATCGTAAAGCAATCTGGACGTAAGTCAGATTAGTTTAGGTAAATCAGACACTATTGGAAATCAGAAATTGGTTTACTATTTACAAAAATAAAAAAATATTGCGAAAAAGATATCAAATATTGTATAAAACCTAAAAAATATTCGTAGTCGTAAGTCGACGACTATCTGTATGAGCTAAGTATAAAAAGAAAATATCATTTAAAATTTTTTTGAATCGGTGAAGTAAATATAAATTAAAAAAAATATTCTGTTAAATTTCAAAGATAAATTTAGTAGTTTGCATTGATTTTGCTTTTTCGTTTCGGGTGTGGCGTTATTTTAATGATTAAAAATATTATATTATCTACTCTTTATTAATAAAATAAAAATTGTCTTACAAGTTTTCTTTGAATAATACTATAGATATTATACATATATGTATGTACTACGTATATGATTAATATATTTCCGTACGTAAGCCTGTATATGTAACCTGACAAAATACTTCTTGTGATTAGATGACGCAATATATATGTGTCAACAAGCAAACTTCTGAATGTTGTATGTCTTACAAGTTTCAACTTCATAAAATATTAGTTTAGTAAACAGGCGTTGAATGAGCTATTTTCTCTCATAAGTTATACATCTAATATATTATCGAAACATAAATTTGAAAACACACTTCCATATTAGGGATATTATTGTTATACCTACACATCTTATTTATGTAAGTAATGTTGGTATGTACCTAAATGCTTGAACTTCTATAAAAATTCTAATGATGCAAATATAATAATTTTGTTATAACCATATTTAGAGATTCAACATTTAAGATTAGTAGTATAAATTTCATAATATAAACCTTTGTAAATAATGTTTTATTTACAAAATTTTAGTAATTCACTTATAAAAGATAAACTGGTTAATCACTAAATTAAACTTAAAAATAAATTGTGGGAAACTTTAAAAGCATGCACTTTTACATTAGTAGCGTAAAATATACTACATCAATTCGAATAATATGAAAGAAAGCATAATCCAATATAAGCAACAAGTTACTTTAACATAAGTAGGTATTTATGTGTCGTTGGCTAGCTTCCATTTTATAAAAGGAAAACAATATTTAGGGGAAAACGCGGTTATATTATTTATATTATATATATTTGAAACGTTTTATTTTTCACATAAATTGTGTAGGAAATAGAAGGGTAGTAAAAATATTGAAGGGTATAGGGCAGGTCGGAAATCGACCTGAAGCATGTCAAGATGTTAAATTGTAAATAAGTTCGTACGGTAGGTAATATGAAAATGAAAAAATAACTCATTCAAGTGCGTTCAGTTTAAACAACGTTTCGTAAGTATCTACTACATATATATTTACTTATATATTAAACCGGATGTGTTCGATCAACTACTAAATGTATTGTATTTAGGTAAATACCTACCTATTTGTTTTATTTGGTTCCTATGTGTATTCCATATATATTTGACCGTAGTGTAAGCGTACCTTTAACATTTAGTAGTCTATTTTGTGGAAAATACCTTCTTATATTTTTTAAACGAAACGTCATACCTGCATATGTTTAAATTTTGAATAAGTGCCTACCTTCGAAGTTATATTTAATTCTGACATTATTGGCAATCCTAAATCGTTTCATTTCAACCGATTTCTCAAATTTTAAAAAGCACCGTTCATGCATGGAGTTTAAAAAGAAATTTTGTGTTTTAAGTCCTGTTTGAAAATTAAGATTTAAAAATCCTAATTAGATAGGTATCTAAATAATACTACGTGTGTACAATTTTAAGTAAGTACATGGTTTTAAAATATTTTCTTGTTTAGAAGCATTTAATCCCCACTATTGTCGATATAATCCACATTCCATTATCAGACGCTTTTATAGATTTCACTAGTTGAAAACTTCTCATACTGTTACTGTACTGAATGCTCAAACAAAGTTCGAATAAAGTTTTATTCGATAGTTAATCGTGTTATTATAAAGCGTTATATCGCAAAACTTGATAATATGTACATAGGCAGATTTAGCCGATTATGATACTGATTGTTGATAATGCATATAAAGTTATTGTAATTACATACCTACTAATAATCACATTGAATATAATTCAAGCTGCATTTTTACCCTGAATTTTAGATTAGCTGTCTAACCGTATTTTACCCGTTTATCAAGGATGGCACTTAACGATTAAACGGTGATAAAAACGTAATGGAATTATAATTCAAATTTTCTTGACAAATTAATACTGACTGTAAGTTATTTATTGGGGTTGTAATCAACTATTGTAATGAATTTTATTTGATTAACTTTTAATATTATTGGGGATAGTGAGAAAATGAGACAATAATATTATTAAATAAAGAATATTCTTTATTTACAATGTGGACGCTTTTTAAATATTTCACATATTTCGTATCCATCAGTCATTTATAAAATTTTGATAATAAATAATAATAAATGATTAGGTACTAAACTAAGAATATGCTCAAATAACAAGTACATAAACGGAAATTCATATAGATAGTAATACAGAGTTTGTTACTGCCTATTTTATCTACTTATAATTTTTTATAATCGAAGTGGCCAGTGACGATAGTAATTTAGGTAAAAGAATCGTTTTTAATATTCTCTATAACAATGTAATAATTTTCAAAATGCTCAATAATTGTTTTAATTATAGCTTAATATTATAATTGCTTATTTCTAATGGTTATGTTTAAATTTAACATAGTAACTACTACGACAAACTTGTCGTAAAACTTATAAAATAAGTATTTATTTAGTCTATTGCACGTGAATTGACCCCTGCGTTATAGCGACTGTGGGTATGGGTTAATACGAAAAAAACGAGCCAAAGTACAACTGTAATGGTAAAACAGTCGCATCCTATTTGTCAAAGTAATTTTTGCGAAAAAGCTAGAAAATTATTGCATGGCGAAAATTGTATGCAAATTACTAAAACCAATCAAAAAAGACATAGTTCCATAGTTTTTTATCCTTGTCTAAATCATGTCTCTAATTACGATATGAATGTTTAAACTCTGTCGTTGCTAAGTTCATACACTGATGACGTACGGGTCAAATCTCGTACAATCGATCAATTAAATTATTAAAGATAGATAGGCAAGGATGCTATTGATCGATGTATAATAAGCTCGATTGTAATTGAGAATATATGTATATTTTAATATCGTTAAATATTTGATACCAAAAAAAATCTTACAAACCTCTCAGAACTTTATCAATTTGAAGAAACACGATCGAATTGCAATGAAGAAATCCAAAATTTTACATTTGTATTACAATAACGATACCTTAAATATACGAATTTTTTAGGTGTTTCTTTCTTTATTGCTGATTTCAATAAGCAGTAACTATGCATATAAACCTAATTCTGAGACATAATCGTTTAGTAGAAATTAACGGAGTAGATAGATTGATACTATGTTTAAATTAGTCAAGGAGACGCATAAAACGGAAGGAGATATGATTATAATTAATTACGAAACACTCCCTTTAACATAGAGAATAGTATTAAGAATTGAGAAGTGCCTATGTAGGTAGGTAAATAAGAAGGCACGTCAATTATAAGTAATAATATATAAAAATAATCCGAAAAACACAAATACGTCAATTTTATAATACGTTCATACAAGTAATAATAATAACAATCTTTGTTACAGTTATAATGAAGAAGTTTTTTATTGTTAAAATTTAAGTAAATAGCATTTTAAAACCTAATAAATATTGTTAACGTTGTATAGTATACGTGTTTAGAAATGTGCTTGCAAAATTCAGTGGTTATAGTACTGACAGCTTTATAGTCCATATTTTCTTTGAAGGTCTACTCTACGAACTGTTGAGAGGATTGCTTTATTTATGTACTATTCCTACATTACGCATTTTCAGAAAACGCCAAAAGCATAGATACATAATAATATATTTTCGTTATAAACCAAAGTATTATAATAGTAAACGGAAAAAAACGTCGATCACGTGCAGCGTTACTTAAATAAATTGACACTACAGAGGTCGCTTATTTCACTTTAAAAGTTTTAAAAGTTTTATATGATTATTTCGCTATTTCAGATTTGACAAAAGTTTTAAAGTTTGCAACTCACCCTCGTTCTTCCTAACAACAAAGCGTCCATTTCTCCATCTGGATTTGATTGAGCACCGCTCACTGTAGCAATCACGGGTTTTGATCCGCCGCCGATATCAGTTGCCATATTATATCATAATTTTATTCTCTACATTATTATTAAATCCAGTTTAATGTTTAGTATCGCGATAAATTTTACTTTTATAGGTACACAATTCGTGTTTTAATAATTATATTTTAAACTTTATTTGTTCAAATCTTACTTATTTTAACAATTAGCTTTACGTCTAACAACTATTGACTATTGACGAAGGGACTAATATGGGCCCAAAGTCGAAGTTTATAAATGACATTAGTATTGGAAAGTTATATTAGTTTCATTTTTCGTTTACAAACTTGATGTAGAAGAAATATTGTATCAAAAGTTAAAATGAAGTTCGATTCTTTTGCAGCCCTCTTAAAATATAAATTCTTTTCTTGATAAATTGGAATGTCGATTACAAAATATTTGGCACGAAAGTTTGTTTTATTTGGTCTTACAAAATGAGTGTGGACCCAGCAGTTGCTAACATACTTTTAATTGAGCACATCGATATTTCTAAATCTAATTATAAATAGTTAACATTTAACAGGAATTAGTAACACGTCATATATGTAAATAATCGATTCTATAAACATCTAACATTAATAATTTTATCAAAAATACTAGCTTCTATAATTTGGTATAACTTTTAATTCATCTCCTGATATGTTACAAATAGAACTATTCACATTTATTTAGTTAACTGCATATTTAACTCTATTGAACATTTAATAATTAAATTTAAGACGACTCTTCTCGAACAAATTTTTATATTACACGAGACACGTGATATTTATATTTCGATGACATTAAAAAACGATAATTTATTATTTTAATGTAATAAGACATAAGATATTTTGTTTATGATCATGTTATTACGGAGTCTTATTAAAATTCGGGTTTAGGCTAATTTGAATTTTAAATTGAACACGACATATTTTAGTTGCCAGTTTAACTGAAGAACGTGCTTTGTTAGCATGTGACTGAGTGAAAGCTCAGGAGCAAATGTTTTCAGTGGCCGATGTTTTCAGCATCTGTAACTAACATTTTCAGTTCATGTCGCAGCGCCCCAAGCGCATAAATGCGAAACCAAGCGCGATATTGATTTCTAACGGAGATGTGTATTTTTTGTTTTTATTAATTTGTTTAAACATTGTAATTTTATTACTTACGTATTTCTTTTCATTTAAAGTATTTAAGCAATCGACTATGTGTTGTGAGATGAAATCTTAAGAACGAAAATATCCACGGTGTTTATGTAAAAAATAGTTTACACAGTCTATTAAGTTTAGACTAAGGGTTGATTTTGTAATAAATCTGTTATTTTTGAAGGTCTGTTAAGAAATTAACAATCCAGTCACAATCGAGATTTTCATACGTTTTCATAACAATAACATGTTAACAGGGCGTTCAAATTAACGAGATTTTTACAGAAAAGACTCCTAAATTTATAAGGATTATTAATAGCTACGATATTAATATAATACAGGCTTTAACAATGACAGACGATTTAATTTTCGTATAGTTCTTCTAACGTATTTACCGTTAAATTTTAAAGAACAAATCTTGTTTGAATAATAACTGAAATGATAATTTGAAAATTATTTTACGGTATTTTAATATCTGCCAATATTAAAATCTTTTTAAGTTTTAAATTTTACGTAAATTATAATTGCAAGGAATCTATTCATTTTGTTGAGGGTGCTGCAAAGCAGTTTTCTGAAAGCTCGTGCTCTGTGAGTTACTGGTTTGTATTCTAGATACACGGTTCTGTGCTTTGCTTTACCAACATATCGAAAGCTCCTCTAGTTTCAACCTTGTAAGTTGCGGAGTATTCAATACAGATTGTGCTGTGAAATGTGAAGTGGGCGTATGTATTAGAGTGTAGATTTGAAAATTAATGAAACCATATAGTTTTTGTAGACTAATAAATCATTTTTACGTCACAGTAATTTTGAAATCGTGTTTTAGATTAAGGTATCCTTATTTTGTTAAAATATATAAATACTCGGTATTTCATAAGTTTATTCATCTAATTAATAATATCGGTTCTTCTAACGTGTGTGTATTAAGTAAAATTTCGTTTTCACGAAAACCGTTTTGTAATTGCCTGAAAGGGATATAATTAACTCGTCAATAACTATATGTCAAAGAAACACCTTGTGAAAATTTTGGCGAACAGGAATGATTTGGAAGTGTAGGTTCACGGCTTTAATTAATTTGTCAATGTTGCATAACTGCTTGCTGTACAATTATTATTATCGAGGGCCCCCTTTTTTAGCTAAACAAAAAGACATTTAAATATTTAAGTACGTAAAGGTCACTGAAATTTTATTCCGTTGCACGTCATCAATAAAACGGTACTAGATGATGACGTTTCATATAGTGGAGTAACTGCGTACCTCGTATTTTTACAGTATAGTTGAATTAATGGGACCGCGCGCTTTCGTCATCAATGACGTTTACTTCGCAAGTCATAATGCCAATTGTGAGACCAATTGTAATTGTGTTAGACAATTAAAAGAATTTTTTTTTGTGTTAAAACATTTTAAATGTCTCTTCTTTGTGAAGATAACAAAAACGTACCTTTGTCAACTTGCCTTCAGGCGTAGCGCCACCTACTACGTATTTATTAAGTAAACGTTTATACGTTTTATTGATGACGTGCATCGGAATCAAATTTAAATGACCTTTATATTATTTATTTTAATTTTATTTAATTAGTGTTTTATTATTTTAATTAAAATTAGTGTCGTTAAAGTGCCCCGAAATGATATTTTCAATTAACGATTGGTGTGTCGAATCGATTAAAGTAAGATAATTTTTTGTAGTACCTACTTACTTCAGTTAATTGGATTATTCAAAGAAAAATTACCTTATTATGTGTTTTTATGCGAAATAATAAAATAACGCCTGTAACGTCCTCAAAATTAATTATTTTCCAGCTTAAGCTGTCTAATATTTAATGCCGGCGAATAAATTAAAATTAAAGTAACTTGTAGGAGATCTTGTTGTGCATGTTATACACGTGATAGTAGAATTTAATTTAAAATCTTTAGAAAGAATAAGAATTCCATTAAAGCTTAACGCAACAAATCGTGCAGAAATAAAGTACGGTTTGGTCGAATTGTATGGAACTCATTTGGGGAATTTATTTCGGAGAAAAGAAAATGTAATGCCGAATGTAGTCTATACGTTCTAAAAAGAATAAGTATCTATAACTTGTTAAAATTTTTGTAGCATCGTATAAAAAACGATATTCACACTTCGCGCAATATTTTAATAGGTAATGAAATAAAAATTTTGGGAGTGCTCGTTCATATATCAAATATTCTGTGAACGTCTAAAATTGAATCGTGCAAAGTAAACCGATTCGCTGTACCTATCCCGGTTTATTGGAATTCTTATGGGATAAATTATCTTGCTAGTTTTTTATGTGCAGTTATAAAGTAACGCTTAGACCGTATATCTATTTAAATACTAATACAGTTTCTTGAAATAGTGGGTGTCGGAAAAGTCCTTCAGTTTTAGTTGGCCGTGGAAAGATAAAGGCACGTCTTGCTTTAAGTAATTTTATTACTATTGCTATGACGAGAAATAATTTATGACATTGTGATTTCCACAGCCAACCAAGACTGAAATACTATTTGGACGCCCGTTAGATTATTTTCATAAAGATAAGGATTATTTAACATAAAGTAGATACAGGCAAGAACCGTTAATTTTAATAAAATAAGGTACTTACTTTACTTTCATGTAAATGTATAGATAAGCTCATATACCGGGTGGCCACGAGACCCGGGCCAAGCTTATAACTCCTATGTTTATGAACCGATTGTTTTTAAATTTGAAATATAGGTACAATAAGACATAATTTCCAATTTATTGACGTGTAGAGTTAAAGTGGTCGACTACCCGATTCGACAGAAGTGACATCAAATTTGATTTTTCAAATGGAGTACTCTAAATATTTTATTATTTTTGAAATCTACGGACTAAATTCTATCTGATTACGTTACCAAGTTTTCGTTTTTCTCAAAAATTTCAAAATTTCAAAATTTTTAATTTTATTTTTCAACACAGTGACTGTGGTACAATTGTTATATCTCGGCTCTGTTATCCGCCCAAATAATAATTTTTTATAGTAAGTTACTATTAAGTATTTTGAGTGCTCATAAATTTTAAAAATCTGGTTTTTAATAAAAAAATCAAGTTTTTTTAATGGAAAGTGAATGAGCCACCCGCATTATTCGATAGAAAATTTTATTGCGGCTACAACGATATGCGACATGTCTAGTTTTATTTCTATTCAATACTAAAATAATTGAAAAATGCAGTCAAACTCGGTTATAATAAGATTGACGGGACCGCCACTTTTTGCTCGTTATGATCTAAAGTCGTTGTAACCGGGAAAGAAAAATTGCAGCTGAAAGCACATAAAATGCTCGTAATCTGTACAACCGTAGGTAGATATTCTTCATTGTCTATCTGGAATGTATTTGTGGTTTTAATTATTTGAAGTACAAACACAGCAGGCTTGGAAATTAAAAAAATAAAGTCCTAAAATAACATACCTACAGTCCATTTGAAAATTCAAATTTGGTGTCACTTCCGTCGAAATCGGAAGTCGACTATTTTTACAATAAATTGGATATTATGTCTTATATGCATGTTCCAAATTTCAAAACAATCGGTTTATTAACATATGGTAGAAATAAGTTTGGCCCGAGTCTCGTGGCCATCCGGTATATAACACTCAGTAACTGCAGAGGCATTGGCAAGGACGTTGTAATATAAATTGCGTCACCTTTGCAATTTCGATTATTTAAGAGAGTTAACGTTAGGTGGAGCTTTACGAAAATTTAGGACGACGAAAATTTCTGAAATCTTTTTAAATTAATTGATGGGAAAAATATGGGGTCAAGTTGGATTACCTACATTTAAATATCTAACTAATTTGTTTTAAACGCAAATATGTTCTAAAAAAATCGGTTATATTAATAGGTCACTAAAATTAAAAAATACTTGAATTTTTTAAGTGTTCTCCTAATTAGGGAAATTTTATTTCCTAATGATGTTATGTATGGCTTTGATTTAACCATTATTGACAATAAAAATCTTATTAGTTTACACGCTATTAAGTAACTGTGTATAAAAAATCAAGTTGGAATTACAGTTTTAGTGAATAGATTAATTGAATCGTTAATGAGTAAATTCGCTCTGTAAAATTTGGGTTGATGGGCGTGTAAAAATTAATGTTTCTGGCATTAAAAGATTAAAATTCGTTTTATACTTAATATACAGATACTATACATATTATATACCTATATTATATATAACAGTATATTGTTTAATGATACTTTAATATGGTTGAATTATTACTTATTATCAACAAGTATATTACATAGTTCGGTTAATTAACAGGCATGTAAACTCGATAGCTGGTCAATGCGTACAGATTTATTAAACCTAATATGGAATTTAACACATTATTTATGAACAAAAGTGATTGTTATTCGGTGGATAATTTATTATTATTCACCGGTAATATACCCAGGCGGTACACTGACGTTATAATGTCGTCAACTATTGGCCATTTGGGGCCCAATGGGGACGTCGTAAATGACGTATATATGACGTCAATATGACGGGTTAGTGTCACAGCCCAACGACGTCAAATTATGACCAATCTAGTACGTTACTTGAGACGTCTAATTTCCTTAAATGGGACGTCGATTTGACATCCCATTGACGTAATCCCAAGGCATTAATGACGCATCTAAAGATGAAAAAAATACAAATGCATTCAATATAATTATTATTTTATTACAAAAATGAAGGTAGAAACAAAGAACCTAAATCTAAGAAATTAAACGAAGTATGTTAATATATCAAAGAATGAACACAAAATTATTTGGATTTACCTACTTAATAACCAAATATCGATATTATTATTATATACGAGTAATACAATAATATGTTTAAGATAAGATGTAAGTGGTAAATATAATACAAGATATACAGTGTGTCCACGAGTTCTGGGATACTTTGATAAAGCCTTAACTAAGCACAATAGAGAAAAATTATTTTAGATAAAAGCTTGCTGGTTGTAAGAGTCGCACAATGTAAAATTTCACACCAACAAAAGACATCTAAATAAATTAATAATGAAATGGGGGGTCACTCACGCCACAAAGATAACCTAGTCACCTAAAGGTTAAAACATATAGAAATAAGTAGAATTTGTCTGTTCCTTGTAAAGCCATGATTTGTATAATTATTGTAAAAAATATTTCTTCCAGTTTTTTAATTATTTAAAATTATTCGTTTTAACTTTAGGTGGCGATAGGCTGATTAATTCTTCACTTACCGTTAAGAAATTATATCAAAATTTACAACGTAGAACTCACTGCAAAGTAAAACCACTAACCTAACAAAATCGCTGGTAGGAAACCAAAGCATGATCAGTATATACAGTGGCGTGACACTTTAAAGGAACTAGTACTAGTCGTTGACGTACACAATTAGAATAAATAACTGGATGAGACTTTACTTACTTGTTTAGTTGTATACTACTGTATTTATAATGTATAGAACTATTACTATTAATCGCATAGACGCGATAGTGCGTAATTCCAAAATAGATCTATATATTTTTTTAGTTAAAATTTTGGATTAAAACATAAACATGTTAGAAAAAATTACGAATATTTTACGCTTTAAATTAACGCTTCAAAACGTCTTTATCTTCACTTTTCCAGTAAGGATTCAGGACTTTGGAACGACCAAAAAAAGACGTCTCAACGACGTTCTTTAATGACGTCAAATGTTCGGCGTGAAAATGTCGTCGTGCGTACCTCACTTATTGGGTCCACGACGTCGCCGACGAATAATTACCAATAGTTGACGACATTATGACGGCAGTGTGCCGCCTGGGTATTCTCTTACAATTGTCTAATACAATTTATTTAAAATGTTTTTATTACGCAGGAGTATATTATAATACGTAAATCTCTTTTTTTTTTATTCTTTAAAAGTGCTCTTCTTATCGACCAGTATGGTGTGTTGTACATTTTTAGCATACGCCGCATGTGCTACCTATAAAGTATAAATGGATTAAAGAAAATTCTTCGACAAAATAAACCTTGGCATATGCCTTTGCTTTCTCGGGAAAAACAATTGAAATAGCTTTTCAGTTATTACTACGTTAAGACCGCTACATTGCGAACACTATAAATCTACGCTTATTAATTTAACAAGTTCATTACTGTAACTAGTAAAGTGAACTTGCAGTTATTCAACCTTGATTTTTTATTAACAAAGTAACATGTTCTTATTGCAGTTCTAACTTTTGCGTTATATTTTTATAATTTTCCAGATATAAAAACGATTTAGTTAAAAAGATATTCGCCGTAATTTTTTGATATTGCCGTAATATATCCACCACTTTTCGTGGTTTCTGTATAGGTATGTATAAAATGAGAAAGTTGGTTAAATAGGCAGTTACTATTCAAGCAATGCGTACATTTATAGATCTGTTTCTCACAAAGCCTTTATTCTCAGAAACTTGGTTCATTTTTTTAAGAACAAAGTCCTCATTTTCTGTCATTTAAATGTCAGATAATTAAATCTAAATTAAATTAGATAAATAATATAGGTACCTACTGTAGTATGTGCTTAAATAATAGGAGTAATAATTTTAATATCTAATAATAATTGTTAGAATGAATATAAAAAATAATATCGAAAAAATTACTGTATAATTTAAATATTTTACTATTACAACAAGATAATCAGTAATTAACACGTAATTTATGTAGGATACAAGATATTATTTTTTACATATAAACTTGATCACTGTCAGCCTGCCCTGGCAGCGCCACCTGCAACGTTTTTAACTTCTATTTTAGTTTTTCAATTTATTACTTAATTATTTTCGTTATTAAAGCTGTATTTTCTTAACTTCTATTCAGCAAACGCCTATACGAAATATTTATCATTGTATTGTCTCAAATAAGAATTTTATTGGAGTGTTTAATTTGAAAATAAAAAAAAAGTATAAATAAATTAGAAACAATGAAAAAAATATTGCATAGATTTTAGTTTATTTAGTTTTGTTCTCCATGGCAATGAATTATTTCAGTACATCAAAGGGATCTTGATTATAGTACTAGACATGATGACAAATTTGACAAATAAAATATTCAGTTCAAACGATAAGGAATTACTTGGCGAAATTTACAAAATCTTGTTTACAACTCGTCGGAAAGAGTGCTTTTTCTATTTACGACGTGTTTTTGATCTGGAAGCCTCGACAAAAATCTTACGCTTAGAATTGAAAAAAAAATCACTTTTCTTAGGTATCTCGTAGAAATAGCTATTTCGTATACCTATGCATACTATGTTGAATAACAATAATCCAGTACGTATAAAATTGATAAATTTTTATTTAATTATAAGCTGATTATCAAATTATGTGTTGTTAAGGGACGCACTTGTAATTGCGATGGTATTCATTACTGCACTATTTTTTCTAAAATAACAGGTAAATTTTTTTAACAGATGACACATGCCATCGTCGGAAAGTTCTAGTGAAACACTTTCCAATGACGTACTAATATATCTGCTAACATACATATGTAAATGTATGACACCACAGGAGGTCAAAGTTCATATGAGCGATTTTCTTATGAAAATCACTTTAAGTTCACCCTAATATCTCATTGGGAACTGTTTTCAACATTTGCCGTGAGATTCTCATGAAAATTAAATGCCATTAAAAAAAATAATTTGCAAAACTCGTCAATATCTATTTTCGGCTGAAAATGTTTCTAGCCGGTCTAGAGCAAAAATTCAAATATGTGCGAAAGACAAACGATCGATGAATGAAATGATATCACACTTGACCAGCTAACATCTTAAAATAAAATCTCAAAAGAGTTCGAACGGATTAGGGAATTTCCGTTAAACTTTTTATCATTCAAGAGTAAATGTTAGCAGTTAAATTCGGTAAATAAAACCTAAATAAAGTTTACCCCAACAACTAATAATGAAGATTCTTGTGATTTTTATAGAAAATGACTCATATTAGCTTTGGCTTCCTGTGACGATTTATAACATATTCATATTAATAGCTATATTAACTATACCTGCATATATATCGTTGGAAAGCTCTTAACTAGAGCTTTCTAATAATGCATAATTTATGGCGTTTACTGTGTCATCTGTTAAACACGTTTACCTTCAATCAAATTTAAACATTATATTTTGTTTTGATTGTGATTTTTTCAAAATGTAATAAATTGTATCAAATTTGAATTTCCACGTAACAAGTATTTTAAGCAACAGTTGCCCTAGATTGTAAGTAGGTATAGTCAAAACATAAATAAAAATTTCGGCGGACGTCTATTTGTCTAGACTTTAGGTTTCCTTTCCTTTGGGTTTTCCTTTTGTTAATAGACACTTGAATCGTCGAGTATAAAACAAGGATTAGAAATTTATAAGTAGTTCTCAGGCACCTATTTAATTATTTTGTTTAACAAAACAACCTCTCTCTTAATAACGTATTGAAAACTCTAAAAATGTCATTTATCTTTGTTTTTGATAAATAAACTCCGTCATATTCTACATATAGATACTAAAACTTCAAATCGTATTCCGTTATAGCAATTCTTATTAATCGTTAAATTTGAAATGAAAACATCGCCAACATAAAAGTAAGTAAAAATTAGGTTTATGAATAAGGGCGAGTTATTAGATGAAAATTAATTAAAGATGCATTCTGTACTTTATTATACAGCATGTTTATTTGAAAAATTCAATTACAAAAACGATTCTCTGTAATTTAAGAAATTTACGAAAAGGTATTTAAGTACATAGGTAATGTGATTGAAGTCAGCGATGGACTACAATCATAATTAAATAATTTATACGTATATACCTAGCTAATTATTCTATATTTTTTTATATTTCTTAAAAAGATAATCGTATTAGAGATACAAATATTCATAGGTATTTGAAGAGCGCGAAGCTGTACAGGGTGTCTAGGAAATTGTAGAAAATTTCTCGGGAGCGTATAAATCACGTCAAAATAGTTACACAAGTTCCTCCAAATTCTTACGACGCTGCCCTGTTCAGGTATTCACTCTCAAAGTTCTTTAAGTACCTACCTAACATTTTTATTTTTCGTTGAAATTTAATAATTTTTGGTATATCTACGTAATAAGGTCAGAGGTGTACTACCCCTAACCTTTCTAACCTCAAAACATTTTAGAGGTTTAAATTTTTAAGGACTTTTCGGATTTCCAGACATTTTAGGATAAAAAAGGTATTAGAATGTAAGGAATTTCGATAAGATAATCTGTATTCGAGAAAGTCACACTTAAATTAATAAGATACAGAGTTTCCCAGATAATTATTTTCTCTGATAAAGGAAGAATGACTTTAAAATCCGCGTTAATGTGATATTAATCATGTAAGAGACATTTTTCCGAAATTGCAACTAACGCAGACCTTAGAAACTTTCATTAATAAGATATCCAAAACAAAAATGATTCACATATCCTAACAATAACCTTTCGAATTAACCGACTGAACTTGTCGCACAGGCTTATCCAAATCTATATGATGTTCACGTCATCAATACAAGGTTACTAGATGATGGCGTTTCACTCAGTGCTGTCACCTCGTACCTCGTATTTTGACAGTTCTAATAAATTGTAGTCTTTCTTTATGTCATCTAATATGTGTGCAATTAAATCATCTATAGAATATGTCACTTTTCAAGCTTTAAACCGAATTACAAATGAACAATCTAGTAACTTTTTGTTGACGACGTGAACATCATATAGGTTTGGATAAGCTATAGCTATTTATTTACAATGGCCAACGTTCCCGTAAAACGTAAGTACCTGAATTAATTTTTCAATTAGAAATTTGATTTGATTTTTGATTATATAAGTACATACCTATATTTCTGCATGCGAGAGTTGTTGTTGAACAACGAAGATTGGTTCTACAAGCACAGTTATTGTTTAAAATTAAACGTTATGGCACTAAAACATATCTAAACATACTTAATTGGAAAAATGGTTTTCCCGGAAAATTGTCAGACGTAGTTGGATTTAATCTACCGGAAAGGAAATGCTAATGAAAATACTGCTACACGCAGTTTGCTATTTACTCGTGGTGTATGTTTGTTTTATTAAAATTATTTATGGATACAAGTAAATTTTAAACGCTAAATATTCTTTACGAAAAATAGATGTTTGCAAATATGCTTAATTATCTAGCGTATAAAAGGGACACGAGCTTTTAAGTTTCGTAATACGAAACAAACGAAAGAGGAACAACTGTTATAGTTAATAAATTATGTACCTAATTAAAACTTTTCGCTGATTAAAATTGTGATGCGAATAATATACTTTCGAATTATGTATATCATGATATTATCAACGTGTATGTACCATATAGGTACTTATTGTTAGCGTATGTACACATACACAACTTTAATAACTATAATCAATCATCAACAATAACCTAAATCATATCTTACTTAAATATAGATAGTATTACTTACCGTTGGCTTAAGAATATTCTAACCTATTGAAAATTTGAAAATTTACCCTCGTTTACTAAAATTTGTCACCTGTCACTTAAGCTGCATGGATCTTGTTACGAAAGTTATTTTTCACTGTCACTAGACTATACCTACATTATTAAAAATTGTATTAAACGAGTTAAAAAATATTGAATTTTATTAAGAAATTGCGCTTCAACAGTATAGCTGTAAAAATCCGTTAACGTGATTTATTGAAGATAGAACTCTTAATGTTATTTCTTATCTTAAATATAATAACAAAGTCTTGCAGAATAATCACATATTTCTTCGGTAGTAGGTATACGAGTAAGTTATCTTGGTGTAAACTACGTTTTGTTGGACAATTCGAATCGAGAATATTCCAATATCCATTTGCAAAGTTCAATCTATTTGCTACTTATTTATGGGATTGGTTGTTCGATCGATTCTATAAGTTTCAATTTGTCCGATAGAGAATAAATTACGTTGTGAACAATAAATGTTAGCGCATTTAGGACATTTCAAGTGCAACAATAAATACTAAACAATAATATGTAAAATTTAAAAAAATGGTTTTTATCATAAAAAAAAAGATTTAATGGGTGCTATATGTAAATTTATTTAAATATTTATTTCTACACGTAATGCAGATACTTCCGAATTTTATTAGTTACCTATTTAATTTATTTTGTTTAATTGCAGAAATAAAATTGAATATCCTTTGTTTATATTTGCCCGTTAAACTGTTTAGTTAAAGTTTAAAATTAATGTTCAAAACAATGTTGTAATCAAAATCTCGCGTTGTAATCAAAAGCTGTTGTATCGTGTTACATTTATTGATTGAAAATATTTCAATTAGGTACATCTAGGTGTATTTCAATTGCATTTCAAGGTTATAAGTTATAATACATAAAACGCAAGAAACATTCTATTTTGACTATTTCTAAAGAATTTTGTGAATAGCATTCATTTAGAAAAATGTCATCAATCACATTGGAATATATAATCGAAGATATACAAAAATAATGTAGATAAATTCCAAAAAGTTAGAAGCGTGACAGACAATTAATCAAATAAATGCCGGAACTCCCAGGATTTGTAAAACACCTATTCTATGAAAATAATTTATAGTTGTCTAAACATTTTTATATTTTTAATGAAAACAGTGGCAAATATTTATAATGTCTTGTATCTGCCCACATAGACTATTAATTCAAAATTTGAATAGAAATCGATAAAAAGGAATTTATTTACTCTACTTTAACCTATTTTCTCGCTCAGTTTATAAAAGAACACGTAATTGTTATTATTTAGTAACCGAAAAGTTTTTTGTTTTCGTTTTTGTGCTTTGATGGCCAGAAAACTGGATAAAACCGAACAACTATAAAAGTAAGGATTTTCTAGACAAATCCTTCTAAAGATGTTGTTTGATACTGTTGATCAAATAACTTTTGGACGCATGTTAGATAGGTATATAAAATAACAATCTGGTTGGTTGTTAAAGAAAACCATTTATTAATCGGTTTTTATTTAAATATCTATAATACATTAATTTATTCAGCGAAAACGTAAATAAATTTAAATTTTGTTATTACGTAAATTTTTAAATACAACACACTTTACGGTAATCCGAATATTTCACAATTCGCAAAATCTCGTAGTCTGAACATCCGTAAACTTCTCGTCCGTCTACTCGTAAGATATATGCACCTACCGGACGTTCGTGTAAATAATGCAATTGCACAATATTGCAGTGCTGCCTATTTCACTTTTGTTTTGCTGTTTATCTTGTAAATGTGCTTTAGATTACTATCTAATCCGAATCTTTGCTGTAATGTTAAATTATATTACACATTTTTATTATAAAGACCAGTAAAAATATCGAATATAGTAAACCCAACGAAGTATAAGGTAAGTTGTAGAAAGAATATGTACCTAATAACAATAAAATAAGCTGGGTAATGTAAAATAATGACTTACGTTTCTTTTTAAATATAGCGGGCGTTCAAAAAGTTTTTCAGTCTTGGTTGGCCGTGGAAAGATAAAGGCATGTCCTGGTTTAAGTAGTTTTATTACTATGACATGGCAAGAAATAATTTATGACACGAGTTTAAGCTAAGCAAGTCTTTATCTTTCCGTAGCCAATCAAAATTGAAAGACTTTTGGACGCCAGTTCAATATTTGACCGCGTCTACATTATATAAAATAATGCTTTTGTACGAACAAGGCATTTGCTTGTTTTAAAATTAAACGCGGTTTTAATATCCGCCTATTTTTTATTTTTATGTCGATGTTTTAATGCACTCGTACCTACTTAATTTCTATTTAAAACAAATTTTGTTAAACGCGCAATAAAATGGAAATTTATTGACTCATTACGGAATAGCATATACAGTCCAATGTTCATAAACTTTTTTGTACAACACCTTTGTGTATTTGTATCAACTTCTAATCCTCTGAGGGTAATATAAAATACCTGAGAACGGTATAAAGTACGATCTATTTTTATTTATACACTCTAGAAAATTGGAATTTTATCACCTACAGCATTAACAATGGGAAAATGCCTAAAATGGTCTATTTATATAGGGAGAATCTCAGGATTTAGGGCCTCAAAATAAGAAAAAACATTTCTTATAATCATTGCATGTCCAGAAATGCTTCGTTAAAGACTTGATAATATCGACGGCGTTTTGGTAGAAGAGCGTAACCCATTTTGTGAAAATGAGTTATTCTGATTATTTTATGCATCTAAGGCAAATACATTATCTGTTAAAATCTGGTAACAATATTTCGATTTTTTCCACCGAATCGATTTGTATTTCGGTAAACGTATCTGCTTATAGCTACGCGACGACACAAAATGTGCGCTCCCGTAAAATTTACCTTTTATGGACTACGCCCTTCTGCCAAAACTGCGTCGATACTATAAAATTCCGATGTGTTAAAAAGTTCTAATAAAAAAACGAAATGGGAGTTGCTGATTTAAACATTTTAACGAAGAGTAATGATTGAAAAAGTATTTTTTTTTTAATTTTAGATAGAAAATCGCTACCTACCGAAATTCATAATTTTTTTTTCCAAATTTGAGAAAATAAATAAAAATTTAATTTTTGACGGGGTATTACTTTTTTAACTATGCGTTTCCGGACATACCATCAAAGAAAATGTATTTTTTATTTTGAGATTCAGAGATTTTGTTTTCAGTTTTTACGTTTGGCCAATTAATCCTGAAACAGCCTGTATATTCTTCATGTCAAGAATTGGAATGAAGTTAATAAATATGAAAATTATTTCTTGCCGACAAAAATATTGGATTTTGTACGAAACACGAGAAAATTTAGGACTAGAAAACTAATTTTAATAAATAATTGTATTGTTTTTTTATAGTAAGTGAAGGCGTATTAAAAACGTTTTCTTTTAATTAATAAAATGTTGAAGCTAACTCTTATTGACGTTCAGTGATGGTGCTAGACTTCAAGAGATGCTTGATTTCCAACAAGTATGAACTTTAACTATCTACAAATGAAACACATACATACCTTTATTTGTATTATTTTATGCAAAAGTACTAACGTAGGTATCGCGTTTTTAAATTAAAGTAGAGCATTAACATAATAACCACCACAATTATTTAATTATCATAAGTGCGGGTGCCTAATTGCCCTCTTTTAAGTTTAATTAAATCCGTTCAGATTTCAAGTGCAAAATATCAAGTTTTTCGGAATACTTCAACTTTTCAGTTGTAAGTGGTAGTTACACACAAAAACTTTAGTCGCCTTTTTACACATATTTAATACATACGAGCTAACGCTAGAAACCGCACTCGGAGAGTCTGCAAATTACTTGTGCTGTTTAGCACACTTATTTATTGATTTTTATTTTAGGTCCTTGTAATTCGAGGAAGAGCAATAATAAATATCTAGGTTTGTGAAAACAGCAATATTAATATCCGTGTTTATATGAGCTGAAAGCGGTCGACGAGGAATGTCTTACAATAGTGTAAGTAATAGCGTGCTGGTTTACAATTCCTACAACTGCTCTGCTTGAATATAATACGTACGTACATACAGGTACATAATTTGAATAGTATTGTTTTTCTATTAGTTAGGTAATTGAGCTCTCGTTTGGCTGCTCACGCGAGACCATTTAAAACGATCTTAAAAACCTTTAATGATGCTTGATGCATTATTTATATTCAAAAAGCTTTAAAAATGATTGATACACGAACCAAAACCAATAAAAGTATAATATAATAATACTGATATACAGGGCATTTCAAAACTCAAAAATGAAAAGGTACATACTGCACACTAAAGTAAACAAAAAAGTTTCAGACAACATGCGGGATTGTGAGAAATAAATGGATATACAGAGTGTAACTAAGATAACTCGAAAGCTCTTAAGGTGTGAAAAGGGAGTGTATGACATGACCGTTAAACAAAATGATAAACGTCTTATATGTTTATCGAATTTTAACAATTTTGTGTGTTTCATTTTTGTGTTTAAAGAATCTAATTATTCTGAATTGGAAAACTTTACGCTACTGTGAGCAATAGCAGTATGATAATTATCAGCTGCTTAAATTTGCACTAATCTACCCTACAATAAAATAAATTAAACCTGCCGATGCCATGTTATCGACACTAATAATTAATATTTCCGTCTCGTATATGTAGGTACGTTTTGCTTACTTCTAAACTATATCGATACTGGTTTTACCTTGAAAATGAGTCATTTGTGAACTTTATTACTATGAATTTAATTTAAATTGAATAAGAAAGAACATGGTCGTACTTAAAATTTGAAATGCAATTTTCTCGGAAGTAAATAAAGTACGTTGTTGTGTTAATAAGTAATTGATCAAATCCGTCCTTTCCAGATTGATGTTTTATACGATACGGTTACGAAAGACTGTTTTAAAAGTTTCACTCTACAGAGATCAAATAATTTGGTACCCTAAAAAGGTGTATCCAATTAGATTATATGCTAATTAAATAGGCTGCGCTACTCACACGAAATTCATCTATTTAGTATTATTTTGTAACGAGATTAAATTAAACAAGAGAACATTTTCCAGATGAATAATAATAATAAAATTAGAGATTTACTAAATAGAACAAGCATCTATTTTCAAGCATCTTTATTAACAAGAAATTAAACTAAAATTCAAATATTAAATATTGAGTAAGTACGTAATTAAAAACTAAAATTTAAGAAA
This sequence comes from Rhagophthalmus giganteus, assembly GCA_036326145.1. Classification (NCBI taxonomy): domain Eukaryota; kingdom Metazoa; phylum Arthropoda; class Insecta; order Coleoptera; family Rhagophthalmidae; genus Rhagophthalmus; species Rhagophthalmus giganteus. The sequence goes on from JARFJA010000001.1 coordinate 51,113,350, forward strand.
CTTTATTTAACTTACTTAAAAGTGTAAGTTAATAATAAATAATTTTCAATAATTTTAAAATTGATTATAATGTTTATGTTGTTTTTATAATTTAATTATGTTGTGAATGTATTTGATAGAATTTTAATGATTTTCGTGTATCTTTTAGCACACATTTTTACATAATAGTTATTATACAACAATATTAGTTATTGATAAACTAACGTGAACAAAAATCGATCAAATTCGTTATTAGTGTAAATAATTACTTGAAGGGTTATCACGAAGAAATTGTCATAAATCTTATGTAAACATGTAAATATGTACCTATCTATATTAGTTTTATTTCAAGACCATTCGATGATGAAGAAAATAAATTGCCGGTCGTAGATTGTTTTAAAGTTTAAAATTGTTTTTTTATTAAACAAATAGGCACTTACTTGTAGATTTAGCCAAATTAATACTTTTTAGCTCCACAAAATAATTAATATTTTATTAAACAGTTCTCATTTCAATGTTTATCATAAACAAATATAACTAACTATAAGTAGGTACTAACGTGTTTCAAATATAAAAAAATGGAAATGAAAATGTGCAATAATATGGTACAATATTAATATAGGTAAAACGTTTTTTATATCGAATGATTATTACTTTACTAAAAGCTCCTAAAAAAGTGCCATGTTAAGGTAAGTAACAGTATACAAAAATTGATTATGAATAAATTGTACTTTTTACTATTTATTATATTTGATTAACGCGATTTTGATATGCTTACGTATGCGATAACATCAAGGGATTAATTAGCCGCGTTAATCAACGGATACCTACCTGTATTTATTTATCATTAAACATTTTGAAAATCAAACAGAAAATAATTAAGGTGTTTCTGAGATCTTTTGAAATTGACATAAACTAATGCAAACTGTAAAATGTAGGTGAGTAAATATGTAGATATGCATTAACAAATAAAAATACACCTGCGGGTATTCTGAAATGTCGATTCTTAAAAATACAATACGAAAATACGGAGCGCGGAAATTTTTTAAAAACTATATTTTCCACGTGCCGTCGGTGACTATTGTCGGTAATAGAATGTTGTAAAGTAAATTTTGCCCGATGGTTCTGCTCAGAATTCGAAGTTCAAAAGAAATTGATTCCGAAGAAAATCAAATAAGTAGGTACACATAGATACGTAATTGCAAACGGCATAAGTTTATTTGATAAATCAGGAGCTTTTGAAATTGGTATGATCAAAGTTTGAATTTTTATTTTAGTTTACATTTAAAAGGTATTTTTAATGAACTTCGGAGAACAAAATCAAACAATTTCAAATTAAGATTCAATTTTAGAATAAAAATGCAAATCTTAATGAATTTGCATTGGGAATTTATGTTTTCCTTATAATAATATTTACATCTTACACAATATTATTGGGATTTCTTTTTTTTTCTTTAACGAGACGCCATCAAAACAGCGTTCTTCGTTGTTCGATATACAAGGTGGCCCACCAAAAACGAAACAAACGTGTCTTGGGGACAAATAAATAATTTTTTCGAAAAATATTTGAACACGTCGATTACGCATTAACAAAGGAGACCTATTACCCTATTTTCGTTTACCTAACTTCAACGCCTAAGTGAAAGTTGATCTCGCCCCAAAAAATTTGAAATGATAAGGGGTGCTAAAAAATTTCGTTTGAAAGTACGATAATTCAATTTGCGGTATCTTTTAAATTTTTAAATTCTGATCGTTAATTCTTGAGTAATGATTCTAAACAAACTGTGTGCCTATAATTGAATACAGACGGAAAACGAAACAGCGTTTTGAGCGATATCAGCTTTAAAAAAAAAACGCTTGAACACGACGCCGTCGATTTAATTAGCATGGTGGATATATGTCGGTAGCCTATTTCCGTTTACTTAACTTTAACTCCAACGTGAGGGTTGACGTCACGCCAAAAATTTTAAAGAGTAACTAGTGCCAAAAGAGATGTCATTTGAAAGTACAGTATCTAAATTGGCTCAAGATTAGTGTACACATTTTCTTGTACATTTTACATAGCATTACAAAATTTTACATATTTTTATGACAACGGAAACACTATTCTAAAGGATATTTGGTGGACTTTTGAATGACGCACATCTTACTATTTGAAATTTTTGGGGTAACCTCAAGCCTCATTTTGGGCTTGAAGTTATGTCAAATGAAAATAAACTACTAATATATCCCTGTTGTAAATAAAATCGACATGTTCCAGCGTTTTTTTTTGAAAAACTAATTTATGTCGGCCCCTCAAAATACCTACGTCTGCTTCCTTTTCGGTGGTTCACCTTGTATATTTAAATTAGTTAAGTTTAATTAGTTTTTTTTTGTGTTAGTAGCACACCTCGAAAGGCACCAGGAACCGCCGTTAGGCATTACTTCTAGTGCCCTCCGGGACATCCATGCCTACCAGGGGGATATTTCACCACCCGTACCGGGATTCGAACCCAGGACCCGTCAGGCGAGAGGTTAGTCTCCTAACCACTAAGTTGAATTAATGTTTACGTTAATGTGGTATTTAAGTTCAGGTTTAAATGAAGTTGTTTAAGGTACCTACACATTATTCAAGATAGGTTCCCATACACGTCATTAGTAAAACCTTGTATTTTTACATTACTAATAAATTGGAGTCTTTCTTTACCATGTCGTATGTGTGCAGGTAAATTATCGGTGGAATATGTCACGTTATATATACAATTATATACTTTAGTAAATACTTTGTGTTGATGACGTACAGTGGAATCTATCGTGAATAACGTATATCTAGGTATAAGATTTAAAGAAATGAATTAATAATAAATTGAATGAAGTAACGGTACATTTTCTAATTTAGCTTTCTCTTAACTATTTAACTTGCTGTTGATAAAGAATTCATTTATATTTCATGGCAAATTAGGGAGAAAAGAATTTATTTCTGTTACGGCGCGGCGGCGTCTGTAAGTTATAACCTAAATGAAGTTGAACTTTGTTAAATTATTACATAATAAATAGATACCTACCTACCTACCTACCTAATAATTATCCAATACCGTTAAAAAAATATATTTTTAATTAATGTAATTTACCGGTTTAATATTAAATATTTCTTAAAAAAAACGGATTATATTATTTTTACATTAAATTTGAAGGAGCTTGTTTTTAATACCATACGAAATCGTATCACATTAACCAACACAAACAATAACGTACCTACTTTTAAATCTTTTTATTTTACTACCTGAGTACTCTTCAAATAATTCAATTTTCTGCATTCACGAGTATACATATTTTTTCTTTAAAAATCTATTAAACTTTAAAAAGAACGTTTTAGTTGCTACTCGAAATTAATTGAAATGTAAATTAGTTTAATAGTATAATATAACTAAAATAATAATTACCTAACTAAAAGGATTTTGTAGATATAAAAGTTTGCTTAAAAATATTCAAATTTACAATAATTAGTTATGATCTTTATTTATTTAATTTATTATTAACATTATTATAGGTATAATGTTTGTTTGTTTAATAGGTAGGTACTTTACAGAGTTTAAAAAAAGACGGAACGTTTTCACGCAAGTTGGTGAATTCTCCTTTTCTAATTATTTAAAATTATTACAAATACAGTAGGCTCTCGCTAATCCGACACATATCAGATCAGGTAGTGCCGGATTACTGGAAAATTACTACTATAAACTACTGTAGTTAAAACAATTAAATACTGTAAATGTCACCCGCAAAATAAAATCTATACCGAGATTATCTGCTATAACTAAAATACAATGCCGTTAATAATAATCAGGTCAATTGAACAGAGATAAAACCAATATTTTTGTTACATTGTTATATCTATAGTTTCTAACAGTATCTTTACGTCGACGTATAGATTTTGTTTGTACAAAACAAATTATTAAATTATCTACTTTTAATAATAAAAGATATTAACTAAAAATAATAATTTAATTTTTCAATTAACTAATTTTTCTCTTAAAAAAATCAAAGAGCACGTTCGGTTCCGATGCGATTAATATCATTTTTAAGGGTTGTTAATCACAGGTCACGCTAAGCAATTTAATTTGAAAAACAGAACTCTTGAATTTGATGGTAATCGCATCGAAATCGGTCGTGGTATTTAATTAAAATGTCGACACTACTATGCAAATAAAGAATCAGTTACGTTGTTGTTGTAAATGTGGAAATATTTTATAAAATTGAACGCAAAAATTAATTACGTAAGTACAAAACGCGTTTCCTATAGACTTAATTTGACAAATATTAGAAATACAACGTATAATTTGCACAACGTCAATGTCAATAATTACTACACAAAAAGTACAAAAAAAATTGATTTCGTTACAAATATTTGCGTTATTTTAAATTAGTTTACAAGATGATAATTTCAAGTTGAATATTTTACCTAATATGTTTAGAATATTTGAAATTTCACCATTTATCTACTTTTCAAATATTGCAGAGGTTGCTGTGTGCAGAGGGGCTTGTGTCTAAGCCCTATAAACTAATTTTGGTTTAAGCGTCAATATTATTTCGAATATTTATTGCTTAATTTCTTCGAATTCGAAGCTGGAATTATTTTATTTTCGTGAAATTTCTAGGCTAAAACCGGTTACAGTGGTGCGTAGTTTCGAGAAACGAGGCACGAATTGTTAATTTTAGCTGAGATTTGAGGCATTTTATTAGGGTCGTCTCTTTAATGATCGAAATATTAGACTTTAACTGTTTATTACTCTTTACTTTTCATACGCATTAACTAGATAATTCCTTAATTCTAAAGATTATAGTTAGGTAGATTACCTATATACTTTGCTTGTTGTGTAAAATACGTAGGAATTTATGTACCTACCTATAGCAATACTGATATCTGCAATATCAAGGAGCGATATGTTGCCGATATTTGCGCTATGTGGTAAGGTTTCGACTTTGTTGTTTATCAAGAAGTTCACGTAGAGATTAATATTATGTACTTTAAACCACTGCAAGCGTCGATAAAAGGCATTCGGTTTCTAACCCTCCGAATAAACGGACTTCACGTACTACTTCATAAGTAGTTTATTATATTTTTTAGTTTCTTCTATTATTGCGTATCTATCAATTACTGATATCTAACTGAAAAAATGGGCTATATTAACATCGGGGGAGAGCAACCGATTACTACCATAATAATTTAATAAATAGAGTTTAAATTTGCAATATAATGTTTCCGAAAAACATACCTTTACGCTTTATTTCAAGATTATTTAGAGACGTTGTAAAACTGCCATTAAACGGCGTAGTGCTTGTTTTATGTATTATAATACTAGTATCGGAAGGTTGTGAGGATATTTTACAAGCATAACAATATATGGAAGGAAGCAAAAGGTCGCGTGTAAGAAGAATTTTTTAAATCTCGTTAACTTTTCGAAGAGCGTTATTGGATTATTCTCTAGTGCCGTTACAGGATTTAATACAAACTTTAAATATGTTTACGTTAGCTAGATTTACAATATTTTCAGGCGAGCAAATAGTTGATTTTCTTTCCATTTAATAATTTAAAAGTAATTTCACAATTTTACATTTAAATCGCTGCTGTCATATCGGTTTACACTTAAAATTGATTTGTTAAAACGCAAATTAAACTGGACGAATTCTAGTACATGGTAAAGCAGTAAAAAAATAATTTATTGTATTTTTTAAGCGACATTTTATTAGTAGTATTCGATTAGGTACTCGTCTTACAATTATGTAGTTTCACAAGTTGGTGAAACTTATTTAACGCAAACGAATGTGGTTTTCAATAGATTTTGACCTCACGTAATAAATGAAATGTGACAGTTGCGATCGGATATAAATCGATTAACGACCATCTAGAACAGCACTTGTCGGATATCTGATAAAACCACTGGATATCACAAGACTATTGATGGAAATGGAATATCGAGATTGTTGACGATTCTATGCATTGATTTTAGTAGGTAATTATTTAAGAATGACTTAAGAATGTTTTTTTTTTTTTGAAATGGTCGAGCAATTAGGCTGGACCTCTATTGTGGTGGATTGGTCCTGAAATGATTAATCCCTGATGATAAGTGGTAATTTTTAAAGGATAAACATTTTAATTCTTACTATTAGAAACTCGATGAAACAAGATTTACGAAAATCTATTCAGTATATTAACTGGGCTCCGAGGTAAAAACTTTACTGCACTGGACTAATACCTATAGGCATACTTTGATAAAACAGAGTAAACAAAATTTGAATACGGCGATGACTTATTGTTAATTAAATTTAAGTTTCGGTACAACCTTTACATATATTTTCATTAAACTGGGCATGAAAAGTACAGGTCATTAAAATTTTATTAGTACGATGCACGTTATCGATAAAAAATTACTGAATTGTATAAGTATTAGTAATACAATTTGTACGTTTAGAAAGTGACATATTCTATCGATGATTTACATGCACACATGCATATTACATGGCCAAAAAAGACTACAATTTATTAATAGTCATTTTTTATTGATGACGATGATCGGAATAACATTTGAATGGCCTTCAGCTGATTAATATTAGAAATATCATAAATCAAATTAAAGATTGTAGATATCTAACAATTTGAAATGTAAAACATGCATATCTGCTAAATTAAAAAGAGAGGAAAATTTATCATACCTACTATTCAAATTAGAATATACGTCATTCAAAGTTGTTATTAATATTGCGAGCATGTACGCGTTTTTAATAGATAGAATAAAAACGACGCCGTCGGGGTCGATTTGAGTCGAGCACGACAATAAATTATTATATTATTAATATTTCATTAAAGGCGTTGATATGTTTTGTTGAATGGTTAGGTATTTAAATCTTTCTAATAACATAATTAAATTTTTAATAATTACTTACAATTGATATTAACTTATTAATAATTAATTAATATACATACATATTCTACTTTAATTTCAGTTGGTATGTTTATGTTGTAAAATGATATTAATCAATACAAGTTCAATATTTTAAGGGCTAGTTGTATTAGGTTTCGATAAATTACGAATTAAATTACGCGCCTATTATAATAAATTCGAATTTTATTTTTTACCGTTTGCGTTTATAATGGTATAGATTGCGTACATATTGTAACAATCTGTCGCAGTGAATAAACGAAGTAATTTATTACATAGTAACTAAAACGTACCCATGTAAAATCGTGCGCAGCGGAAAACGTGCCGCGGCTACCTAAAGATGAAGAATATTATGTGTTATGATGAAAATTGACGTAGAGAGCACACTAGAATTTATTGGTTTAAGTAAGATTTTATCATAACAGTTAAAAATACTTGATACTATCTGAATGATAAATGTTTATTAAGTGCCAATGCAGGATGAATCACAACAGGTGGATCAATCTTTGGCAATATACCTACCGGAGAAACTTTTCTGAGTAAAACAGTTTATGCGAAACCATGTCATAATCTGCATAGTTTTAACGGAACTACAAAAAGTCAAAGTTTTCGTAAACCAACATCTAAATACTTATAAATAGCAACCTGTGAAAATTAATGCAAAATTAGGCAAGGTTATACAAAATAAAATTAAATAATTTCATCGATTTCGGACGATAACACATTCGAAATAAAAATTGAAATTTTCAACAACATTGTAGTAGGTATTAATATAATATTATAATACATAAACATAATATTATAATAACATTTATTTCATTAAGTATAGTAAATTGTTTTCATTTGTATATTCAAACACTTCTATTGTTTTTATAGGTGTTGTGTCAGTTTCTATTTTAAGTACGAATTAAACTTAAATTAACAAAACTCGTATTACTTTTCATTCACTGTTTCTAGTATTTATAGTTTTATCGTAAAAAAAATATTGCGAATGCTGTTTCTCCAGGTGCCTCTCTTCGAACCTTTGACTTTCTCGTCTAAAAAGGAAAACATTGGGAAAAAGATCTACGTGTCCTTTTTATAATAAAACTATGAAGTAATATAAAAGTAATAGTATTGCAATAATTGATGTATATCCATTTTTAGCTTATTTACGAAGATTAGCGTAATTCGTTAATAATACCCAACATTTTGATTTGATTTGTGTTTTAGTGTTAAACAGTAGTGTTGGTATGTTTCCCTAGCTGCGGTATTACGCAGAGATTTGCCGCTGCGGTTAGGCCAGCCGCGTTTTTCACGCAGACATGAGTGAGATGCGGCAGTGCGGAATACCGCACCTAGATAAACGCGTGCATCGAGTCACGTTGTATGTACCTATGGCCTATCCAAACCTATATGCAATTCACGTCATCAACAAAAAGTTACTAGATTGTTTCTTTGTAATTCGGTTTAAAGTTTGGAAAGTGACATATTCTATAGATGATTTACCTGCGCACATATTAGATGGTATAAAGAAAGACTACAACTTATTAGAACTGTCAAAATACAAGGTACGAAGCGACAGCACTGTGTGAAACGTCATCATCTAGTAACCCTTTTATTGATGACGTGCATTGCGTATAGGTTTGGACGAAGTATAGTCAGTGCGGGAAAACGCAGCGGAAAATCGCTGCGTAATACCGCAGCTAGGGAAACGTAGGTACCTTATAACAATATTCTGGTCACGTTTAGTAATTGAATGAATAATCACCTATATAGAGTTCTGTATGGTTAATAAATATATATTTTAAGGTTTAAAAAGTAAAAAATATACGGTTTTAACGGTGAGCTAAGCCGAGCCATCACAAAATTTAATAAATTAAGTAGTAGGTACCTACCAATAGACAATATTAAATATATATGGCATCTGCAAATTAAAAAATTCGTTATAGTTAATAATAGAATCGTATCTAATTTACCAAAGAGATGGGACAAAAGCGTTTCAACAGTGCGTACTTTCATTTCCGGATCGTCTACAACTAACACAAGCCGACAGTATTTTCTACATTTATAAAAGGAAATGTAGAGAAAAAGTAATGACGAAAACATAGTTTTATCATTATTAGATGTAAATAAACCGTCATTTAAGCTACTTAATTGTTGTAAACGTTAAGTAATTAAAGACAATAAATTAATGTACTTACGTCCAACTGCACCGCTTAAGTTTAAAATTTAAGTGTAATTTAACTGCCTAATTTTCCTCGAATACCATTGTGTTTCCATAGATAATTTATATTTAAGTTACACTTAAATTTTAAGCTTAAGCGGTGCAGTTGGGCATTTTTCTATTATTATCGATTTCAATAATCAAAAATTATATTTTAAAATAGGACAATAGTTGCGTTTGTTGAACATTAACCCAATTTATTGAGCGGTTCTTAATTGTCCGTAATACGATTGAGCGGCCTGTAATTTAGGGGTCCCTAATTCAGCGAACCTCGATCCAGTACTTTTCGATCAGGAGTTTCAGGAAAGGCGGAGTTGAGTTGAAATGAAATAATAGGAGATAAATTTATAAAGGTACCAAACGTAAAATGAACTTTCGGACTGTCGCTGTGCGTTTATAGATGTTAATACGTCTCTTGTTAATTTTATTAAATAACTGTAATTCTTTAAAAACGCCAAAGTTTAAAATACCTATGCACACTTTCTTTTTATTTGCAATCTTGTTTTAAATTGATTATACGATGCCATAAATAATATTATAATATTAAATTGGAATAGTCAGCTATTTTAATTGCTAGAACAACATTTTCGATTCTTCTAAAACCTTTTTCGAAGAAAAAATATTTTTTTGATGCCAGTCTAACTGATTTATTAATTTTATTTAAATACAGCGTGTCCACGGTTAACTGAAGGTTTATGTGTAATTGACTAAAACCATTTGAATGTTTGAGGTCAAGCAGTTATCCTTGGATATATTGTTGATAATACGTGTACATATAAATGTAAGTATTTGTTAATTTTCTCAAAGGTATCTTACTGCGGTAACCGGACAATTGGACGCGAGCGTTTCGGTGCGAACGTTATGTCGCAAATACACTTTAACGCAGACATATTTGGACGCAGAGTCATTACGGCGCGAAATATAAATTTTACCGCGCGGTATCAGTTTTAAATAAACTATATTAGTCTTCACGTGTGTTGGATGTGTTAGAACGTACAAAAGGGAGTTACTTTAGGTTAGTGTAGATGAAGCAAGTTTAGATTAGTGCAGATGAGATCAGTTAGTTTAGAGTAGAATAACTAAACTAACCTTCCTTTATTTAAAAATAGAATAATTAGTTTTATAAACAATTTTCTTCATAAAAACAAATATGTAACACATACATATGTCCTAACACATTCATCACATGCAACGACTAACATAATTTATTTAAAACTGATAGCGCGCTCGGTAAAATACGTATCTCGCGACTAAATATCTCTGCCTCCAAATGGATCCGTATCCTAGTGGGTCTGCGTCAAAGTGTACTTGCGCCATAACACTCGCGTTCAATGTCGTAGACCGATCTTACTGTATACAAGAGACGACTGTATTTTTTAATTTTAATTTAACGTCTTTATTAAAGTTTTGTTTGGTTGTCTGTTGATGTTTAAAATTTATGATATAAAATCTAAAATTTGGAATGCCATTAAAGTAACATAAGTACTATATAATAAGTTGGTAACATTAGACAAAAACAAAGATGAAGACATCAACGGTTTATCAACATTTAATTTGGGTAGGTAGGTACCTATTTGATTACGTTTCTGTAGTTGATAGAGAATAGGTTATACGTACCTATGCACACATATACATGTTAGTGCTTTATTAATTTTAAATTAAATTTACTCTCCATTGCAAATAAATCAGTATTTCGAACAATAAATAATTAAATCTCCGTCACATTTGAAAATTTATTTAAGTTGTATACGTTCACTAAACTTCAAAATATAGTAAGCTACAAATCCGTAAATTGATACCGTAAATTAACAATTCAGCTTAAATTATGTTTGTTATACGCTTTATAGAATAATCTATAGCATAATATTATTTTAAACCTCGCACGAATTTGCAATTGAAATAATTTAATTAACATAAAAGACCGAGAAAATCAATTCATGGGGGTTATGGAAATAGTAAAGTTACGAATTTAATGACAATTAAATTTTAGTGATTCCTGATACATTTTAATACGAGAGGATATTTCCTAATTTCCTATTTTGTAAAATTGTAAGAGCGATAAAATTTAAATTTTATTTAAGGCGTTGATCTACATATAATAAAAATGTTGCGTTCGTTCTTATAAATTTGTTGCCATCATTGTTAAATATTAATTAGATAATAATTTTACCTAGATAATAACTGTGATGGACACAGCTCAGCATTTTAAAATGCAAATTTAATTTTGTATTTAGGAATTGTACCTACCCAACGAATCGCTTTTTTTCGCTTTTCAAAAACTACCTTAATAATCTAAAATTTAGACCTTGCTTTTTATATAAAATTTAGTCATCTGCAAGGTTGGCAGACTATAACATACATTATTATACAGGTTGCCTCAACTACCTTTCCTTATTTTGATTGGTCGCTTTTTATTACCTCACTGCGAGCCGTATTATGGCGAAATAATTAATTTGAATTAAAGTTTTCCATTTATTTACCTATTTTCTCACTTTATATCAATTTAATGTCTATAATATAATGTCGTCTACCAACCTTGGCAACCTGCTCATAATAAGTAGGTAATGAAGTTATTCTTTTGTTTTAACAAATATGTTCACTTCTATCAAATTAAAGTAAGCAAACGCAATTTAATAATTTAAGAAAGCTTAAAGCTTTCGAAAAAATTATTTTATTTTTATCGACAAATTCATAAACGAAACTGATTCTTATATCGTTCTATTTTTTCATTGACAACCAATAAAAACAATGGAAACCACTGACAATTCGAATCCATTGTTTTTTTTATTAGTTGTCAGTGAGGAAATAGAAATGAGATGAGAATGAATTTCGTTTATGAATTTAACATTTGTATTTAATCTAAAGTATTTGTCTTTAGTAAAAAAATTATCGTAGGTACGTAAAAAATACATGTAAATCTCGAGGCAAACTAATCAATAGATAAAGAAATCTTATTGTTATAGGATATCAAATTTTACATTTATGCTTTTCCATTGATAAAATGTTAAATAGTAGAAGATTTATATCTTGAGTAAAAATAGATAACTTTTTTAACTGATTGTGAAACGTTTAAAGATGATGTTGAACTTGATCTTGGGGTAAATCGAAGTCCACTGCCTTTACTTTTTCTTACAATTACTTGATTAAATTAATAATATTTTCTAAATGAGCGAGATCAGATCTGAAAAGGGTTTTTTATTATTTATAAAAAAAAATTATATTTAAATACAAGTTTAAAACGTTGTTCCGTAACTTTATAAAATACACAGGTACGTACTTATAACATAGTAAACACATTAAAAACACATAATCATTAATTAATCAATAAAATGAAGACCGCGTTTTATCCCGCATTCCAAATGTTTTAAGTTCATTTTCAAGAAAATACGCCTATTTCTTGGAACACGAGTAGAATATTTACTAACTAAAGCAATTACATTATGTAGACTTCACGCAGGTTGCATTTAAATCACTTCAAAGCCTTTTAACGCAATAACGCGTTAAAAATATATCTGCGCGATATTTAGGTTCTTAGATGACATGCAATTACTAGGTATTTACGCAGGTTATAAAAACGCGTTCGGGAATAGTCCTTTGGGTTTCCTGATTTAGGGTTGCTCTATTTTATAGATGTCCGATGTCGAATCAGACTTAGGTCAACCTTGCAAATTCTAATGTAACATGAATAGTTCTCCGGTTAATTTCAGAGTGTGCCGAAGGATTTACAGAAATAATCTTGATTAATTTGTGTCAAAGAAATTTCGATTTTCAAGTTTAATTATTTATTAGTTAAATTGATAAACTGCAACAAACTACCAATTTTTCAGTGTTAATATGGCTTTATGTAAAATTACAGAAACTATGTATATTTCTAAATTAATTAAGTAGGTATGTCAGAAGTTACTTTTTGCGGAAGTTTTGTTACTTTAATGATCAGATTCATTATTCAACCGATAACTGTCAAAGATGCCCCCTTTTGTCCCATTTACGTACATTTTTAATTTTTTTTAACAAAAAAATTTAGGTTTGAGAGGGTTGGTTTCATGCTTTCCCCTCATCCTGCATATAAAAATGTAGCGTGACTGACTGACTGACTGACATATGAAACGCCAGCCTCAAACACTGGTTCTACAAACGTATATGATTTGAAGGATATGTTACTTTTATGATGATGGCACCCACTAAGAAAGGACTTTTCGAAATTCCACTCCCAAAGGGGACGAAGAGGAGAAAGTATGTCTTTTAAAAATTCGATCAGTTTGTCCGTATTTACTACCTTTGAATTACAAAATTTGGAGAATACGTGTTTTTTTTGAATATTTCTAATTCGTCGTAGACGATGTCGCGAGTAAAAGCTAGTTCACTTTATAAATGTTCAATAACTCTCTTTATATGTGTCTATTTGAAATTTGTTTTGTAGCGTAGTTTACATTATATGAAAACACATAATTTGGGAAACAGTCATATTTAATTAAATTAGGCGGAAAATATATTTCTTTATGTATATTTTAAATTGTTTTTCTCTTTAGAAAAGTCTTAAATGTCTTTAAATGTTTAGAGTTTATTTCAAACACAACATTTATATATCTAACGTTTAACTTTATTAAATTAATTTCCATCAAGTCCCACCAAGTGCTAGTATCGGTGATCAAGTTTATAAAAGCTCCCAAATCGATTAAAATACTTTCATTAGTTTGAAGTTGTCTTCGAATTGTTTTTACGGCATTTGTTCTATGTTTTAATGAAAACGGAGAAAAAACTTAAACCAGAATTGTTTTACTTAAAATTCTAAGAAAACTCCGCCTTCTGGAGCTATTTCAATTTTTATTATTACCATCTCAAATATAAGATCTTTCATTGCGGTAACGATTATACTACATATTCAATAGAATTTATTCATTTAAATACCTATTTTAAAATGAAATTAAATAATACATAGCGCAAAAAAATAATATTTTCTAATGAAACTTTGTTTTATAGAAATGAATATGTGTTTTACCATAATTTTAATACACAATATAAATGATTTCTTTTATTTTGCGTTGTTATAAGTAGGTGCAATAGGTAACAACGGATGTCCAAAAAGTCTTTCAATCTTGTTTGGCTGTGAAAAGATAAAGGTGCGTCTTACAATTAACTTAAATCATGTCATAAATTATTTCTTGTCATGTGATAAGTAATAAAATTACTTAAACGAAGACATGCCTTTTTCTTTCCATGGCCAACCAATTTCGAAAGACTTTTTGAACACCCGCTATATTACAAGTCAGCTAATTTTTTGCTAGCTAATGAATTAATTAAAATTGAAATAATATGTAGATACCTACATATATTATAATAAAAGTATAAAATAACGACTTGACTAAAAGTTAATCGCCGCTTTTTTCTTTTGCGATAACGATTATCTGACAAAACAACTTTAGAAATTTGTTTGTGCGTTAATAATTGAATATGATATTTTTTCTTGTTTAACATTAAGTGCACGTTTTCGGCGTTTCGAAACTTGCCCCATTTTTCAATAGATATTAAATGTTTTTTAATGGTCCACAAATTTTATAACAATATTGTTAAAATTGTTTTTTTTTTGGCATTAGGCGCCGGTCGTACAGGCAGATGTTTTGTCGGGAACAACGGTGACATATTCTTTTTGCCTCTAGGTCTTTGGAGATACTGTGCAAACTGTACAACAGACCACGGATAAATAGGGTTTCAATACATAGTGTACATATGTGTGTGCATAGGAACATTTTTTTTAAATAAGTAATAGGTTTGTAAGACCTAGTTTGTGCAAATGGGTACCAAAGCGCCCCCTTGCTCGGTCCTAATACGTACAAATACAGTTATTACATTTTTTTAATATCATTTATGGAACCAGGGCTACTCGGTGTACTTGTTGCAATTAATAAATTTGTACTTTACATATGAGTACTCTCAAAATTTTCTTGTTTTAGTTTTAACGTGATTTAGAACAAAATCTTTATCATCAATTAAATATTATTTAAATTAAATGGACCAATGCAGTTGTTATAACATAAATTACACAACTATGGCTAGAAAGTGGTAAGTTTATTGGAAAGTTTAGTGGTAAGTTTATTTTAAATTTTTTAAGTTATTATAAATTTATTTCGCTCGAAGCAAACATAAAATACGCTCGATTTTCGAAATGTCACATAATATCACTTTCCATTTAAATATATTAAACATTTACTTTGGTTTTAAGTTTCTTTCTTAAAAGGAAAAAAATGATCATTTAATGTGACTCGAGGTGCTACTTTTCGTCTACGTTAACGTCTAGAACATTATTAAAATTAATAAACTGAATGTTGTTAAAAGGCAAAAATTAATACTTAACAAAGAAAAATTATGATTTGTTATTTAAATTGTAATTCTGAATAATATACCTAAATAATAACTAAATCTTCTCTGATTCACAGTATAAGGATTATTATGTAATACTTTAACACTCTAGCTTTAAATTGCAAAGACTGCTATGCATATAACATTCGAGTGGCAAAATCTCCAACTTGTGAAATATAAGTTTAATTTTAAAACGAAAACAATTTCTACTTTGCTTCAAAGTCACTAAATAAAAGAGACTATATTTCATGTTGATATTAAAGGTAGGTAATTATACAAGAATTTTACAAAGCGACAGAGCGAAGAGGTATATTGTACAAAATTATTTTGTTAACCACTTATTTCCGATTCTGTTTGAATACCCTTTCATAAAATGAATAAATTAAGGGGCGTTTCAACAACTGGTTTTACTTCCATTAGGTTAAAGAGATATTAAATGATTTTATTTTCTTTTATACTCTCGTCTAGTCTTGAAGTTACCATTTCCCATTTTTCACAAAATCTTTATTTTCTTCTTTCATGTTCTAATTTTTTATTTTGTATTTTTGTACTTTACCTTATTTTTTAATAAATTATGCAGGTACTTATTTTCATTCAAATTAATTCGTTTAAATCGATTCCAGTATATCAATACCTGATTTATTTATTTTTTTCAGTTAAAATAAATTACACAAATAGAACTGTTGTGCTATTGTATTAAATTAAAAAAATATGGAGTCACTTGACTACAAACGAATATTGTTTTTTATAGCTACTTTCGAAACTACAGGTCCGATTTTAATTTTGATTGCCTCATAACACTCGACATAAGTAAAAATTTTTTATTTTATTTTTCAACAATGCGATATAATTGTTCTATCTCGACTCAGTTACCACTCAAATAATAATTATTTGCAGCAAGTTACTATTAAGCGTTTTGTGCGCCCGTCAATTTTAAAAATCTGATTTTTGATAAAAAAGTTAATTTTTTTAATGAAATTAATTTTGAGAAAACTGAAAATCAGGCCACATAGTCAGATAGAATTTGGTCCGTAGATTCCAAAAATAGTAAAATATGCAGGGTGTTTCGTTTCAAAAATCAAATTTGGTGTCACTTCCGTTGAAGCCGGAAAAGCTTGGAAAGCTTGGCGTAGGTCTTGTGGCCGCTCGGTATATTTTCTTGCAATACATATTCCGATAATTTTAATTTTAAGTTTCCTTATTAACTTTTGGGACTTGATATGAATAGACGTAATTTAATTTTTCCAGTCGATACCTTTATTCTCAGGGCAATTTTTCATCTCCAGTTGAGTGAGTCGACCTAAATATGTAACTTCGGCCAAGCAGTCATAAAACGCACCTGCATGAAATTAATATCGTATTTTTTTTTGTTTTTATTGGGATATCTTTCCTAATTAAGGAGTTGAATGCATTATAAAAAATAATTATCGAATAAAATCATATTAAGATTTTTGTTTTTAAACAGTTCTTACGTAGGTATTTCCTACAATAACGCTTATTTTTTTTTAGAAAACATTTCTTGCTACGTAAATCGTTAAACTATATATACAATACAGATAAATACATTAATATCTTAATATAATAGGAGTATTTTCTAATAAATATTGTTGCGAAACGTTCCCGAGTTTCCATTTTCAGTACATAACCTATATAGGTAGCATTAAAGTAATTAAGGATGGAATGTAGGTATAATTATCATTAACGTACTCAATTTTGAAAGTAATTACTTACAGTTTGACGTAATACGCTGTCGTTCTTTCAATAAGTTCATGGTTGATTAAAATTATGTATGAAGTTGTACATAGGTACCACAAAAAATATTGCTATTAACAAAAAACGTTAATTTCTAAAAAGTATTTTGATAATAAATAAATAAGCGGTATTACAATTTAATAAGGTAGATTCAGTTTAATTAAATACACTCGGAAAATAACTTCGTTTATATACTACTTCCTTTACAACGACTAACTAATTAATTTTTATTGACCACTTATCCAAGAAGTAATTCGTCGAGATAAAGCTCCTCCGTAATTAACCGATTAAGGATTAGACTGTTGCATAGCTTTGGGTTTAAAATAAAACTCAATATCTTTTAGCGACTTGAAATTTATTTAAATTCGATAATACTTGCGGATTTTATACTAACTACGTATTTACAAGTCTAAGAATGAATATAGTTTTAATGTTTGTAGAAACTTGTTTATGTATATATTCAAATGTTATACAGAAAGGTGTGGTAAATATAAAGTCAGGCATAAAATTGCAAATTGCGTGACACGAATGAATTATTACAAATAGAAGAACGTCAAGTATTTAGTTCGCGGGAACGATCTTCATTATTATTAATGCATTCATATAATAAAGGATGGCTTTTGTGTTGGAGAGCGACGAATACTTATTCTTCAGAATAAATTAAGTGTAGGTCCCTACCTACAGATAAATACCTCAAACGATTTATAAGCGTAGGTTAAACGCATTATAAATGTACGTTTCAAATTATTTATTGCATTTTGTTTTTCAAACTTATAGCTGTAAGATGCAAAATTATTCTTTGAGCTAACACTTATACGATAACGTGACTATAGTCTTAAGAGCGGGGCTGACGTAAGCTCACAAGGAATATAGTATTCAGAGTTTTATTCATGATGATGACATATAGTTGAAGAAGTTTTATTTTTATCCTTAACACGCTAGGACGACCATCAACTCATATACAAAACAAAAAGATGAACGATTTTGTATTCAAAACAGGACCAAAGCAAAAGTATATATTTTAGTTTTTGCTTAATATGTATGAAATTTTTTCTATCCTTTTAGGTATCTTTCTACAGGGTATTTCACGTTCTCTTTGACAGGGTCCGTTTTCGAGATACCGGACGTTAAAAATTGAAACTCGGTATGCAAATGTTTTCCGAGTAGCTGAAGCTATTGGAGGTACTCACGGCGGTACTTACACAACAAAGATCACGATTAACTTTTGTTCGTAACTTTTTTGAGGTCAAGTTTGTAGGCATGGCATGGCGATTGAAGAAACTGAAAGGAACGCGAGTGCCTCCAATCCTAACAATATTGCCATGTTTTTCTGAAACGCTCTGTATATTTAGATAACTTTCTTATATGATAACAATATTAAAAAGTTATCGACTTTTATTAATTATTCTGAAATGTTTTAATTTTTTTTGTGCAAGGAAATTGAGGTTTTGTTATTTATAATAAATTGAAACTTAAATGCGTAGGTACATTTCGTAAAATATCTTTTTCTACTTTATCCCGATGTTACATAACTATTGTTATCTTACGTTGACTTAAAGATTTCCTACCGAAATTTTATTCGTGCCCAAGTGATATACCTAGTATAAATTGGATTAGGTATAGGACGAAATAAAACAAGTTGTTTTGGTGTCCCGGCTTTATTTTACATACGAAGACGAACTCAAATTATCCCAAAGGGAGAAATAAAAGAGCGCATAAAAATACTAAACATTGAAGGGCTTACCGACCTACTAAAAAAATTATTAAACATATACATACTTAAATATTTATAGCGGTAGGGTGAAGTGGCTGCTTTTAAAAGTATTGTACATATAATAATCTTTATACATGTCTATAAATTCAAAAATGTACGATCGTTTCTTTTTTTATCTCACGTCCGTAATGATTTTTAGTTTACCTACATGTTTAAGTTTAAATTGATATTTCGGTTGTAGGAATTTATATTTAATGAAAAAAATTGTGCAATTAAAAGATTTTAACGTTACAGCAAAAATACGTTAAAGAAATTTTAAAAGTAAGTGAATATTTAAATTAAAAAAAAATCGAAAGGATAAGAAATATCTAAATCTATTTACAAGTTCCTATTGAAGTTCATTTTGTAATATTTATTACACCTAAAATAGACTATTTTTTACGATTAGATAGTTCAATCATCTATTACTATACTATATTAATATTTTAACATTTTACACTATTTATACACTGTTGAACAGTACAATTATAATAGTTTCTGAAAATTTATAGCTGCGATTTTCAGCACAATTTCTTATAATCTCCGTAACCTCAAGTGTCCTTAATTTTGTCAACGTAATCAGTAGGTTTCTAGGAAATATCTAAGACATTAATAGCCTGTTTATAAATATTATAATGAATAGAATTTCACAATAACGAACTTAACTTCCAGGAATAAATTTGAAAGGCAAAATTACATTTTAGGCAATTATATCGCTAACAGTAGATACTCAATTTAGATGTGCCTAATAATAAGCACATTAGATAAACACTTGTTATTTAAATAGGCCCTTAATGCCACTTCATTCTAAACATTGTATCGTATAGGTTCATAGGCACCTATCAAGATAATATAGTAGGTACAGTCTGGTGCAGAATTAATGTCGCTAATCGTGAACATTACGCGAACACACACGACACAACGAACAAATTATGATCAGAATATTTGAAGTTCAACTTTGTAATTGGAATTTGTCTAACTTGTTGTAAATACTTTTCGTAGATTTGTTCATTTGTACATCCAACTGTACATGTTAAATCCGTGTATCTACAGTAAAAATTATGAATAACATTCAAAGACAATTTAATTAAATTAATAAGTATCATTTTACGAAACAAAATATAACTGAACGCAGAATTACGATAATTACCTACTTAGATTGTTTCCGTGCGTTCTTAAAAGCCGAGCTTATTTTAAATCTGAAATCCAACTTTTGTTCATTGTATTCGACTTATTCAATCCAAAGAGTGAAAGTTTTCTTCCGAACAATAGGAATATAGAAACTGGAGTGTTAATAAAAATCCTTTATTCTATTCAGAAGGTTTAATTATTATCTATAATATAATTGGCGCTTCTTCACTGCGATGCTTTTTCTTGGAAATCTAAGATAATTATTTAAGTAGGTGAACCCCTTATATACTTATTTAAGTATGACTATTTAATTAGTTAACGTTTTAATTATTTATTAGAATTGTGGACAAAAAGTATGTAAGTAAAATTTGATACTAGTCGTTAATTATTTATTACGATCCCGGATCCGTTAATGAAGTATTATTTAGCTACTGGAGCTGAAATTAATTTTATAACGTTACGCTACGGAAAGTGTATAGTATTTATCAATAAATAACTTTTATGACATATTTACCACTTCAGATTTATTTCAGGCTTTAGATTACTTTCCAATATGTAATAAATATGGCACAAAAATAATACAGATATTTAATACGAGCTACATAAACTACGTCATTTTCTTACAAGTAATTAAGTATTTGCGTAAATCTATGATTCGAAAGAATTCGATATATAATCATACACCAATTTGTTCCAGTACAAAAAGTCTTTAGTAATTACGTTAGCTGTAGGAAACTTTTCTAACAACTTACTTTAGTTAAATAACACGTTGTGTGTTAAAGATGGCAATTTTCCTTTTCCTTTTCCTACACTTTCTTACGAAATTCCTAATCACAAGTAAAAAATCCTGAATTACTTCTATTCTGACGAATTTCAGAGCTTGACAAATTGTATGTACGTAAGTAGGTATTATAGTGATGCTCAATTTTCAAATAAACTTGAAATCGCTTTTTTCAAATTTTCACTTTCTGTTGAATAAACCATGAACCATTAAACCATTGAATAATGGTTGGTTAATGGTTAATTGTTGAATAAACCATTCATTGATAATGAACCGTTAAGGTGCGTGCAAAGTGAAAAGTTATATAATGTAATATATATTAGTTCCTACATATCTTTATACTTATAACATAACGTCATTTTATGACATTAAAAAATTTATAAACCTCGTTTGATATGTGTAGCTAAGTAAATGTAAATTTTAGAGTTAATTATAAAGATAAATTTTATCAAACTTACCACAGCGTAATGTTGAAACAACTGAATGTTGAACGTAATAGGTAACGATACGAATTCGAATTTAATTACAGAACTGCTTTCAACATATAGTACATTTCTACCTATATTTTCGCAATTGTTTGGTGAAAATACTCAACTTGGTGGTTAGGTACCTAATTGTCCAAATTGTTTAATTAACTAGAAAACTTATGGTAAGTACATATACATGTACTTTAACATAACGTTAATAAAATGTAGTACCTAATAAAAAACAATAGCTATTTTATTATGAAGATGAAAAGTTGACGATTTTTCAGTATAAGGCAATTTCTTAGTAGGTACTATCTAATTATTTTTAAACGTACCTATATTAATTTTAATTGAAAATTTATACCTATTAAAAACGTTTTGTCGTTTGTTTAAATTTAATCCAATTTCTAAAAATGTGCAAGATCTATTGTAGGGTAACTTGTATTTATCAAAATTAAAATTGACTTTTTAGTTAAAAATGTAAGTAAGTATTTTACCATTTACAGTATTTTTCAGGGGGTATTTTTCATTTTTATGGTGGATTTCACACTCTTAAATCGCGTAAGAGCACGGACAGAATACGGCTCTTGATTAGGGTTGACTAGTATTACAATCCTGCAAAGTTTCAAATTTTTCTGAGATTTCCACCTGCCTAACCTTCCTTGTTAGTGTATCATCGTGACAAATCCCGTATTAATACAACTTACTTATACGTTGTAATAAGGTTTTAAAGTATGACGATTAAGTACTGGTAGTTAAAATTACTCATCTACTACTACTACATCCACAAACTACTTATATAAAATTGTATGTAAAATTTATCGAACCTTCGATAAATTACATTTCGGAAACGTCCAAAAGTCTAAAGACATTTTTAAAAATTTAATTATAAATCAAGAACATGTAATATTTTTTTTTATTTCGGCCTACTTACAATTAGTTTTATCAAAATTGTACCTACTTAATCCAATATGAAAAGTTGAAATGAAAATAGAACCGTCGCGACACGTTGCCTTCGAAGAATACAAAAGTTTCATAATAAATTTGTCTTTAAGTTAAGTAGGTACTTTAATAGAAATTATGAAGCAAGCTTCATATTTGATTAAAACAAGCGGAAGGAAAATTTCAATGTGAAATTATTATAGCGAAATTTTGAAATGGTTGATATTTTATAATTATTAGCTAATTTTTATGATTAGGTCTAGGTATTTACCTACATACATAGTAGTATTACCTTCATATTTTCTTTATAATTGCACTAAAAGCTTATAGATGGAAAACCGACCGTGTGACATATTTTTATACGTGACATGTCCGGTTTTGCATTTATACTTACGACTTTTTTCTTATAGCAGTAATATAATCGCACTAAAAGGAACACACACGTAAAGGAAGTTCAAGTTTGAAGTCTTTCGCAAATTTCCTTTCAATCAAACCTTTCCGACTGACCACATTTTGATTTTTAATTGCTTATCACTTTTAGCTTGTTGTTTAGAATCTTTTATTATTTTAATTTAAAAATGACATTAACCTTTCACTCGCCGATTATGTTAGTAAATTTTTTATCGATAAATAATTAAGTATATATTGTATAATTAACTAGAGCTAAAATAATTAATTAAATTATTGGTGTAGGTACAAACAGTATTAAATCTAATTTTTTGTGCTTAATATTTTACGAAATTCTTTCCATTTTTAACAACCACTGGGGAACACTAAACACACACATCCAAATACCAATGTTGTTGCAAATAAATTGGATTTGATGTGTTAATGGCGAACGTGCCGCAACCGAAAAAAATAAATTGTTTTAAAATAACTATAGTGATTTAATTTATCTTAAATACAGCGTAACTGAAAAAAACTATTCATATAATTTTCAAAATATATTTCAGTATATACTGTAAGTCATTGAAATTTTATTGCGAGCACGTCGTCAATAACGTCATCAACTTAAGTTATTAGATGATCATTAGATTGTATATTTGTAATTCAATTTAATTTAGAAGAAATAGGACATGGGCTTGACAACTCTGTGATTAGTGTTGTAAATTAAATGTGCAACACTGATTTTGTACCATATAGAGGCGTATTTCCTTAACATGAATTATGATCGTTTATCGTGTAGGAATGTTTCAAGTATAACGTTTCATTATTTAAAATTCGTCAACACAGAAATACTAACATAAATGATTGTCATATTTTATACCACTAATAGTAAAACATAATATAGTATCTGTAAATTTATTCAATCGATTTGAATTGGGCGATATTCTAAACTTAACATCTTAAATAAGCTCCTCATCTACAAAGCTATCATAAAACCAATTTGGTCGTATGGTATACAACTCTGGGGAACTGCTGCAACATCAAACATAGAGATCCTAGAACGTTTCCAATCCAAAGTGCTCCGAATGATGGTTGACGCACCGTGGTACGTAACAGAACGCCAATCATATAACGCACGTACTTTGGCGATACTACGGTGAGATTCGGAATTTTGCGCAAATGACAAAACTGATATGTACACCCCAATGATTTGGACGAAATCATGAATCGACCACTAGAATCACAGTAGACGTAAGAAGGCTTACGCCCAATGAATTACTAGATAGATTTTAATTACATTTAAGTAAGTTTAGTTTTAGTTTTAGTGTAAGTTAGTTTCTAAGTTATTGTTCCTATTAGTCACACCAGGTCTGAAAACCTTTTTTTATGGTAGAGTGCTAAGGAGCACTCTCCGGCAAGACATTGATATAATAGTCATTTAATTTGATGAATGTATTGGTACAGATGGCAAATTTAGTGGGAATTCAAAAAAAAAAAAAATTTTATACCACTAATAGTAAAACATAATATAGATAAGTATCTGTAAATTTATTCAATCGATTCGGAAAGATAAAGAGTGGAATTTGGTAGGTTTGAAATAGTAAAACATTTTTACAGTCTCCTCATACTTTTAATAGAAGATATCTTCCATCGATTTATCACCTCATCTACTTTTACAAATAGTCAATCTTTAATACATTCAAAACCAAGTATGTATTGTGTATTTATGTATGTCCTATGATCTAATAAAGTTAAAACAATTATTTAAAAATTAATCTGTAATGTGTTCATTAAAAATACGTCAAATTATTCAAAATTTTAATCATTCCAGAATAATAACAAAATTTATTTGAATAAATAATCGAAAAATTAAAAACGACCGAATAAAATACTTAACTAACATTTATGAAAATGTAAATTAATAATTTTAAATACCATTCTGAATACGTAACGGTGAACATCATATTTCACACATGCAAAGATTTTATCGCTGAGTTAGTTACATAAGTTAATTATCTACATGAAACAATGTATGAAATATAAACAATAATAAAACCTCTCTAACTGCGATATACCTACGTATAATTTCCTATAAAACAATATTATTATAAAATTGTGGTCGTGCTCTTTATAATACACTGTATAAGAATAAATTATAAAATCAGATTATAAGGTATATTACTTTTTATTACGTATATAAAAATTAAGGCAATAATTTCCATTTGTATTAGAACTTTATTTCGCCCCTTAATGGCAAGCAGTGAAACAATGTAATTTTGAAGAAGGTTCCAATGCACGTCATCAATAAAAAGTTACTAAATTGTATATTTGAAATATTCAGTTTAAAGTTTTGAACGTGGCATATTCTACAGATGATTTACCTGCACACATATGAGATGTCAAAGAGAGACTACAATTTATTAGACGACGTGTATTGGAACCTATCTTGAATAACGTATATGCATGTATATGTATTTTACTTGTAACCTACATGTGAACATCTAATCAACAATCTGAACTGACAATGAGGTACGCACGGTATGTGATGAAACGCATTACTTTTTTAAAAAATATCTAAATAATATAATACACGTTTTATTCAGCACTAATGTTACAATTAATGCAACCAGGTAGGTGCCTAAATATTTTAATAACATTCAGAATTAGCAGATGCACAATAATAAAATTTGAAACAAAATTCAATTCGACAAAAGTAATTCTGTTACATGTTGGGTTAAATCGATTACAAAAAATATATCTTAGGTACCTACTGCAATTTTCCTTTTCGATAAAATTCTTTATACACCTAAATTTTAGAAAAGTATATTTCTTGGTATAAAACCAGAAAGATTGCTACTGCACTTTCAAAAGTAAGTCAGTGCAATTTAAGATTATACTTTACTGGTAGTAACGTTTGTTATCAAATAAGATTCCGCTGAATTTTCTTAGAAAATCTTGATTCTGTCACGTAAAATAATCACAAGTTAATCCAGATAATTTACTAGATTTAACTAGATTACTAGATTGAGAGTTCTAAAGTTTTGTTTAGTTGTTTTTATTGAAAATGTTATTAATCAGTTTATTTGTAGTTCTTTATTAGAATATTTTATTTTATTCTTTCAGATTGTTAGTTTTGGCGGGAATTTATTTAAGCTAAAATGTATTGTTTTTGAATTGTAAAATGGGACACGTCAGATAATAAATAAAAACGGGTAGTAATCTTTTTATTGAGCCTATTACGATAAAAACTAACACAGGACACGAAACAAAACATATGAACTTGACTAAACATATCATCCAAAAGTAGGAAAAAATATGTCTTAATATTTTGTTTATTAAAAAAATTATAGGTGATTGATCCTTTGAAGTAACTTACCTATGTACATACCAAGTTAATCTTAAGGTTAATTTTTGTAATGACTTAGGTGGTATTAATTTTAATTTCCGATTTAAACGGAAGTAATTCGAACTTTAAGTTAATAGGTTACTACTTGTATAGGTGGTTTTAAATGATAAAATTATTGTTAATGTAAAAGAAAAATAAAACAACTTATTGATTAAAGTTTCACTTAAATACATGTTTAACACTTTTACAATGGTTTGTATAATTGGTAATCGACAAGAAAAATCAGTTAAAACAAAAACATGATGTAAGTACTACCTAACATAAAATCATTTTATTTAGAACATAATAATTAAATTTTTAGATATTTTTTTGAAATAAATCTATTAACAAAAATTAGGCATAATTATTTAGTTTCAAAATCTCGAGTTACATCTACATGGAACTATTTACAGTACGCTCGCGATAAAAACAGGCATAAAAGGTAATCTCTATAAATAATAAAGTAGGTAGGGTACCTAATGACGGCAGTAAATATTACTTTCTGGATCGGACGCAAGGATTGTTCAAATAGAATAGATAAAATTCATAACAACAAAAGAATAGATACTTCATGATAAATTAGTCGAAATAATTTACGTAAGTATTAATCAGAAGTGAGAATAAAGTAAAAAAATTCAAGGAAATGAATTAAAAATACCACGAAAAGTATAAAATGCTAAAATAACTAACAATATGTTAAGGTAAACTTGTTTTTGTTCAATTGTGGTTTAACAAACAGATATAGGTAGATATAGATACGTAATGAGTTTTTGCACCGCTATTTAAATTATTACTAATTTAATACCAAACTCTCTATTAGCCTTTTCGTATACTTACTTACGAATAAATTAAATCTGAAAAATATTTGTTACCCGCAGCCGTCTCATCCGTACCCATAAATCGTTTTCTTAACCTCCTCTTTAACATATAAACGCCTCATACAAGCCCCTCCTAATTTTCATGCCATTATTTCAACTGGTTTTCCACTTATCATCGCTCTCTAGATTTCCTTTAGGTACGGTTTTGGCATTCAACATAAACGCTACCCTTTAACTTGGTAATATTATATAAATTTTATCTCTCACTGTTTAAATATTTACAGGAAAATATAATAAAACATCGCGTGGACAATTCGTTAAAATTTGTAATAATCATTATTATCTCCTGTCTCTTTGTTAATTAAAATATTGAAACGAAGCGTGAATTGAACGTTACATTAGCCATAACTGCTTAATTAGTTCCTTTGTAATAAAAAACAATTTTTATGATTTTTTGAAAATCAACTTTTGTTTAAAAAGAAATAAGAATTTATAGGATTATGTACTGAATTTCATATTAATTATAATAATAAAATAAAAAAGGAGGTAGGTAGGTACTTGAAATAAAATTTAAACCGCTGTCAAGATCAGAATCTTTTTCGTTGTGGAAACCATACACTTTTTTAGGATAACCTATGGTTGTATAAGAGATCACTTAAATTAGGTACTTATATGCCTTCAGTGAAAGAAGAAGTCAGTCGTTTCAGTGCTAAATACAGTGACCGTCTTAGTGCACACCCCAACACATTAGTTATGGATCTTATAGTTCCCCAAAATTGCAACCGAAGACTCCAAAAATATATACCAAATGACTTGCCCACTAGATTCCCTACTTAATCAATATTAAGTCTTGCTCTAGTTTTATTTTAGTTTTAAGACCTAGTCTATAAGTTTAGTTTTATACTCAATAACTCAAAACTCATCTAGATGACAATTGTTACAGGAGCATCCCACTGGGAATGCTTTACATGTCCAAATAATCTATCACAGAATTTACTAAATGCAACTTGTGCAGATTGTAAATAAATTGGGTTTTCAATAAAAAAAAAAAAATTAGGTACTTACCTACATTCAGTCAGTTTTTTTAATTTACGTCTTCGTAATTAAACTGCATTGTTTTGTGTTACCTACTCGCTGTTAGAACTATTGTGTGTACTTACCTACTTATATAAGTACGTCAGCAAGCCATGAATTTTAATATAACAGTATGTATACTTTAAACAGTTTACTTCTTAACTCTGATACAAAAACTGATTTTTACGACGACCACTAATGCGTAAATTCACATCTTTAAATGTTAGGTATTGAAAATTGGTCATTGCAAACATATAGACACGAAATGAAATGATTTCGAACATTATCGCAAGTCAAAAACTTTTTAACCAACAACGCTTGAAACGTCTCGTACGCAAACGGTTTTATAGCTAAAATAAGGGGCGTTTTATAAATGTCACATTTATAAATTTATGTTTTTGATCAGCAATTTGTAAGAAATTAATTAAAACTAGGAATTGTTACAAGAAATTAGTTATATAATATACCTACTTACTTAGGTACTATTGTTCTATTTATAATTCTGAAGTTTAAGTTAATGTTGGCTGTTTGTTATCAAAAACTCATTGTCAGAACAAAACCCAAATTTAAGCTGACACAACTACATATCGACGGCAGTTTTGGCAGGACGTCTTAACCCACACTTTTTGCGAAAATGAGTTATTCTTACTATCTTATGCATCTAAGGCAAAGACATAATCTGTTAAAACCTGGTAACATTTCGTTTTTTTTTTCATCTGAAAAATTCTTCGTTGAAGAGAAAATTTGCACTAATATATTGCTAAATTTTAGTGTCCGTTGAGAAGTATCTTAACCATTAAACTTTATAGACAAATACCAGTAATTTTAAGCGTCCGATTTTGGAAGTGTCCGTCGAGGGAAGTTTTACTGTAAATATATTTACCTAAAATTGAGAATGTTATAAAGAAAATGAATTAAATACTTAAATAAGTACGATTAATATAATAACTACTTAACGTATCTACATACATATCAAACTGCTTTAATTTTCTGCGTGCGAAAATGTTTTTATTAATTTCAGAGAATTTCTAAATAACACAGTTAAAGGTGATAGTATTGTTGGTAAATTAGAATTTCGAACGCGACTGTTCCACTAAAATTCACATATCATAGACGGAATATAACAGATCAAATTACAGAGAAACGTTGCCGTTGGTTCAAAGTGGAGCCTGCAAAAATATTCGCGGAATTCGCTTTGGCGAGAATCTTAAAATTCTATACACGTATGCGCTGTCGTGAAGTTATCAAGCTTTTCATAAACTTGTTAGAAGAATACTTCGTATTAACTTGGAATCATGTTAGTTTTAAAACTACTACGTACCTACTTTATCCGGCGTCAGTTAATCATCCGTGAAAAATTAAGGGGATTAAGATAGTTTTGGTCTCATATAACAAAAAACAAACACATATGTAACTAAAGAAAATCCCGGTTAATTGAGGTTACCGGGCACGCAAAACCATTTATGACTATGGCTGCTTGAAAATTACAATTTTAGGAAAATGCTTTCGGGGTAAAAGGTTTTATTAGATTACAAAATGAGAACGTCTGAGAGTTTTTAAGCGTATAAAATGTAATGCTTGCATTTTAACTTTAAAACGGCCTTCTTTAAATGTAGTTATTTTTAAAATATTTCTAAAAAAATAACACAAAGCTGCATTGGGTAGATATAACAGATAAATATCACAGAACATTTTATTTATTTACCATAGATATGAATTTAAAAAAAAACAGCTAACAATAAGAAAAATGGTTGGTCGTTGTTTTTTAAGAAATACGATTTCGAACCTTTTTTGTCGACACATGAAAAAATAAATTTTAAGGATTTCTGTTCAAAAACATTCTTTTATGAAACCACTTTGAAGTAACCTAAAACATTATGCATAGCTATCTAAAAATATCTATTCCAATTTTTAAAGATTTATGGAAAAATACGACGAGAAAATTTCGACTCGAATACGTAAAGTTAAATATTTACATTTAACAGATACATGTTTATATTCCGAGTCTGCTTGCACCAATACAAATAGAAGTGGTTAGCACAGCGTAAGGGTAGTTGTAATAAATATTATTGGAATTACATAATAATTAAGGATTTTTTATTTTGATATTATCTAATTATGTAGGCATTTATACATCTAGATACATACCTATTTAGTTTTAGATACGTGTCAGGTATAAAATAAAGAATAATAATGAATTTTTAAACAAAAAAAATTCAAGAAAACATAAAAATTAAATAGTATCAAACGTTTTTGTCATTGCCTTTTGATGTTATTTGATACTTCGTATAAAAATTTACCCTGGTCATGATGACCGGCTTTGAAACTATTAGAAAAACTCGCGTAGGTATTGTTTTTTTTGTCAATTACTTGTTTTCAACAAGAATCTATTGCAGTGGCTCTCAATCTTGTGTTACGCGTACCATCCAAAGAATATCAAAAAAATTTATTATACAATCCTTTATAAAAATTTTAATATCCAAATAAAAATACAAAACCAAATTTCAGTTTAAAATTATTTGAATAATCACTATCTACTGCCTTTATACCGCAGAATTATAAATTTACTCTATTTTTAATTTAAAAACTATTTGTGTGCCCCTCAACATTGAAAATTTCCCTATTACAAACGATAAACCAGATAAAAGTTTAATCGCATTTTTATGCGACCAATAAAATACCAAACAACTAATAAAGCATGTGCACCACCTACCCGTAAGATAACTTATCGCAGTGCGAACAAAGATTTGAATGTTTTTAAAATAAAAGCGGGATTTCTTAGTAGGTATCCACGTCACTCGAATGCATTTATATATAGAATTCTGGCAAAATCGTTTCAGATCATTCGCGTTTGCGGTATAGAGCGATAGTGCTTGTCTTCTTATAACTTTACAAACAAACAAAATTAATACGACGAGGAAAGGTAGGATTTTGCTTTGTCGACTAAATCTCCAGGTATTTATAAAGTGTAAATACATGGACCTTTAACCTCTAATGCAAATGCTCTGAAAATCGAACTTGGTTAGGCTCTTGGGTAGGAACTTGGTAGTAGGAACTCCCTTCAAATATTCGACTGTCCAATTTCGCGAACGAAATTATATCTTACGCGCGTTTTCGCGAACACAGTGAAATATAAGGCGTAGGTAATAATGCAAGTTCACAGTCAACGGAAGAATCTACGCCGGAAATTGACAATAGAGGGAAAACGATGAATAGAAAAAGATAGGAAAATGGAAAGAAAAATTTAGAAGTCTTTAATTTTTTCTTATAGTCTGTTACAGACAAGTGGCAGTCGCGGCGGCAGCAGTGTTAGTCTGCATTTTATGTAAGCATTAAAAAAATATATTTCAAGATTTTAATTTTTTAAATGTTTTTCAATATTTTTTTAATTCCTCTTATTTTGAGAGATTTTACCTTTTCAATGTATTCATTTACGGATAAAAAACGAAATTCAAATTTTTGATCGTCGCAACAATTTTTAAACAATTTAGGCTGACGTGATAAAAATTTGATCGATTAACTTTTTATTTTGTCGCCTCTTTTCAATTTTTTCGTGGCATTCTTTTATTTCTCCTTGTTCTAAATTTCTCCCTTTTTTTACTAAATATTATAATTGCAATTCATGCAATTGTTGTAATTATTTTACTAACAAAATGAAAATAAGGCAACGTGTGTGGGTAAAGATGACAGTTCGATTAGTTTCCGAATTACCTACCTAATTAAAAATAAGGAAAATTTCGAAACTTACCGCCAAAACTTCAGTAAGCGCTTGCGATATTAGTTTTTATGAGCTTTAGTTGATACAAGTTGATTTTTAGTTTTACGATTTATTCTTAAGTTAGGCTTAATACAAGTTAAGTCAGATATAAGATGAATTTTTTATTTTTAAGGGATGGTGGTGGGGAGTAAAGGGCGCGGTTTTTGAAGTAGCCAAGAAGTGGTTTCGTAATTTACAATCGATCCTTTATTAAATAAAATAAGCTGCTAAATTTCTTCATTCAATGCACACGAAAGAACACAAGAACGGGTCTACCAAAGGTAGTAATTAGGAAATGTGGTTATAGACAAAAGATGTTAACTGATGTTTTAAAAACGTCTAGAAGTACCTATACGTAATACATTTTACGCATTATCTGATTTATTACGTTTTAAAAGGTTACCCACAAAAATGTTACAACAACAAAGAAAGAAGTTCCTTCTTCGAATGTTTATATTAGTTGTCACATAAATTTATATTCAAGATTTTATAAAAGTGCAAATATTGACATATGTATCCCAAAACGATATAATTATACTTTATTGACAACTACGATAGCAATTTAAATTTTACACAAGTTGAAGTACTAAGTACTTAAGTACTTATAATACTTAGTACTAAATATAAGTATAATATAAGTACTTATGTTAGTAGGTAAATATTTTCGAACGTTTATAAATATCTACTGAAAGGTGATCAAGTGATGACATTTAATTCTTTAAAGCATAAAATATCCTACAATCAAATTAAAGTTAGCAACATCTTGTCAGTTTCGATAGAATATCTGGCATAACATGATAAGCTAAACTGACTGAGCACATGCAATCTATCAATATTTCATTTTTTATTTAGCATTTTATCGTTATCATTTAAATTGTGTTCTTTTAAAACGATTTTAACAGATTTAAAGCATAAATATTTATATGTACCTACTAGACAATAATTTGCGTTATGTGGGTAGTCTTCCACTTCAAACATAATACTATCGCAGCAACTTTTACTTTAACAAGCTGATAAATAATAAAAATACTTTTAGTTTCGGCGACCCTTTGTAATCCACTCCGAGGAGATTTAGATCGGAAGTCAATAGGCTATATCTTTTCAGAAACGAAAAATATCATCCATTACATATATCTATATCTATTTTTGGGTTCTACCATTAACGAAAAAGGAAATAGCAAATACACACATAGATATATAATTATTAAACCAATTTTTTAATAAGTAATAACAGAGATTAACATTAAAATGATAATACCATTAAATGTTAATGTTAATGTTTATACCTATATACATGGGACTCTTATATTCAGACAAAGGGAGTATCATTTAGCGTTAAATTCACTTAAAATTGTATACCTATTTATTGTGAACATATAATATAATAAACCATCGTAGTCAATTTGAAAATACATATGACGAGATATAAGTATACATTTCAATTTAAAAAAAAAACGAATTCAAATCACCGAAATGTTTTGAAAAACATCGAATAACGAATATTATTTTCTGTACTGCGTCGTAGGTATTCACTACAAAAGACATATTTCCATATCAATGTTGTCGAACGAAAATGTCAAAATGGATTTTTTAGTAACGTAGTTAAAAGGCAATAAGCATGACATTTGCAACCAACAAAGGCCTCCATCTGCTGAAATTACGTATTCGGGTAGTACATACTTCGAAACATTAGAGCGTCGCTATAGCAACTAACGTTCCTGCGACGAAAAAACGCACGCACTTTAGAATATTAAAATAATTTTCAATAGTTAAAAACAAAATTTGAGTCCATCCTTAAGTGAACAAATTTTCAGAAAATTAGTTATATGCGCCATACTTTGTTTAATAGGTATATCTTTTTTAAAGTGGGACTTGATTTTGTTTTTTATACTTTTTGTTTCTTTTTGAATAGATGCCAACTAAAATAAAAGTGTATCGTTTGAGTGGAAAACTTTCAGATTTATAAATAAATTATTTGTAAGAAAATTAAAGAGTTTGAATAAAAAATGTCTGCAAACAATAAAAAATTAAATCAATTAACCCTATATACATATACTTAATACATAAAGAATTATGTACCAGCAGAAGATATCAAATGATTTCAAATATTAAAATTTTTAATGTATTTATTTACTATCTATCTATATTATTATGGAATGGAGATAATAAAAGTATGAATAGCAACTAGACCACTATTAAATAAATGCGTGCATATACTTTTGTACCTATATAAACATTTCAAACAAGAAAAAACTTGGGGAAAATATTTAATTATCCTTCAATTTGCCTAATTAGCATTAAAAAAAATAAATTATCGTAGATGTTTAATATTTTTAAAATAATAATTATATGCTAGACATACCTGGAGAGTTCTTTTAGAATATCCATTACCTTTAACGCGATGCTCTGGTGAATCGTGTCTCAAGTTCTTCGTGTCGATATGCACATTGGTTTGCATGCTGTACGAACGAAGTAACAGGTGAAACACAGAAGATACTAAATTTCCGGCATCGTTTCACAGAGCTTTCAACTACTCTACTGCTACTGGTACTTCGAACAAGGAAAAAGCTCAAATCGTAAGTGATCGGGCCGGTTCGGAGCTTTCAGTGAGATTTCGTGTTATTTGACTGTTAATCTTTGGTTTATGCGGGAAAGTTTATAGATGATTTAAGGTAATATAACACTTAGAATTTGATATACCTAGACGTGTATACAAACCAGATCTTCAATTATAATATGCCTAAGGGCAAACTTATTCTCAGAATGGGCGTTTAAAGGTACGAATCGTAAAAGCTTTTAACTTTTACTAAAGTGTGGCAGCGAAACGTTTCACTAATTAGTTATGTCTACAATAAATTGCAAAATAATTGAGATAGAGTGCCTATTTAATTTAAAGCTCGAAAATAATTCAGTTTAATAGATACCTGTGTTCGTAAGTATATGAACTAAGTACTATTTAAATTTAGAAAGTTGGTAGATATTATTATCTATCAATACAATATAACTTTTTATCGAGATTTAGGTATTTTTAAAATTATATATCGATGGCGTTTTGACGAAAGGGCGTAACCCGCACTTTTTGTGAAAATGAGTTATTCTGACTATCTTATGCATCTAATCCAAAGCCATCATTTATTAAAATCTAGTAACAATATTCCATTGGATTTTTCCATTGGAAAAATCGATTTGTATTTCCGCGAAACGTATCCTCTTATAGCTACGCGACGCAATAAAATGTGCTCTCCTGTAAAATTTACTTTTTGCGGGTTACGCCCTTTTGGAAAAACTGCATCGATATGTATGTCTTCAATTTACATTTTAAATGTTAGTATTAATTTCTATTAGGTACTTGTACTGACTTACAATTAGTAATATTTAATTAATCATTTGAATAATTCATTAATTTTTAATATTAAAACGTAAAACGATTAGATTATAAATGATATAAATACAGAGCACTTTCGTTATATTAGTTTCAGAATAATATTACGTATATTGTTTGAATAAAACAAAAAAGTTAAATCGACCGCTACACGTCGCGTTGCGTCGTATTGTTTTAAATCGTTATAGTTTTTAAAAACATTAATTAAATCCAAAATCCTCTAATTGAGATTTTTCTGTTAATTATAATGAATATAAGTAATCAACTAAAGAGGATATTCATATAGAACAAACGCGTTAATACATATTTCCACGACGTCTACGAAGTATTTAAATTGCATGTAAATGAGTAGAATATATGCTTCCGTCGTCGACTATATGTTAAGGAGAATTGCGTGTAGATATCCAATTTAATTTAGTAATTTACATATAAGTTAATCCATATTATCCCTTCCTTTGTTCAAGGCGTCAACTTCGTTTAAAAAGGTTCAATAATTGAAATACCACGTTTGAATCTTCAGCAAAAGGTGTTTCGAATTTTCTGATTTTCCATTTCAAAATTCCTCGTTTACATACATTTCGCTGAAAAGTAAAAGTCAGTATTGGCCTGCGTACAATAAAGAGGCGTAAAGAACGATTACACTAGAAGTTTTAGAACAAATTTACTTGAATATAAAAAAAATGAAGCTCTGCAAACTTCACTAAAAAGTTTTACAATTTAATGGTGCCCTCAGTTATAAGCGTTGTTCATTTCCTATCATTTTTTATGGCAATAAATTGTTTTAATTGTTGAAAGGTAAAGAACGAATGACTTTAATGTTTTTTCAGTCTCTTCAGTCGTTTTGAAATATTTTTAAATTTATCTTCCAATTATCTTTACGTAAAGATCATTCAAATTTTATTCCGATGCACGTCATCAATAAAAGGTTACTATAGAGCGTCTCAACCTTAGAACGAAATACAACAGGGTCTTATCACTCTTTTGTCAATTTCAGATTTTTTCCAGTCAAAGCATCGTTTTTCTATAAAACAGCGTTGCCAGTTTTATTGTTATAAGGTTGCTCATGATTCGAATAAACTTAATATGAAAACGCTGAATTCCATAAGACCCTGTAACTGTAAGGTTGAGACGCTCTATTGACGATTTCAAAAATAAATTATCCTTCTAGCGGCGACTGGATTAAAAAAAGTTAACGAGTAATGTTTAAAGTACTTGTATAACTGATAGCATAATATGGTGATTGTTTTTAACAATTTGTGTGAATGTGATATTGATGCCGGCAAAAAATGTAGGGAGGTACATAAATACAAATTGCAACGCGTATATGTATGTCTATGACAAAAACGACTCGTTACTCAAATTCAGTGGCACCCTCAGAGGTAGTTGAAATTGTCAATGACGATGACGTTTCACACAGCGGTTTCACCTCGTATAGGTTGTCTATCCTAAGTTTAGAATGTTGTCATACACATTTTATATTAGTAAATATTTGCGATTTGCTGATGTTTGTTTTATTTATTTTATATAGTTTTAGTTACGTTGTCACGTGCGCGAGGTAATGTATTGAACAAATATCAATCTAATCTTCCGCAATACAAAATATTTAATATGACGTGTATGACGTCATCCTAAACTTAGGATAAACAACCTTACTTCGTATTTTGCAGTACCTATAAATAAATTGTAGTATTTCTTTGTCATGTAATACTATATGTGTGCAGGTAAATCATCGGGCAGAATATGTTACTTTCCAAACTTTAAACTGAATTACAAATACAATATACAATATAGTCATCATCTTATTGACGACATGCATCGAAATTAGATTTGAACGACGTTATCATATACATACATTACCGAATGGAAAACAATTATTTACTTATGCTATTTGACTGACAATGAGTGCGGCGGAATGAAACGGTGTATGTAATCTTGTTACAACTCTAAATATCTTTAAAAGAGCATATTTGCTTATTAACTGTAAATATTATTTCAGTACATGCAGGCGCAAAGTTTTTCTAATTATCTATTATTGAACTGCACGTGTCTTAAATATTGATACTTTGTTTTTGTTAAGCTCTGTGAACAAATGTAAGTTACGTTTGAAATTTAAATTTTAGAAACTCCTCTGTGGATTATTTAGAGCATTTGAATTTTGTCGACAATAAAGATGTTTCGATTCTAACATTCAAATTAATAATATATGGATGCACGTGTCGTCCTCTTTGATGTTTTCATATCGTCACGTTCACATCTGTTTTTCTATATCGAATTAAAAAGTTATTATAAGTAAATAAAGATGAAATGAACAAATAAAAAAATATAAATAAAACACGCCCACCTAAATTATATTGAAATGGCATTGCATTAAATTTTGCTAGATACTAATCCAGCTTGTTACTTAGCAATTATTTTTTTTTACGAATTAAGAAATATTTATACGTTTAATTCAATGTACCCGTGCTGATTAGAAACAACTAGTGCAATATTGAACGCGTTCAGGAATTTCAACGGCTAGGTAGAAATTATAAAAAATAATCATTCTCATAGCACGATCAAGCTTTATCGGTGACTAAAATGTTTTTTGTAAAGTCGACGTCAATATTTTATCGCACCAACGATTCGCAAAATTGAATTCTGAATAGGCGGCTGTCATCTTTCAATAACTTTTCCCCTTGAAGGTGAAAAGAATAAAGATTTCTCGTGATTGTATATGCTAATCAAAATAACGTGACAAAAACATCAATTGATTTTTGAATCTTAACAAAATATCAAGAGCGTTTCGACATTCTTCTCATTATGATTGTACGCAGGCCCTCCACCCCTTATAATTCGCGGTAGTAGTTTATTGTAATCCCATTTATATAGAATTAACTTTTAAATACTTGGGGAGGGGGTATTGAAGTCTTCCAGAAAATCTGTCGACGTACTTATAATCTGACAGCAACAACTGTGTTTTGATAATCTTATCCATACAAAATGTATGGATGTATGTATTGTTTTCGTCATTATATTATTTGAATTTTCCATAAATATTTTAATATAATTTTAACGTTTAAAACTTAACAAAATACTAGAGTTATTTCCGTTTTTAAACAGGGAAATTAAAATTACATGTTATCATCATCTACATTAAGAACGAATACCTCTAAAATTATAGGTTTCATTGCGTCTATAACACGTTTCTCCCAATTATTTTATCTCGTTGCAGGTAATCTATTATACAAATCGTTTAAATGAATAAGGCAGCGACAAATGTCTCTTTGTTCTAACATTTAATTTTTCTTTTTTCACGACTATGTTGATGTAAAATTTAAATTAATTTTGTTTAATTCCTATTGTTAATAATTACCTAATCTTTTACAATAAATATATCGAGTTGTAAAAACCTTTCTAAAATAGTCAAAAACATCGATTTTTGACTATAACTAGAAATATAATGGTTTATGGGTAGGTATATACTTTCAAAAAAATAGGACAATATAAGGGACAAATATGTCTCAATCAATTTATGGAGTTGATATCGAACATCGATACGTTTGTCGAACGTTGACTATTAGATATTACGTGTTAATAAGGCCAGTAAATTCTATAAATATTATGCGAGTTATTTAACATTTTGTAAAAATGTGCTTCAGGGGATTGATTAATAATAAAACTTATAGGATTTAAACGTTTATTTATAAATAAAATCACCGTCAGTTCTCATTATTTTAATATTAAATCACTATTTTTCTCTGAACAATACCTATAAGTATTGATTTGATATTCATAATAATACTAAACGTTTAGAACATACATAACCTAGCAAACATAACAAATTACCGCTACATAAACTAAGTGATCAGACTTGTTACTTGGTTTGTACTCAAAAATAAGCAGTCTCTTAAAAAAAACTTCGTTAATTGTTGCTTCTTGTTAGTAACAACAAATTTCAGAGAAGCAACCTTAAAAGTAACTAAACTTATTCGAAAACAAACAAATTCTAAATTATATGTAAAATATTCATTGTGAGAAACAACTTCAAAGGTAGGTAATATTTAACCATAACTTACATGAAAACAAAAGTTGTAGCAAATTAATTTTTTTCTAAAACATCAATTGAAGTTCTAAATTCGTAAAAATATTTTACGTCTTCCCTTTATTACGATTTATTTTCGAACGTTGTTTAAAACTACTTTTATTAGGTTCATCAATGTTAGAGGCAGAGGCATCGCCCTCTTTTTCTTGCTGTTGTGCTCTTTTCACTGGACCATTTTAAATTCTTTCATATCTTCTACGTTTAGCTTTTCTTTTTTTTTATAAAGTCTCTTCTCTTGTCAATTTCTTTTTCTTTTTTGGTGCCATTATGGTATAGTCTGTGTAACGAACAGAAAAAATATCTAAATCAGTTTATGAGTATAGTCGAGTCAATGCCCTGTGTATGTGTCGCAGTCATAATGTAAAATTAGATTTTTTATAAAATACCTAGGGATTTTATAAAAAGCCGGCAAAACGCGAACGTACAATGCAATTTTCGTTATGACTACACCAATTCAGGCAAATTGATAAAATGCCGGCGAAACATGAACAGAAGAATGTATATCTCGTTCTGACTAATTATTTTCAGACATTTTACAATTTGCCAACAGCGAAGTAGTCAAAACGTGAGAATAAAAATAGTAAAATTACTATTTAATAAAATAACACAATGACAATAAACGAAAACTAATCTCTCTGTTAAGTAAATCTAAATAAATACTTCACAATATAAAAATATATTAACTTTCAATTAGCTAATCTTCTAATATTCAAATTCGGTACTCAGGTACGTGTATTTATTTTCACATTCAACATAGGTATATATATATATATATATATATAATAATATAATATAATATAATATAATATAATAATATATATAATGTATAATATATAATATAATATATTATTATATATTATACATTATATATAATGTATATTGATAAATGTGTATATAATATAAATGTGTAATATATTATAACAATATATAATGTGAAAATAAATATAGGTACCTGAGTACTGAATTTGAATACTTTAAGATTAGCTAATTGAAAGTTAATACATTTTTATATTGTGAAGTATTTATTTAGATTTACTTAACAGAGAGATGTTTTCGTTTATTGTCATTGTGTTTTTCATTTTTCATTGTCATTGTCATTTTATTAAATAGTAATTTTATTATTTTTATTCTCACGTTTTGACTACTTCGCTGTTGGCAAATTGTAAAATGCCTGAAAAGAATTAGTCACAACGAGATATACATTCTTCTGTTCATGTTTTGCCGGCATTTTATCAATTTGCCTGAATTGGTGTAATCATAACGAAAATTGCATTGTACGTTCGCGTTTTGCCGGCTTTTTATAAAATCCCTAGGCATTTTATAAAAAGCCTAATTTTGCATTATGACTACGACATATGTATCAATTCCCTGCCATGACGAAAATCAGGGGACTGATGTCAGGGAATTGATGGTTTTGTTGAAAAACGTGGAGTAAATGAAAAATGTCACAGCATTATGGTTATTTACCTTCGATATTGGAGGAAGTAATACTTTATTTATATTATAAAACAATTAGTTTCAAAAACAACAGAACTAATACAGAAATATAACTTACTAGGGTACTGAGTTATTTACTGACACAAACACACCCGTTCACAACAAAAGACTACTAAACACTAAAAATAAAAAACACTAAACTCGTGAACAAATGGCCGTTCACCAACTTCAAATCATTCACTTAACACAAACGGCCGAAGTCACGCAACCATAAAACATGAAGCGGGCTTATTTTAGTTTCATTTATCATAGTGCAACGACCGTAAATTACGAGAGACGGACTTTTAAGTTAATACACTATTATTATAATATTTTTTTGTCCTTCTTAACATTTTCAGTGCTAGGCCCAAATTAGAAAACTATTTCATAGAGCTAAAATTTTTTTGTTTGATTTTGATAGAATGCTGTAAGATATTCATAATGGTGCTTTCTTTTTTTTTTCTAAGATATTTCGATTGTTGTTTTCTATTTTTTACAAAAGTCGTTTTTTTTAGTATTGCAAAAAATTGAAATATCTATGGAAGTTGAATTTCAGAATTTCAAACTGTTAGATTCAAACAATCTTATAGGGTTTAAGCTACAAAACACCCTATAATATATAATAACATTTATTTACTGTCAATCATATTGGTTGACCCAGCACCATAGTAAATGTGACTGTCAACCATTATTGTTGACACAGCACTCAACGTGTTAAGATTGTTTAAGGACGAATGTGTCGTTAAACATCCAACAAGCGCAATTCGCTTTATTATTATTTTATTTTGCTTGTAATTTCACAATAAGATTTTGAAACAAGATTAGTGAAACGTCAGGGGATTGATAATTTCGGGACTGATATTGAAATTTTCATTACAGACTCCTATCCAGAGAAAAAAGATTCTCCTATCCTCCTATCTCCAGAGAAAAAAGATAACATTACTTAGAATATTATGCCATTTTTAAATGAAAAGTTATTTTACACACAACACTTTATTTTGTATCGCATCAGACACGAAGTTGCCTTATTTTTATAGAACCACCCTTATACGTATTTTTTATTTGGTTATTGATATCAGCACAAACAAACTCATGTAAGATGGGAATGTGAAATGCGTAAATCTCTATCGTTTAATAGTAATAGCGATAGCGATGTGACTTGCAAATATAACGAAATGGGACACACCGTGCCTACATAGAAAAAACACTTAAACAAGATATCTAACAAGTGGTTATAAAAAATTCAATATCGGAGATTTTACGCTTTATAATACATAGTTAGAAATTTCAAATTGACGTACGAACATGTCGCTACCATGGAAACGTTATTCTCGTCAGTGACCTGCGTGACGAAACTCTAGGGAAATTGGCGTCCCCGTACTTATTTACCGGTTAATCCACAACAAATATTTGGTAAGAAAAACCCATACAGACGTAAGCACTGCGTGGGTTCTTTTTAAGGGAGACTTCAGCATTATACTCTTAACCGGTCTGATTGTGCATTTCACGA
Organism: Rhagophthalmus giganteus; assembly: GCA_036326145.1. Taxonomy (NCBI): domain Eukaryota; kingdom Metazoa; phylum Arthropoda; class Insecta; order Coleoptera; family Rhagophthalmidae; genus Rhagophthalmus; species Rhagophthalmus giganteus. The sequence goes on from JARFJA010000001.1 coordinate 51,155,505, forward strand.
GAAAACTACCAACGCAAAAGTCAAATTAATTTTTCCTCCGAGATCAAGCGAGAGAGGTCAAATCTAGTATAACCGCTAGTTTATTCGGCCTAATGTTTAAATATGCTTAACTTAAGGGCGAACGTATTTAAGATATCATTTATAAAATGCTCATTCGTTGCGGGACATTAGAGATCTCTAGAGTTCAATTTGCTGGCACATTCGATTCGCTCTTGTTTTTAATTTCGACAATTCCAATTTTATTTCGAAGTTTAAAACTTTTAATTTTCAGTCGTAGCCCCTGTAAAACCGCACTGTTGATTTTTGTTGACCGGTTGTATTTTGTCTATGTAAACACTTGCATTAAATTATTGCTCTTGATTAAAATGGTTTTTAATAGTTAAATTCGATTTTTACGTTATTTATACGAAAAAGTTACTTTTACCGTTTGTCAATCCTATACGTTTGCTATTCAATATTCATGTCGAACTTTCAATAAGTTCAGTTGTGTCATATAACTGTCAGCGTCGGTATGATTTAAAATGATAAAATGAAATAATAAATTTTCTTCATCTCGTAAGTAATTGGAAATACCAATATTAATGTAGTGATTAATGTCACGTGTTTGTGTTGCGGCCAAACTAATTTCACCGTTGGAACTATATTTATTATGTTAAGTTTCCGACATATTTACCTACCTATGTAATTTGTAATACATAAGTAATCTATATTATTATAATAGTAATTTAAAGTTAAAATAATGTACTAGAGTTCGTTCGGTGCAGAATTAGTCCTGTTAATCATTCTGTTCGAATCCCTATTAATAGCAGGCGCATGATATCGTAATAAAGGGCTAAGTAAAAAAAAACACGGCACACTGCCGTGCCGTTCGATTTTGAAGCAGTTTGGGATAATTTATACTTAGCGCTCATTGGCCGCTAGACCGAGTTGGTACACGGCTGGCACCTTCCTAACTCTACCTATTAATTTATGTAAATAAGGACATACAGCCTATCCAAACCTATATGCAATTCACGTCATCAACCAAAAGTTACTAAATTGTTTATTTATAATTCGGTTTAAAATTTGGAAAGTGACATATTCTATAGGCGATTTATTTACGCACATATTAGCTGGTATAAAGAAAGATTACAATTTATTAGAACTGTCAAAATACGAGGTACGAGGTGACAGCACTGTATGAAACGTGATCATCTAGTAATCTTTTATTGATGACGTATATTGCATATAGGTTTGGATAAAGTATATGTAAATTTAAATATCACCTATCAGACTAGATATAATAGCACCATAAACTTTTAGAAGACTTATCCCCTGTTATAAGTAAAATTTTAACTGATTCGATTAATGGGTGATTCAAATAAGAGAATTTTACTGTACTTTACATGCCCAAAACATAGAATTTCATTAATTAAAACTTACTCAGTTTAGTTAAACCTCGAATTCTGGTCTGTTTTATTTTGGAAGCACAATCACGTTGTATGGTTCATGGCGCAATCTCCGCCACATACTTTTATTGAGAAAAAAACTCGGAAAGTCTTTTTTTATCTCGTTTCCTTTTAACTTGTAATTTAAAAGAAACATATGAAACGCTATATTACGTTATTTTGACAATAGCAACACGTAGGTACGAAATACACCGATGAAAACCAAGACCGCAACGCACGTGTAACACGTGTCGAAAAATCTCACGGCCAACTTCAGTATACTTTTCAGCTTTTTTTTATTTTGATAATACATGTATTGTGCTTGTAGCTCTTTTGAAGTCGTTTTGGATTTTTGTATGAAGGCAGCATTAATTATCAAGCGCATTATGCTTGCCTATTGTGTTATTACTTTTTTTTTGTAGCCTTCAATAAATGCAATCAATAAGTTACGTGTTCTTCATTCGCATCTTTTGTAAAGCTTTTTATGGGCAATATTCAAATAGCTGTATAGATACTTATCCCTACACCCATTGAAAATTAGACACATGTTTATATGAACTTTTTTGCTCGGAATAATCCATACTATCACGTACCTACTAAAATATTTTTCCGATTTTTCTTCTGAAACATCGATAAACATGTATAATTAATCAGTCATTTGTACTGTTAAACCATTCGCGCCGTTTAATTCCACTAATTCTAAGTGCAAGTTCATTTGATTTAACAAAATCGAGAATGAATGACTAATAAAATAACTAATTTACTTACTTACCGGTAATATGACTATAAATTAAATTCTGGATTATTAAACAAAAGGTGTGTAGTAAAGATTTTTAAAATCTTCACCTTTAAATAGTTAAATACACTCAATTTAAATAAGGGTTTTGTTTCGACGATATTGTCTTTAGATAAACTTGAGATGTATTCAGAAACTCTCTTGCTTAATGAAATTACTGTCACCGAATTGTGTGTAAGTCTAACATGTTTATCGAAGTGAAAATATGGTAATTAGTTCACGCAATACTAAAGTTTACTTAATTTATTTAATTTCGAACGATAATATTACTACTTACTACCTAATTACAGGTTTTGCGTGTAAAAGTTAAGTGAACTTTCATATAAGTTTATGTTTATTAAATTAAAAATGAACGTCTCTGATAGTTAAACACGTTTTTGATAACATCAAATAGATTTATTTTTAAATAGTATTAAGATATATATTATATTTTATTAATTGCAAGTATTCAGTTTAAAATTTATTAGATAGTAGGTACTAGTTAGGTATCATACATACCTTCCTAACTAATTCACGCCATTAAATGCAAGTTAAATATTAATACTTATTTTAAATATTTATGCATTTTAATTAATATAATATCTACGTCATATTACTGTCAAAACAATTTCAACTTTGCCGTACGTGGCTATGATAAGTAGCGTAATGGGACGCTCCCTGCAAGCAATTGCCTTGCAAATGACTTTCGATAAGCTCAAGTTATTCGTTAACTGGGGTAGAATCATAAGGGGTTCAAGGTAATTATTAAAAAGGTGTTTATTAAAACTCTCTAATAAAATCAATATTTACAGATTATTTATCAAAAAACAAATGCTGTTATAATAATTTTTTTATACATTTTACTTTTTGTGGCAAGTTTTTTTGACCTAAACATAAGGCACGTTCTTCAAAATTATAAAATAAAACAATCTAGTAATAAAATCCGCATAGGAACAGTTTATTAGTTATTGCATAAATAACATTTGAAATTAAACCCAACACCAAATTCAGAACAAATTAATTAAATTATATAACAAGACGTCGATAATTTAATTTATAGATTATGCGTTTGTAGTCGATAACAATATTTACAAAGGTAGAGCATTTTCGAATTTAGGCCGGTAGATCTGCAACAGTTAGGTAGGATTTGGAGTGAAGCAGTTCGGTAGTAGCATTGTAAGACTTGATGTCAATGATGAACTTGCCTCTTGGTATGCTCGGAGGTATTTGTGATAGATCAACAACGGCGTTAGTTGCACCATAAGTTCCCTACAAATAACAAATTATTGAGTATTTATCGATAATTACTTACTTACATTTATTTTGCTTGTTTATAATAAGTATTGTACTTAAAGCAAATTCTTCAATTTTATTTTGATAAGTTGGACGAGCATTCAATTTTGTAAACTGTATGAATTTTAAAAGTACGCATTTACTATCTATTTTTTTTTGTTATATAGAATCCAGTAAGCGCTGGTTAACAATGTATGAACATAAAGACGTTTAAAAGAGGAACACGAATCAGTGAAATTAAAAAATTTAATTAAAAAGCTCCCAAAAGTTTGTTGGATTAATGTAATCTCTAGGTATACCTATGCGATTATTCTAAAATCTACACGAAATGCGTTACCGATAGCGCGGTATTTTCAAATTTTTATTGTACTTTCTAAATTGTACGTATAGGTACGTTATTGAAGATAGGTTATTGAAAGGTTACTAGATAATAACGTTTCACACAGTGCTGTCACCTCGTACCTCGCATTTTGACAGTTCTAATAAATTATAGTCTTTCTTTATACCATCTAATATATGCGCAAGTAAATATATATTAATTAAATATATATATATTAATATATTCTATAGATGTAGAATATGTCACTTTCTAATCTTTAAACCGAATTACAAATAAACAATCTAGTAACTTTTTTTGATAACGTAAATTGCATATAGGTTTAGATAGGCCATATCTTGAATAACTTATAGTATCTAGGTACTTATTCAGTTTTAAAGTAAAACCAGAGACAATATTTAAATAATCCTACTTAAAAATCACAATATTTTTAAACATTTTCTGTCGCCGATTAATACATGGCAGACTTTTCCAAAGACAAACAATTATTTCAAAGATTGTGAAGTGATTGTTAATTGAATTGATTGTAGAGTATTTGCATATTTTGAATAATTAAAAATGTAATAAAATTAAAGATATGCAATATAAGTGTGTACTTATACCTATAGATAATGAAAGAATTCAACAATAATATAAACTTACCGCTTTCATCGGACATTTAGTGAAGTTACCAAGTTTAAAAAGCTCTTCAAGCTCAGGATAGCCGCTAGTCAGGACGTCGCAAACGTTAATGTCGCTAGCAGTTGTTAGTAAGTGAAGGCCATCGTCTTCGACACCGTAAATTTCTACATTATCCTATATAAATGGACAAGGTACACGTGATTATTACATAAATAATGTATATCGGAACGACTTACTTTCAATTCAAAGCCTAAATCTTTCAAAAGCGACCCTGAGGCATTTATACCTTGATGACTGGCATTGTACTGGAAGACGACACATTCAGGATTTGCTATGAAGTCTTTGTTGAAGGATACTATTTCCACCTTGTCTAAAGTCACCTTAAATCCATCTTGCTGTAAAATAAAATTAAACAACTTAGAATAATTTTTATTTATATGTGTTTCAATAAAAGCTGAGCGACCATTCATATACGTATGTAAGTGTGTAAGTACGATCGTGGAGAATGGTATTCGAATGTACTTTGACGTCATCTGTCTAGATTTACAATTAGACATATAGACGCATCATTGCGGAGAAAAAAAATCATAATTCTTGATCCCATTGCCATCGCCATCCGAATTTCTTGGAAATGCGGAGACCTAAAAATCTACAATTTGATATTTTAAAATAACTTTGTATAGGTACCTAATAATGTGCCAATTTTAAAAAAATTTAAGATGGCGACGTGCCAGATTGACGTCATTAGTTGATTTGACGTGGTATGCCCTTCATTTTTTCATTTTCTTTTCTACAATTATTATTATTTTATTTTTGACGTTATTTTATTGCGTCATAATGACTCTAGTAAATAGAGAAAAAAATGCTCTTTTCAAAGATGCAAGAAAACATATGGGTACTATTTAAAAAGAAAACATTGTTGGTTATCATAGTAACGGAACAAAACGGTATACAAATAAACCAAATACATTATCATGTGCATCGAGATAAACCAGAAAACTTTTGTATTTAACATTTTCTTGTATTCCTTCTAATTAAAAAATTGTAGTCAATATAATTTACTTTTGTTGCACTTTGTATTCAGTAAATAAATTAGTATAACAAACTGGATAATGTTACTGTCGGTACTTAATTAAAATCTAGCAAATAAATAATGATTGATAATAATAAAAATATGTACTTAAGTAAGTACTAACTATTACATTACGTTATTTATTGAATATTGTTTTAAGAACTTTAGTAATAAAATAAAGGCGCTGTGTTAGAGTTTATTTTAAATATTAAATTCGAGAATACTTAACTAAACTGGGGAAACTTCTAGATTTCATAAAGTTTTGCCAAATGTTTTATAGCTTATTCAACGTATCTGTCGATCATTAAACGAAACTATAGATTTTAACTTTTAATTATAATTACGATTTTACAAAACTTATTTTATCTATAAAGAAAACAGGCGCTGAAGCGATTAACGATTTTCAGGATGTCTGTGTAATTGCAAAAACTTTTCAAGTTATATATTTAGGTCTTAAATTTTTATATTACGTGCGCGCCGAAAAATAAATAATTAGAATTATTAAAAAAAAGATACGTTTATAGGAAATGGATTTTTAAAAAGCGTCAACTTTTTAATATTTCATTCAATTTTTAAGGGCTGTCATTTTATATGTATTTCTAATTTAGGGTAGGATCCTTTAAAAGGATTGTTAAAACGCACAACTAATGATGTAGTCACGTGGATAGCCACGTTCATGTAATGCGAGGAGTTGGCTTATTCGGAAACAAAAGAATACTCAAAACAACAAGTAAGGAAATTATTATTGTTAATAATTGTAATTACAATAATTAATAATTATTGTTTTTGAATAATTTTTGGTTATTTTTTTTTTTAATTTATTTTCGCATCAATCTCTAAGAGTTATTACTGTATTTTTTTGGTAAAGTTCAATGTTATGTTATGGTTAAGGAATAGGTATACACACCTCCTTATGACGATAAGAGATGATCAGAAATATTACTATAGAAAACCTTTGATAAGTATGAAACATCTACTAAATGTCATTTTTTGAAATAGAAGAATTTTAATCAAGTTCGAGAATTAAAATGAAAACTTAATTTATCCTACCTCTTTTTAGAGGTGTAACTCCGAAAGGAGATGTTTTAGTAAAAAACTTTATATAAAAGCCCCCTCCCCCTAATTTTCGACAAGGAATTATCCTTTGAAGTATTATTTATGAATTACTGTGTCTAAAATATCTTTGTATATGGATAGATATTTATCTAACTCTTGTAAAATATATCGAAATTAATAAAATAGTTTATATTAAATATTTGTTATATTATCAACATATTGAATAATTGAAGCTGCTATTTATAATTACAAAAACTCACCGCTAGTGTTGATGTCGCTAGTAACACAATCGAGCAGATTACTGGTAAACACTGCATGATGTTAGAGCGTTATCTAGAAACCATTTGTTTTGTTAATGTATAGTATATTTAATAAGCTATTTAACACCCCCTACTAATATTTATATACCTATGTATCTTATTAAATGAAGTTTATAAATCAATAAAATAAACCAATTTTACTTCAAAAATATTAAGATACCTACCTACCTAAGAATCTTATAATACAAAAGCATATTTTAAAATAGTAGCTACATTTTCATTGATCAATAATTTTAAGTTATTTAATTTTGGTGTCACGAAAATAATGTTATATTTAAGTCCTAAGGCCAAAATTCATAAACGAAACTCATTCTCAAACTCATAATTGAAACTGTATTACTGAGGTGAGGTTTTCTATTGATTGTCAAACTATTGATAACAGTTCGAATCCATTGTTTTTATTACTCCGTTGTAAAAACTAAATAGAACGAGTTGAGGGCGAGTAATAATATAAAATGTACCTTTAAAACGTTAAAATGTTCTTCATTCGCATTCATTTGTTATTTATGAAAAATTACAATAATAAATGACCTTTTTAGGAATCTTAAATTACGATCTTTTTATTCAAATGTTTGATTTTCACCCATTTTTAGTTTAAAACTTGTACATTTTTTTGTTATTCGGACATTAATATTTACAATATTTTTCTGTATTGTTTAGTAAAAACAAATGTACAAACAAGTAAAAATATAGATTACTTTCAAAAACTACTAAGATTTTCTATAAAAAGTCTCACTTAATTTATTCTCACAATCAGAATTTCAGATATGAAATTCAAATTTTTACAACAGTAAAATTGGACATAAACAAACATTCTTACCTAGATATTTTGTACAGAAAAATCTAAAAAACTAACGTTAGTGTTTTAAAAATTTGTTATATACCTTTGCGAAAGATGAGATACCATCGATGGCCGTGAATGTGACCGGAATAAACAACGTCCGAGTTTGATTGGTCCACGTGCAATAGATCATTAGGATCTCTGTTATCACTGGCAAGGTTATGGACAGATTTTATCTACAGGACAAGGGTGCTATTAATAACAAGTACGGCATTTCCAATTATTAAACTCGTTAACGGTTTTATTTTACTATTTTGTTTTTAATAAGATGGCTATCGCGCAAATAATGGCCAATTACTAATTATTTATTTAGCGAGTACCTAATGTTTCGAAAATTCCGAATACATAGCTGCAACAATTTATTTAAGTAATTGCTTAGCGGAAATGGCGCAGTTCCTGAAATCTCGTGGACCATTGATTTAGCATCGTGCCTGTTTGTGACGAGGTTTAAACGTATTAATCAACGAAGAATGATTTCCTTTCAGCGCTATTACAAATAAATGTAGTCGTTTAATTTAAGAAAAAAGTCTTCAAATTAGTAGTTCTGTTGTGTAGAATCTCGATCAAAACATGAAGTATAAGTTTAAATAAGGATAAATTAGCTAGTGTGCTGACAAAATTAACTTATTTTTTGTAGTTAAGTTTCAAATGAATATTATTTTTTCATATTTGGTACTTACAACATAAACCTTGAACAGTAAAAATAGGTAATTTTCATTAAAATCGGGAAATAGATAAGAATACCAAAATCCCTGAATAAACGATCGGTGTCACGAAATATTTAAAGCCCAAATTGATGTTGCTTGACGATTATCATATACTTTCATGGCCAACGGTAGATCATCAGATTTTAGCAATCACGTTTTTTACGTGTGCTGGTGCCATGAAATACATTATTACTTTGTATATTACATAATGTGTGCTTATCGTAATATCTATAGCGATATTCCTTTAATCATACGTCACCCTAGAGTTATAGTATTCCATAGACCAAAACTCGTAAAGTTTTAGGAAATGCTGCTTAAAGTTGTCACGTCCTAAATTTTAGCTTTTCAAGTTGGCACCCAACAATCTCTATATCTACCACCTTCGTAGGAAATATAATAGAAACTCGTTTTTGAAAGGTTAATACGAAAATATCCCTCACTATATTTTTTATTTTATTTAGTTTTTATTATGGACGTAGAACAAAGTGTAAAAATTTCTGAATTTTGCTATTATTGGACGGATATAGTACAAATAATTAAATTACTAAAATCTCGTTTGTGGGTTGTTATAATTTTATAATCTCAGTTAATATAGAATGTAATCCAATTCTTGGGATTCTAATGGTGTGACTATTGTAATTTTGCTATTGTATCGTATTTATTTAAAAAATGGGTATAAAACATTATAATACTGGGGTGACACATAATCTCGAATATGTTTAAGGGAGTAGAATAATTTATTGCTCTAGCAGAATCGTTCCGCTAAAGACGCCATTAGTTATAACTTTTATGCAATTTTATTCAAGACTCAAATGTTTAAACTGAGCTTTAAATAGTAGATTAAACGTAATTGTAACATAGACACATAATGTATATCAATCAAATTGCTTTAGATAAGCTTAAGATTAGTTAAAATCGTAGACATTATGTAGTTGGGTTTTTTCCTCCCGTCAGTGAGTATATTATATTTTTGTTGCTCCATTTTAATACGACACTATTTGATTTTATTCAAATTATCAACTTTATTTAATATCTACTAATTTTAAATTATAAATACGGTTTTAGAAATAAATAATCGAATAAATTGAATTCAAAGTTTGTGAATGTGATGTTTAAAGTAAATAGGTACTAAAAAAATTACCAAAATTTGAGATCAATAAGTGTACCTACTCATTTTCAAATGCTACCCTAAACACGAAATTGTTGCTCTAATTTGTACAGTCTTAAATAATTTAGTCAATTTTAATGCATACAAAGTAATTAGAACGTTTATGTTCCAAAAATTTGGTTATATAATAAAATTTATTTCAACACCAACGAATTCTGTAGCTATTATACTTATTGTTAAAGAATAATTATTCTAAGATTTTCTACAAATCTTTAAAGAGAATGAATTTAAATTCTATACCTATCAATTTTACTAACTAGCTCTTTTAAAAGTAAAACAATAGAACTGCAGCTGTACCAACTCTTGAACATCTAAAAATCTCGTTCCATAATCTTTGTATAAGAAATACCTACTTACTACTATTCTGTTTAAATTCAATGTTTTACGGGAAGTAATTTTCGCACATGAGAAAATAATTCAAATCAATTGTTTTTATAGTATATTTCAGCAATTTCTCGTTGTACTTATACGAAACAATTTTAAACATCAATAACGATACAATAACAATCTACATTGAAAATTAAGTTACTCTATGTACTATTAGATCGCATTTTCATTATTTTTAACACATTTGAATGCACAAATTCCAATATTAATTTATATTTATATCGACGCAGTTTTGGCAGATTATCGTAAACGATAAAAAGTAAATTTTATCGGAGCGCACATTTTGTGTTGTCGCGTATCCAAACCTATATGATGTTCACGTCATCAATACAAGGTTACTAGACGATGACGTTTCACACAGTACTGTCACCTCGTACCTCGCATTTTGACAATTCAAATAAATTGTAGTCTTTTTTTATACCATCTAATATGTCCGCAAATAAATCATCTATAGAATATGTCACTTTCCAAACTTTAAACCGAATTACAAATCAACAATCTAGTAACTTTTTAAAAATTATACAGTGTTTTGTTCTATTGTGACTTAATGATAAAATAAAACATTGTTTTTCTTAAAATTATTTTGTAATTTATAAATACCTAGTAAATATAAATACATTTTTCTTTAATTATCTATTGTTAAGAGTTTTCATTAATTAGAAATTATATCAGTTCATAACATGCAAACTAATTTTGTTTTTAAAATTTACATTGCGACGAGTTTTAATAATATGGAAAACCATCTAATAAATTGTAAGAATGTTTCCTTATTAGAAATTTCGTTTGTTACTGAACGGATATGAATCCATGTAATTTCCTTCGAACATAAACCCTGTTACACTTTGTTAGCATCTTAAGTGTGCTTTGTTCTGCACTTTTGTACATTGTGGCTTGTTATACTTACAAACATTGACATATAAAACAGTTTTAAATGAGTTTTGTTAAAATGCAGCTTTTATTATAAACCAAGAAAGGTTCGCTTTTAAACAGCTCTTTGGATTTAGAAAGTTTATTCTTCTATTTAAATTTATTCCTTATGGTATCTATGTATTATCTACATGGAAATCTTATTCAGTTTTACTTAAATAGGTATGTAGCGACCTATATAAAATTTTAACTATTACCAGTTCCTCAGGTTATAACATAAAGAGTAATTGAATATAGGTGTTTATACCTTATTTATGTTCCCTATGCAGTAGACATAAACAAGCGGTACTGCATGTAATGCATAAACATTTACATTTTATATTTTTACATGGTAGTTTCAAAATCTCGAAGAGATCCAACCCTGTGTAACATATTGTTATCGTTAAGGTGATACTTTAATCGCGCATTCTCCATATGTGTTTGTTCGGTGAAGTATAGAGTAATAGTTATTTGTCTATAATAACTGAATTTATCGTATCGAAATGAACCTAATACGGACCCCGGCCATAAGGCTCGTCGAAATTTTAAGGTGGATGTCTCGGATCCTGTTAGGGCATCTATAAAGGAAGAAAAAAATCTAGCGCAAACGTCTGGCAACTCGGGGAGCATAAGTATTGTAAGGGGCGGTTTCCTTTTCGTATAGATATAATTTATACTCGTACTTTTGTATATAGGATGTTCCAAAATTCGTGGAAAAAACTTTGAAGGGCGGTAGAACACGTCAAAACGATGCCATAATATCGTTTAAACATTTGTTCTACGACGCATCCCCGCTGATATATTCACTTTCAAAGTTGACAAATACAAATAATTGGATTCTCACACTTTTGGATTCTCCAAACATTTTACGATAAAAAAGGCATTATTTTCTAGGCCATATTCAAAAAGGCCATATTCCAAAAAATGCACTTAAAGAGTAACAGGTGAAGTGTATCCAAGATGGGCATTATTTTAAATGCCTAACTAATTTTTTTTTAACTAATTTTTTGCGGTGTTATGTATGAAAATACCGATAAACGAAAAGTACCTTGTCAGTATTTCTTTCTCTGATTGCTTCTTTTATAAGCATTTAAAATATATAATGTTACTTTATCTCGTTGATTTTTATGTGATAATTTTGGGAGTGAATATCTCAATAGGGGTGTGTCGTAGGAAAAAACATTAGTTATAAGAATCTATGTTTTGACGTGATCTAACGCCCCTTAAAGTTTGTTCCATAAATTTTGGAACACCTTGTATACCTCTATGTAAACTGTATACTAAATTTAGTAGTTTTTTTTGTATAATTAATACATTTATGCTAAATCTAAAATATTTTTTAATTCCTTATACAATTGTCTATAAAATAAAATTATAAAGTCGAATCTTTATGGTGATTTGATAAATTTTAATCTACGAAAATGTTCTTAACTTTAAATTAATTAGATAATATATATTCATTACTTTGCTACTAATTTTTATAGGCTTGTTAGAAAATTAACAACCAATCACAATTGAGATTTTCATACATTTTCATGGTGATAATATGTTAACAGACCTACAAAAATTACAGATTTGTTACAGAATACTCCTTTTTTAAATTTTATTATTAAGGTAGGTAGCTTTTTCAAAAACTATAACTATTACGTATCATAATTGCTTTATTTTATAGGCATTTTAGTATACAGTATACATCTATTAAAAGTATACAGGGTGTCAACGTGATCACTAGCACTCTTCTTTTACCCCTTGTTTTTCAAGCTACTGAAACGGAACTCGTATCTAGAGAAAATAGTGGTGCAAACGGCCATAAATATTTAAAGTTATTTTTATACAGTTTTTTATCGATCATCTTCGGGCATTTTTGAAGGTTTCTTCGGTGCTTTTGTTTAAGATTGACTATTACGTTTCTTGTGCCGTTAATTAAATTCATTTAATTTGTGTAACAACACGTAATATTATTTTAAACTACAAAGTTCGAGTAAATAACTATTCAACAACGTAGAAATTTGTTTCTCCGCATTAATCTTTAAAGGAGAGGGTATTATATTATTACCTATATTAAAAGTTAATCCTGTACTGAAGTAATTTACTTTTCAGTGTCTGTACCCAACATCGATATGTCACAGTTTAGTAGTTGAGAAAAGACCGTAATAATGGCATCGCACTTTACAATTCTCGGTCCATTAAACTCCGTCGTTGTCCTATTAGAACTCGTCTATGAACTTTAAAAAGGATTTGGTAAAGTTAAAAGCGTCGGTTTAGAAACAGGTCAATGCCAAAAAAAAAATCGTCGCGCAAGTTTATTAAATTAGATGTCCCGTATAAGCAGTATTTATTTATTTTCTTGCGAACTTTAAATAAACTCAAAATTTTTTCAATTTAAATTTTAAGTATTCAAATTAAATTTGCTTTTATCGTTTGTTAATTATACATTTTTATAAGTACTTTTGCTAATTTCCTAATCCAACAAATTTTGAGGTTTTAGTCAAGTAAGTAATTTTCCTTCCTTTTGCCTCATTTAAATTTGCGTTTTGATAAGCTCACAAATCAGAATATAACTACCCCTGAGGTTATGTGATAAACATGTTATTTTCATTATTAGAACTTAAAACTTACAGTTAGTTAATTTTTTCTGGCTCATCGTCAGTTTACTTGTTATTAGCACATCTGTTATAAGGTTATATTTGATCATATGTTTGATCACTTGCGTACACAATATATTATGCAGGTAATAGTTTTATTCCTCTAACTGAAGAGGCGAATGAAAAGAAAACATTGTATTTACTTTGAAAAGCTCAATATATTAGGAATATTATGTACATATTTCCAACACCTATTATACATAAATACATTTTTGTAAATGGTAAAAAACTGCTTCAATAGTTATTTACTATAAACATATAATTAATAACCAGACAATATTTAACATTAGGTATTTTTTAATATAACCGCCATCACCATATATTATATAAACAATTATTTACAATGTTTCACAGCTTTATTTCGATTGAGCCCGTAAATTTACCATGCACCAATTCTACCGTTCCAGCGAAGAATTTGGTGTCCATTATGTATTTTCCAGCTGGAGTCATTTGCGGAAGTTTAGAAGGGTCGAGAACGGCGTTGTTAACCACGTAGTACGCCTGTAATTCAAAAAGAAAATTTTTGTTTAATTGATTATTTATATATAAATATTACGATAATATAAAAAAACACCACTACCCTATAATAGACGAGTTATACAAATACAGGGAAATTACATTGTGACATAATACGGAAATTGTAAAAAATAATTGCATTTGTAAATAGTTTTAATTTAGTTCAGAGACAAGTTACGATAATATAACGAATGATTACTCCCTTCTTACTCATATATAATATAGATTGAAAGTCGTGATACGATAGCTATAAACTTCGATACCACTTTATAGAGAAATTTCTGGTGCTGCTGATTAAAGTGCAAAAAAATCTATTGAAAATCTAGCGTTACAAGCGAAGTTAGTAGCAACTAATAAAGTTATTATTTTGTTAGGCATCCTTCATTATTTTTCCAATTGAGATCATTAAAAATTAAAAAATTGAAAAATGAACTAATACAACCGTACATTTTCAGTAGTCATACACGTGCAACATCACCACTTTTCTAAATATTATTTAAATATCTTTTAGTTTAAATCTAAGTAGACATTTGAACTTTAATTGAGCATTTTAATCAAAATTTTTATTGAAATATGTATTACAAATATAGATACAATCCATTATCGATTATAAAGAATATTACTTAATAAAATTTTACAACATGTCGTAGAATAATGATATACTTTAGCCTTGAGTAAGATTCATTTATCCTCATTTTGTGGCTTACCTCCTTGGTGAGGTAGCTGATGATGGGTTTATTATTAATTTTAGAAAATACGTCAACTTTTTTCAAGAATAAATTTTTTTGACAAACTAATAATAAAAAGGGGGCGCGGTGGCCTAGAGAGCTATCACTTTGCTGGGTAACTCACAGCTACGGGTTCGAATCCCGCCGAACCGTGGATGTTTGTGATTGTTCTTAAGATTTAGAAAAATCATACCGAATTAGTTTGGCTAATTGGATAGCCCCGAGGGGGTCAATAATTTATGCATTTTTTCTGGAATTTAATACAGAATTAGACATGAATTAGTTTGAATTTGTGTTATAAAATTTATTATAGTTATCAACCTCAGGTAGCCCAACACCATAAAAAAATAATAATAAAAATGTTTTTCAAATAAAAAGAACTTACACTGTACACTGAATACATTGTATAGGTATGTACGATGTTCTGTTTAACATAAAAACGTTAACATCATTTTCGGTTATTCGGTTTCAAATATAAATATACTAGATGTATCGGCTATGCATTTCTACATAAACAAAAAAAAAAATTCAAATAAACGCAACCAAGATTTGAATTGAATTCAGACATTTGCCTTTATCCAATAAGTACCAATATTCCGAATATAGATACCTATGTAGTAATCCAAGCAAAAGAAAAAATCGTTTAAATAAAAGTCGTTCGAAAACCTACACTAAATGAATTTCTGTTACACTAAGTGAATATAGAACAACGGTAAAAACAAATAATACTGTTAACTCTATCCAGCATTGTTTAGAATAAAAGATTAATAAGGAAACGGTATGGCAGAGATGTTATGGAAATTTTCCTGTGATCCTCGAAAGAATATATAATTGTCCTAAATGCGATCGTTTGAACCTTGTCCAGCTAGAAAGAATCTCGCCTTGTTTTCCGCGCAATTTAAGATAATTTGGCGCGTTTTTATTTGGACAGTTTCTATAGGCCTCAACAATGAGTACCCACTACGGAATCTCTTAAACGAAAGCGCTTTGAATTGATTCTCATCAACTGAATAAACTCTAACCCTTTCTCTGTCTACTGGCAATATAAGAACCATTTTTCTACTTTATGTTTTAAGGAAGATTGAATAATATTATTTATAATAGGCTCTTATTAATATCATTAAGATTATAAAAATAAAAAAAATTAAATAAAAATAAACATTGAAAATTGAAAATTAAAGAAAAGTTTAAGAATAATTTGACGAGAAAAAGAATATGAAGATATTCTTATATACAAAGATTAGATACAATCATGGTCGCCTACAACGTTCAGTATTACTAATAAATAAAAAGAAATTAAGCAAATTGACACCTAAACGTAGCATAAATTTAATAAGTGCTTATATATGGTAATATAACATATATAGGATATATAACATAACATATAAACCCATATATACATATAAAACACATCTATAAAGTACGTTACCAACGACATTAATTATGTCCACGACTGTACTCACGATTGATCTCATAGACGTAGATAAAAATTTAAATTTTATTAAAAGCGTATAAATCTGGCTGTAATTAATTTGGAAAGTTATTATATATAAAAGGACAAAGCAACAAATAGAAAAAAAAATTGTTTACTAACTTGTTTCCAAGGACAAACTGTGAAATTGCCATACTTTAGAAGATCCTTTAGGCCGAATTGGTTTTTGTTAAGCATCTCGCACATATTAAGGTCTGATGCCGTTGTCATTCTCTTATATTCACCATCAGCTCCCATTCTTAAAGCTTCCATATTTACCTAAACAGCACAGTATTACTTACAATATACGTATAACACTTAATAAGTATTATTATGAGTAGTTACCTTGATATCCATTCCTAAGTCGCGCTTAAGATTACCACTGGCGCTGATACCTTGTGTAATTTCATTTACATTAGAGACTTTTATCTGTAGATCTTCGATAATGTCAGTATTGTAGGACAATATTTCAAGTTTTTCTATATCAATTTTATATTCATGTTGCTTCTAAAATGTAATTTTTTGTTATACTATGTATCGAGTTGTAACAATAGCATACATACCACTGCTGATACTATAACAACAAAAAATTTGAACGCTAGAATAACGTACATTAACATCTTTGAAGATTTTCTAATATAGTATCTATGGAATAAAGAAAAGTTCGATTAAATATAGTAAATAGCTTTTTCAAGAGTAAAAAGTTTTATTTGACATTTAACCTTCATGCTATCCTGGGGTCACTGGGGACCCCGCATGCTCTTTGGAGGTGTGTTTATATGTTTGGAATAGTTTTCCCTAAAATTCCAAAAAGACTTCTCTACAGAAGAGTTATGCCCTACATTAGTTATGCTTATAGTTTTTCTCTACATATAAATTGCAATATTATCTTATTGTCTGTTCGTAACTCGTTAAGACTGTAAGAGTCCTTTAGTTCCTTACTTACGTTAGCAGTCTTATAATTTGAATACTCCCTGATTCCCTTATTTGTTTTTATCTCAATATTTTCCCCTTTTCTTTGTGTCTATTCGGCATTTAGTAAATTCGCTATTTATGAGTTCGTAACGATCATTCAGTAATCGCATGACTAGAAGAAGTTCGGTTCGCATAAGTGATAAACGACATTAAAAAAAAGAAACGATACTAAAGCGGATTGAAGAATCTGCGAATAATAGTGAGGATCACAGAAACTCTTCTGATATAAAGCAGTGAAATAATGTATTTTTTTTCAAGCTGAGTTTATATCTTTTACTCGCGGTTCTACAACTGAACAAGCTTAGGTGAAAAATTACCTGCAGAGGTGTTTTACCTGTGTTCAGCATTTTAAGATTTGACGCGATTTGTAAAATTAGGTTGTGAAATGATTTGATTGAGGTAATTGAAAATTGATTTGTTTATGTACTTTCATATATAGGGTGTCCAGAAACCCTTCTGCCAAATGAAAACATCGAATTCTGGAGATTATTTTTGCCGATTTGAGTTAAATCACCCTTATACAAAAACTCTTCCTAAGCGACTTAGAGTCCCTTTGAAGATGGCGCCTTGCCATTAACTTTTTCAAAAATCTGTAAAACCTCCTTAATAAAAAAGATCAAACTTTACACATTCATTAATCTTTCAGATGTTGAATCTGTTAGTGCAAATATGAATTTTTTATTGCGATCATAAACGTTTCATTTGGGTGGCGGGGTGGGGCTAACGGACATTATGAATAATAATTTTTTTACGTTTGACTTTTTGACATTTTTGACATCAAATTTGAATATTTTAGTGTTTTTTCTAACATTAAGGTGCTCTTGTTTATTATCAGCTATGATGAACCGTTTTCGAGAAAAATTAAATCAAACTTTTCGTGTTTCCTTGCATACGTTCTCCAATATTTCTAAATTCACTACTTACCAATAATAAAAATAAGGTTCGACAAATCAATAAAATAAGAACTGGTAAATGTCGAATTATTTTTATACCAAACAGTTGTTAGGTCAAGGTCAAAACCAATTAGGCTTGCCATTAGAACAAGGCGCCATCTTCAAAGAGCTCTAACTCCCTTAAGAAACGTTTTTGTACAGGGGTGATTTAACTCAGATCGACATAAAATCATCTCTAGAATTGGACATTTTCATTTGGCAAGAGAGTGCGTAGGGACCTTAAATAAATCAGTACAATTTAAGTTTTAAAATGAACCGAAATTTTTACGTGCTTTATTAAAGTTTAAAAATTGAAAATCTGTTTCATCAGAAAATCATATAAATTAAAATTAATTTTATTATTACTTCGAAGTAACTTTAAAAATTTGAAATTTATGAGTAAAGTTGACTATATCATTACAACGAGATGCTTTTAGTAATTTAGTTATTTACTTTTTGTTAGTCTCGCTAAAAGCTTTTTCTTTATCATACATGTGTATATCCGAAAAATTCATAAATAATCCTAAAAATGATTTTGTATTCGTTTAAAAAATAAAATATCTGACAGTACATTTGACATAGAAAACATGATTTATATTTATTCTAGATGCTTTTTATACATGACGAATATACATTTCTACGTGTAAAAATGAAAAATCGAAACTATCGTTTATTAAATTTAAATTATTTTGTAATAGCGTTTACATAATATTATGAATCAACAGTTTCATTAAACAACTTTTTCGAATAGAAATTTAAGTTTTGGTCCGATACAAAATTCGAATGCTCCTCGGGGAATGTCTGCACGTGTCTCCAAATATATCGTTTGCTACCGAATTTTAGTATAATTTATATACCTACTACCTACTTTCAGTTGTGGGATTAGTAAGTAACATATTTTTCTCTTTTTATTATACTTATGGTTAGTTGCAAATAGTACAAGATATTTTTTGTTCTTCGTGACAATAATTTAACAGTATAATAAATATTGTAATGTTTACAATTAGATAATAATTTCAGTAATGCTCTACGCTTAAATATTTTTGATTATCGAAAATAATAAAACAAAAAATTACTTATATAAATAAATGAAACGAAACAGCAATTAAGAATATAAGAATTGGTTCAATGATTTATTATGTTGTGTCTACGCCCTACTTAAAAAAATATATATATATATATATATATATATAAATTTTACAATAATTATCGATAATCGCGTGAATTTTAAATTACCTACTTTTCTGGTTTAAAAATGTTATTGATATCTATTAAAACTTTTAATATTCTAAAATGAAATGCATACTTGATAACACAGCTAAAAGATAAGTAAAGTGACTTACTTGAAATGATCAACTTCAATATGTTAACAAACTAATGGTCCCTGCGTTATAATTTTACCACATTTATACTTTTTACAACAGATAAAATCTATCAAAACAAAGGAAACTAGTTCACGAATGCTGATCGTGGATTTGATATATTATGACATTGCTTTTTTAAATTACTTCTGTTTCAAATTGATGTAATATTAGGTATCATTTTTAATGTAAAACATAAAATATACTCCTCGGTACGTAATTCTGTTTATAAAATATTATAGGAAATTATTGTTAGTTAGATATCTGTAGGTAACTAAATAACTTTAGAAATATTACCTATGTACGTTTTAAATATACTTACGTAATAAAGTCATAAAATTTAAACTGCGCAAATGTCGGTATATACCGAATAATAAAAAATTATATATTAGGCAATTATTATTATTAAATATCGGTAGCTAAAAAACGAGTAGGTAAAATTTTTAACTTCATTATCCCAAATTTATTCATTTTATTTTATTCATTTATCCCCAAAAAAATGAAAAAAACTCGATTTAATTAAAATTTTATATCGCCTCTTTCTATATTTACAGGATGTATAAAAATCGAGTGAATTTTAAGATAATATACCTAATGGTTTAATTTTATATAAAAATTACATTTTTTGTAATTAAAATAAAATTCATAGGTAGATAGGTAAATGCATATATTAATCCAAATTTTAATTATCGATTTCAACATGTAGTAGAGGAACTTTATCAGTGTCCTTACAGATTTCAACCTGTCTAATTATTTATAAAAATTTTCTGAGGAATTTCAGAAATTCTTTCCTAAATCGCCAAATATAACTATGTTCTTTAAATTATGTTAAATTATTAATTTGTGTTTTGAATGGAATTAATTTGGTTAAATTATAACGCTGGTAATGGATGCTGAAATCTTTATTATAAACACGTGACTTCTTACTTACAAGGTTTGCGGTAGTCTCGTGGCAAGAGAGCTACTATAAATCTTTTATTTTATAAAACTCCACTCGAATACTTTTAAATCCAAGTAAGTTCTCTACGAACGTTCTCTTTCTTCGGGCAATGGCATATTATTTCATTTTATTGAAACAAAATACTTACAGTAACGCAGTTTACCATCTTTAAGAAGAATGATAATGAACAAAGATAAATAATTGTTTTAGAAACAACTCGGGCTGTACAACAAGGTATCGATACTACGAGAATATTAATTTACTGCTTCCACAAAAAGAAAAATAATTGATACAAAATTTTTATTCGTCATTGTATTTCTGAATAACTTCTAAAAGTAATGGAACGTGGCGTCATCAATAAATACTGTTATTATGTAAGCATATAATGTATTAACAATAAGACTCTTATCGTTTAACTAAATAAAAGACAAAAGTATCTCAAGATATCGATGAAAAATTGTACTACCTACTATTAGTTCTTCTAGAAGGACATAACCCACAAAATCTTTATTAACAATAATCTACAAATAGAACCTAGAAAATAAGACTTTTCTAATTGTAAGACGTAGGATTATTTCAAGTATGATTTGGAAAATTCCTGAATTTTCTTTACTTTTATCTACTTTTACTCAATTGACACGAAATTATTTTTATGACTATTGAAATGTTATTGTTAATATTGAAGTATTAGGTATACCTACCTATTCATTACATTTAGATATCTTAAAAATTAAAAAGAGCAGTATTGTTATTATTAACTTGTTATACCTACGGTCTTTGTAACTCGAACGGAACTTATCCTTGACAACAGTTTCGAATGTCGTCTAATCAATATTCAAATTTACTTTATAATTTACGATAAAAAACTCGAGCTAGGTGAGTTAAAAGGCCTTAGTTATGTATTTTATGCGATAAAAACTTATCGTACACAATAATCTATAATAGGTACCTATATTTTATGTAAAATATATGTAAAAGAAACACATTAACATATGTACGTCTAATAATGCGAAAGAATATTTGATAACAAAATTTTAAGACCTTCTATCGTTACCTACCTACATACCAAAAAAATAAATTGGCACAACATGTATAGAATTATTAACATAAATAATTTCTACATATATCGATAAGATATTGTGTAGCATTCGCTATACTTAAGTAAAACGTTTTCGCGATACCTATATATTATTTTTTTCAAAATTTTCTCTCTTGAAGATCACATTTGAAATACGAAAATCAAATAATCTGACATGAGCCTAGCGAAGGAAATCTTTCGATAGCGTTTTATTACCAAACGATGTGTGTAATATCGTTTTATCTTGTTATGACAAAATGTCGTAGGTGCAGGGTGTTTACAATGTTAGAGTTATTACACACATGTAACATCGCGCAGCAGTATTTCAAATCGGTACAAGGTACCTATAGCATAAAATCGCCGAGATGTATAAGACTACGAGAAAGGTGAACAACACTAAACAAGAAAAGAATCTAAAGGTTACAAAGGACCTTTATTCAAAAGTGGATTCGTGTCTCCACTTCGTCCTTAATTTTTGCACACCTATATTACTATATTGTATATCTTTGCAATTCTATATTGTTTCTGCAATATTTTTTTTTGCAACCAGAGATTTTCGTTAAATTACCGGTATTGTTGAAATAGCGGACCATTATGTCCAAAAAAGGAATCATGCCCTTCGTTTATGTCGTTAAAACCAAACTATTTCACAGAAAAATTGCGTTTAAAGTTATTCTCACAAATTATAAAAGTTTACCTAACATCAGAAAAACTTTAATTTTTTTCATTTAATTTCATTTATCCTTCATTTTCTGCGGTCAGAAATTTTTTTTGAAAGGGTTCTAAAGATGCATTTAGTCAAATAAGGGACACCTCGAACATTTACTAAAATATAATTAAAACGCTTAGAGCTTAATATTTTTTGTATGATTAATTATTGTTATTCATGAATAAACAGCATGAAAACAATTGGTCATTTAAAGCAAATCTCAACTCACAAAAAAGATATCGTAAAAACAATAGAATGTGTAGAGTGTTGAGAATGCCCTCTATAATTTAGGCAAGAAATTATTATCTTGTCTTGTTTGGTCACATTTAAAATTCTCGTATACGATCAAATCGTCTCAAATTTTAATGAAATAACTCCAAAAATAAACGAGTATTAATCGTGAAAAGATGAGATTAAAAAAACCCGTTGTTTATTTTTACCCAAACAAGCCACTGTTAGTGTAAGGCCCGTTCTTTACTTGACATCCAGTATATGTACAATAAAGCTTCTCTTATAACGGACAATTGTTTGGTCCTTCGAGTGTCCGACATTGAGAAGTTTGACTGTACATACCTACTGAACGTAAATTAAACAAAAACATTTATTTTAAAAACTAATTATCATTAGTATAATAATAATGCGTTAGCTAAAATGAAGGTCGTTTGTATTTATGGCAATATAGGTACATAGGTACTTGTAGATACCCATAAATAACAAAAATAATGTAGGTAATTAACGTTTATAATAACAATAACATATTTTAAAGCAAGTCAACAAGAAAGCTATGCTTTCACTGCTGTTTCGGTATAGGTAGCCTATTTTAAAACTGTCCGTAATCTCCCGCAATTCTTTTAATTTACCTCTCGTTGAGAAATTTAAAAATGTTGCTGCAGGTAATCTTAATTTAACTTTTTTGCATAAAAAGCTTTTAAAATGTATACGCGTTAATACTTATCGTTAGTGAAATATATTTTCGTTTAAAAATGAAATATCCAGACATTTAATAAAATCGAGCGCTATTTAAATATTTATCGTGATGAATAAGCAAAACTTAAGTTAATTACCTAACTTACAAAATTAGAAGCATACCTACTTTATACTTTAGCGCAAATTAAAAATTTAAAAGTAGGTGCTTGCAGAAAGATAGCGCTCATTAGTGTGCTATTCAAAGACATAAAAGGTAGATTTTAAATTAACATAAGAAATCGTCGAGATATGTTTATTTTATTTATTTATTTTGCTTCTTAAAGACAAGAATGAAAACAGAAAGTCTAAAGCTATCATAGCTATCTTATGACATAAAAATATTCAGTGTGTCTACGGATGGACCTAACTAAACTTGTAAACTTTTTTATGTCTCGTTTTTAGAGAAACAGTCATTCTTCATAAAGAGGTTTGTTTAGTTTGAAAAGTCCTTAGCCATAGTCAGAATGTCGATATAGCCTACAGGGTTATTTACAAATAAGGAAAAATTGAATTGTTTTAAAAGTAAAATACATACCAATTATTTGAGTATTTATTCCTAATGTCAATAGAAGTTCAAATATGAAATTTCAAAACTTTGCCTCAAAGTTGATTTCGATTATGTTTTGCCAAAAGGGCGTAACCCACACTTTTTTCAAAAATTAGTTATTTTGACTATCTTGGGCATTTAGGGTTGAGACATCTTGGGCTCTGTTAAAATCTGATAACTTTTCTAATCTTTTTCCATCGGATAAATCGATTTGTATTTTCGCGAAACGTATCTTCTTACGCCCTTTTGGAAAAACGCCATCAATATTTTGTCTACATTAAAATTAATGCAGCTGTAGCAGATTAAAGAAAAGGCATAATTTATTGAATAACAGAAACAAAAATAAGTATTTATAAACAAAAACATGAATAATATCTAATACGTATTACTTTACTTAGGGTTTTCCTATGGTGGGTTGCCGTCAGCTACATCAGGCTGATTTTCACACACATGACATTTCATGACTCAATACTAAATTATCTATAATTTCAGTCCCTCAATACACGTGGTTCCTGAGTTATGAAATAAAGTCCAAAAATTAAAAAGAATTTTTTTCTCTGGAACAGATAAAGCCACGGTCTTGAAAAAAATATAGGAAGTAGGACACCTTATAAGAGCTCAAGGGTTTGATTTAATTTCGAAACCTACAGGGTGTCCAAATAAAATATAAAAATTTTCGTTACACGATTTTTTATACACCCTGTAGAGATACCACTTTTATATTTCGCATGTAACGTCACTACCTACCCATGTGTAATATATATCTTACTTGAAATAATTGTCGAAATAGTGATTTTTGTGCTACACTTTATCGTACGTTCAATAAAAAAATAGACAAGTATGTAATATCATAAAATAAAGAATAATTACAAGAAGTGTTCCACATGCCTGCCTTCAATATTTAAATAAGATTAAACCCTTTTTGTAAATTAATTTATAACATTTAAAACATTCTAGATTTCAATCTAATACGTACTTTGACAAGCATTTTCTACACGTTCTTGCAAGTGCTCTAAACTGTGAATTAGAAAGGAATAAATTAAAGATTTTAAGCATCATCGAGTAAAAATCCATAAGATTTAAATTAGGGAACCAAGTAGGCCAAGCAACTGGAGATCCTCGACCTATCCATCTCTCTTTGTACGCCTGATTTAAGCGTTCCCAAACAATAAATAAATGCGAAATACGAAGGTGCTCCATCGTGCATAAATCATATTCATGTTAAGTCTTTGGTTTATTGTAACATCTTCTAAGAATAACCGCAAGTTAAACGGTTAATCTACTAGATAAAGAAAGGTCCTATTAATCTGTAGTCTACAAATTCCCAACCATGCATTTAGGAAAAATTGATTATTAACTTACCGAAAATAGCGAACATCTCCGGAACGTTTAATTAACCCATGTTAATTAAACCTTTTTGTTCTTTTTGGTCAATACTGCACGTCCGTAAATGTTTCGATATCATTTTTTAACACTCTGTATATTTTAACCATGTTGCACCACGACAATCATTTCAAATCATTTCAAGTAAGATATATATTACACATGGGTAGGTAGTGATGTTACATGCGAAATATAAAAGTGGTATCTCTACAGGGTATACAAAAAATAGCGTTACGAAAATTTTTATATTTTATTTGGACACCCTGTAGGTGTCGAAATGAAAATTACCAACTATACCTACTTGTTTGAACCCTTTTAAGCTGTCCTACTATCTATATTTTTTTCAAGGCCGTGGCTTTATCTGTTCCAGAGAAACAGATTTTAATTTTAATTTTTGAGCTTTATGCCATAACTCAGCAACCACGTGAATTGAGGGCCTGAAATTATAGGTTATTTAGCATTGGGTCGTGAGGTATCATGTGTGCGAAAATCAATCCCATATCGCCAGAAAATCGGGCAGACCCTTTAATTTTAGTAGGACTTTTATTTGAAGTTTAAATTTTAATTCGTCAATTTTAATATTTGTTTTCCTGGTTATTTTTATGTGCGACGTAACAATAAATATTCACTTTATTAATCCCTTGTGTAAGAAGACATTTTAAAATATAACTGTAAGTAAACGAATACACGAATACAACATGGATTTTTCTATCGTCTATTTCTTTAAAATCTGCATAATTTAAATAAGAAACTGACATTATAAATTTTCAACAGAAAGCAAAGCTACAGCAACGTTAGCTTGCAAATGTCAGGGCAAAGTCGTAAAAATGAAATGTTCGTTTTTTTTTACGATGTAAATACTTTGCTATTCAGATATACTCACTGCAATACCAAATGTAAACCCACATTCGACACTTCCCTCTTCGTTTTAATGTACACGCGTAGGTAATTTATATTTAAATTAACTGACACGGCTGAGTTTTTCTGTACAGTAGATTTTGTAATTTGAGCAATAATTTTTATTATAAGAATAGCAAACATTTTAATTAACTTTCTGGTTACAATAATAAATTTAAATAAATTTAGGGTAGAATTAGACAGTGGGCGTGTCGATGGCTTTATCGAAGTTGTTTACAATTTCTAGTTGTTTTTTCCAAGTTATGCTCTAATTTTTGAATTGATCGTGAATGTGGGTCAACTTTGCATTTTATGTATTTTTAACAAAATCCAAGCAGTCGTAGTCTAATAGGTGAAAAAGTTTATAAAAAAACTCCTGTTGTTCAAGTAACTTTATTATCTTTACTACACTTACCTTTATTATTAAAAATTGGATCGAGACACGATTTTAAGTCTATAAAATATAGAGATTTTGCTATTTTTGTCAGTCCTTAACGTTCACAAAAACTTCTTGACGATATTTAGACAATACAATACATATATTATATACAATACACTGAAAAAAGCCAATGAAGGAACATTAACTGACAACTCTTATAAAGTACATTATATTAACGAATAATTCGTTATTTCAATGAAATTTTCATTGTAGGTATATACAGGGAGTAACCAAAATAAGTCTAAACCTCTTAAGCGGGATAGCTGTAATAATTTAAAACATATTTTCCTTATCAACATATGGTCGCTTATTTACAAGAGTTTCCGAGAAAATTTTCGATTGGCGATACCGGCAATACTGTTCGGCATAGCCATTGTAAAGTTAAACATTATTATAGTAAACATCCGGCTCTATTTAAAAAGTTCTAGGTATTTTAATTTAAAAACTAATTATATGAAAATGAAAATATAAACCGAATATATTGATCCGTTAAAGTCTTTTGCGATTTTATTTTGTGACCCATTTTCACATTAACAATGCAGTAATATAATAACAATATCTTTAATTAGGAGTAACCGTTATAATTATAACACACAATATCAAAATTATAAAATTCCGTAATTTGAAATTATTTACCTATTTTTTACTATTACATAGGTATATTGAATTTATAATTCCTCTAATAACGCTAGTCAACGAATTTTTAAAAGTTTTTGAGATAGATATGAAGTGTAACCGCGTCGGAGTATATCAAATAGTACCCCGATTACGAATGTGAGATACAAAATTTTCTATCACGTTAAAGATTTTTAGTTACAGATCATCGATTTTTTACTTACTTTTAACAGGTTTTTACATATTATTTGTAAATAAAATTAAATCAAGCGGAAAAATAAAGTTACCTAAAAACGACAAATTATTTGAAATGCTAAACTATATATAAAAATACGTTTACGGCAAAATTGCAGCCGATGATTTTGTCACAAAAACCGATTTTCCCGTATAACACTCGTGGCAATCTCTCATTAAAAAATCTCGTGGTGTGTGACTCCGCTACTGCGGAGCCCTTTTGTTCTCCTCGTCGCATCCGGAATCCTCTTCTTTCTTCTTCGGTGTGGTCACACGATGTTCTCTTCCGAATCATCTTGCAGCATCATCCGTGGTCGGCGATGTCGATGGTCCTCTTCTTCGTCGTAGTTTTCGAGTCTACGTAGGAGCGGGTTGGCGTGGTCCCGCAGTCGGCCGTGCATCCTGGTTGCGTCTTCTCAGATAAACCTCTTCACACTCGGCATCTCCAGGTCCCGGTGGATGTCGCTGTTTCGCACGAACCATGGAACGTTCATGGCCATTCTCAGTACCTTGTTCTGAACTCGCTGTATCTTCCGGATATGGGTTCTAGCGGCGTGGCCCCACACCACAGAACCGTAGGTCATCATCGGCTTTATCACGCACTTGTAACCTTGTTTCTCAGGCTCAAGACGCTCCTGCGATTCAGAAGCGCATGTAGAGCCGAAATCGCGCGGTTTCCCTTGTCGATGCTGGCCTTGACGTGGGAGACCCACGTCAGACCATGGTATACAGTGATGCCTAGGTACAGCGCTTTCTCCTTCAAGGAATTCCTTGTCCGAAGATGATGAGCTGGCCGACTGGACGTGTGCGTCTCTTGGTCGTGAAAACAGCGACGGACTTCTCGGCGTTGCTGCACTTGTAGATTACTAATCATTTCATGCTCTGGCAGTAACAGTAGCTAGCGACCCGGTTTGGAAAATCACCGGAGTCGCAGGGCAGTCCGCCACCCACCACACCGATCGGTACTGGGGTAGTCCTCCCCAGCACCGTAAACTTATTTTTTCTGTCCGTCATCTTACATAAGAAATTTGTTTCAACCGTTTTTACCCTTCCGGCAGGGATCATAATCGCGCTAAGTCGTCAACATGAGTAGTCCAGGAAGAAAGATACCCTAAATGCATGCTCCCTAGCTCTCGCCAACGCTAATAGCGAAGCCATCGGGAGCGGAAAGTTTACTTATAGGACGAGTTCAACAGGCATAAAGTAACATATAACAATCTCGAACAACACCCATAGAAAAGCTTAAAGATAGAGATTTCGCTCGTATAGACTAGTTGAAGCGAGGGCGAAATCAGCGAAGGGATTCCGGGGAGGCCAACCCCCGTACCCACTAGTTGCGGGCCTCTGAAGTGCAATCCTGTTGGTTCATGGTGAGATTTTACCCCAATGGCCAGGCGGGCCGTGCGGCCAACTGACCGTTTGAACCGCAAGGTTCTTCCCTATCCACCACCCGAGGACGCGCCCGGTAGGGGTTTCAGGTCCCCCTCGAGAGACGCACCAAGTACGGCGGAAAACCCACTTCTAGCATCTTCCACGGCAATCCTCGTGCCAGACCTTATCGAACGGCATGGCGACGTCCAGAAAGTTCGACCCGGTACACTGTTTGCGGTCGAAGTCGTCTGCGATGTACTCGACTACCCTTAGTGCCTGTTAAATGGTCGAGTGTCCCTTGCGGAATTCGAACTGTTCGTCCTGTACGAGATGGCTGTCGTCTATGTACTTCTTCAGTCTCTCCAGCCCTAAGGGGTGTCATTCCTTCGAATTTTCACCTCTAATTTTTGTATCATAATGTAGGTCTTGAACAGCCATTTACAAAAATATATAGTTTGTTGGCAACAGCTCTTGTTGTTTCACAGATAATAAGCAAAATCAAAAAAACTTCAAATTTTTAAGGGTGGATTCGCCTTTTCAAAGCGCATAAGGGTACGAACGGAATACGACTGTTGATTAGGGTTGACTAGTACTACAATCCTGCAAAGTTTTAAATTTTTCCGAGATTTCCACCTGCCTAACCTTCCTTGTAAGTATAATATTCTTTATTTTAATCTTTTGACAATTATATTTTATACACCTACTGGTGTATATTTATTGTAAAATAATTTACTTCTTAATGTTTTGCAAATAAAATGTAAGCACATATTCGGCCGCAACAGTTCTATTTAACTGCCGTAAAATGGATATAAAATTTTTATTAGTGATGTTCAATGTGTAAAAGGAGTAGGTTTTTATTATTTTTAATTGGCGAATATTAAAAAGATTATGTTTATACCCTATATAAACGGTAAGTACAATTATTTGAAAGAAGCATTTTTCGAGCGGCCTTAAGTTATCTAATATGAAGGGTTTAACAGAAACAGAAGTTTTGCAAGTCCAATTAAAAAAAAAAAAACGAAATAATAGTAGATTTTTAAATAGTAAGTATCTTATTATTTAAAACTACACTTCTTTCGTTTTTATTTTTAAATTGGACTTGCACCTTTATGCTTTTGCAACTTTAATATTTTTTATCTAAAAAGTATTTTTTAGATGGGACTTTCTTTAAGCAGTAACAATATTACCTTGAACGAGAGAATCCGTTTGTTTTAACATGGCGTAGAAATGTTATTTAAACTAAAATTAATTATTATTTATAATTATTTGAAATGGCAAGCTTTTCGTTACGATGTTTTGAAGATTGTGAGTTAAGCAGTTCGAGCAGCAACGTTGAAATGGTATGTTTTTCAATTTTAAGGAGAAATTTGTTTCCTAACCTTAAATTTATGTTTTTAGAATTCTGAAATCAAAGATCAACTAAAAGAAATTCAAGAATTAAAACATTTAAATGTTTGGGGAGAATCTCAGGAAGTTCTGGAAAATCAAGCCTTAAAAGAGTTAGAAAGATTTACAGAACAAAACACCGGTGTAGAAAATACAACAAACTTAGAAGAAGGAGAACTTGTAAATGATAAAGAAACTGTAACAGTCGAGAAATCTAATGGTAGTTCCGTACTTGATATAAATAGTTATATTAAAAGGCAAGAACAGTTGAAGAAGCAACAGGAACATAAACGATCTTTAGAAATAAGCGAACGTAGTAAAAGGGCAGCGGAACAAACATCTGCAGCACATAACAACACGATAACGTCAAATTTACTTAAAAGAAAATCTTCTTTTACAGTACAAAAATCTAAACGAAAATGTAAGGATAATAAGACTAATTTTAACTGTTCTTTACCTGAGAAAGTTCAAGATGAAGATTCTGGTAGTGAATATTATCCTTCTGATTCTGGTTAAATGAAAATAATGTAGGTGACGATTTATTTATTTTTTTAAATTTAATTTGTAGGTGAAGAGGAAACTGGTCTAAGAACAATACGAAAGGAAAGAAGATCTAAGCATAAAATTGAAAAAATCTCTGACGATGGCTGCATAAAATTATATAAGTCACGATTAAATCAGTATTATAAAAATCTTGAGAATGAACGAGGGCCCAATTCGGAACATACTACAGATATAGAAATCTCAGACGGATTAAAAGTTCCCTTAAAGATGTGGAATAATTTATATAGGTATTAATTTATTGTAAACAATTATCATTTATTTATTGTTCACTTTTTAAGTTATCAACAAGATGGTATTGAATGGTTGTGGCAAATCCATCGGCAAATGACAGGTGGTTTACTTGGCGATGAAATGGGATTAGGGAAAACTGTACAAGTAATTGTATTTTTAGCTGCTTTAGAAAACACTCAAACAATTTCAAATCACGGGAGGTACAATTACGATACATTACTATAATAAGTTATTACAATAAATAAAATTGACTTACTTATTGTTATTTATTATTTTCAAGGTATATAGGATTAGGACCTACATTGATTATATCACCGGCTACTGTAATTCATCAATGGGTTAAACATTTTCACGAATGGGCGCCAGAGTTTCGTGTAGCAATTTTACATCAGTCGGGAAGTTTCGTAGGTACAGTCTATATAAAATTTGTAAAATAATAAAAACTAAACTTAGAAATTTGAATTTTAAGGGAATAAAATTAAACTTTTGCGAGATATGAATAAAGCAAATGGAATACTTATTACCACATATTTAGGAGTTTTGAAATATAAAGGTATTTTAACCGAACTAAACTGGCACTATCTTGTTCTAGATGAAGGACATAAAATTCGAAATCCTAATGCTAAGGTGAGGAAATATGTTCAACTAGCTTTTATATACTTACATTATCTTCGATTTGTATGTTACTTAAATTATATTATTTAGATTTAACATTAAAAATTATAACAAAATATTGGTTTAATACAGTTTGAGAACCAAAGCAGTAAATTTCCATGATCGGAAACTTGAAATAAGATAAATATTTGAAAATTAGATGTGGTTATAGGTACCTACATCATTCTAATGTAATTTTTTAATTCTACAAAAATATATTTTGTTATAGGTAAGCATTGCAGTTAAACAAATACCAACAGCATGTAGAATTTTGTTAACTGGATCGCCTATGCAAAACAATTTACAAGAATTGTGGAGCCTTTTCGATTTTGTAGTTCCAGGAATGTTAGGCACTTTACCGACGTTTTTGGAACATTTCATTAATCCTATTATGCAAGGTGGTTTTTCTAATGCTACTTCGATGCAAGTTAGTAAGTTATATAAATAACACGAAATATATAAATGTCTTAGTTGAAGTGAAAACTTGGCTACAAATATCAAAATTATTTAATCACAAATTTTACAACTGTACATAATAGTAGTAGCATTAAATATTTAAACTAATCTTTACGAGTTACCATTTCTCTTTTTATTTTTTAGGAAGCTACCGCTTTATCGGTTGCGTCTGCCCTAAAAGATTTAATTTCATCTCGTTTGTTGAGAAGATCAAAGAATGAAGTTCAAGAATACATACATTTGCCAAACAAAAGCGAACAAGTTTTGTTCTGTTCTTTAACAGAGGAACAATATGATTTATACAAGGGTTATTTGATGGTAAGTTTTTTAAATTTGATATTTTAACATTATAGGTACAATCTTTTGTTTTTAGAGCGAACATGTTAGCATGATTCTGGGAAGAGGTGGGAAAAATTGGTTTTCTGAAAATCACACGAGGGCCAATGTACTTGTAGCGATTACAACTTTACGTAAAATATGTAACCATCCCGACTTGTATTTGGGCGAAGCAGAATCAAACTATTTTGTAAGATTCGGTCGAAATGTGTGTAAGGTTTTATTTATTTCATTTATTTAGACTAAATCCGAACAAGAGATTCCTTTTGAAGAGAGATTTGGATATTATAAAAGATCTGGGAAAATGGTGGTTGTATCTGCTCTTTTAAAAATATGGAAGAAACAAAAACATCGCGTTCTCTTATTTACGCAATCGCGGGCTATGATAGCTATTTTTGAGGATTTTCTGATGCAACAGGAATATAAATACTTAAAAATGGACGGAACTACAAATATTAGTTCTCGTCAATCGCTAATTGAACAATTCAATCAGGTATATTCACTTTTTATTATCCATTGTATTATAATCTTCTATTTATCTTAATATTCTAATATTAATCTTCTATTTTATATTTCTTCTATTGAATTAGTAATTATTTACTATTGCAATTATTTATGTACAGTGTATATTTATCTGGATCCAAAGCTTATTGCATGAAAAACAAGTTGAACAAAACAGAAATATATCGGTTAAAAATTGTATTCACTATTTATTGACATTGTTTAATAATAACTTTCGTAGGATTCATCATATACTGTATTTCTTCTTACAACAAGAGTTGGAGGATTAGGTGTTAATCTTACAGGAGCTAATCGGGTTATAATTTATGATCCTGATTGGAATCCTGCTACCGATTCTCAAGCAAAAGAGCGAGCTTGGAGGATAGGACAAGATAAAGATGTAACCATTTATCGATTAATTTCTGCGGGAACAATTGAAGAAAAAGTATAGATATGTAGATATCTAATAATTATAAATTATCAAATTTTTTAGATTTATCAACGTCAGGTATGGAAACAATTATTAAGCAATAAAATTTTACTTGATCCTAAAACACAGAGGTTTTTTAAGTCGTCAGATTTACACGACTTATTTTCACTTCAAGAACAAACTAATGGTTCCAATCCAGAAACGGCAAATATTTTTCGTAATTCTAGGGTAAATCAATAATATTGTATTTTAAATTTCTTATGTAATTGCAATTTGACAGGTACATATTGAAGAAAATATAAAACGTAAAAAAAATATTAAAAGAACACCAACTGAAAGTACTGCTGTTCAATTTTCAAATGAAAAACTAGAGGCTATGAAAAAATTAGCTCAACAAATAGCCAAAAGTATGAACAGTAATTCTTCTAGTGATATAAAAACTGACGAGAAAAATTCATACCAAATTGAACTACAAAATGAAAGAGCTCAAAAACTGGAAGAAAAACAACAATTAAAAAAGTTAAAACCTATGGAATTGAGATTACATAATAGAAAAAGATGTGAACCTGTAAAGGAAATGTCGACAAATAAAATTGATGATACTGATACAAGAATGAGCTTTGCTACTGCTCTAATCATATCTGAAAAAACTTCTGAAGTTTATAACAGTTTAAAAAATACAAAAATTACAAATACATGTCCAGATACTGTGACAAACAGCAATTATATTGATAAAGGAGACAATTTGATAAAAAGTGAAATTAAATGTACCAAAAAGAAACAGAACGGCAATGTTAAAATAGATAATTCGGGAGTGGTAGATGGAGAATTGGTCCAAGGGTTATTAAGGCGCGAAGTATCAAAACATAAAACTGGTAGTAATAAAGTTAATAAAACTAATGAAAGTCAAGACGATTATGTACTAGAAAAATTATTTTCCAAGAAGGGTATGAAAATAATGTTGGTAATCACTACCAGAAAATTAATAGTCTTAATTTTCAGGTGTTCAGACTGTTTTAAAACATGATATAATAGTACAAGCTAATTTGCAAAATCAGAATAATATAAAAAATAGTTACGAGGCACAAAAGAAAACTGAATTGGCTTTAGACGCTATTAAAAAGTCTAGATTGAAAAATTGGAGATGGTAATTTTTTTATTTTGTAAAGTTTCCGTAGAATTAATTCTTTTCAAAACAAATAATTTTATTTTGTTATTTTCTGTGTATGTTCTTTTCCATACTGAAGTGGTCCCATGTATGTGTTTTTATTTGTGTTGATTTTTGTATTTTTTATTTCTATTCAACTCATTTCAGTTAAATTAGTGCAATTATTTGTATCATTGTTTAGAGTTTTATTAACTTTTATGGTTGTATTGATAAACTGATTGCATTGGCTATTTTGGTGGAAATGATCGTTGCAACCAATTAAATTGCTGTTTCTACGAGATAGTAAAGAGTTTAGTAACAATTAAAATTAAATAACTTGTCTATGAGTTCGGCTATTATCGTTTAAGGTATTAAACATTTATTTTTCTTCTTTTATACCAATCAAGAGCTGTGTGTAAATAAGATTTAAAATGTAAATTGATTAGAATCTATATTTTTGTGATATCTCAGTATTATTAGGACAACAGTAGTACTTAATTATATTTTATTAATTGTGTAGTAAAGAAGATGAAATAAAAAAAAATCAGAATAAAAGTAATAGGTAGGAAAGTTGGAAATTTATTGCCACATAATCGATTGTACTTATAGTATGCAAAATTTACAATACATTGTTGGTAATCATTTTATATATTAAATATAAAGTGTCTAGACAAATAGGTAACATATACAGCTATTAATTAAAGCATTAAGGCAATGAATGAATAAATTTGATCTCAAATAGCTGTACTTTGTTGGACTTTTTTATATGAATCTATAAATGTTCAATATATTGTAACAGTTCACAGATTATATAAAATGTTTTAAATACTTACCTATTTGTCTTCAAACTTAATTTAAATAATTTTTATTATTTGTTAATGTTATTTTCTATTAATCATTCATAAATGTCAAGTGTAGTAAATAAAATCGATTGTGATTTAAAATGTTTTTGAGCTTTATGAACTAGAACAACTTTTGATTAATAGATTGATAAGCTATTTAATAAGTTATGTATATACAGGTATGGTAAAAGATTATTTGCTATCATAATGAACAAGTGAAAAAAGTAAAGTAAGAATATTAATTTTTAATTGTATCAATTTCGGCCATTTAAGATAAAATTGCAGACAACATTGTGTCTATACCTCTTTCATTTTTATATTTTAGAAAGTCCACTTTACTTTGTTCCACTCATTCAGTACCTATATTGATAATAAATAATATTTTATCATGCGATTAGTAATATTCATTAATTGTTATTATTTTTTGCCAAATTTTTAAATAAGATGTTTAATCTTTTAAAATACATATTTAAATAATTACTTTATATTTTTTGTTTTATATTGTAATTATGAATCTACATTAATTTTCAACTTTAGAATTAAAATCAATAAAGATTCGTTTTATAATAAAGAATACTTTTTAAATACGATTTATATTGAAAGAAATAAATGATAGGTATAAGCAGTTGAAGGTACTAATTACATATTATGTTCATGGCGTTTTGGCAGAGCGATTTAACCCGCACTTTTTGTGAAAAGAATTATTCTGACTATCATGCATCTAAGGTAAAGACATCATCTGTTAAAATCTGGTAACAATATTCCGATTTTTTCTGCCGGAAAAATCGATTTGTATTTCCGTGAAACGTATTTGTTTATAGCTGTGCGGTAACATAAAATGTGCTCTGTAAAATTTACTTTTGTGGGTTGTTACTCTGCAAAAACTGCGTCAATGTTACGTTTATAATACTTATACCAAAATATAAGTAGATATAGGTAATACATTTTTTATATACATATGTGATATTTCGATATAAATTATAAAGATAAGACTATTATTTTTGTAAAGAAATATCAATTGTTTATTAAAGATAATGAATAGCAAAATATTTTTAGATATTTTCATAATTTTCATTTAAGTAGTTCAAGCTAAAATCATGTTTATGATGAATACATAGAAAGTGGAGTAGGCACGAATGATTAAAGAATTACAATTTTTGTTTGACAAAAGTCAGGCAGATTATGTTAATAAACTGTAAACATTATTACATCTCTAGAAAATAAGCTCTATTTGTTATTATTATGCGCAACTTTCCATACTATATACTACACCTTATCCATTTTTACCATAATTATTCGTATAATCAAAATATTAAACTAAAAAATTTCATTAATTTTGTAATTGCTATTGGTTAAAACTAATTATTTTTTTGTTCGACGTGTAGGTATAATAAATTGCCTACTGTTTATTTCGAATACTTACCTACCTCTATGATGAATATGATAATATAATACCTTTACTTATGAGGTGAGTTGTGCAACAAAATAGCTGAATTAAAAATTTAGTATCTTACTATAATAACCACAATGGGTGGTTATTATTTCTTAAATAGAATTAAGGGTTCAATAACAGATTCTTTTTTAAAGGTTTTTCAATGCTCTTTACAATAATTACATATTTCTTTGTGTTTTTTAATTAATTAAAATTTAAAAACAATTTTGTTAGAAATTTGGAATAATTAAACATAAAACACGACTCTTATTGCCATTTAAGATTTTGGGATGGTTGCTGTCCCCTTAACGGTAAAATTATTGAAAGCGATTGAATTTTATAACAAACTTATGACCAAACGTTTGAAACATGTCACAAATTTTGTGGGGTATTATTGAGAATTTAGTTAACCAAAAGTCGATTTTACAAAATGTAATACCATGTTAAAATTGTTTGCACTAATTGGGTAATATAATAATGATTGGGTAATTATTAGCTGTAATCAGTTTTACATATAAAGTATTCGTTTGCATTAGGGAGACCAGTAAATGTTGGCGCTCATTAATACTGAAGAAGTTTATTTGAAAGCTCCAGAACAAAATTTGTATTTTTGATACCATATTGACTTTTATTTAATAACCAGTGCATTTTTTCAAGTGACTATAACAATAATAATTGTTATATTATTCAATACTTATTTAACGTTTTCAAAATTGGAAAAGTTACATTTTCAAGCCAAACCGAGTTACGATTGTTATATATGTGATGAAATAAAGCCTTAACTTTTGAGGAAGCAAAATTCAAAGTGTGCATTTTTGCGAATTTAGAGTCTAGAACTTTTTAGTGAAAAAGCGATTTAAAAGCAGTAAATATTCGAATATTGTAGGTAACATGGTTGTAGGTTTTATCGTAAGTCCATCAGGTTTTCAAAACAATAATATAACTCGAATCGACATTTATAAAATCATTCGGCAGTAAGAGGTTTCAAAATATTAATCTAAAATAATTTTTAAATGAATTTTTTTTAACTAAAAAAAGCCTAATAATAATTAGCCTAACAGTTGATCAATTTGCATAAAAATTTTATTTGAAATGTTTAAAGCAAGAAAATTTTAATCTGGTAGATTCTGCAAATACCCCACTGTGCTACGGAAAGTGCACAAAATTACCTTCTGTCTGCAGAAAATTATTTAAAAATTACTCGTACTTGATAAATTTATGTTCATAAGATTACAACAATCATTCTATGGATTATCTATGTATACCTATTTATTACTTTTTAATTATTTACCATTCGTTACTTAACACATTCACGTCTTGGGATCGGTGCTCATTGATCACAGACTTTTTACGAGAACAAAATAATTTTTTAATAAATTGTTATACGAACTTAGACTGTCCTACATACAGAGTTTAACATTTTTTACAAAATCACATATAGCACTATCCACAACATTATTATTAAAATTTAACAAAAATGACACATTTATGGGAAACGTAGAAACAATAGATTGAACATTATTATAAAATTTCTGTCTTTCTGTGGAATATTTAGAGTACTTTAAAAAAAAATTTAGGTACCAATCTCATAATCACAACGAGCAACTTCTATAACACCTATTCTCTGAAGATATGCCAAAAGTCTTCCGTGTCCACTCCTGATTCTGGTCATGATTGCTGCGTTAATTTGGCTATAATTGTTGGGATGTTTACTTAAAGGAAGTTCTGGATGGTTTTTTTACGTAGTAATTTTGAGATGTTTTAGTTTCTTTTTTCCATCTCCTTTTCCATAAGTTCATCGCATATTTATTAATATATTGTCTGTATGTATAATTTTTCCTCTGCTAGTGTTTGACCTAGGTTTAGTGCCCTTTTCGCCCTTATCGACAATGTTATTTCCTTTAATACCAGAATGTCGTTTTAATCATAAATATATCACCATGTTCCTTTACTTTGTAACTCATTTCGAGTATTCGATAGTTGTTTTGACATGTTTTTAAGTTTATTATAATTATTTTGTTGTAATGCTGTGAGCACAGATCTTATTTTACTTGAATTATGATATTTCTTATCCTATTTTGAATTGTCCATTCCAGCGCTTTATGAATTGCCGAAGCTTCTGCTGTGTATATTGAAGCATATTTATTTAATTTTCACGAGGATTGGGTGTTATATTTGGGAACATAAAATGCGGCTCTCACACTGTTGTCGTCTTTTGAACCATCTGTGTATTGAGCGTGTGTTGCATAATTTTCTATAATATTTCTAAAAATGATTTTAATCATATTTATTTGCTCAGGGTATTCAGGAATTATAGCTATGTATATATGCTACAATGGACTTTAAAATTAAATCAATTAACCGAACTAGAATTTCTTAAAATTTTGAATACTAGAATTAATATATTATGCAGTAATCCAATATTTTAAGACGTTTTCCTGCTTAAAATGCTCTTTTGTTTGGCGCTATAAAGAGCGCATTAACGTGAATTTACTGTACATTGTTTTTAAACGAGTGTTGCTAGCAAATTAGGCCAATTTGAGCTCATCAGGAAGTTTTTTTTTTATATATAAATTGGTTTCAAACCGATAGTACCTAAGTTAATACAGCGCCGAAAAGTTTTAGCTGAAAACTGTTAAATGATGGATATGCATTTTGCTCGTTTATAAAAATCAATGTCGATATCGGTGAAGACAATACTGACAAGTCCCTAAAGCAAACGACCTACAGCGATCCTTTTTAATCCCTTTTGAACATAGACAGTGGTAGACTTGGGACGACAATGTTTTAATACAGTAGTTCTCAATGTAGACTATGTTTACATGGATACGCAAGGATGTGAATATGTAATTATTATTTTGGCGAGGTTATATTTATATACAATACTTATACAATTAAGGGACGTTTAATAAGTAAAGGTCAAAGAATGATACAAAACTTGATTATTTAGAAAGTTCAAAATATTTATGCGGAATCAAGAAAAATTAATATCTACATAATGTTATATCTTTTAAGAACTTAAAGAAATTTTTTAAATATGTTCGTTTCTTGTACTTAAAGATATGTGTGTTTCACTGTTCAAATTTCCTGAGAAGGGCGCGTCGGATTATAAGGGGTGTTGAACTGATGAGCGTCGGGTTAATGCGATATTCTACTGCACTCGCATTATAAATGACATCGTTGAATCATTAAATATTTAACATAAAATTTACTAATATTGATATAATTTAAATTAATATGCCTATATGTTATACACGATAAGTTCTAATGCACGTCATCAATAAAAAGTTTTTCTATTATATATTCGGTGTAATCGTAATAATTCATTTTAAAGTTTTGAACATGGCCTATTCTACCGACGCGACGATTTACCTGCACACACATGGCATGGCAAAGGAAGACTACAGTTTATTAGTGTTGTAAAAATGCGAGGTTTTATTGATGACGTGTATCGGAACTATTTTGAATAACGTATACCTACCTACCATATTTCTACATTTAATTCTACATTAATGCAATATACCTATAGTTTTACTTTAATTGTGTTGTTAACATGATACTCAAATTTATGTAAACTTTCTTAGCAGTCAACGTTCTTATTATACGAGAAATGACGAATTGAAATAAAAGAACACATTATATCATTCTATAATTTTGCCACGAATACATTTTGAGCTTGAAATAGTATTTAGTAAATCACATAAAAAAATTAATTACAAACCACTTATTATCTTATAAAAATACAAAGTACAGAATAAAGTTTTCTAATATTAATAGAACGATTTAAATACTATTCATGACACACACACGTTGTTTGTTTACAATTATATAGCACGTGCGAAATATACATTAATTAATCTGAATTTATACTTGGCGCTAAAAACGGTGGACATGTAATTAACGTTGCTACGCCATTTTTATCCAGCTAAGGTACAATTTTTGGTAGATAAAATAATATACCAAATTTGGGTAGTTTTAACATTCTTTATATTCCAGCCTTAAATAGAATTTCCAATTACTATTCAGTTTTAATTGATAGAGTTCATTGTTGAGATACTCTGGATATACCACCTTCAAAGAGGGGTATTTCTTGACGTTGTCAAGATTATATCGTATTGTTCGAGGTCTATTTCTGAGTATACTCTTATCAAGCCTCTTCTGGTATTGCTGTTTGAAAGTCATTCATTTTCATTCTACTATTGTTTAAATTAATTGTTAAGTCTGCCTTTTGGAATTAACGCTGTTTAAGATGTGTCGTATTTCTCGAATTAATTAATAATATTATAAATTCAAATCGATAAAAAACTTTTTCTCTATTGATAACAATAATTAGTAACTTTATCGAATATACCAATAAGGGGAATAAGTTAAGCAGAAAAGTTGTTCGTATCGATACTGTTCGTGTTTTCATTGCGTTTTTAAAATTAAAGTATTACCGACAAAGTTTTATTTAAAAATAACAAGATTTTTCTACCTATTATAACTCTTCCAGGATTGGTATACGATTTTCAATTACCTTGCGTTAATTAAAATAAAAATTTCGGTTATCAAAGTCTCGTTTTTATTAGTAGATATTAGGGTATTAGGATATTAGGATTTTGCAGTGAATTTTCTTTACAGAAAATATACAATAACTTACACCAGGTTCATTTACGTAGGTTTTGTCAAGCAAAATAATTATTTTTACAGTTACCTACTAAAAATAATTTTAAATTCTAGTTATTTATTTTAACCAGACTATTAAACGAATATCGACTAATCTTTGTAACATCTTGTTTTCACATAAAACCACGAAATCGACACAATTTCTTAAGTTTATTTAATTAAAATTGCAATCGTTCACTGCAAATGTTTCCCCACTTTTAAGTTATTATTAAATAATGTTT
Source organism: Rhagophthalmus giganteus (assembly GCA_036326145.1). Lineage (NCBI taxonomy): Eukaryota > Metazoa > Arthropoda > Insecta > Coleoptera > Rhagophthalmidae > Rhagophthalmus > Rhagophthalmus giganteus. The sequence goes on from JARFJA010000001.1 coordinate 51,197,087, forward strand.
TCAAACTCGGGAATAAGTTTCACAACTTAATAAGAAGTTTTTGTATTGCTTACTTCTTTTGAAGTACCACTTGAAAAAAGGGATAAAAATAAATGATGCGGTTATAAGTTTTTCGTATAACAAAAACGAACTATAAGCTATCGGGAAAACGGCGGTACTTTAATTAAACAAATAAGATGTTGTTATTTAAACGAATGTTTTTAAATATTTCGAATCTAAAAAGTGGAAAAAACGTACTTTACCGTTGAATAAATTAAACGTCACGTACATAGATCAAAATATAAAAATTAAGACATGCTAGGTACTTATATACGTAGGTAACTGAAAATTGAATTCGGATCCGTGTTAGATTGACGAAAATAGCTCGGATCGATAGAATTAACAGGGAGAGGACGGCAATGAAAATCAACTTGTAGGTTTCTTTTTTGAGTTCCTCATAATATTTTAAAATATTGTTGCCGTATTGTGAAAAGTCCGGGTCCATACGATCAGGCAAACAAGACGGCGACACTTACGGAATTGCCGAAGTTTTGAGCATTATGACGGGCTACTTATACTTATCGCTATACAGTCGGTCTGTTTTAGAAACACCACATTAATTCAAAACTTTTTTCTTAGGAAACAATATAATCCGTCTTCGCGGTTGTTTTTTCAGTCGGGAGTTCCGTGGTTTTTGTTTTCCGGACGCCAAAGCGTAACTGTTCGGAACCGCCACGGGTCACGCCTCTGTCATTCTACCCCTTTGTGTTTTTGCTTCGGAGAATACAAGTTAAACCCAAGAATTGCATTACTTTTCATTTATAGAACTCGAGAGATAGTAAAATTTAATTTGACCTTATCCCAACTATAATAGTAAGTAATTTACCAAGCAGTTTCCTTAAACAATACAAAGAAAAACAGAAAGGAACATTATAAGCACCTACATTATAAGTACCTACCTAATAAATATAAATGAAATAAAATGAAAATTTTGTCAATCTTAAATTATTTTATTATCTATTTAAAAAAATTAGTATTTTTAAGAAAGCGTTTATAATTCAAGTCGAAATCGTGTTTTGCATTTTCCGATGAAAGTAACGTTTAATTTATATCGACTGTTAGCGAGTGTTCAAAAAGTCCTTTCAGCATTGATCGGCCGTGGAAAGATAAAGGCGTGTCTTAACAATTAGTTTAAATCGTGTCATTAATTATTTCTTGTTGTCGTAGTAACAAAATTATTTAAATCTTTCCACGTAATCAAGACCGAAAGACTTTCTGGACACCCGTTAGTTCGTTTTATAACCTTTTGTTTAAAGCTCCACGTACATGTAATTTAAAAGGAAAGACGAGAAACGTCCCTAGAAATTGTGAAATATAGATGAGTTGAAAACCGTATTTTACACCCATAAACCCGACCATTGTTCGTTTCAAAATTGATTAGGTAGCAAATTAGATCAAGATTTTAAATTGTTATATCAATCGATTCCCCTTATAACTTTCGGTATGGGGGCGATTTTAAATTGTTATTGCATAAAATCGTTTTGAATTACATAATTTATTTTATGCACGACCGGGCGTAAAGCGGCATTTTATCGTCCGCTTTTGCGGACACAAAAGTTCGTTATATGGATGTTTGACTGTATCTATTTAATATAAATAATATATTTTCATAATTTTTATTAGTAGCAACGATAACGCGACGTGTGTGCCTACATTTCAATTTTTTAATTTGAGTGCGATACCTTATAGTCTAAGAGCCGGTGACACTTTTTGGTACGTGAATCGGGTAATGAATAAAGACGCATTTACCATGAAACATGAGTGAAATGTCTACTCGCAACGCAAAAAATTGCTCTTTAATCTTGTGCCGATGAGAATAAAATAATTGATTTAAGTAAATTTTTCTTTGCGCATTCAAACGTCACGTGAAAATGATGTGTGAGTTTATCCATTCTGTAGAGGTGTTCAAATTGTGTCCGAACTCGTCCGATTGCTACCCTTGTCGTGTTTGAAGACGCGGCAACCCGATTTTAATCGAAACGTTATATTGTAGGTTATTGGTACCTATTATAGGCATTTTTTCGCCATCGAGCAACGAGATGAACTTCATAAAGACACGCGGAGCAGATTTATTACGATTTAAAAGTTGTTGAAATTAATTTCAACACAGACGACTTCTGACGTTTAACGTTTGACACATTAAAAGCCAATTCTATTTAGTATTTGTCTGTAAAGCCATTGCGTGGCAGGCTAAAAGGCTTTTGATTGGCCGAGCAGCGTGTGCAATGATTACAAACGGGTCTTCGATTGGCTAACGAGTTTCTTTACGCGTAGTCGAATTATTTGTTTGTAACTTTCGGTAACATTTAATGATGTGAATTTAAGCGCTTGTCGTAGTGGTCGTCGAAAAAATATTTACATGATGTTAATAGACAGCGTCAGACTTTAGTGTCAGATGTTAATAGACAAATGAAGACAGCGATATTGTCAATGCGTTTTATCGATAATTGTTTATTAAGTACTTATATATTATTCGGTTGAGATGAATTGCGTCTATCATTTCCAGAATTTTAATTCTAATGAAATATAATAAATTGAGGATAAAAATATATACATACCTACTTAATAATAAATTTAGCCAATAAAAATACCTACGATTACGTTTGAAATTATTATAAAAGCAATTGGAAACATAAAAGAATTGCCTTTGGCTTTTCTAAAATATTCAAGTGCCCACGTTATTCGACTTCAACTTCGACTTGTATTGCACTTGCGCCAATAAAAACACGATTTCATTCAGGAAACCGCATTCCATCATAAAACTTTATCTCGTTTATGTATAGAAAAATATTTGATCACAAGACAAGAATAATATCAATCAGAACTCTTGTGCCATTTTCTCTTCATAAATTTCGTTAGCTCTGTCGGTGAACACGTGTTCCTTTCTGAAATATAAGATTTTATAACGTAAAACGAGTTACACGTCGTTTATCTTTCTTATTCGGCAGTATGAGGTTTTTGAAGAAAGAGATAAAGGGAGTTTAATAATGTAAATATCTACGATTGTACCGTGTCAAAAGTAACACGTTGTGGAACCAACTGAAACAATCACATTTGCTCTGGAAATTTATAGCATTTCGCGAGCGTACATTTTGTTAATAATTCCGAGGCAATCACTCACTCCGCAAGGAAACCATTTGGGATGCAAACTAAAGAATAGAGGAATTTAGTCTTGTTGGTGTTTGGCTGTTTGAAATACCTGTGCTCTAATGCATTTTGCATAAATTTAACAAACGTTAAATTAAGCCAAGTAATTCGTTAGACGCCCCGCGGCTTTTAACATAAATTCGACGGATAAATGCGAAAACATCGCGCACAGTAGAAAGATTAAATTATTCATAAATAAGTAACATTCTAGTATATTTAAACGACAGTGAAAGTTAATAATGTAGGCCATCTTATTTAACCAATTTGTATAAAATTTTAACTAATTGTAAGCAATTCATTGCAATTCAACAATTCAACCTAAATTGCACTTTAAAAGCAAAATGTTTACTTATGCGAATTTTTTTAAAAAAAGGTTAGAAAATCTTCAAAAAGTTTTCTGTTTTTTTTTTAGGGAAAATGATAGGATAGATAATGTTTTTGTTTTTAATAATTTTTTAAAAAATAATTTAGAAAATTATTAAAAACAATTACAATAAGAAATATCTTAATATTCGTTCGTTAAAAAATCGCTTTAAATTGATTAATTCAGTGTATAAAATTTAATTACTGTTCATGCGTTCGTGTAATACTGAATTAGTTCATCGAAGCGAATAATTTGTTTACTCTTAAAAATTGAGCAGTTATTTGAGCAGTTAGATGTAATTTAAGTATTATTTAATTCTTTTTAGTGTCCTATTTATTGATACGTGTATGTAAATATCAATCAATTTCTTAAATACAAATAATAAATTGTTCGATTTCACCAACACTTTCTTTAATTAATATTAGGTAGGTAATATTAAGTAATAGTGGTAGGTATTGATTTTATAGTTATTTTTCGCTACGTTATAGTATGTAGTAGTAAGTATATGATAGTAGTTCTAATGTATAATATCATAAAAAAATGTCAAGTGAAGCTATTTTGTTTATAATAAATAATATAGGGGGTCATTTCATGGTGACGATCAGGACAGTTTGACTTATTTTCTTCCAAACTTTTTAATTTATCTCTGTTATTATAGACTATTTACATAAAATAAATATGTATTAGTTTGGTTAAATAACTGTTTTCAAACATTGTTAATTAACAAACGTAAACTGCTATTAATCATGTTAAATTGGCATTTGAGTAAATGTGACGGTCGAGACTGTAATTAACCTACACTCTCCAGATTAGTACGTAGACTATAGAAATTTTAGACTAACTAATAATCCTAAAAATCTGTTTTCTTTTTTATTTGAAGCCTAACTAGTGTCACTATTATTTTCCGAAAATATTAACTTGTAAAGTAGAACCAATTTCTTGTTATGAATTTTCAAAAACTGTGATGGTCGGAACGAGTAGCAAAATCGGTAAATTAAATTCTGTTTTTTTTTTTATTTGTAACAACTGTTAGTATGTTTACATTAAAATGATGTTTTTTAACATTATTCTTTGACGATTTATTGTAAACGAGATCAAATACAAGTTATAGTTATTTTTCGCTACCTACGTTATAGTAGTAGATTAGGTAGTATAGATTAGGTATTCACCCTCAAAGTTGAAAAATAAGAATCATTTTTTTAAATTACATTTTTATTTTTCGTTGAAATTTAATAATTTTTGGTATACTTACGTAATAAATATAGGTCTTTAAAATGGTGTAATGCGTTTTTGATATCACCTTAAACGAGTCAGGGGTGCATTACTCCTAGCCTTTCTAATTTCAAAATTTTTCAGAGGTTAGAGTTTTTAAATTTTTACGGTCATCTCAACAGGGAAGCACCGTAGGAAAAAAATGTATAGGAACTTGTGCCATTATTTTGACGTGGTTTGTACGCTTCCGAGAGATTCTTCACCATTTCCTGGACATCCTGTAGTACCAGACTGTTCAAGTTTCCGACTGTTTCTTCTGATTATGTTTCTTTGACTGTTCAGGCTGTTTGTTTCCAATTCAAGTGACGAACTTCTCGAATACATATTTACCTGTTATTCTCTGTAGTAGGGGAATATTTGACGAAAAATTGGTGATTGTCCTCCGAGTACCTATAATATATATTTTTAAATTATTTCAATTTAGTAATCTCTATTTTTCGTAATTGCTGTATACGGAGAGTTCCAAAAAAATACTACTGGTGAGTCTTTAGTGCCTCTATAATATCATACAAGTAGCTAGAAGCTAGTAGCAAGAAGCTAATGTTTTGTTATAGTTAAAGATACATCAAAATTGTCTATTTAGAAAAAAATAGCCAAATTAGCCAAAGGCACATTTACAATGCTTACCCGGCTTCCGTTTTTATCTGGTGCGGTTGCATTTAGCATGGAATGACCCATAGGTAATAAAATAAACAGTTTAAGCGCAAAAAATAACAATAAGACCGATACCGACTTGAGATTTAGGAAATATTGAAATCGAACAAATAAGAAGGTAGCCACTTAACAAAATTAGTATCTTTTTAATTAAAAGAAAATTGGATCTTAAATGGATGCTGTAAATTAATAATAACAACAGTTCACAAATACCTACACCTACATTCAAATTAAAAAAATACGAAAGTATTTGTAACCTTTTATTAAATGCTTAATAACAATTAATAAAAGGTTAGAAATTCACAATTAAAACCACAAACAATAAAATGCTTCATAATAATTTATTAAACATAATTCAAACAATTCACATGTTATGAAAAAAAGGAATTAAAAGCTGACGGAAACGTAATTTAAACAAGAACCTAGCCAATTGATTTATTTCACAAAATAGCTTTTTTTGGAGTTAATTAATATAAGTACTAAATAGGTGCCTGCTTATTGTAAAAAATGAAATTTTTGAGCTTATTTATAGAAATGTTAGTTAAAATTTAAAAAAAAGTGATCGAATCAAAGTTTTAAAAAATTCCGATACCTATGTATATCGTTTTTGTTTTATAAAAATAAAAGATAATAATATTCGTACATATATAAATTTGCAAGTATCGAGAACGTTGTACCATTTAAACGGTTAAAAAATACGCGGCAATTTTCTCCGCCGTAGGTTTGTGAATAATAAGAAGTAATGCATTAAATTCAGATATCTACCGAATTTCCTAAGTATCTCATGAATAATGCTGTCATTCTATTGAAATAATCTTTTTGCACCATTTTTAGTCGCGAACACTAAATTCCGCGGTGATAAAACATCGCATTGGATTTTTGCTCGTTGCACCACTGAAGATGTGCTCGAATTTTATAGACCGTCACAATGCATTATGGATATTTCTATAAGTTTTATTGTGAAATGCTTTTATGCAAATTTTCTTTGTTGTATTTACCTACTATATAAATGAGATTGAGCTGTCGAACGTGTTTCGCTCTTTTGATGCGTAAGCATTTTAAATATCGATTCTTCCGGGTTTGAACTTTATTTTGCAGCTTTATTTTTTTGCACATACATACATACGGTTTCGTATTACGTATTTATTATTTATTATTGATAGAACTATAGTTACTTCGATATTAATCGATATGGATAATTAAATAAATCGATTTTTTAATATGCATTCACTAACTAGTTAGTGTATATTTGTACATGAACTTAGATATGCACTTCTATTATAATTATTTTTTATAGGAATATCTCCGGGGTTTTTTAACGAAATTTCTACTAAGTAAATCGATAAGTCTGTTCTTTTAATCGAGTTAAAGCCACCTACCATATTCCTACCTAAAATGATATAAATCATTATTAGTGGATGGCTTAATCCTCACTCGAATTATACTTATCTCAAAATAAACCTAATTAATAGTATTCTGCACCCTTTATCCTATTTCCGACTATCCCTGTGCCCACTGGCGACAAAAGGGAATTTCAAGACATTGCAGTTAAATTTCCTGTTTAATGTGCCCTAGAGCTTGACTTATGTGATAACGAACGAGTTGTAAATGGTAGAAGTGTTACAGAAGTATGTATATCGAATATTCATAAATATGCATAAGTTTAAGTTTCAGATGTCTATTTTAACAAGGGATATATTGTTAATCAATCTGATAGACGAAAGATAAAGGGGTATAAACGCAATACTTTGTGCAAAGTAGAACAATTTAACTGACAGAGTTAAATGGAGAGCTCTGCAATTAAGTTAATCGTCATCGTGGTATCCTTTGATCATTTCTCATTGATGATATCGAAGTGGAGGTCGCTCCCGCATTCTAAATGCTCGTTATTCGATTCTCTTGACGATAGTGTACTTGGTTTATAACATATTCACAACGCCTACACATTTTAATGGGATCTTTAGATAATATAAGAGAATATAAATACAATTCAATTTTCTAATTGATGGTTTCGTTTGCCCTTCTTCATAAACCGAAAAAAGACAGGATAATATTTAATAATAAATTAGGAAACTTTCCCGAATAAACGTAATAACGAAACTTTTATAAACTTGGCGATGAAAATGAATGCAGTTTGTTAGATATTTATTAAAACGATTCGTTTAGCCATTACGATATTAAAAAATTATTAAATAAAGCCGTTAAAACGCTCTTATCTTTGTAAAACGTCGCGCGCTTTAAAACTGTCGTTTAAGGCACAATCAATTATAATTAAGTGATTGAACGATTACGAAAAATCCCATTAAAAATTTGGTTTACTGTTGCTACAACTGCTTTACGAAAACACATTAAAAAAAGTGAGCAGCAAAAATGTTGGTAGATTAAATTAAATTTGTTTCTTTATTAGATACCGAAGCGCCAGCTTATTTTTTCAAATTACACGCCATGTTGAAAAGGTAACGTTGCCATATGGCCTCTTGAAAAATTGAATTTTTGCATACCCCATAGCGTTCTTCATTTAAATAATACAGATCTGGATGGTATAATATAAGGATACAGTGAAAGGCAAATAAGATTGTGGATTTAGGATTTCAGGGGTTCGGATCAGAAAGTGAGAATGAAATTGATTTTCGTAATCCTTCTGCGAAAGCTACGATTTCAGAGCTTATGATTCGCTACAAAACTGAAATTACAGTCTTTGAATATTTATTTTCTTAGTTTCTTTTGCTCCTTTTTATAGATTTGTTCCGGCTTTGACTTGAAAGGCCCCAATTTTCTCCCATGTAGTTAATATTTAGACGTAAAGACATTCGAATTTTCTGCGAAAATTACTTTAAATGGTCTCTTCCTGAAATTATCAAATTGAAACGAAGCGATGAAAAGCGTAATTATTATTCTAATTGCTTTATTATCTCTCTTTAATAGAAACGGAACGTGCTTCTTTTGTAGTAAGTAACCTACAAAGTAAAAAGTACTTACTAACTAAAAGTAGTACCCCTATCTACGTAATTACATGTGATTTTAATCTTTTAGGTATCTGTATTTTGGTAGATATGTTATAATCAAAAAATGTAGTTAACTTTATAATATTATGTGTACCTAGTTGCAAGAATTGATATAAGTACTTAACCATACACTATATTGATTAGAAAATATTTTCACAAGCGTTCAAATGTATGCCACCATAATGCCACCACTACCACAATCGTAATAACAGTGGTGGTAACAACAGTACCACTAAATTGCAAATATTAACTTTATTTATTTTAATAGTATGTTAGGTATCTACATAGGTACTTATTATTTCAGACAGATATTTCATAAAACTTCCTTTTATTACAACTATACTTTGTTAAATTTTCTGTTTGCGAAGACTGCAGGCATGTGCCATTCAACATATACTTACACGTTATACATCCGTGAAAATGTACAAAAGCATCAAATTTCATTATCTCTTTTGTTCTCTCTGCTTCTGATTTTAAAGGAACACGTAAGTCTAAAAAGTGACGTATCTTTCTCTTCAAAAATTATTTACAATTAGGTAATATTAGGTGTACAAAAAAGTTCTGAGCTTTTTTTTGTAAAATTCAATATTTATTTAAAAACAAACAAAAAGATATTAATCAACGAAATAGTCCCCGTTTGCATCGATAACCTTTTGCCATGTTTCGGGCAGCTTGCGAATTCCCTGATGATAGAAGCTCCCTGGCTTCGAGGCGATAAAGTCATCAATGCATTTGCGTAGGTCTTCAAGTGCCACGAAGTGTGTATCAGCCAAGTGATGCTGCAGCGACCGGAATAGGTAGTAATCAGACGGTGCCATGTCTGGACTATACGCCGCATGCGGGAGAAGTTCCCAGCCTAACGCAAAGATATGATCCCAGGTCGCTTTTGCAACATGTGGTCGGGCATTGTCATGAAGCAGTATCACTTTACCACGTCCTTTGCCAGTAAATGGCCTCTTTTCTTCTACTTCATCGCTCAAATTAGTCAATTGTTGCTGATAGCGGTCTGCCGTAATTGTTTCACCCGGCTGTAACGGTTCATCTTCAAGACTGAAATTTCCTTGGCGAAATTTTGTATACCACCTTTTACACGTAGCGTGACTTACAGCGTTCTCTCCATATGCGGCACAAATCATTTCAGTGGCTTCAGCAGCATTTTTCTTGAGATGAAACGCGAAGTGGATGGAAAATCGAATATGCTCTTTGGTTATTGCCATCGTAAACACTACTGATTTTTTAGATTATGTGCATCAAACGTCAAACCGCATGGTATTTTCAAAGACCAAATGTCAACGTTGTAAACCCGCAAAAGGGCGGGAAACTTCATGAAATTTAAATTGTGGTTTCGGTTGTATGAAATCTAAAGCTCAGAACTTTTTTGTACACCTAATATATATAATATAGAAAAAGGTTTAGGTAATTATTAAATTGTAAAAATTCTAAATGTTCATGACGTGTTGTTAGAGAATATTTTTAGTCATTTTGATACTAAAATTAAACAATTATTTTTATTAGAACATTTCTCTACAATGAACGGTAAAAAAATGAAATAAATCAGATTTGTGTAGTAATTAGCTATAAATTAAATTTAAAATGTTCTTGTATGGAGAGTTTAGAATTTCTTCCAATAAGCCGGTAAAGTTTTCTATATTTAAGGTCAAGCTCAGCGTTTTTCTTCTTTACAAGCTGCCGTGGTTTGGCGTCAAGAGTTATGCCGAGATACTTAGCTCGTATGGAGGAACAGTTCTGATATTGACGTTTAGGGGTGGGGATCGGTTCTGCTATTTTTCTATTGGTAAAGTTTATATGGGTGTATTTAAGTTCGTTAAGCTTAATATTCTCCATTTCATAGTCCAGCTAACTATGGTATTACTTGGTGTTTGAAGTTTTCTAGTCGAGTTTTCTTTATCTTGATCAACTATCAGAAGAGCAGTATCATCAGTAAATGTAGTTAGTGCAGTATCTTCCAAAAGTGATAAGTAGCTAATATATAATAGATAAAATATTGGGCCTAGAGCACTTCCTTGAGGAACGCCAGCTCTTATATCTTTCAAAATGGAACACTCGTCTTCCTGTTTTATCCTAAAAAGCCTATTTGAGATGTATGATGACAAAATCTCTACATATTGTTTGATGACCTTTTTTGCTTAAAATTACTTAAGAAACAAGCCCTTAAAGTTTTGTAGATTTCTCTCGGGACACCCTGTATACGATGTCTTATTCAACTGTAGCAAATACAAAAATTAAAAGTAAAAATGATGATTCTTTCATAATAATCATTATGTTTATATTTCAACAATCCTTTTTGATGTATTTATATGGAGGATTTCGCTTATTTGAATCACTGTTTAATTGAATCAGCTGCTTATATGATTCAAAGTAGGAAAGCCAGTCATATTTCCGCTTGATTAAATTGCCGTTTAAACGCTGATTCTAATATGCGGGTGCGTCTACAGTATTAAGTTTTTATCTTTTTCAAATTAAAGTAACTACTGCTATAAAATTATATCTTTCAACGATAAAATAAAATGTTTTACAGTTACACAACGCATTAAAATGGTTGTTAAAGGTACCTATTTATTATATCTCGTCGTATAAAAAATCGCACTAATTTTATCTATGTATAGAACCATAATACATTTTTAATTTATCCTTTACATAATATTAAATTAATTTCCGTAGGTACTTTGATGGATTTATATTTAGTAGAAGTAGGTACTTATAGATAATTATATTTTTGGTCTACACTTTCCAGTCGATCTGTCAATTTTCCATATGAATCGTTTCTCAAGTGCTCAATCTATTTAACACACGTACAGATTAGTTTCTCACTTTTGTGCGTGTTTATTGCTTTATAAAATATGATTAATGCGACATTAGGCGGCGATGCATTTTGGGTTAAACAACGTTAATTTCGAATAATTTAATAAAAATGTAAGTGTTACGACAATTATTGAAGTTCTTTGAATAAGAACCTGATGGATGGAATTTCTATTTCGACCAATACTTGGCGAATTGAATAATTTTTATAATGATAAAATTAACTTTTATCAATGAGGTGGAAATATATTCTATGATATTAACAAAAAAGACGGACATCCGGAAATTGCAGTGTCATAACATCACACTGTCCAAGTCCTAACTTGTCAACTTGTCACTTTATCTCCTCTCGGCAGGGCCCCTACCGTCGTTTTACATCATTTTGATCCTTAAAGCCTACATTGAAACTATCAATCAGGATAGATTTTCAATACTTGACAGCGCATTACAACGCCCATATAAATTGGTATTCATGATATAGGAACCGAATAATTATTTTTCAGGTGGCGTCTTAGATAGGTACCTAACCCGATATTGGTGTATTGAAATTCATTGAAAAATTCACATAAACTTCAGCATTTTGTCAGGGTCGATTTAGATTTTCTTACTTATGTATAGGTACTTGCTTTCGTTTATCGTAACATTAAATTTTCTGCGGCATTGACGAAAGCTTTAAAATAATGAACCAAGTCCTTTAGTTTAGTGCCCTTATAAGCAGTCCCGTTAAGCATACTCTCAAATTTCACTAACACGTTGATGCGTCATCAGTTACAGTTTATAGTTGAAGTAAACGCCAGAACTGTTTGTAGTATATACATAAGCAAATTCTCGTCCACCGAAATTAATACAAGCTGCGTTTAACTGTTATTTAATTATTAATTGGGAACTGCGTTTATTATCTATTGGACTCTCACGTAAGGAATCTATACAAAGTTAAAGGAACGATAAATAAACACCTACCTGTGTAGAGTAAAGTGGGTGAATATGCCGCACTAGGCATTACGCCGCAGTTTGTTATTTGACTTGCGCAGATGGTTGATGATGAATATATGTGTCACGTATGTTTCATAGGTAACAAAAAGCATATTATACACAAGTTTGCAAGTAGCGCATAAAGTGACTAAATGTGGCTCTATTAGTTTTAATATCGTTTTTTTATGGATTCTGGAACTTAGCCCATTATTCCCGAAAGTTGTTTTAATAGCAACGGGTCGCGTTGAGGAGAAGGTACCCAATTGGGTACTAATCATGCCCAGTACTTGCTTTCTATGTAATTCCGCCAATGCTGGTAGTGTAGCATACCTAGCTGTTGCTTTTTTTTTTCATTTTTAAATTACGATCACAAACGTCCATGGGATTCGAACCCACAGCCGTGAGTGACCTAGCAGAGCGATAGCTTTAAAATTTGTGTTCAATTTTAAATTAAATAAACATTGATTTAATTTAAAATTTAACACTAATAAAAGAAGAAAGGAGTTTTATGCCCTTAAAATATTTCATTACGATGGTTTTTTTTTGGTGTTTGGTTTTCTCTTTAGATGATGATTTATCTAAAAATTCGTCCGATGTACTAGATAATTAATCAATCGACGTAATTTATATTAAGCAATATCTTAACCGTATTATGGAACTGCAACAGAAATGTGTGTTGAACCGAAATCATCCACTTTCCCCCATTAGTCCGAAGTTTAGCATATAAATTGATTGATTATCAAGTGCATTCAGAATTGCCCTAAGGATGCACATTCGCATGAGATTAACCATAAATGGCATAATTTAAATCTGAAGCGATATTTATATAGATAATTAATTAAACGAAATATTTTCTCTGAAAGCAATTAAACTGTTCCATGTGTACTGCTTTGACGGACACTTGTATTGAGCGGCTCGACAAGTCCATAAATAACTGAGGATTATAACAGTCGACTGATAAAATGCGAAATTTGCTATTTCACAAATATTAGTAGGTATGCTTGAAAAATCTAATTTATTTTTCAAAAGTGTAACCGTAACATAGGTTACCTACTTAAACAAAAAGTTTTATCGCGTCGATTAATATTCTGAATTTATTTCATATTGAGCACTTTTGCAAAAAGTGGTCGCACTTAGGTTTTAGATTTTTCTCATCTTTTCAGAGTTGATTGAGGTTAAAACAAGAAACAAAATTCCAAAATTAATGTGGCGAATCCCGAACATCCCTGGCAATGCACGGCAAAATGAATAAATCTACGAAAAATATTTACAAGTGAGACAAATTAGAAATACAAAGACGAACTTTAAATATTCTGATTATAATTTGTTCGTTGTGTCGTGCGTGCCTGCGTAATACTCGCGATTAGTTACATTAATACTGCACCCGACTGTACATACCTATAATCAATAAATATCTTTTTTTTTTCAATCTTTACTAGTATACCGGTTTTAATTAAATTCGTATGAATAAATTAAGACTTACTTGAAATATATATTTTAATACGTTTCAAGCCACCAAATTTATAAGAAATGTATTGTTATATATGTTACGTTCAATACCGCATTAAATTGAAAACGACGTGTAAATTATTCTAAAATCATTTGTAAGAATAATATGTCTCCTGTTAGAGCGTTATTTTTATTACGACGGAATAATCTGATAAATCGAGCATGTAGTATGTAAATAAATTTTTCTTTCATCTGCGCACTATGATGATTATCAAACATGGAATTCAGCGAAACAACTCACATCGTCAGTTAAAAGATATGCACTTTAATGCAGAATCTCTAAAGAAAGTTAGTGATAGACAACGGACAAAAGGATTTATTTACAAAGCAGTAAAAAACGAGTAAAAGCGAGATAGAAAATAACTTTGCTTGCTTTTCACTCAGAAAACGCTTGTTTATAACATCTAAATCTACATATATAGCGGTTTTACTTTTCTACATCACTGAACGTGTATTATTTTTAGAAAAAATGTTTTCGTGTTGTATTTTTAAAGAGCGCGCACATTAAAGAGAACAAAATATTGTTATTAGTCTCGTTTCCCTTCTTATCTTTAAAACCGTACGTGTATCTAAAAGTTAAGCTTAATATATTTTCTGGAAAGTTTAAATATTTTTTTCATCCCCTTTTATTGCACTCACGCGCAATAAATAGGTCGCTTTCAAGTTTTTCCTTGTACGCGCAACGAAGAATGCTATGATTGATGATCTTAATGTTGCCTATATTGTGAAAATTCTATTTTTTAACGGTTGACCCCGGAGTTAGACCATCAGTGCGCACAATTTTATTACCGGAAAGGTTGGAAAATATATTTGAAAGATGTTTCCACTTTAACTCGAAATTTAAGTGACAAGAAAACAACCTCACAATCAGTATATTCAGTTTGCTAATTTCATATTTTCGTTTTATGGAAATAGAACTACAATTTGACAAATTTTGGTTTATAATCAAGTTGTCGTTTTTTTTATTTTTATGTGAGTATAGGTTCTTTTTAAGTTATCGTTAATGATGATAAATGACAACATTTTTTCTAAATCAGTTAATTTATTTGATACGTCGCAATTCCTGACAAATCAAATTTTTGTTTTATGGTAGGACAAATGTCATTACTCTATCGTGATTTATGAGCTTGTACGGTTGTAGGCCTATAAACTCATGTCTTGCATAGTTAATCTATAGATACATTTAGAAATTTATACACGTTCCGATTTTTATTATTTAAGTTTATTGGACATAAAAATTCGAATCGATCTTGCGACGTAAGATAATCATTTCCTCAACTCGCATACCTACGTACCTAATCGAACAGATATCACGGATGAGCTAAAATTATCAAACGGTAGCGTAATACAAACACATATTTTCGACTATAATTTTGTGTAGATAATTAAAATTTGGGTTATTAGTACACAAAAATAATTTATCAGCAAAAGTTTAGGATAAGTTATTTTGTTACTTCCTAAGTTATACTTAATTATAATTTTTACAATGGCGTATGCTTTGTCTTATCCTTAATATTCCATGTATCACATCAAATATATTTATAAATTTTTAAATGTAAACAAAAATAACTTTCCGGCATAAATTAATTTGTGTCTAATCTCTACTACGCTTTCATATGTAAAAATAGAAACCACCGATGTTTTTTAACGGGAAATAGGTAATCATCTTACTAGCAAACAATATTTGTTTGCACGAAATTATAGATTTAGGTAGAAGAACTCAAGTAAACTCAAGTAGATAACACCGACAATTTTCTCAAAATATTTTTGCAGAAGATCTCGTAAATTTCAACAATTTTCGAATACCTACCATTTTACAATGTACATATTTCGTATAGTTAATCCTAGATATTATTTTTTTCTTATGAAAAAGGAAGAATGCCAGTGAAAGTTCTCGAATTTAACAATCTTACTCCATATGGTCACTATTTTGTTATTCTGACGTGAGAGAAGATTAAAAATAATAGTTTAAATAACAACGATGTGAGATAAAATATCATACAATAAATATTGGTCTTAATAAATTAAAAAAATGATTTTTTTATCCAATTTCTCTTACAATTCAGAGAAATGATGATTCTCTCGCTAAAAAATACAAAATTCATTTTGCATGAGTAGCTTCACTCATTTTCTCCTAATATTTCTATTCAACCGACTCCACGAATAGGAGTCCTGATTGCTGCTTTTAAAATTCTGCGCAACGTTTAGAGAAACTGAGATGATAGGATATGGGGATCGATCACGCTTTATATTATCTACATAATTATTTATTTTATTTTATAATTTTAACAACGCGTATTTAGAAATTGTAATAAACACTTTTAATTATATTTAAATTTTTAAAAATTACTGCAAACGTTTAGTTCAAAAAGAAATTAATGAAACAACAGAAACGTATACAAAAATCATAATAAATAAAATCGGAAATGTGTATTAAATAGACAGAAACAAGTATACTAGAGCTCGTCCAGTTTAAGGTTGGGATTATCGATCATTAAAGTAGAGTTCGACATTTTTTAAAGCGGTTCTTATTTCGTACACATCTAGTGAGAATTGTAAAGATTTCTAACCATTTTTCTCTCTCGAAATTAAAACGAAATGACAATATTGTAATTTTAGGTTACTGGAATATTTTTTTTTAATGCAAACTGCCATTTCATTTTAATTTCGCGTAGGAAAAAAGATTAGAAATCTTTACAATTCCCATTACATGTGTAAGCAATAAGAACCGCTTTAAAAAACGTCGAACTCTACTATTATGATTGACACTCCCAACCTTAAACTGAACGAGTTCTAGTATAATTGTTTCTGTCTATTTAATACACGTTGTCGATTTTATTTATTTATTTTTAAACTGAAATGTTTACTGTGTAATCTCGAATAATGGACGTATACCCTGTGACAATTTAATAAAATTTGGCCCATCCGTTTTTAAGATATAAGCGTTCAAACTCAAGGTAGAACATTTTAATTGGACTGTACGAGTAGTGTAGGCATGTACACCCACATTACAAGTTTGTTTTGATTTTTAGAATATTAAAATTTATACTGCCAACTACTTATAACAAACAGATTAAATATTAAAGAAGTTTCAGCAACGGCTGCAACGTTTAAAATAGTAGATAGGTAAGTATCTATAAATATTTCTTGAGGGGTTCGTTTCAAAGTTTTTTTGTAACCGACATCAGTTGCCATTTTTGTGTGTTTGAACAAAGTTATACAAATTACATTTGCCAAAGAAGACTTTTGCTTTGATGGCCGTTTTATAGGGCTCAAACAAGTTGTTCTGAAAGGTTAACAAAGAAAGCTTTGGTTCGGACAATCGATTTGGGTAGTTGATACTGTCAAAAATTTACGATGCCTTCGACTGCTGCGTAGTGGTATATTTTTCTTGAAATTATACGAAAGAAATTTCGACATGACAAGTTGTTATAAGTTTTTTTGCAATAGACATGTTACTAGCATAGGTACATACTTATTATTTAGCTGTGCTTTCATTTTATTTTTAATGTATTTTACTTAAAATGTATCGAACTCGGTACGTTCTGACGGCAAATTTACTTATTTAGAAGAGACGTTGCAAACATCGTAACATTTTATATTTCAGAAACGCTTTCATGGAATGCCCTAATATAACTCAACATTTTTTAAAAATTTTAATATCGTGTTTGGAAAAAGACATTGTTTTTTACGACATAATGAATTCGAAATTCAATTAAATTTATGAAAACATTGAAGTTTGCTTAAAAGAGGGGTTTACAATAAAGTAGAAGTTTCCGTAAGGCAATAAGAGAAACTAAATTTCCGGTGCCTTCGGCTTCTTGAATGGTTATTATATTCATCATTCAAGTCGCCTGTACGTGGCAACTTACAGAAACACCCTCAGAAATCGAGGCAGAGAGCCACTGTTTGTGATAGCAGTATAATATATATCGGATCAAGTCGGAATATCGAATGCAGGTATTGTTTATTGTTAATTTAATACAACATAAGTGATTAGTTTGTTCGATATTTTCACATTTGCTTTAAATCGTTGTTTATACTTAACAAGTTTTATTTAAACGCCGCGGCAATTATAGATACTTCCGTGTTCTTATTTAATTAATTTAGGTATTTATCATTGGTATTATTCTATTTATTTATGTGCATAAGTTTTTTTAGTCTTTTATTATGAAAATATTTTACAATCAATAAAGTAATTAAAATGAATGTTATACAAAAGAGCAATTTACCACTAATTAAAGATTTGTTTATTTATTTATTTATTTTGAATAACACTTCCGGGTTTCTCTGCCTCTATCTCTGTAGTACTTCCATCTATTCTAAAATTAATTAAATATTAAATACCTGTTTAATAAGCTTCAGTAACCGTTATTAAATAAATTATAATGTAGGTAGGCTAAAACGTGTTTATAAACTCAACCCCCATTTCATTTCATAGGTATTAATTATGTCCATAATTTTCCATAAATAATATTCTACACGCTTTAACGGATTAACGAATTGTTTTATTTCGCTAAAATTGTTAGGAAGAAAGAAAAAAAGTGAATTTGATTTCGCAAACTATGCATTTAAATGCAAAACGTGCCTCGAAAACAATAGAACGAATGTTTCCCGAATTGTAAATTAGAGGGAGGTTGTTTCGTCCAGTAATACTTAACAGTTTAAAGAATGAAAATTGAAGTTTATTGAATATTTACTAGCTTTATAAACACTTTTTGCTTTCTTATTATACGCCCGTAATCAGAGAAATATATAATCAAGCGAGTACGCGACTTACATTAACAATTTACATAATTAGTTTTATTTAAAACTTGTTTGAGTACCGCATTTTACAAGAAATGTACCAGTAATTGCGGAGCTTAAAAAAATAAGCCTAAATTAGTTCATCTAAAAGTGTACGTTCACGGAATACCTAATTTTTTTTCGAATTCGAAAGTAGGTTATGCAGTTCAAATTAATGTTTTGTCGAGTTTTTTAGGATTTTGTTTTTAACTTATTGTTAGAGCTTTTCATTAAAAATTTTCACTTATAATTTCGTATGTCTATAATATACGAAAATATTTTGAATATATTTCAGTTTAATTTAACGCGATATTAAAATTAATTCAGCGGTTACTATTTATAACGTATCGTATAAAGGGTTGAACATTTACTGTTTTCAGTAATTACAGTGTATTGCGGTGAACTAACGTTAAATATATGAGAAATATTACAATTTGTGGCCGCTTGTTAAAATTACCATGTAGATCAACATTATTGTTTAATCACATCGCCAATATTAAACTGTTGTGCACACAACTATAAAATACTAGTAACGCAGAACTTTTTAATTATTTTTATTATTATTATTTTTTTAAATTAATTAATAAGAACTTAGCGGAGCCAATTGGCTAGTCTATTTTTTGTTGTGCTACTGAATTTCGATTAGTAGGGATGATCATAACAATCACCAACATCTATGGTTGTAGCGGGATTCGAACCCGCGGTCGTGGTGCACTAGAAGGCTAGTCAAGCAACTAGATCTATGCGCCACCACGGCTTCCCTTTTTAATTATAATATATATAATATATATATATTAATTATATATAATATTATAATAATATATAATATAATAATAATATATATAATATTTAATTATATATATATATATATATATATATATATATATATATATATATATTACAAAATACTGACAAAATATACAAGGTACACTTCGTCCAAACCTATATGCAATCCACGTCATCAATAAAATGACGTTACTAGATGATGACGTTTCACACAGTGTTGTCACCTCGTACCTGGTATTTTGACAGTTCTAATAAATTGTAATCTTTCTTTATACCATCTAATATGTGCGCAAGTAAATCATCTATAGAATATGTCACTTTCCAAACTTTAAACCAAATTACAAATAAACAATCTAGTAACTTTTTATTGATGACGTAAACTGCACATAGGTTTGGATAGGCCATAGCCCACGGAAAACGAAGCAAACGTGTTGTAGAGCATATAATTTATTTTTTTCAAAAAACACTCTAACGCGTCGATGTTATCAGCAAGGAGGAGCTTATTTTCGTTTACCTAATTGTAGCCCCAAAGTTAGGGTTGACGCCACCATAAGCATTTTAAACGGTAAGAGGTGTTAAAAAACGCGTTATATGAAAACCTATGGTGAATTTTCTTTACGCTAGCGTTTTTAATTTTTAGATTCCGAACATTATTTCTCGAGTAATCATTCTCTAAAGAAACGAATTCGACAAACATTGCGTGTACAGCCGCGTGCAAAATTAATGTCGCGAATCACGAGCATTGGGCGGGCAATGTACGGCACAATGAATAAATTATTACGAAAAGTATTTAGGACAAGTGAAAAAAAAATACAAAATAATAGAAAGTTAAACTTTTTAAATATTCTGATCATAATTTGTTCGTGGTGACGTGTGCGCCCGCGGAATGCTTGCGATTAGCGACATTAATTCTGCACCCGCGTGTATCTACCAACAGATTTTAAGTCGTGTGGTTAATGTGTGTGAAATAAGCGATATACAACAATTTGTAGATCGCGTTATATCGAATCTACGACCGTGTTATACAAGAGTAGCCACAATTTATAAACCGCGTTGCGTAGGTACCGCGTTGCCTGTATATAATTTCTGCATTTACAAAATTGATTGCAAGAATACATTTTTTTATGTAACTACATATTAACATTGTATTTATTAAACGTTAACATTTTAGTGAATTTTAATATTGCGCATTACCTGTAATTATTTATTTGACTAATTTTTTTATTTTGTTTCAGGTAAGTGTGGTACCTACTAACAAACACTTTTGGAATTGACGCAGACGATGATAATCAAAGGTATGTCATGAAACAATTCTTTTTTGTTAAACAATATCTAAATAATAAACATTTTATGGAACATTTTGTTCACAAAAGCAGTAATTTCACAGTTTGATGAGTATGTATTTATTTACACATTCATATCAACAAAATTTTTATAACATACATAAATATTCGAAATTAATGTTTTGTTAATAGTATTTTAGCGTAATATATCTGAACCTACAATATTACATATTTCGATGCACTTAGTCGGTAGGTACAGCTGGGTGTGGATAAAAGTGAACGAGTCTTGCCTTGATTTTTGCTATTTTTACACTGTCTAAACTAGGCTTACGGCCAATATTATAAAGTACGGTTGACGTTGAACTAATTTGAGGCGAAATAAAAATTAAGCTGTCAAATATGACAACCACTTGATGATTACCTTTATAATAAGTACACAAACTTTTTGTCATAATAATTTTTAACTACAACTAACAAGAAACTAAAAAAACCAATTTACGCCAGGACATTTCAATCGTTCACATTTATCCGCACCCAACTGTACGTATCTAATAATAATTTTATTAATTGTTAGAAGAATTGCACTTATATTAACGTTTTATAGATATATATATAAATATTTATATAAGACGTTTTGTAAAATTGGATTATGAAGTGATTAAATTGAAGTAAGTAATAGGTAAAATTAGATTTCTTTTTGTTTTTTTAATCGGTTCAAATGAAATGCCGTTTCTTCGCGTTTTTTAATTTTATTTTTATATCGGTTGACGTATGACATCAATTGTGCCATCACAATAGTTTAAAGTCCTTCAACCATAGTCAGTTACTATAACGTAGCGATCACTTTCCGCTATTTCGGCGATGAGCCCGATTGAATGCGCCTATTCTGTTAGCAGCGTTTTCTGGCGCACTATTCGGAAATTTATTGGACAAACCTGGTATTTAAAAAAAATGTAAATTATTCTAATTTTAAAATATTTGAAAAAAAAACAAATTTCATTTGCATTTGCATTTGCAAATTAACAATCGCCATTTGTGTTTTAGATGTTAAAAGGATTTATTTTACAGCAAAAGCTATTTTTGACACTGATAATGCGATAATTAAGTACGGAATATTTTATATTGCATTTTAAAAGAATATAATAAAACGTAGGTATCATAGCTGTGTAACAAGTTCAAAAAGTTTATCTTAATAAATAACAAAATTAAGAGGGCGTTCTGTTACACCTAATATGGTTACCGATTCTAGTTTCTATAGGTATGTACATATGTACCAATGTAGGTACATGATCAATTCATGAACTGCCTAAATGATAAATTGACGTAACTGAATAATAAATAGCAACGATTCAAATAATTTGGCTTTAACACAGCAATTCAGAAACAATGTATTCATCGCTTTCTTTAACTGTTCTAAAGTCTCTCGGAGGACAAAAGTGCTTGATTATACATGAAAGGACGTTTCTCAACACATTCATATTTCAAACTTTCGTAAAGTTCAGATTTTATTAAAGTAGCTTTTCACGTCGTCTGAAAGTTAATGAGGGGACTCTTAAAAAGTTACGGCATCGGCAGTCTGTTTAAATCTGAAGAAAGAAATACCTTAAAATGCCCATGCGCATTTTTTACGGTTATTGGTACCTACAGGGTTTGTTACGCGATTACGCGTTTGAATTAAATTTGTCGTTTTCACTTTAGAATTCAGTTAATTTGATTAAAATATACCTTGATTTTTGTTCTAATCAGTTAATAATTTTATTTAATTAAATTTATCGTTTTCGCGTTTATGCTAGCTCATCAGTAAAAATTAATGGGTTGTTTGAATAAATGTTTTAACAGTTTAGAGGACAGGCAATAAATATCATTCACACTCAAATGATTCCCTTTTTTTACTGATAAAATAATTGGATAGAGTTTTTGGACGTTGGATTATCTATACCTGCTTAATTGACTGTCGTTCCATTGCATTCCACTCTATTTGCTTTTATTTTTTATTAAAATGATTATTCCAGCATGAAGTTGAATAGATACCTATTATACACATTTGCGTTTAGTTTTCAATATATTTCTGTTGTATCTAATTAAATAAATTTCAAGTTTTTGTTTGGAGTTGTGATTTGATTTGATTTAGGCATAAGTTAGTGATTAGAAAAAACATATTTAGCAACTGAAAAGTTAGAATTTTTTGAATTACAGAATTTTATAGATTTACAGCACGTTAATTATAGAATCGTAGAATTTCGATAAATATCGATGCAGTTTTTCCAGAAGAAAAAAATCGGAGTATTGTTACTAGATTTTAACAGATGATGCCCTTGCTTTAGATGCATAAGATAGTCAGAATAACTCATTTTCACAAAAAGTGTGAGTTACGCCCTTTTGGCAAAACGCCATCGATATGGAAAAATTGCCGATTCTTCGGACGGATCGTCGTTTAAACGTTATAATTGCAGGTAATAAATCAAAAGGGATAATAGTAATAATAAGTGAATACCTACCTGACGCGTTTATTTATAAATTGAAATTCTCCAAGATTAGAGTAAACATTATATTCTGGCGTTGTTTTATGCTTATACTAAAACCAATCATATTTTCAATATTATCTGTCAACAGTCGAAAAGTGAAAATACTGCTACCTTTGATATGAAAAGCGTTTTCAATCAGCTTATATTGCTACCTCAAAAAGCTTTCGATTTGAAATCTTAAATTACATTCGTCAGTGATTTAATGTGGATTCACTTAAAACTATTTATATACATAAATATAAACAAATGAATGTTTCACGCTTATTCTAATTTATTATTATATAGAACGATATTTTTTTCGCACGATTTGTATCTACCTATAGATGTTAAGAAAATAATAAATAAAAATTAAGGTATTAGATTAAATTGGATTGATTATTGTACCTATACATTTAACGAAGATTTAATTTTGTTTAAAAGAAGGTAACTGGTTTTAAAATAAGGCTTGTCATAACAAAAACATAAAATTAAACGGATCTATAGAGTTGAGCTTCAAATCGTAGAAAATCGTAACAATTTATACTGTTTTAAAGGTATCCCGCCCATGCTCAGCATCCGGGGTTGGCCAACAATAAAACCGTTGCCTAAAATGAATGTGGTACATTACAGAAGCTCTGGATATAAATCGTTGACTTCCCTTCAGTTCTTAGAAACGTTACAAAACAGTTATTGTAACAATACGAAATGCAGTTGCATCTTTCCGTTTCTACAAATAGTTCGATTTCTTAAATTAATAGATAAAACCAACGCAAATTTAAATGTAAAGTTAAATTAAACTACTTTATTAAGGTATATATAAAATACGAAATGTTCATATTATTACTATTAAGCGTTTCCAGGCCGGATTTATTATTCCAAAAGCTAGAGAAGTCGGGAGTAACCAACACGAAAACGCTATTTCCTCCGGTGAACGCAAAAACTTAATTATATCTATATAACAATGAAAATAACTTGAACAGCTTTACTGCTCGTCGCATAATTAATAAAATAACGAAGAAAATTAGAATTGAAATGTTTAATGTGTACCTAAACATTTTTCTTTATAAATCTAATTTAGGCAAATCACCTAAGGTTGCGTCTCCTCATACTTTAATAGAATTAAATCGTCGCTTTAGGCTCTCGTTTCTTAAAAATTCAATCAAACCGAATGAATCCGCGGTTTACGTATCTCTATCTCTTCAGATGTGATTGAGTAAAGTATTGATTCTTAAAATCCCCCAGAAATTATTTAAAACTACAGAAACGGATTTTATAAAGATACAGAGCTAA
This sequence comes from Rhagophthalmus giganteus, assembly GCA_036326145.1. NCBI lineage: Eukaryota > Metazoa > Arthropoda > Insecta > Coleoptera > Rhagophthalmidae > Rhagophthalmus > Rhagophthalmus giganteus. Next base: position 51,221,517 of record JARFJA010000001.1, read on the forward strand.
AATCGCCAGAACGAAGTGTATATAACTTCTCCGGTGAAAAACTTCCCGTTGTAGTTAGCGTTGTTTGTAAAAGGAACATGTGGGTACGCTGGAACGTATAATTTTAACGGAAATAAAGTCCTGGGCATTTGTAAAACCGACAGAAATTAGACAGGGAATGAAAAGCCTGCCGAAACGAAGTTTAGATTTCAATGGAAACTAGCCGTGTATGCATAATTTATACACATCAAAGTCTGCGTAACGTTGTGTTTTAAATAATAAATAATAACAATCAACTCAATATAACATATCATTATAAAAAATGAAAATAGCATTTTATAATAATTTAGTGTAAATAAACGAAATTACAATCATAGATATTATAATTAATAGATTATTTGTATGAATATTATTAGGCTTTTTATTGTAATTTGCATATTTTGATAATGGGCGTTAGAGTTCATCCGGCGTAGAAATGCCGTGTGCGAACTCGGCCTAGCGGCCAACGAGCGATAAGTATAAATTATTTCAAACCACTCCAAAATCGAGCGGCAATGCACTGTGCCACGTTTTTCTGTTTGCGTTTTAGCGTTTTATTACGATATCATGCGTCTGCATAGTAGGTGTTCGAACAGAATGATTGGCAAGACTAATTCTACGCCGAACGAACTCTAAGTTTAAGTTTTAACTAATGAAAATAATAAGTCATGCTAAGATTAAATGCTGGTTATATTTTCGTAAATTTTACAAATTATTGTGATATGTATAAAGGAAAAGGCGACTTAATACAACAATTAGGTAGGTAGGTACATAAAAAAGCTTCTAACCAAATTATGCGTCGGTTAATTATTTTTAATAGATAACATAACACTTTTCAATTTCTATATTACAGAGAACATTTCTAGTTTAGATTAATAACAACTGAACAACTGAATGTTAGAGGTATAGATAGGTAATTACAATTTACATATAAAGTTTGCGTAAGGGTGAAAACCTAACGAGGAGGCTGTGGTTTTACCTGCATCTCATCTCATTTAATTGAATTCTAATAGCAATAGTGACTAAAACTGCGATGCAAATAAATAATTACAACCACCACCTGCTTGCTATTTGTTACTCTAAACGTCTTTAAGTTGCGCGCAAATATAAATCGCGCTTCATATCAAACGTAGGTATTACTCTAATAGATTTTAAAAGCACACAAATATATCTACAGCGTGTCCCAGTGAAAACATCCAGGTTGCGAAATCTCCGAAAATGAAAGAGATAATGAAACAATGTAAACGAGGTTGTCAGCGGCGCGGCGACGAGGAGCTCCACTGATTAAATTTATTTTGGGCTTTTCTTTCTGTTAGGTAACATAATAAAATTCCCCGGTATCTTTATATAGTAGGAAATGAGTTTTTAAAGAAAAATTAAGTAAAATTGGTTCATTCTTCCGTTAAAAAATCGTAATTTTTAAAATGCGCGCGAAACAAAAAAGGATTTATTTATTCGCGATAATGTCTTTTAAATAATAAAAATCTGCGATATATCTAGATAATTATCTTAAAAAAAATAAAACTCGAACGCTTTTAGCGGATGCGAATATCTACCATCAGATGTTGTAGCTTCTTTCTAATACACAAATGACTGTTTTACTAACTTTAATTGGCTGTGTATATACTTGAAATACTAATTATTAAGTTTTATAAACTTCTACTGAAATATAACGTCAGAAGCAAACTTTTTTGTAAAGTTGTTATTTACAGCAGCGTGTTTCGAACTTCGAACAAAATGCGCGAGTAAGTATTTATAATAAATGATTGTTGGGTTGGAAAAGTGTTCACGTAGTTGTTGATTACCTGTAGAGTAGGAAAAAAAACGAAAAATAAAGTTGTTAATAAGTACCTATTAGCTTAATTTTGATAGTAACTTGGAAAATTTGTAATAATTTTAGTGACAATATACAGGGGATTAAATGTGACCAAATATGACAAGATAATTATTTCTCGTCTAAATGATAGAAGGCGCTCGCAACGCCCTAAACGTTCTGTTGTTTCTGCGATAACTTTTTCGCGACATGAGATTTTCTTTAAATGACCAAAAAATATACGCTACCGCCCCCCACCTTGATAGGAACCATGGCGGTAACCCGAAAGTGCGAATTACTTTCGCAACGTGACTGCGTCACGTATTGGTAGCAGCGCTTATTTTGTTAAATACGCATAATACCCTTCACGGATTGGCATAAATTTCAACGTTTTGTTATTTAAAAAGCCATAATTAAAAAAAAGAATACCGGAAGTAGCCTTTTTTTTAATACTTCGGTCAAGTTTCAACATATATCCCTGTGCCATTTTAAACACTAAAAATCTTTCGATTCGAAAAAATAATCTCTTTGTCATATCAGGAAGGGTTTGGCGCAGTCGACCATTCCGCTCTACATATGTATATGAATTGAAAACGTCTTGAAATATCTTCTTATCTTCTTCGGTTCGAAGGTCAAGGGTAAGGATCGTAGGTGTGTATCTAGTATGAATACATACAAACTATAAAAAATGTACCTAGTATTTTATTTTATTTAGAAACTATTTTGTCGTAGTTATTTTAGTAAAAAGATATTTTGTCGGCGTATACCTATGATATGGCCTATCCAAACCTATATGCAATTTACGTCATCAAGAAAAAGTTACTAGATTGTTTATTTGTAATTCGGTTTAAAGTTTGAAAAGTGACATATTCTATAGATGATTTACTTGCGCACATATTAGATGGTATACAGAAAGACTACAATTTTTTAGAACTGTCAAAATACGAGAGACGAGGTGACAGCACTGTATGAAACGTCATCATCTAGGAACCTTTTACTGATGACGTGATTGCATATAGGTTTGGACGAAGTGTAGGTATAATTATTATCATCTTTTGAAAATCTTTTCGTTCCTACGTTGTAATTACATAATAGTAAAATTTAAAACGTTATCACGCATGAGTAATTAAGAAGGTATTAATTGTGTAAGTGACCACAAACGAAGAAATTCACAATTGTCTGCCTTTTATTATATAGATAGCAATTGCATTTGTTTCGTTTTGCGTTGAGTGAGTGTAATTACAGCATCTTTTATTTAGAACGTTAGGTACAATAGCAGTTTTATTGCATTTTTATACACACATAAAATAAACGTAAAGAAAAAAATAACACCGAAACGCCCTAATAAATTATTTATTCTATTTTAAGCAATTTCTTAAAGTTTCTTTTTATAACGCAGAATTTCGTTATAAAGTTAACGGTATTATTGGGGCAGCTATTGACATCCCAAACCCTAATACATCTTTATTTTGTAACCTAAGTATGTTATTGGATTAAAAGCTCATCAATCACAGTTCTGCTTTGATGACTCTATCTTAAGTATTTATTTCTTTTTTAAAGAAAATTTTATTAGTACACTTTTACCTCGAACATCGATAACTAGGAAAAGAAGAATATTTCAGGTAATAGACGTTTGCGAAAAATATTAATTAATGCTTAAATGGATTTACCAGTAACAAGTTTAGTAATCTGTTGATTTATTTTCGAAACGTTGTATCGAGTTAGAAATACGATACAACTTTTATTGCTTACAGCCCTAATTTACAACATGCTACTGATAAATGGGAAACGTTATATTTTTTCTTTCATTTCGTCTGGCGCGTTGAAAAACTTTTAATTCCAACGTTGCGTTAAATTTGCGAAAATCAATATTTAACTCTCTGCAATTACAAATGAAAACTTTAAATGATCGGAAATTTTTCATTTAAATTCAGAATGTGTTTACGTTCTTTGATAAATAAATAGCGCTTCCACTAAACATTAACTGTTCCCGTTAACGACCCCCGTTCGAGCGAATTTCAATTTGATTCGCCAAATAATTTTAAAAATGCATTTCGCTCTTTAATTCGCACGAACTATTATCTGTAGGTATACATTTAAAAATGTTTAGATTTCGTTTAGTATTTACGTACCTATAAGTATATCTACATTATTTTCTTAAAATTGTTTAGTAGAGGAAAGTCTTTTATTACGAGATAGGTTCCGAGTTCATCATTTGTGTTATTAACGGAAGTCTATAGACAGAATTTAAAAATGTTATATTATTTTGAAGCGAATTTAATAAGCTTTAAGATGCCGAAATGTAAAATTTAATGTAAATATTATTTTACAGAAAATTTAAAAAATGAAAAAAGAGCTTAATGTAGGTAAAGTCGAGAAAGTATGTTCTTGATATGAGGTACCCGAAAAATCGCAATAAGGTGCAAAATATATCAATTCATGGGTCATGCGTGCAATGGTTTCATAAACACTTTTGAAACGAGATATTGTCGAGTTTCATTGCGGTGTGTATTTAAATCTTGTTCGTTTCAAAATTGCACGACGTTATACTAAAGGCGTGGTTTCTGGTTCAAAATAAACAAAAAAGTCCATATAAACATATTACTGTATTGGAAGGTTGTTTAATTTTAATAAACTATAGAAAATTTCACATGTGATTGCATAATATGTATGTAGGTATAGCAATCGATTAAAATACGAAGCAGTTTTCAGCTTCTTGTTGCATAACTGCTTACTTTGTGGTCATGTTCATTGTTTGTCGCAAGCTGGCACATGGTATTATTATCATCTGATAAAAAAAACTTTTCGAATATTAAATAAAACACACGGACAATCATGTCACAAACCCTTTTTGTAAATACCATTTTAGTTGTGCGTCATCTTTCAGAGTGTTCGGATGATACGCGTGGAGTCATGTGCTGTAGAAATCTAAATGATGTTATTTGTGTATATCTTGGTTGATAACGTAGGACTTTCGGTAACGGTCGTCTTTACGTAAAGATGATACAACTAAAAGATCAAGATTTTATTAATTTATTTAACTAATAATAAGTAGTAGAGAATAGTGTTAGAATTGTTTGCCAATAGGCTCGGATTCGTATTAAAATTATATTCTTCAATACTACTTATAAGTAGGTATTCATTAATTTTTGACAATAATAACAACAATGAAATAAGATTTAACGTTTAAATATTGGTTAAAATAAACAAATGCCAACTGTGCCTATTCCTATAAATTGATTAGAAATCCATTCATTTCCCTTTCTGTGAGACATCCTTTATAAACGGGCAACATTATGTCTGTTCTCTTGACAGCCAATTTTCAGACAGCATTTTATACGGGTACGCTTTCTAATGTACGTTATTTGTCTTGCAACGTTACGTCTTTTTATCCCATTTTATATAACGGGATAATTCAATGTTCCATAAATATATTCCGTCACATCTTTAATCAGTATCTCCTAAGACATCGCGGTTGCATTTGTACTCTAGAAAATTAGGCATATTTTAAAAGGAATAACAAATAAGGTAATTTAAACAGAGATCCCTGCTTATGACATCCCTAAAATATATAGGGAAGGTACGTATTGAAATATTATCGTCAGATGTTTGTTTCAAAATATTTGTTTTTACCATATTATGCTAGGCTATTATTAATTTCAAGTTAGTTTCGATAATTAGTTAAATAAAAGGATTAATTTTCTAATTATTAAAAAGGTGACATTTTTTTTCCACTTGTAATCTGATAAAGATAAAAAATATTTTAGCACGTAGCACGTTTTTTAAAAACAAGATAAGGTTAAAGTTGCACATAGGTACTAACTGTTCAATTTTTATGGTTTAATAAGCGAACAATGTGTACGTGATTTATTAGATACAACCCTGTAGATTAAACAAATGTAAAAAAAAATCAAAGATCAAAAATATAAAATTTGAACATTGAAGTTTCTTAAAGTCTATAAGTTATGACAGTTTTATTTTAATACACATGACGAATTTTTCTACATTTACGTACATATGTTTTACACACATACATTACACCTATTATGTACTTATGTTACCTTCTTTAAAAAATAGCATAAAAATCGCCAATCCTAAAAATTATCTGTGTTCCCAAATTTAGGTAAGTACCTAATACTTTTAGACGGAATTTCGGTATTTTATATGCGAGTGGTACTTATTGTTAATAAATAAAAAAAAATCGGAATTTATTTCAAGTACACCTTTTAATCGCATTCTTTCAATGTTTTACATTCCAAATTATTCAGCCTGTTTTCGTTTAAAATAAAATTGAATGATTGCCCTTGCCTTGCAATAAATTTGATCTAAAACTTTTACATTTTAAATCGGAATATCTAAAATTGGTTTAAAGGCAACAAGGACTTGCCTTTATTTTTTAGCTAAAAGCAGCTAATTATGTTTTGCCAGTTCGTTCTAATTCGTTTCTAAACTGAAATATTTACATATTTAGTTATTTTCTAAAGGAGCAGCCTTTTCGCTGAAATTTTTCAGGCGTTATACTCCCAATGTTTTTGTCTCCTCTCTTGTGTACCTACCTTCTCCGTGTTCAGAAGTTGGCTACTATACTTTTTGATCGAGTTGATCACCGTCCTCGGCCATTTGAATCTTATTAAAATTTAATCTAACCAAAATTTTACTTCAAATAAGTACTTAAGAAAATATTTAAAGCGCACGCATTTACTTATAAAAAAAATTATTAGATTTTCTAAAACACGTTTATTTACTTAGGTATAGCTACTTGTTCGACTTCATTTTGCTAATTCGAAGTAATGTTTAATACATTTAAAAGAATAATACACTGCTTATATTCATTTTTATTTTCTAAAATAATATTGAATAGATATCAAATTACGAAAATTTAAGGGAGTTACACAGTTTCAATTCTCAACTGGCATTTTGCAAAATTCGCGGCGATTTTCTATTGGTAAGAATAGCATAAAAATTTTAATTGTGTTTAATTTCATGTTTTTTATCAAATGTAACTTTAGTATTTTATAAACAATTTTTTAAAAAGATTAGGGAATTTAACGTTTTTAGTACGCCATTGTGACAGTTATGCACGCGCAATATCAGCAAAAATCCGCAGCGAAATTTGAAAAATGCCACCTGAGTTGTAATTTAATTATTAGAACATTATAAAAAAAAAGTTTAAAAATTCAATTTAATATCATGGGATTCTGTCGTTGTTATTATTTATATTACTTTTTCCCGCATTATTTATCGTTATTTAATTATTCTCAGAATGTCCAATTAAAAGGTATTAGAAATTTTGTTTACCCTGTTTATTAAATTTTGTTACTAAGAGACCCATTGATTACTTCGCGATTTAAGATTTAATATTTAGCAGGAATTTAAAGCACGAGGTCTCTGGCATATTAATCGAGGTCGCTCAATAAATTAGTTCGCGTATTAAGTTTTAATAAACAAGATTATATTTGTGCGACCAGACAGGAATTGAAAATAATTATATGGAAATACATAGCTGTTAGATATTCAATAAAATTCTATAGTGTACATCGAACTGTAGATATAAATATCGTTAATTGTTGTTAATGGTTGCAAACCTACTGATATAATAGATAAACTTGTATTTCATACCAAATTTTAGCCGTGAACGATAAATTAATTACTCCATAAATTTACTTCGCTTCAACTACTATTAACGTTAATTAAAGCAGTTTAATTTCAAAAATTTGAAAGCCTTCTATTTACTTTTACTTTACATTCGACAATTCGCGCAGAAATGCCACTACATTAAACTCATTTTAATAATATTATTTTAATATTTTTTGTAGAGCTGCCCGGCTTTGAAGTTTGCTAAAATTTCGATTATATATTAATAGGTAAATATAACAGGAAAGTGGTTTCCATCAAAATGTAAATTTTTAGTAGGTGGTAATTGAAAACATAAAGTGAACTGTAAAACATTTTTTGACTGTAAAAATCCCTACTTAATTGATAGTGTATAATTTTTAGATAATTATATATGTAATGATAACCTAATTATACAATATTTATTTGCCTATATAATACATACAGTGACCGCCATAAAGTTGGACATAAATGGAAAACTTTTTATTTGAAATTTCTCCGAAAATTTTATTATTCGTAAAAATCTCTGCATATAGTTCCAAATTCAAAATACACATGTCAAAATTTGAATATAACGTTTTGTATACGAGGAACGTCGAAAATATGAAATCGGGTTCCGTTTGGATTAAATAGGTGGCCAAACTGGAAGTCCACCGGAAAAATCACGCATCATGTCAAAATATGGCATTTTGCGACTTTATCAGCTACCTTCTTCTTCTAGACCATCTCCATTTTCAGAGGTCGGTTATCACTTTTTTAAACAGATCTCGATCTTCGGCAACTCGGAACAGTTGCGTTACTGTCATTCCAGTCCAATTTCGTATGTTTCGTAACGAAGATAATCTTTTCCTTCCTACATTTCTCCTTCCGTTTATTCTTCCTTTTATTATTGTTTGAAGCAGTTTGTACTTGTCGTTTCTTAATATATGTCCGAAATAGGCGGTTTTCCTTCTTTTTATTGTACTCATTAATTCTTTTTCATTTCCTATTCTTCTTAGTACCTCTTCATTAGTTATCTTTTCTACTCAAGAAATCTTCAGTATACGTCTGTATATCCACATTTCAAATGCGTCAATCTTATTCATTATTGTTTTTTTCAAAGTCCACGCCTCCATACCATACATTAGCGTGGACCATACGTAGCATTTATCAACCTAGTTCTATTTCGATAGCTTGAAAAATAAGAGACAAAAGAGGGTGCCAGTGATCTCGTTGACACCCGGCGTGCAAACTAGGTACAAAACTAGTACAAAATATTAAATATGACCGACGTTGGACCGATTACGGAAGACATGTAAAAGGCTCGCATGTAAAGGCTACTCGACTTTACACCGTTAGGTTTTCTTATTTCGATGCAGATACATAAAAGTCCGAAGTGTGTAGAATATAGAAAATCACCAAAGATGAATTAATAACAAACTAAATATAAATATTTTCAAAATCTAAAGGGTAAAATACAAGGTTTTTAGCTGTGAAAAATTGTATATATACCTACCTACTCACATACAACGAACAGAAAATTCAATTTAAACTTCTGACAAAGTTCCAGTTCTGCAACAATAATTGCCACCTTTAACTAAAAGAGAACTTTTTAGTTTAAAAAAATTTTCAACTTCTTAACTATGTAAAAAGCTTACGTTTTATAAACGCCAAATTTTCTCGAAGTTGTTTTAAAATGAAGATTTTACATTCTAGTAAAAATTAAGAACAAACGCGTCTTCTAAGTTTAAGCTCTTTAAATTACTCTATTAATAGTAAACTTAGTTTAGTCGGCTTCCATAAAGTTGAGAGACTTTATTGGATTAACTATGTATAGAGGCATACTAAGCCAGTTAGAGAACCGACTGGTTTATGTTGATATAATAGGTAAATTTTCATTTTGTAGCTTTAAACTATGAAAATTTTAAATTAACGTTAACAGCTTATTATTAATATTTTTATTGTAAGGTGCATCTTGTAAATTCTACTTACTCTCCTGCTTTGCATTTTAGAAATTGCGTATAAACGGCCGAAACGTGACGGTTTGGTGCCTAAAAAAAGAAAATTTGATTTTATAACTGGCAGTCGATAAATAAATCCTCTCGACCACTTTTACTGCGAGTCTTCTAATTCAATTAAAAAGTTATCACGAAATGCGATGCTCGTCTTACTTTTTGTCTAAAGTAAAGTAAGAACATCATGCAAATTGCTAATTATAATCATTAGCATTGTATAATCTCAGGAAAGCAAAGGACCGCCGAGTGCTGGAGAGTATCTACTTCCCCTAGTTTAATTAGATGTTTTATTCCCGACCGTGTTCGTGCAATGTGTTGTTTTTAAAGTGCCGTTTTGAGTTTGTCGACCTTCACTTTTATTTCGCTCTGTTCATTCGTTTTTAAGCAATATGTTAACCGAGGAACTTTTCTGAAACGTTGAATTTGTCAAGATGTTAGATATACCGATGAAAATTGTATTTAAACCAATCAAGTTTGGCGTTCAGCTGCTCATTTGAAGTTCGAAAATTATTATTAAATTATTACTTAAATAGTAAACACGAGCATTACGTCGAAAGTTAATAATAATATATTTTCCGACAATTATTATGAATTATGCATAAATTCACACTTTCAATTTTCTTAATCTAAAGGTCATTCAAATTTTATTCCGATCACGTCATCAATAAAAGATTACTAGGTGCTGACGTTTCACTTATCGTTAGTGGTGTCATCTCATACCTCGTATTTTTTACAGTAGGTATTAATGTTTTATAGTCTTTCTTTGTCGTGTGATAGGTAGTTATGTGCGGAGGTAAATCGTCGGTAAAATAAATCTCACTTTACGAACTTTGAACTCAATTACAAATATACAATCTAGCAATTTTTTACTGATGACGTGCATCGAAATAAAATTTGAATGATTTATAAACTTTTAATCTAAAAGTGAGCCTTATGTTAATTAAAATTTTTTAAGAGACAGATTTATAACAAATTTTAAAAAAAAATTACTAAGTAAGTATTTTAAAATAAAGATTTTACATTCTAATAAAAATTAAGAACAAACGCGTCTTCTAAGTTTAAGCTCTTTAAATGTATATAAATAATTTTTTATGTACAAATTATGGAGAATTATACGCAGTAACTTTATAATAAACGTGTTGCTAATAATTGATTAATAATAATCTAAATAGAATTAGGAATTAGTTATATTTAATTCAATATAACTAATAATAAATAGGAGCTAAATATACTAGAACGTTCAAATAGCGTATTTTACTAAATCTTAATGTTCACTTAATGTTCAACACATACAAAATATTCAAACATATTCTCATATTCAACACATTCAGTACAAAATCAACGTAAATAAATGACTAGTCTAATGACTAATGACTCTAGATTATCACGGTGGACTTATCGGGCCTAGGATCGTGGAAAATCGTGCGTGTTAAATGCCCTATATATTTCTTCCAGAGCAGTGTAGAAAACAATTGTAATTTGTGCGTAATTTAGTTTAGATTTCGATTCTTTAGCTTTTGATCTTGTAATCCAAAATGCATAATTTTCTGATGTAACTTCTGGAATCTAGTACCTTTGTACCTACTTATAAAACTTTTATATAAATTCAATTTATATAAATAGACTCTGGCCAACTTTATTCATTTGAATACTGCAGGTACTTATTGTTCTATTTTCTAAAAAACTACTATATAATATACTACTATAGGTCAGAAAAGAACTATCGCTCATATAATTGTAAAGTTGTGTACATTGAAATTTGTACCAATTTTAACTCTATGCGTCAAAATGAACCAACCGTCTTTATTTTCTCGTCCAATTTCCACCACCTGCTTAAATACAAAATTAAAATTTGAGAGTTTAATAAATCATTTAATTATTAAAACGTCATCAGCGTCATACCATATAAAGTTTGTAAAAACACATATTGCATCCTTTATACCTACTTATCTATTTTAAAATTAGTATTTCTACTTACTTTTACTCACGCTTACTACGAATATTTTTTTTATATAATAATGTACAAATAGTATCAAATTTGAACTCGTACAACATATAGGTAGATACATAAATTAGACGAAAATAAACTGTAATTAATTTGATTCAAATTTAATCGAGTTGTATTAAGAAGTAAGGGGCAGTGTATTGGATTGAGCGTCACTAAAAATGCAATGAATACTTAATTGAATCGGTAATCGATATCTTTATTTACCAAAAAGCGAGGCTTAAAACTTTATTTATAAGAAAGAAACAGTGGAGAATGTAATTAACAGGTAAATCTGTTTTTGTTCTAAACACCGTCACAAGCTAATTAAATACTTGAAATGCAAAAAGAAATAAAATAAAAACAAAATGTTTATAAATGACCATTTTATTTTAATAACGTGTTAAAATAGTTATATTATTTCAAATTAATTTATTATTTAACATTTTAATTTTAAGTTTACAATGTGCTAAACGGGTGTTACTATAACTTACAATTAGACATAATAGGACGCTGTAGGTACAAACCGATTAGGGGTCTAATATACCCCTAGAGGTATATGTTAACAGACTTATAAAAATTAGAAATTTTTTACAAAATAGACCCCTAAATAAGCTGCTGATGTAAAGTCGAACTATTAAACGTTAGATTGTCTAAAAATTTAGACGAGTTTTATTTCAAATAACTTTTAGAGGACACTTAATTACTTAATTAATATCCAGCGTGTAATTATTTTTTATGCTTTTTGAGAAAAGGATTTACGGTATAGATATTAGTAATAAATAGTTTTTTCTTTCTTTTTTTTAATTAAAGCTATGCCGTATATCTTTGGCCTTAAAGTTTTTTTGGAAGCCCGTGAAGCGCAACAAAATGCCTTGAATCTTGATGAAGCGAAGGTACCTATATACCTACAAGTATCTAATTAAAACGAATACAGGATCAAATGGGTCGATAACGCTGGCGGCCTAGACGTTGCATGTAAAATAAATTAGGAAAAGACAAAAGGAAAAATCTAAATGAATAGAATGCGCAGCGATTTCTTAAACTCTTGTTTTTAATTAGATCGAAACGTTTAAATAATTTCCTCTCGATATTTCAAAAATATAATAATTATTATCGAAATAGTTAACATTTCGAACGTATCAAAACGTGAGTTGTAATGTAGATAAATATGTCGCGAAAACTTTGTTTCCTATAACAGAATTTTGGACCGTAATTAATTAAACATTTCCTAAGCAAAGAATACAAAAGACTTCGCAAAAGTCTAAAAAGATTAATTATATGGTTTTTTTTTTAATAATAAAACGCGAAGTCATTCTCCACTAATTTTTAAAAGTCAGAAACTACATTAGCATAGAATTAAATTAATAATTCGGGCTAAAAGACATTTTTAAGATTTATTAAAATCGGTGTTGATTAACAATCTGGTTTGAATGGCAACAGTTTTTACGGAATAGAGAATTTTCCGAGTTCTCGTAACACATTAATATAGTATTTAACAATGTTTATTTTTTAATAAGTGATTAGGTATTATTCATTAAGATTGAATTAATTTTTTTTTGAAATGTAAACTTCGAAGCAATTTCTAAAAATAAATAAGTATTTCCTATCATACCTATAGCTTTTTTTTACCACTTAGCAGTACCGTTAAGCATTGAGTGTCGACTTCCGAACAACCAACTCTTGTTCTTTTACATTAAATTTTTTTTTAATCATTTTGATAAATATATGCTGCTTAAAAGATATTTATGAAAAAATTGGTGTTAAATAACCAAATTTTAAAATTTGCCCAAATTCCACTTTTGCGTGGGATGACCTTAAAATTAATAAAGATACAATCTAAAATTCGTCAAGAAAAATTAATCGCAAACGAAAATCTGAACTATCTCGAATGGATTGTATTAAACGATCACGATCCACATCTGGACGTAACAAGTTAATCAGAATATTATTAAGGAATTTTAATTGGATATCATAAAGTAAGCAGTAAACGGCATTACAAAGATTATAACGGGCGAGCAAATTGATTGAGGAAGAGAGAAAAGAAAATCGTTTATCACCATGGCGGGAAATAAATGCTTGCACCCTATAAAATCAATTTGGATGCTTTTTAAACCCTGTCAGTGATTTTTTTGCCAGTAATTAAATTTCGTCGGCTGAAAATTTGTCAGCTTGTTGGTATTCATGAATAAAATTCTAATAAAGTCGACTTCGTCCTAAGATGATCGACATAGGGTAAATAAATTGGAATTTTGAAATACCTACTTGACAAAAATAGCATGGCGTTATTTTTCCATTGTTAATAGTCCAATCACTAAAAACTAATTGTTAATCACTGTCTAGTATTACTTTTACCTATATACAAACAAAAAATGTATACCTAAATGTAGCCGAACTGCGCTATACAATTGCTTGATGGACAAAATTGCCTTTGGCGAAATTGCGTATTTACGATCAGTTCAACTTCGTTAAATATAGCTAGCTTATGAAAAGTACATTTTTTTAAATTATTATTTATGTTTTATTCAGTTAGGCATTTAAAAAATGCTCTTGCGTGGATTTTTTAAATGTTGTTTTGTCACAAACTTAATTATTTTGGAGGCTGCTAGGTGCTGCTAACATTTAATTTCTGTAATGTAATGTAACTATGTACTCGTATTGCAATGTGATATCTTATTTGTACGAAATATTTTAATGTTAGCTATTGAATAGGGTGGATATACACGGTGTTCCTAAATTGATTGGACATATTTTAAGAGCGTATTCTTCACATCAAAATAAAACAAAAAACTTTTATAAACACGTATCCGAAAATGCTTCGTTTCCGAGATACAGGGTTTTAAAATTTACGAAAAATTGCTATCTTGAAAACGAAGCATTCTCGAATTCTAGTTTATACGGACTTTTTCTTTCCTTAATGCCCACTCTTGCTTCCCAAAGATTGGGAATGGTATTATGAAATAAAATTTTCCATTGACGCACATTTAAATGAGCATGAAATTGGATTTTATCGATTATCTCGAAAACGATGCGTTGTACGATAAGGATGCAAGTGGTCTTATTCTTGCAAAATATGCTAAAAAATTTAAAAATGCCGCCAATTTTGCAACAAACCCAGTGGCGTAGACGTTCTAATATTGTAATGCTGTTGCGGTAGCATACATGTAGCAAATTATACATACATATATCAAATTTCAATTGATTTAAATAGATTCTGAAATAGTAAAAAAAACACGATCGTTTTCGAAACTTTGACACTCCGTATCTCGGAAATGAAGCGTTTTCGAACGCATGTTTATACGAACTTTTCGTCTTATTTTGATGTGAAGAATACGCTCTTGAAATATGTCCAATCAATTCCGGAACGCTCTCTGTATTTTAATTTTTCAAATGTTTTACTCACATTTCGCGATTCACTAATTATTATATGGTTGATAATTGGTTAATTCAACAAATAGCAAGTCATATTTTGTCTCGTTTAATTATCGATCGGAATTATTGAGGATAACACAGAAAATGGCGACGCAAAAATGTGCTCTTTATCTGCCGTTTAGTTGGAATGATAAATAGGAAGTAGGTAACATAAATCTTTCTATCCGTTTTTCATTTGTCATCATGTTGTAAATAATTCTTTTTTAGTACATTCCTATACACTGCAATATTACAATACTTTTATAGGTAGACAGGTACTTAAATAGTTTTACAATTTCTTGTAGGACTTTAATTAAATTTTAAATTTAAATTTACCTATTTATACTGTCAGTTGTGTAATTAAAAATTTATTAAATCGGCATTTCTTAAACTACCTATTGCAAATATGTACATATGTACTTACGTAACAGTATTGTTAAAAATCGTATTTTACACGCTCGCACTGTTACTCCGGATATATTCACAATTTTATTTGTATTGAAATCAGCGCATTCGAAGCTAAAATCCTATTAAATATTGTTGGATATATGGAATTCGCGCCTGGATGGAAGATAAAAAGTAGGTTATCTTTGACTGAAACGGCAGTAATACGTATTATCGTCACTGTTGTCAATTTGAAAGAATCAAGATTTATAAAAAATAATGCCTATGTATGGTTTATCATAACAGATTAAAAATAATTTCAATGAACTTCAATTAGGTAATATTATGTATTTATCTACAATCATTCGTTGTATCGTTTATTATTTTTATGACATTTACCTATTGATCATGATTATTTGCTTGGGTAATCTATACCGATATGACTATGTCGAACTTTTGATCTCAAATAGAAATTTTAACGCTCATCTTTGTATTACGGAGTCTATTATTTATTTCGCGCACAAGAAGAAAGCGCGCTTTCAGATGTTTTTCACGTATTACGATCGAATTCGAACCGGGACTTGAAGTAAAACGCAGGAATAGTAATTCCTATATCGTCGGCGTATAATTTTTTTATTTTCCCATTTCTTGAATATTACTTATTACACTTTACATACAGGGTGTCCACGGATCGAGTTTACGATAGGCCTAATGAACCAAAAATTTCATCGTGCGAGAAAAATAGATCTTTTGTTTCTTTTAAAAATAAAGTTTGTAAAATTAAAAGTAGACATTACAAATTAAATTAAGATTTCTCAATTTTGGCGTTAAAAAATTTACCCGTAATGTTATCCCTCACTCGTGTTTACCACAAGGTTTCTCCAATAGTAAGACCAGAAAGTTGATTCACATAGAATTACGAAACACGGTGCATTGAACGATATCAACAGAGGTTAGCGAAAAACAAATATTAGTTATATGTCAAAGTTAAAACTTCACTGTAACTCCTAAAAGATATTAGATTAAAAGTTAAAGTCTTCACTCGACTTTTTGTCGTCTAAAACTTATATCAATCATCAGAATGTCTGCTTTTTATGGCTAAGTTGTCTTCTGTGCGGGTCAAATTACGAAAAGTGCTTCAGAGTCTGCTCGTAAACCACTAACCGAATGTCGGCAATCTGTCAGCTTCATTCCCTTGCCCACCAGCGAATTCGTTAGCGTGAAGTAACAACTAAAGTCTTTTACTTAATTTTGAAAGACTAATTCTCTTTTGCGAACTTTATTTAATTAAACAAATGAAGGTTTATTTCGAAACGTTTAGGGATAGATATTAAAATACTTTATTCTATCTTTTACACAGATTAATTTACATTTTTGCAAATTGCGTAATTTTGATTTTGAAAAACATTCTATTATCTATCTACATTTTTATCCCATTCATGGCGAAAGTATCTAAAATGAAACATTTCGTAACTGTTTTTTTTAAAATATTTTTCTGTATGGGTTATGGCAAATTTTGGACTTAATCTATATTTAGAAAAATTATATGATGAACATTCTCGAATAAAAAACCTTATTTGACAAAAACGATCTACTTTTGTAATGTAGTTAAGGAAAAGGGGGACATTGATATAACTTACACCTGTTACGTCCCCCTTTTTCCCTTTATCCTTTTTTTTTTGAAAAACGTTTTCAAAAAACCCTTGCTTGTGATATAGGTACATTAGTCTCATCTTTTAGAATTCTTAATTTAATTCAAATCACGTGCCAACTTTTTTTAAATATCTGTGATAGTGTTTGAGATACCGAGACGAATAGTGAAGTACGTACTACATCTTGAACCGGCGATTGGACCAATAAAACTTCTGGAAAGTTTCCATTTACTTTCATTTAAAAGTTTATACCAAAAATCATTGTAAGCTTTTATGTAAATTATATAATAGGTAATTAAATCATTGACATTTTTATATTGTTTATCAGCGTGGATTTGGGGTTCGTTGTAAAGTGACGAAGTGTTTCATTGCGCGAGTGATTGGACATACAACGGATGCAATTTGGATACCTATGTAACGAACGACATCAATAAGATTAGTTAAGGTTATCATAATTTTAATTAAATTACGGAAATTTGATTTATTACGATTATTACTAAATCAATGCAATCATCTGACAATGAGGCATCAAACAAATAAATATTTAAAAATCTGAATGATTAGACAAATATGAGTTTACCTAGTTTACTCACATCAGTTTATTTCTAATTGCAATAGGTTATAAAGTGTTAACTGGGAAAGTGAGAAGAAAACAAAATTTGTTGATTTGGACACGATGTGGTCAAAAGTAAACAAATTAATGCCAGTTACCATTGCATTTTGAATGTCGAAATTGATCGGTAAATTCGCGATAAATTTCAAAATTTTCTTATCATTTTTTAGTCGATCGGCATGTTTTTATTAGTTTAATAAAACTACAGTGATTAATAAAAAAAACGTCCCGGAAAGTTTTCTCCTGAAAACTTTATTGACTAATTTTGCGAAATGTGTAAACTTAAGAATATATTCAAACCTATAGGTTGTCAAACAATTTGTTAATTATTATTGGATTGTTAACAACAAATACGTTCTAGAATCTTGAAAGCTATAATTATAAAATACTAATCTTTTTTTTTTATAGAAAATAATAAAGTAAGTAAGTACCTAGGTGCCGTTTTTGAGAGAATCTAAAAAAATTTTTCTTTGTGGCGTGTAACCCATGTAATTTGTTGGTGTTGATGGATATTATATTTTAACATTATTCGGCTATTACTTTTTAATATTAACATATTAAACTAGAAGATTTTAATATAGCTGCCAGAATTTTCAATAGGTATTTTCGAAGAACTTTTTAAAAACTTATTGACATTTTTATAATTTCGCATATATAAGTATCTACTATTAGAAATATTAACATTTTAAGAATAAATTCAGTTGTAGGTGTCCATTAGGTGATAATGTGATTAATATATTAAGAAATACAAATTCACTATATATTTTTTTACATATTTTTTTAAATGTACAATAATAATTTATTACAACAAATGATTTTATTCCACCATAATTAAATGAAGTATTTTTTGACTTCAAGTTGACTTTAAAATTTTAAACGGTATAGGTATAGTTTATTCTTGTTGTTGACAATATTTGCGAAATGTGTAAATGCGAACACCACGTCGTTGTATAACGTTAAGTTTTTCAGTAAAATCCGCTAAGAACATCTGTGCATCTTAGAAAAACCCATTATGTAAATACATAGTTCTTCAATATCGCTTTTGTGTATATTGTTCAGGTTTACTTTCAAAAAGTAAATTAGATAAAGATTTGAAACTACTGAGTTTTTTATGAAATTAGATTTTAAAACGTGGCTCGTTGTTTCTCATAAGCGTTATGACGCCTATAATTATTGTGGCAAAATACATAATTTATTTAATATATACGGCGGTGACGGCGGTGTAGCAATTCGCGTTTTCATTTAAACAATTTGTCTTCTTATTAAACTAAATTCAAAGTAATTCTTAATAAGAAACTCGTTAGTCAATCAAACACGTTGTAGCCAATCAAGAGCCTTCTAACCTGTCATGCAATTACTTTATGCACAAACTGTTTTATCACTGATTGTAAATAGAGGTTGCTTTTAAAATATTTTTTTAATAAAAATACTTGTGGTCGTCGGAAAAGCATGGTGTATATAATACGTGCTGAAAGGGTATTTCACACTCGCGTGAAATATCCGTTTTTCAGTATTAGTTATACAACAAACTATTTCAATCACTAAAAATAAATTGAAAAGTAAGTAGGTACTAAAACGTAGCCACATTAAAAAAATTGTTTATTATTTCAATTATAAAAAAGTTAGAGTCTTAATTTAAAAAAAAATATATATATATATTTATATATTACACTGTAAATTATATTTTAATAACTTTAGGCACGCGTGAATGTTGGTTGACCATCTACATTTTATTTGGAGAACAAAAGATATTCAAATTTTCTGACCACATTTAATACGAAAACAAGCAACTGAATATTATTACGACGGAAAAACTTAGTTTATTATTTCCTCAAACAAAAACAATGTACACCGGAACTAATTAAATTTTGTCTAAAATGTATTCTAATGAAAACGAGCGTAATTAGTTCTTACTTGACTGTAATTATACAACGATCGGCAGTCATCTTTTGTTACTTTTAACTATTAAAGTGGTTATTTTGAACTGTCGGCGTTTTGTTTTAAAATACAATTTAATGTAGGTATAGGTAGATTTTACGAGTACGAATAAACGTAATTTTTACTTCAAACAAAGTAGTATAATTTATTACGTTTTCCTCGTTGATCGAAGTAGAAATTTTAAGGGATGTAAGTAGCTGAGATAAGATAAATTATTATTGTTTAAAACAAAATGAAATATGTTTAGTAATATTTTGTTGGAATCTTTATAAATATCTGTGTGCATTTTTCTTTTTAATTAATATAATATCTTTTGATAAAGTGCCTTCTAGGCCAAGGATTTTGTAACGCTTCAAGAAAATTTTACACTTTTTATATAAATTAATAGGTGTGCTCCGACTGCGGTTAATATCGATAAAACTTACGAAACCGCGCATATCTAAGGTAGTGTATTATCAATAGGTTAATTGTTGACTGATCAAAATCGTTAATATGCAGTGAATGTGGGCGAATAATGCTCATATATATATTATTAGTACCTACTATACATAAATATGGAATACATAAACGTATTGTAAACGCACAAGTATTTGCTTTAGTCACTGTCTTGTTCCGAGTTTATAAATCCGTACAACCTTCACGTTACATTAAATTGTATTAAGCTGTAATTATAAAATGAATTTCTTGAAAATGAGGATCTTATGGGGTTTTAATTAGCACGCTCTCCGAATTTCAATCCTATTCATTAAGTTTGGGTCGCAAAGTGAAGTTAACTTATCAATAGTTTAGGGACCGATTTCTTATATTATAAGATCACTTTTACAAACGTCCTATTTACGTATCTATATCTACATAAATAAATAAAGTATTAATTTATGAATCATCAGTATCTACATACGTGTAATTTCAATCATCTTCAACCTTAAATTTCGACTTGTCGATTTTAACAAAAAGTAATGCCTTACGACTAATCATTAAATAACGATATAAAATAATACCACTTTAACATATTTTAAACATTACCAAATATTTTTATTACAAACTAAATTATTTACACGTTTGTTTTTAAAATTACATAAGTAATCATTTGGCAAATCACGTTAAATTATCCTACTTTATAATTAAATAATAATTGTGTCATTTTCATGATTTTTATTATTTAAGTTAAAATACTGATCACATAGAATCTTCATATAAAACAGTCAATCGTTTTATGCACTATATTTCTTTGAATTTATACGTTTCTCGTAACTAAGTGCATTTCGTGTTGTTGTAAAAATGTGTCAATGTGAAAGTAAATAACGTTAAAAGTGAATAACTACTTGTTATTTAATAACGGCGTTACGAGACAAATATCTACTATTTTATATTACGTAGGTACTGTACATATATCGGCATATTAAAACTTCCAACTTTTAAGCTTAAACGTTACTATGTATACCTAAATAACGCTGTAATCCCTCAGTTTTTGCATAGTTGTTGAATTATTAAAATGTGTACCCTTTTCCGAATAGTAACACAATTAAAAGATTTGGCTTTAATATCTTTCTAACTTTATTTTGCTCCAAAATAAATGAGCACTCAAAATTTGAAATTGCCAATTTTCTCCCTCATTTTTGCTCGAGCGTAAATGAACTGCTTATTAATCCCGGCAGTTTAATAATTCCCCATTTATTAAACCAAACTCCAGAACCGCATGCAATATTTATCAGATCGGTAATCCCCTTTTTTGTAAATGTAATGCATGATTTAAAATTATATTTTTATACAATATACCTCAATAAATCATTTAGTTGCGGTACATTTAATGATCTTGATATCCGTAATAAACAGTTGGATAATGTTTATTTATAGAATATTATAAGTCAGTGTAATAAATTAAAAGGATAATAAAAAAGCATTATGTAGGTGTATTACGAAAATAAAATGTTACAATTTAAATTCGAGTTAGTATCTAAAAATTGTACATCGCATTAATATAAAAAATGATGTAGATACTTATCTACAATAATTAAATGTTAATAAACAAAATAAAACACGTAGTTCAATTGGGTTTGTTGAGCTCTACCGCTAGCGGTGCTAGCATATATTTCGTTGGTGCAATGGTAGGTCGACCATAAGAGCCACAAACAGAGCGTTTATTATGAAGCAGAATGTATTTTTTATTTGAATTTAAGCTTTTTTTAAATAATTTCACGTGCTCTTTAATGTAACACTATTTGTTTTTCTTAAAATTATTTTAAACTATGCTAACTATGCTAACTATGCTGAAATTCAAAAAAAAATTTAGAATTTTAATTAACCTTTAGATGTAATTTTGGACTGCCCGTTAGAAAACTTGATGAAAAATTTGGGCCAAATCGTTTTTGAATCATTTTCAAGTGCAACCGAAAATACGAAACGTATGCTCTGATCTATACAGCGGGGCAGTTTACACTGGCAAAAAAGATTCCGCCTTCGGCATAACCTAAACGACGATTTAGGTTAGGATGGTGGATTCGAATCTACAACATGTATTAATATACTAAAACGCGCTTTTTGCGGCGTTTTAGGGTGCGAAAACGTATTTTGCGGTAATTTGAGGTGGCAGATTGCGCGAACCAATAGTACTTTTCGTTCGAATGTAATAAAATTGCAATTTGAAAGGTATGCTTTTTGTGATCTTGAGTGCACTCCAAAGTGATAAAGGTGATAAAAATTAGTTTTGCACCGTGTATGACGGGCGACCCCTGCAACCAATCAAATGAAAAGACGCGCAATCTTCACTTGATCTGGCACTGCGATCTCTCCTCAGACAGACTATAGTTTTAAATTAGATATTGATATTTTAATTCGTAAAATACACAACCACCGAAGATAATTTCAATCATAATTGAAACATATGTGGATTAGATAAACATCGTTTAATTTATGACGTTAAATAACTATCGAACTGTAGAAAATAAAGGTCAGTTGAAGAAAGATTTGATGAAAATAAAAGCGCGTCCTATTTGCTTGTCAATCAAGCTTATAACGTTGTTATTATTAGTGTTCGTCGTAAAAGTTTGATCGAATAAAGTATAACTTTGTTTTTAATCAAAAATGATCGTAAGAGTATTTAAGTAAAACTTGTTTAATAATATAAATATTCAAAAATATTTTAAGAATTGATTTTAGACATAGGTAGATATAATTTCATTAAAGTGCCCTACGACAATTTTAACTCGTATTAATATTGTACAAGTAGTTGTAAATAGTTATATAATTATTTTTTGAATTGCGGTATAGCAAATTTAATAATTTAACAAGAACAGGTCTATAGGGTCGAACGCTTTCGCTGCTACAAAGTTACCGCCACGAATTTCAATAACTTTTGGTCAGTATTGTGTTTCCGTTAACAATAGCTCTTAATGTCTTTCTGTATAAACAATAGCTTTTGTCTTTACATGACATTTTCCATTTCCCATTCGAAGAATCTTGATGAATTAACTATAGTTGCTAAAGCTATTGTCCCAAATAAATTGCAATTCAAGTTTTTCTTTCCACGAAATGAGTTTCGGTACTAATAAAAAGTGACGTATTAAAATTATTATACGCATCCTTCAGTAATAATTTAGGCACACATTAATTTACACGGTTGCGTTTATGCTTTCTGATTATTAAGGGTACGTTTAATATTCTGCGGAAGCTGACGTGAACTAGTTTAATAAAATTTACAAGAACTCGAAATTAACTCTGTTTTAGTTATACATGTAGATAAACTTTAAGAGACATATATTTTCGCGAAATTACATTAAAACTGTCCACAGAACTGAAAAAATATGCTCTAGCTTTTATCTTTATAAATTCTCTATATTACAACCCAAACCCCAGTATTCCGAATTACTATTCAAATGAAAAGGGTAGCCGTAAATGACTGGGTGGTTTACAAATAAAAAATTTAGCATCCATAAACTCCAAACTTTATTTTCTTTCGCATTTTACTGGAGAATTGTGTTTGGGGAGTCCGAGGTCAGTAGCCATAACGATTTTCCCTGCACAGTAGTTTAAGAGAAATAATCCAACAACGAAATTTGAAATAAATAAGTTAAAATCGGCTTCGCGTGTTTTACTAGTTTCATTTAACAGTTATTTTCGTACGAACTAAACAACTAACAACGGACAAGTTGTTTGTTTGAAGGTTAATCGACGTATTTCTTGAATTGGTACGCGATTAAATTTTACGTAATTTTAAGGCATTCTTGTATACTTTCTTAAATTAAATATTCTGGTATTTATTTTTAGTTAGGTAAGTTTTTTATCAACTTTTGAAGATTGCGTTGTTTCTCAATTTAAACTTTCAAGATTAATTAAAATTAATAAATTCACGCTGGATTGTAGACCGCGATAAATAAAGGTTAGGCAGCTGGAAATCTCAGAAAAATTTGAACCTTCGTAGGATCGTAGTACTAGTCAACCCTAATCAAGAGCCGTATTCCGTTCGTGTTCTTACGCGGTTTAAGAAGGTGAAATCCACCCTTGAAAATTGGAACATTTTTCGATTTTGCTTATTATTTGCGAAACAACAAGAACTATCGCCAACAAACTATATATTTTTGTAAATGACTGTTCAAGACCTACATTATGATAGAAAAATTAGGGATGAAAATCCTAAAATCCAAACTTAAATTTAAAACCACTTTTCTTACGAAGCGATTAAATTTTTTTGATAGAATTTTATAATTACCTATACTACGTAAGTTTGTTACTGGGTAATTTCGCGAGTGACATTAACAACAAAACCGCACTTGCTTGACGGCTCGTGGTTTTGGATTAACGTCACGAGCGAACTCACCAAGAGCAGCAAACTTGGATATGGTAATTGGAAAATTTTGCCTAAAGAAATTACATCACTAGTGGGTAGGTGCTCGGCACGATTACCAATTTCACAAAAGAAAAAGCTAATTTTTATAAACACGACGATAAACAGGTACCCGTTTACGTAACTTTGCCCTTTGTATCTTTCAAAATTCAGCAAACGATATAGAATTTAAAATTACTGATATATAATACATAGGTATACGTTATTCAAGATAGATTCCAATGCACGTCACCAATAAAAAGTTACTAAATTGTATATTTGTAATACCTATTTACGGATTTTTACCGATGATTTACCTGCTCACATATGACAGGGCAAAGAAAGACTAATACATACTGTACATACTGTAAAAATGCGAGGTTTTATTGATAACGTCTATTGGAACCTATCTTGAATAACGTTTTGCTATGCTACACGTTGTTGCCATTATTATTTACTATGTTTCACCCTGAATTTTTTTTATAAGTTATAAATTAATTATATTAAATTATCTTATCTATTCTAACATTTATACTAATTCTATTACTGTTCCTACTACACATAACCGTCTTGCTCTGTTTATAATCATTCACTATTTCTCACCCTTTTACTGTTCGTTCCTTTTACCACTCCCAATCTTCATTTCCAATCCATTCTCCATCCGACTTCCTTCATTTTTCTGCCACTGCGTATTTTCTTGCCATATTTATTTACAATCTTTCACAATTATTACCCCTCTTAATTTCTCCCTTAGATTTTATTAATTAATCCCCTAAAAATTTTTTTTCCACTCTCTCTAATCTTTTTATTCTATTTTTTTTTCTGGTATCCCGTATCATAGCAGTATGTACTATTTTGTACTATTTTTTATTATGATTGCCACCCACCTATAATTTAAAAATACTATCGAACCGCATTGTAAAATAAAATTAAACGTAAACTGTTTTATAATACTGGAATTTTTAATGTTACGAAATGTTATCAAACACGAGCGTTGCAGTCTTGGTTTTAATCAGTGTATTTCGTGCCTTCATATCGATCGCATGGACGGCTAAAATAAAAATAGTGTTTTATATTACTCTTTTAAATTTAAATTAAACTGGGTAAACGGAACTTTTCGTGTGTTTTTTTCTAAATAGAAATATGTGATGGATATCGAACCATAAACCATCCCTGTGTAACTAGCGCGTGTTGCGTACCTGATCGTGTTTTCAAAACAAAACAGACCAGAGACCGACGTTTAACTGAACTGACTGTGAGTATAAGTTTTGATTAATAAAATTTCACGTTTTAGATAGGTATTGTAAGAAAGTATTGCAAAAATGTTGGCCCAATATCGTCACTTATAGCGCTGATTACTTTGATTCATTTTTTTACAATAGAATGTTTTAGTTATTGATAATGACGTTAGATAAAAAAAAATGTAAAATTTGATACCTCAAAAACCACATTCTTGATATGTTTTCAACTTTTGTTGGTTCAAAATAAGACGTTAACGATTTTTTAATGGCGTTTTTTTAAGGAGTGCTGCAAATATCTGGTAATATCTAAAAACTGAATTTTCTCTTTAATGTTGCTATAGTAATATACAAGTATTATAATACTGTAGAAATTGGATAATTTGTCGCGCCCGAGAACGAAGCAAATTACAGATAATTCTGGCAGATATTCTTTCAGATATTCTAATATTCTCTATTTTCCTCATTTGTTGTACAGGGAAAGTCCCAAAACAATACCAGTAATGAGTAATGAGTATTATATATATATATAATAAAATAGTTTGAGAATTTTATTTTTAAATTTGAAAATTTTGTTAGGTAGTAGAAGGTAATATTGTGTTAAAATTAAACGTAAAAAAAATAGCCAAATTCGAGCGAAGGCACATTTCAAATGCTTACCCGGCTATGACCTTAGATAGGTGGTATACGTGTAAATCAATAATTTTATTAAATGTTGGCTGCTAGGAGACAGTTAAAATTTTAAAACGATGACACGTAAAATAAATATTGTAGCTATAACCTCGAGAATTTATGTAGCATTTGTTATCGTTTGGTCTTTGTCTATTTACAACTATCTTAATACATAAAACGGTAGGTGTGTTATTACTCGCGTTCGAACGTTTTCATACGATATACTTATTGTAGTATGAAGTTGATCTTACAAGGATACTTACTTTCAGCATCATAATACCGCTGTTCGATCTTTTATATGCCAAGAAGTATCGCCTTGGGGAAAAGTAACGTATTTAACGCCAGGGCTTCGATAATGGTTTTTCAATCCATCATTTCAATTTTTATGGCAGCTAAAATTCACATTCTCGCTCTTTTATGTGGTTAGATGTCATGTTATTTTCCAATACTAATAACATTCTATAGATGGTCTTTTGGTTTTGGGTTCTAGATGACGACATCGCAAGAAATGTCATAAAATTCCGGTAAACATATAAACAAATTTCCAAAACAATTTCTATCGGAACTAATATACAACGTATTTTCTTGTAAAAGCGAAATGTTTTAGTAACTAAAGCGCATAGAATGTTAATCGACAAACAAGTGCATTGAATTACTTATAGATTTTCTACTGCTACGACGAAGTTCAGTTTCCTTAAAATTATTAATCGGTAATTCGGAAGACGGTAGTAAATAACATAGAGTTCTTCGAAAAGTATTTAAAATATTTCTGACCTTTTAATGCGATAAGTTTTAATTAAATAGCTAAGCTCGGCTAAGCTAATCATGATACTTTATCAGCTTCAACTTCAAACTTTATCGGAGTCTTATTAGTGTAATACATCTTGTAGCATAAATTATATAACAAAATTTTCAATTTTCTTTTTCTACGATCTGCAGGAAAGAAAATGCTATTAATTTTGTTTAGCCGTTTTAATTGAAAAATAAGTTTTTAACTATTTTCATATACCTACACATTGTTTCTTTTCAAATAATTATTTATAGATACTCGACACGTAGGATATATAACATAAATGATTAGTTACATCGTAATGCTCAGTTTGTACTCAGATACGACTGAGGATAGTTTTTGGTATATATTCACGAAACGTATTCTCTCCGCATACAGGCATAGGTAGGTATTCGATTTGCCGTTAATTAAATAGACATCTACATATAACGTGTACGACATACTCATCGGTACGATGCGACGGTAACATTTTATACTCGGCAACGCGAATTTTGCTTTTCATTTTGGCGCACAGCGTAATTTAATAAAACAAATAGATTTTGTCTCATAACGGGTATTTTCAATGTAAACATGTACGACAGTTTACTCATATCACGTCATCGGCTCTCAGTCTTGTATAAAACTATGTCAACAGCATGACAAAATCAATTTATTTCAGAATAGGGCGTATTCAATATCTATCACAATCTTCTGTTTTATATAAAAATATCTACTAGCCTAAATACAGACTACTTTAACAGAACCTTTCTCGGATTAACGGCACAATTTATATTTCCAATGTTATTTTACGGATTTTGTAAATACATACCTACAAGTACTTACGTAAACTACTGTTAAAGCGTTGAATACTTGTCTATCGCTTAACTGAAAGAAATTATATTTGTTTACAGTCTTACATTTTTATGTCCAAATTTTCTACATTATTTATTGAATAGATCTTACCTAACTTAAATTTTAAATAGGTGAAACGCTTTTACATCATTAGAATCGATCAAATAATATAGTAAAATTTCTGAAATAAAGACGAGAAGTTTATTCTTTATGCGATTAGTTTATTTCTTCATATCTTCCAGTCACGTGACAATTGCTACCTAATCACCTTTAACATATGTTGACAAATCGCAATCATATTAATTTCTTAAATTCACATACAGTGAAACCCCGTGAATGCGGATTAATTAAGATTTACGATCGTCTTATTTATATTATGGGCTTAAATACAATTTTAACAAAATAGACTATTTTAACTATAAACAAAGTAAGGATTTAATTTTTAAAATAAGCTTAGTATACACAAATATAGTTACTGAAATAATCTAATATTATTAATAATAATTATAAACAAACGATCTATAAATTATTTCGATCACTTACACCATTTGATCAGAGTAAAAATTACTTTACGCAATTATAATAGAAAAGTTAACAATAAACCCTATCTTTTATTAAAAAAATTGCCATTCTTAAGTTGAAATCATCGATAACAAACTAAATTAAAAGTTATTTCTATTAGTTTGTTTGATTATGTATATCTACCTATTTCGCAATGTATACTAATGTAATGTCCGTAGTTTTAAATTACACATTCGTAATTACTTTTAGAACCTATCAAATCTTTCAAACGCGTTTAATAATACTTATTTGTATTCCATTTAGAGTCAATACATACTTTAAAATATCTTCAGCGATAACAAACTTCCGCTTAAAACGTACGTTTTGCAAAATAAATTACCGATCGATAGGTACTGTTGATAGAACTCTGTAACGTATTAACATTTTTTTAAATATAGGTATCTATGCATTTTTTGTTTTATTTTTTCCGTCCGAATTAAGCGAAATCCGGATTAACGTCGTTTTAGGGTAATAGCTAGTTGTTTTATCTACATACATATAGAAAATTATAATAAAACTTCTATTGCCATCTTTAAATTTGTTAATTTAATTGCACCTATGCACCAAAAAACGAAATGATTTCCTTTAATTCTTAAAAAAAAAATTAATATTTTCACGCTACTACGATACGCGAAATTTGAAAAAAAATTTGTATGCAGATGGCACTTACATTACTTATAGTTTCTTTTTCAGTATTCGGTAAATGACTCGTGACAGTCAATAGCTCGGCCTTAAATTGATTCATTTACATTTAGAAAGACGATAGCGAACGCGCTTATATCTACTGAATGAAGAGAGAACGGAACACTTAATCAACACCGCGCTCCTCAATCACGAAACTGAAGATTTTCAATTGAAGTAAAGAGTAAATTGATTCTTATCTGCTGCTTTCGGCGTTATTTGAATTTTACGGGAGCTAAAAATGCAACATTTCGAACGTTATTATATAGGTAATCCGAATTTACGATTTCTGTTGACGTTCGGCGCAGGTGCTTTTATTTTATCAGAATTTTCGATGGCGTTTTGAAATTTAACTAATTTTATAAAATGACACCTAAAAGTAGGTACCTAATTAATTAGCTAATAATGTGTTAGTTTATCTGTGGAAAAATTTAATTACCGACGATATAGAGATAATAATAATTTTTGGGCCATTTTCGTTCATTTAAATAAGCAAAGGTTATGGCGTAAACGTGAATAATATGAGTTGAGGTGAAAAGGGCTGTGTCATGAATTAAGGTTTAAACGCACGGTTGTGACAGCAGTACTTTCACTAATGTTCATGTGAATATGCTGTTTCTGGTTATTATGGAAAGGAATGTTTCATTTTGCAGGAAACCTTTATTGCCATTTTCTCCTACTTTTCTGCATGCTTGATGTTAACGATTCAAACATAAAATATTTTCAATAGCCTTGCTAAAGCAATTTTACGGAATTATCATTAAATACATTGTGCTAATAATAAATTTTATTTTGATTAAACTAACTAATGGCGCCAGAAAATTTTAGTAATTTATTTTATTACGGTTTCTTGAAAGAAATGCCCGCTTTTATAAAAATAATAATAACAGCTTGATAAATTGAATAGTAATTTAAAATTAACTCTGTTGGCTAGTTTAGCTGTAGTTAACTTTGACCGTCAACAACCCAGTCGATCAATCAAGAAACGGTTATTTCTATAACGATTGCCTGAATTATAGAAATAAAAAGATCTGGAACTTGAATTTGAAAGCTTATATCTCAAAAAGTACCTAAAGTTCACTCAAACCAACTGCATCCCGAAGATACTTTATTCTTACATAAGGAGGTATGCTTAATTTCATAATTCTTCAAAAAGGCGTTAAGTTATATGTTTTAAAAATGGTGTTTTTACTCGTGTTTTTTTTTCAATTAGACTCAAATTAGACTCGATTTAAATAAAGTTTAAATTTAAATGTTACCTAATGTGTTGCTATAATAATATTAATAGACTTTAATATTTAAAGTCATTTTAGTTTTATTATAAAATTGGGACTTACAGCTTTACCGTCGAAGGGAGGTGAATAGTAGATATTCGGAAGAGGTGTAACCATCGATGAAAATATTACGTAATTTTCCTTTCGATAAATAGCCCGTGTTTATCTCTTTCCATTAAAAGATGCAAGTGTTGAATTTTCTTTCTTTGAAAAATCTTGATTGAATATGGGGGCAAGTATTTCGCGAAGAAAATGCACGACTAGATAGAACTAAGCGAACGTGGCGGTTTAATTGTACGTGTAATAAAACTCGCCAGACACGGTTTCGAGAGTTTAAACCTGGGTTCGACACTTGTTTGCGCGTGTCAAGATTGCCGAAGAAGTACCTACAAGGTCAATTAGTGATTCACCCTAACACGCTATCTTAATTATCTATGCACTTAGATTTTGAACCCTTAATCTCGTTTGATAAACGACCGATGTGCGTGATTGAATTTGTCTCCCTCGAGCCTGACATATCGCTACTTGCTTTTCATTTCATCAATATTTTGAGCTATGTACTTTCTTTGCACTCTTTTCCCATTTAGTGTTCCGGTTTTTCCAGTAGTGACGTAAAATTGTGGGAAATGCATTTTTTCCACGCTATACGATATACGTACTCTTTACAGAACAATAAAAACTTGTTTAAAGTTTAAAAAATACCCCACATAAAATTCTTATAGAGGTGCATCGATGGAAATTGTTTTTCGCGTCTTCTAACGCCGGAAATTATTTAAATTATTTTTTGTTTTCTGTTCAGTTAGTTTTCATAAAATCGAAACTCGTTCAAGAAAATGCATCTATCATTTTTTATTTAATTTATTTGTAAAATGCAACATAGTCACCTATATTTAGTTATTTAAAGAGTGAAATTACTTAAAAACGTTATACTTACGTTTGTTTCAAATTGCAAAAGAGTAAAAAAAAACTATGAAGTTAATGCGAAAATTAAAATCCTTGCAGTTAAATTACGGAGTTTGTTTAATGCCGGTTTTATAGTGTGATTTACGTGGGTAAGCTATTATTAAATTATAAGGTATCTTAAACGTTTATCATTTACGATAAATTATTATAAAACAGAAAAAGTAATATTTTAATTCTTTTAATGACGTACCAGCGATATTAATACGAAAGTTATATGTGCTTATGTATGTAATTACTTATAAATAAAAATTATTCGAAAAAGGTATTGTAATAAAAATTTGAATACCTAATACTTTAATATAAAATGAAAAGAAACAAACGTAGAATCTGAAACGTGTGTGCGTATGTACCTATACAAAGTTTTTGTGGTTTAATAAAACGTCTATTTTGGGAATAAAGTAAATATTTCTGTCGGTTGTCCATCAAGAAGAACTCGCGCGGAAAGCTTAATGGCGTACATTGAGGTTACTGAATCTTGAAAATCTCCACATCTTTCGGCATTTAAGAAATCGCTCTCGTAGAAATACACTTTAACATGGCTGCTAATAATACCCACCTAAAACGTTTTACTTTAACACAAGCATAGTTTCGTTTTACTTTTGAAATTGAGAACCTGTCGATTTCAGTTTATTGGTTTATATCATAAAAAGGAAATTTAAATATTTTTATTTAGAGATTGACAGGTAAAATTTCTCTCTCGCAGTCAGTTTTCAAGAATTGTATCAGTTTCGTTGTTATTCGCATCAACGAAGCAGAATCTGTACTTTAAAGTGTTTGTTTTTGATTTGTTCTAAACGAGGAAGGATGTCGGAAAATTTTTGGACGCGAGATACGATTTTTTTTAGCATTGACAAGTCTCGAAGGTGGAGTTTGCCTTAAAACGAGACACCCGAAAATTCGACGGAATAAGATATCGCTATTCAAATCGCAAACAAATTTAACCCTAAAATAAATCATTTTACAGTTTTAGCCGTCAAATGTTCTGATATTTATTGCGTCGGTCGTAAATTTTCCAACTCCTAACAGGTAGTAATACAATTTAAAGCAACACTGCTGGTATATGAAAGAGTTTTCCTCTTAAAGAATAATTAAATTAAAATTATCATTGGAAGTGCAAATCCCGAGTTACACAAACAAAGGAAATGTGAAATGTAGGGGAGATCGTGAGAGGGTATTTCGTTGAATTTGTAGTAGGTAAGCGGTAGGCTAAACGTTTCTCACAATCGGTAAATTAAGATAGCTATACTTGCCTACTATGTACGTGCTTTCGAATTTAAACAGTTTTAAATTACTGGACGTCAATATAAAATTATGTACCTACCTAAATGTGGGGTAGTAGGTATAGTTTCATTCAAATTGTTTGGAGATATCTGGTATAATGTAGAACTAAATCTTTTAATGTGTTTTTAAAAGGAATTTCCGTTTAGTGTTTTAGGTTGGGTATAGAGAGGACAAATCTAGAAACAGAAGAAACATCACGCTTCTGTTTTTCAATTCTTTATACATGTTTGAATAAACCTTTCAATATGGAACTCCCATCGCTTTAGTACGCTATTTAGAAGTTTTTCTTATTCTGGAGCAGTTCCAAGCAGAGTTGTTGCAATGTTCAATGTTCCAAATATATGATATATCATAGGCCAGAGTCTATCAATTTCGTAATACAAATATAAACAACTAAAGAGATCAAACTTCGCATTTTGCGATATTAGAAATGTTCATTGTTTAAAAACAATCATTAAGAAAATAGAGGTATTAAAATGATGGTTATCAAAGTTTTTTTTTTGTTTTTTTTTTGCTTTTAACATGCAAATATGAATAGAAAAAGAAATAACTGCCTAATAAAAAATTAGTTTGTTTAAAAGATTTTATTATTTTTGTATAAATAATACTTTTTAATTTCATAAAATATACATATTAAACGTAAACACCAAATATATATACAGGTTGTCCCGTAAATAGTGGATAACTTTGGGATTGGTGATAGATCAGGTCGTGATTGTCCAGAATATGACAATTTGACCTACTAATAAACGTGCCCGTTATTTTAAAAATTGGCGCCATTCAGTCTAGTTTTTAAAATGGCAAAGAAAACCTTTATTTACAGAAACGGTACGTAAAACACCACCAAAGACACCAATTCTCGCGATACTCACAAAATGTCAGGAATTTTTACTAAGGTCAAATTTCGATATCACAGACAGTCTGACTTGGTCTATCACTAGTGCCACGGGTATCCACCATTTATGTGAAATGATTGTCTACAAAACTACAAGTATGTTAGTTTTTGTGCTTCCCTCCGGCATAACGTCTTGTTAACGACAAAAGTCTTGTTTCCGTGCTAGTGATACAAATACAAACTGTTAAGTAACGAACGTATTTTTCCTTGCAGCCACAATAAAATATTATGCTACATTTTTTTTCTATAGATAGATAGGTACCTACATAATATTTATATATATATATATATATATATATATATATATATATATATATATATATATATTGTATTCGCGACATGTTTTACTATGTTGTTTGATAAAACAAGTATAATTAAATTACATTCTTGTTATATCTAGTTTATCTTTTACGAGGAAAAATAACTTTGGCCGTTTCTCTTTCCCGTTGCCAACGAAAGTTAATGTATTTAAATTCCACGTAGTTACAAACTTCCGAAATTGTACTTCGAGTAAAAGAATGCAGCATTGTTTGTGAATAAAATGTTTTTCTAGTAACGACACAAGTGAAAAATGAGCGAAACTTCAACTTTGGAGAAAATAATGTTCTAACTTAACGCCATTTTTCACATCTTGAATTTTCAATATTATGTATTTATAAAACGAACCGCCCAATGAAATGTGAAAACTAAATGAAGCAGAAGAAATCGATATATTTCAACGTCGAACCGTGATTTGTCCTAGATAGTTTGCACTAACTGCTTCGACAATTTACGTAATAATCTACAGAGTACGGCAAAAGGTCACACATAAAGAGAATAAAGCAAAAATAACCGAGGACATAGTGAAAGGAGTTAGGGCCAGCGTTTCATAATGGGAAAGGAATTGCCAAGAAACGGTGTGAGGCTGAGTAATTTCCTTCGCTTCAATTGACTACTGCAGGACGTAGGAAATCGAAACTCACTACAATTTTGTCCCTTGAAATTGATTGCTTTTCTCTGTTTGTTGGTTTTATTTTCAAACGTTTGGAGATACGCTGAAAGCAACGATTTGTTGGTGTTTATTTGAACTTCCTTTTGATGCTTTGTTGGTATTAATTAAAATTTTGTATCCACTGCGAGATTAAACGCAAATCGTTAAATTTGTCAAATTTTAAGTTTCGTTTTAAACAACAATGCGCCCCTAGGCATCTCACGTAATTGTTTATATATATATATATATATATATATATATATAAATATATTAAAATTGCGCTTTGTCGCTCTTTTATCTAAATATCTTTTTGATCTATCGACTTGTTTCGATTTAATTGAAAAATTTCTGAGCGATATTATCTTTTAAACCGTTTGTTTGGAATTTCATTATTACAAACTATCACTTTTGATAAATTGAAAATGTATCCGTGGTTAAATATCATCAGCAAAGATTTATTAAAATTCCTTGTTTTTTTTATAATACAGGTAGTCTCGTCTACAAGTCAGTCTCGTTTAAAATGACGTCTAACGGATTACAAACACCCAGAATGAGCAAAAAAGATAAACTTGATATTTTGCCTTGTCTTACCTATTAAATATACAGTAAACTCGCTATTACCGTGTGAATTGGGAATCGGAAATGCACGAATTTAAGGAAAAACACTCTTAACTCGGATTACAATAATGTGTTTTACTAAAATGCGAAAATTTGTGAACGACTCCGTAACAAACATTGACAACCTATAAAAATGCGGTGCGTATTTAGGTATAAGTAGGTACCTACTAAAATTACACATCAACAAAAAACTTTAAAGAAATACCTGTATATAGGTAATATAAGTACCTACAGTACTTACATAGAAATGGTACTATTGTTTGTTGAAAAAGTCTGTCGCTTTCTTCTATTTTAATAAAGCTCGTTCTTTTTCTTTAAACGGACTTTACTTACGTTTATGTGATCAACAATTTTGAAATACATATCGTTGGCACGCACTTATAAAAAAAAACAGTAGGGCCGTGTGCATCTACTTTTTGTACAGAAAATAAATAATTTTAATTTATAAATGGTCGAACTTCTGTTTTGATAAGTATGTAAAATTTTATTGCAAATACAGTTTAATGTATTTTACTTTATTGATACACAATAATACGATACAAATATTAGATATCGTCGCCTTAGTCGGAAAACCTTGTACCTAAGTGCAAAGAAGTACATTTTACAGGAGACTGAAAAAAACGTTTTGTTTATTTTTGATTGTTGAACTTGAACAGTTTAAAATAAAAACACCTATATTTGTAATTTACGATACACGGTAATTTAATAGAAATTATTAATAATTGTTACGTTATACTGGAACTTATTTAAAAATGGAAAATTTTGGCACAAAAGTCACTTGAGCAGCACGTGTTATATACTCATCTACTAGGAATCGCTATTATATGAACATAACGAGGTTTTCTGTTTCGTCTATTTTGGTTGCTTAGATTTTTTTTGAGTTACGAGCTTTTATAAATCAATAAGGCTTATTTTTCTGCATCTAATGATAGTAAAATGTCGTTATGGACTTACAAAGATTTTCCGATTAACAATAAACCGTGTATAAGCCAATAATACGTGTATCGTTTTTCAAATTTTCTTGAAATACTTAAATGCGAGCATCGATTTCTTCTTCAAATAACGAAAGGTGTTCCTTTCTGGTAAACAACTAATCAAGTTATTTTCCTAGGATACAATATTACTAAAAAAGTCTACCTCTTTTAGAAAACTTTTACGATTTTATTTGAAAAACAAGCTAATAAAAATTACCAATTTCTCTGATATTGATAAATAAATAGTTTATCTAATATTTTTTAAACGTTAGGTATATTTAGAAAGATCGAAATTTTATTTATTGGTTTTGCGTAAACGAAACCCAACTTTCTGATGTTTCTGAAAAAGGGAATGCAGTAACGTGCGAAGGAACAAGTATTAAACTTTAGGATTTTCCTCAATACAAACTTTAATCGCTTTTTCATTACTTTTCGAAATACATCAAAAAGTTATGCTGCAACTGGAATCCAACATTTTCGGTTACAAAATATAACTACATCAGCGAGATGTACCTATGCAAAACTGTGCTGTGTGTATTAGGCATTGTTGCAAATACGAGCGATTCGCGCTGTTTTACTTGGTTTACTATGGGTACATTAATTAATACGTGCAGAAAATTAAAATGTTTTTTTTTTAAATTTATTATCCTATTATTTATAATTGGAGTTTCTTAAGAAATGTCCATCATTTGTATATCTATTATAAAATTATTTATGGGACGTAGTCAATTAATTTTTCAATCATTTTAAAGGCAATTTAATTAATTTATAATTATTTGTTTATGTGTTAAGTTTTACATTATATGATTTAAATCAAGTTTTGCTTTTATAAATTCAAAATGGAAAATGAAAATGAAAATCGGAGAACCACTTGTGGAATTACTTACATATGAAAATACGTATTACTCTTCCTCATCCTGAACGATAAACGTCTACTTACGTCAGTACGCACAATAAAATACATAATACTTCATTAAACTAGTTTAACTTGTTCAACTAAATTAGTTTGTTTAATTAAGTTAGAAAGTTTCCGGGCGTTTCTATAAGAAGTTGAAACATTTCGTTTTAATTGTTGCCTTTTGTTGTCCACTTTATAGAAGTTTCTTTTGTCTTCATCGACGATTTCAGAATATTTCATTCTGTAAGATTTGTTATAGCTGGATTCAAAGATTGTAGATTTCAAAGCAACGCATTTGCTTGCACTTCTCGTTTTTGAATAATTAAAATCACTGTACTAATTTAAGATGATGTACAGTGAAATGCTGTTTTGTAAGGGCAGTCAGAGTGAAATTTTTCTCATACGGAAACTGTATCTACGTTACCTACTACATTTTGTTGCTTTATTGTAGTTTTTATTGATGATTTTAATATTTTTGACCTTTATAGATTTTATTTTATAATACTTTTTTTTTAATTTAATTTATTAACATGCCATACCATCTATGGGTTTAGGCACTATAATACTTTTGAATTCACTTAATTATACAAAAGTGAAATGATCTCAACTTTCGATTTTTAAATGGAACACCTTGTATTTTTGACTTATTTGAAATCTATCGATTTTTAATACAATTACATCATGTTGAAAATTTTTTATAGTCTACTTGATTTTTTAAACTATTTTGTTTGTTCATCTATAATAGAAAGTCGCGCTAAAAACTAAAACCAAAAACGTGCTACGGACTTAATAACAAAAATAATATTATTTATTGAAATACAGAAATGTAAACTAAACAATAAAATAGGGGAGCGCATCGCTATAGCTGCGTGAAAGTTAATGTAGTAGGTGCATTACTTAAAAATAATGTATAATATATTTTTACTTTCATAATCAAAATAGCGTAAGGGTTTTATTTAATTTCTATTTTTAGATTTTTTTGCATCTTTAGATCACTGTAATATTGAATACATTAGGAACTATTATTTTATTAGGTAATATCCATATTAAAACAATTTGTAAAATAGTAGGCGAGTATAGTACTTAACTAGGTTTTAAAAGTTCTAAATATGATTTAAAAAATTCCAATTCGGAAGCATAAATACTAGCAAAGTTATAAATATTTTAAAAAACGTTTTATGAAAACATATTATATAGTAGCTAATGTTTCGATGTCTAGTGCTTTATTTTTTAGTCTTGAAGCGAATTGGTTTATAATGGGAACATGTTCTTTACACTGTAACGTTAGATTTTTTCTTGTCGATTCTTTTTTTGTTAATATACTAACAATAAGTATTATATTATCTTCAGTGATTTGATTTTTTTGTTAACTCGAAAATTTAAAATAAGCATAGATATTTAATAAACTATAAAATATTTGTTTATAAATAATAATTATAAAGAGTTAATTAGGTACAACGTACCTACATTACGTGATTCTAAATCGATTAAATAAATATAATTAAACATAAATAAAAACTAGAAACAACTCGAACATTTCCAAATTTTAATTTACAAAGTACTACGTAATTTGGGTATTTTATAATTTTACAATTTGTAGGTACCTATAGGAGCGAATTTATTATTACTTCTAATATATCGAACTTTAAATCAATATTAAAGTTAAAAAATTGTAGTTTTAAAATTGAGTTTTGAATTTTTTGTAATTTTTTCTTTTACATTTTATCGAATAACGTAAAACACCACTCTATTGTCTGATGGGTCTTGGGTTCGAATCCCCCTGGTAAACGTGGACAACTGCGTTCGTGCAGCTAGTAACCACTGCAGTTGATTGCCCAAAGCCCCTATACTAGAGTGAATTAAAATAATTTAAAAAAAACATACTAACATAATAAAGATTTTCACAAATTTATCAAAATTGCTACTTAAAAAACTATGCATAAAAAATTAAACTGATAAATTATAGAATCCAATAAGAGGTAACGGTGTGATACATCGGCGCGGCGGTGGTACGACGTGGATAATTTTTTATGAAAAAATAAGGGAAAATATTTAAGACTGCTTATTATTTTTAATATATTTTTCTCTCCGTTTTAATCACTATCAAAATAAATACTTAATAAGTAACTGTTCGAGCATGGTAAATTAAAAACGAAAATAAATTTTAAATACGTTTAAATAAACACGTTTTACGACAATGATCTAACCCGAAATTTATTTACTTTTGAGTTTTATATCTAAAAATGTTCATTATAGTGTCATATGACAGCAAGCAAACTATTATCAAGTCCACAACCCTCGTTGTCAGTGCCCACTTAATCGATTCATTACAGCAATTCAAAGGTCTTTTTTTTTAATTTAAGTAAAACGACGTAATAGTAATTGACTGATGGTCGGGGCTAACTGGTGATTAAAAAACCAACCTTAAATGTTAGCGTAAAATGTAATTAACGGACGAGATTAAAAATATACAATTCTTAACGATAAGCGTAATTTTCGATACTTCGCATTATTATTAAAAAATTAATATTTATAAAATTGTACACATTACGTTAATTAGGTAAGAAACTGTACATTTTCTAAAATAACTTTAGATTTGAATAAGAATTTCCGTTCAATTGTGTAATTGCTGTTCCGTAATAAAAACCAGGGCGTTGCAAACTTCCGCCAGCAGAGCTATACATAGAAATTCCTGTCAGTAGATTTCTTCTAGGTAGTTTATTTGTCACTTCCCTTTGCTGAAGTACTAACCTAATTCGCTAAGTGATGGATGTATTCAGTGCACGTCCGTAGGGTTTACCAGCTCTGTCGAGAGTTCGCGGCAGTGACAATCCTCAAGAGTGTAAGTAGTAGATCCTGGCTAATCCCTCTGGAAGTCTACGGAACAGGGTTAACTTGTCAGTGCGTTTCGATATCTTTCGCCTATAGCACTCCTTGTCTTTGCGTGGACGATTTCGATATCTCAAAATTATTGGAAATTTTCGTCACTGTCACATACACTTGTCTTGGGGGGTGTTTTAAAGCTGATACAAATATAATAAAAAGACCGGTTTATAAAATTTCAGCTTGTGATAAATTACATTTTTACGTGTCCAACGATTATAACACTGTCACACCTACGGCTGTTTTAAAATGAAATTACAAAAGCAGACTGTTGTCATATTTTTTTTTTGGCAGGTAATTTATCGCAAATTATTTAAATGTAAAAATATTTCTTTACAATTTTTATCATAAGTTGCAGATTAGACTTTAAGCGCAAAAAAATAACCATAAAACCAATAATACTTATCTTACAGTGTGTCCACGCGTTCTGGAATCCTTTAATAGAACCTAAACTAAGCACAATAGAAAAAATATTTTAGATAAAAGTTTTCTGGTTGTAAGAGTCGCATTAGGTAAAATTATTTTTGCCCGTACATGGTGATTCGATATTGCGGTAGAGCACCCAACTATTTTAATTATAACATCCTAATTTTTTTTGCATGTTCTATTTTAGCATGAAAATTTTAGTTAAAAATGATTAAGGTAATATCCACTTGAAGTTTATCTTTTTTGAGAAAAAAAACAATTTTTCGTGAGATTTTATCAAATGTAACCCTGTACTAAAAAAGTCATATCTTCTTAATGAATTAGTTTAAGTAAAGAAAACTTTAGACGTAAATGACGAACGCATTGCTTATTTATTGTCTAACTCATATAGGGCGGTCGTAAAAAAAGTATTCAACTTTTCAAAATTAAAACGACAATAACTTGTTTATTTGAAATAAATTCGGGATATGTTGACGAATACTTCGAAAAAGACCTTGGAAAACTTAAAAAAAGTTTTCTTATTTTATTTATTATAAAAATTATATCTTGTATTTTTCGTACGACAAAATAAAATAATTTTTTTTTCAAATTATAATTTAAAGAAACAAACACTCGTCGTTGCCATTTTTGTTAATTAACCTGAGTATTCATCAACTTATTGAGAATTTTTTATTACCGTCTGAAAGATACTCTAAAGTGGTTCTTGTGGTATGCCGGTAAAAGTTTAAGTGGTGACGGCCAACTTTATGACTACATAACTCCTGTCCGCGGAGGAATTTCTCTGCGTTTCTTACCTGAAAATGTACGCGGTAAATCGGTCTAACGATGTACAAATTTTCATGTTTGAATCGAAAGGTAATGTGCAGTTTCTCTATGCTGATTAATTAGCATAAGTCTAAGGACTGGCCTTCTAGCGTCATACGGCTAATTCGAATCCCGCTGCAACCATGGACGTTTGTGAATGTTAATACTAACTCGACTAACCAAACCTAACAAAACACACCAAATTAGACTGACTAATTGGGAATCCTAAAGCCAGTAAAAAAAAAGAAGAAGCTGGCACGTCCAAGTTATTGATTTTACAGAAAAAATGATTAGAACATAAATTGTAAGAAATTTTCCCTAGTTTATTTTGTCATATAAGTATTTTTGTCGTAAAATAAACCGCAAAGGAGATTCTGGTAAAAATACTCATTTTTGGCGTCTTTTTCTCATGACGGCGGCCAAATTCGGGCTCGGCAGGCCGTGCAAAATTAATATATTTTTTAATAAATTAAAATAAATAGAATAAAATTTATTGTAGGTTGCCATTTATTTTCACAATAGCCTCTTAAAGCGACTTACCAACTGGTCTATTATTGTGGTTTTGTTGTAACGATAATATTGTCCGTTAAATGAGTCATTATTTTCAAATGACTACTTTTAGGAAAATTTTGGAATACCGTCCTGAATGAATTTGTCGTCTAGTAGACAGTAAGCAATTTTGTAGTAAAATATGATAAAATATCGAAAATGTGGCACAATTCTGAATGTGTTGAAAAACATTTTTCGTCTTACTTGCGTTTTTGAACTGATATACTTAATATAGCTACTACTAAAAATGTTTTTTATTTAAAATAATTTGTAACACTTACTTATTGTGTGTTTGCTTATAAAAGTAAAAAAGTATTCGATCATAAATATTTAAAATTAATTTTGATAGAATGGTCGACTTACCATAAAACAAAAAAAAACATAAACGTGATTTTAATGAAAGATGTCCACATACACATATATCGTCCTGATGTGACTGTATAAATAACCAGCCGGTTTCGTTCACTCTTTCACCGAATTTTCAATACATGCATCTGCTTCAATACACCAACAATGCCCGCATACGTTTCAGGCAATTAATACCCTATTGTTTTTTAGCGGCTTCACAGCTGTATTTCTTTGTATTTGTTTTTGACAGCACCGGCGCTTTTGTGTTCCTTTTATATCATTTCAGAATATAAAAAAACTACACTACCGTGAGAATCGAAAACAATTAAGCGGCATCAATGTAATTATTTAGCGTTTATAAAATAAAGCTTATTTATAACAGGATAATTGAAATAAATTTAACTTACTGACCTTATTAATTTGGAAGGGGTTAAAATAAAATTCATTTAAGGATGTTAAAACGAAAGGCCATATTTTATCAGTTTTATAATATTTAGATAGATAATTAATTTAACGCGAATGAAAATGAATGCGTTTCATTGAATCTTCAATAATTTATTCGTATATTTAGCAAACACCGTAATTATTTTTTTAAGTAGGTAGGTATATGTGTTAAAATAAAGAATATAAAATTACTATTACTTCGGCGTTTCATCCGTTTTAGTACCTACTCGTCTAATAAGTTTAAGAAATGTAGGTCCATACTTATATACTTGACTACATAATTATTTTTTCGTCGTTTTTGCATCAAGGGTAAAACGCCCCGCAAAGAAATTTACTTTGTTTTTTGTAGCTTAAATGCCAGGAATAGGGGAGAGCGCACTGACAATTTTAATTGTTATAAGGACATTCTTGGAAATTTAGCCGTAATGGATCGTTTCACGGAACCGCAGCCCGTGTTTTGCGTCCGCACTTTTTACCAAAACAATGATTCGACAAACTACTTTAAAGGGGCCTACACACATTGAAATTTCCCACTTGAAAGAAAATCCCACTTTACACAAAAGACAATTTTTAGAAAACCAGACAGCTTGATACAGAAAGAGCATTGACAATTTTTTGACCGCAATAGTAATTTTGTAAGAAATGAGACCAATTTTAAATAAGCGGCCCATGGCACACCACCTTCTCCCACCCTATGTGGTTTGCGAATTATGCTAATCACTAATGCGCTTACTATATATTACTTGGCTGTTTTTATTTGTTCAATGGCACAGAAACACACGAACGTCGACATTAAAAAGGTAAAGTCCATAAAAATTAATTATATTCAAGCTTGCTCGTACAATTTCCCCCATGGCCTATTTTAAGAATTTTAGATCGATTCACAGTCTTTAGAAATCATCACAGATTTTTAGTATCGAGGATATACCACACTCGTCCATTTGTGAATATCTTTGAGAACAAACACGCTTTTTTAATGCATACGTGCTAATCATTTTATTAATTTATCGAATCAGAAATTCTTCTAGTCACTCTCACCTTAGCCTCTGTCGCTTCTGAGTAGCAGTTTGAGAACAGAAAGAGCTTCTACGAAAATGAAATGAGTATGGGGCGAGTTGCACAAAATCGGGTAGTGGGTATCCCAAATCGGGGGCAGCCCCAATTGTTTCGGTTAATCAGAGTTCTACTGTATAATACATATGTCATATTTATTTAATTTTAAAATAAATGTTATCCTTTAATTACATTCGTAATTCGCCATTTAATATTTGTGTTATTCTTTAAAGTCACACAAATTTTGTCACACAAAAGGACGACGTAATTTAACATATCAGAAACTGAAAGCAACGATATTCGATGACCAAGTTACATGTAAAAATAAAAATAAAAACTCTAGTTAAGGATCGTAATTGGATTACTTCTCTCGACAAATTTGAAGTTTGATTGATGTTCCAATATTTTTCAAAGTTATGGAGTTACTAATTTTAATAATTAAATTTAGGGCAGCTCATATTTTATATTGTTATTTTATTAAATACCTAATACATTTTTAAATATATATTGTAGAAATAAACTAATGATCGAAATAAAACGTAAACATTATCGAACCGGAAATAGGTAGTAATATATCTATAAATTAC
The DNA here is from genome assembly GCA_036326145.1 of Rhagophthalmus giganteus. NCBI lineage: Eukaryota > Metazoa > Arthropoda > Insecta > Coleoptera > Rhagophthalmidae > Rhagophthalmus > Rhagophthalmus giganteus. The sequence goes on from JARFJA010000001.1 coordinate 51,265,496, forward strand.
ACATATATTGATAAAGTGTAACATATTATACATATCTACACGTACGTATTATTTAGGTACCTATCATTTATTATGGTAGTTAGAAAAATGTAACAGCGAGAGGCACAGGTTCTTGCTTTCTGTAGTAAACTATCCGAAAGATTTGTTTTAGGAAACGAGAAGCAATTCAAAGGCGAATACCTGAAATAGATTGCGTGCTTAGCATAAAGTAAGGGTTAGGCATGTCAAAATTAATCTTGGAGACGTGCGGATTAATTTTAAAAGAATACACGATCGTGTGAATGAGATTTCAAAATTCTATATTTAGATAACGCGGAATTTAATTTAATTTTCCAGGAATTATGGCGTGTGCTTCTTATAAAATTAAAAAAATAATAATAAGAAGAACGTGTCCCTTGTAATAAAGTGTGCTGCGTACCTTGTAATGAAATATTTTAGTGGAAAACATTTTATCGTCACACCATTTAAATTGTTTACGAATAGGTACTAGTTTAGTAATAAACATAATACAGATAGATAGGTACTAACAATAAGTACTACAAATTTTAATTACATAAACAGGTTTAACAATTTTTTTTACTAAATAAAAAGAAAATGTAGAGCTTGTCGAGTTCTATGAGAAAAACTGGATTTCAATGTTCAATTTCTGGAGTTCAATGCTTCAAAAATTTTATTTTTTTTTATAATGAGTAGGTAAATAAATAAATTAATATAATACTGTTAATACAACATAGAAAAATTTGATCTCGAGTTTCTCGAAAATACTGCGGCAAAAACAAAATGAAACTATTTCAGGTCGTATTAGGTGAAACAAAAATGTCCTTTAAATATGATATAGTGTAATTGTATGTTAGCAGAGATATATTACTACCTACTTGAAAATTATACATCGTTTTTACTTTTTTAGAACTTTTCGAGTTATTAATGAAGAGTTGTTGAACGTATAGACGTTCATTTACTTTTACGGCACGACTTTTTTTAATTATCAATAGTGGATCTAATTTACTTAGTTGATACTTCTTATTAAAACTTTACGATCAAATTAATTAAATATAAGACGAGATTACTTTCTGCACTATCCTTTTTTTTTAATAATGTTAGTAGATGTACTTAAATAACTCTCAGGTAATATAAGAATCTAATTAGTAAACCAAAATGTCTTGGAAAACGTTAACTTTGTGTATACATTTAAATAAAACTGTCCGCATAATCGCAAGATGGGTTTGCTTGTTGTTAACGGCGCTGAAGAAATTTACCTTTCTGAGAGAGAATGAAATTGCCCCCCTTTACACGGTGAAATGGAGTGAAAGCAACTACGCAGTAGATGGCATTAAACGATAAGGACTTTTGCGTCGCGGCAATTTATTAACATCATTTTTGCAAAACATTTTCTAATTGCAAACTTTGCAGCTTTTATAATTTACGAATTGTAAATGTAAGTATAGATTCTTTTTGGTTAATAAACCAATTACTTCAATAGGAGTAAATTATGCACTATACGGTCTGTTTGATTAATTGTGTCACAGTAAATGTCTCGGCTATTATAAGAATTTCAAAAAAAATGTTAGTGTACATATGTATATGAAAGTTGTTCAACTGACTAATTTCAATTATTTTTCAAAATCAGGAAAACAGTCGAGCATCAAATATTTTACCTAGATATAGTAAATACAATAGAAATTTTAAATGGAATGCAAATACCTACTCGTTATTATTAATATTTTAAAACTGTATGACATTCCCTTTTCAACTATATGCCACATGTTACCTGATCAATTAAAGACATAAATTAAACAGTTAAGACAGTAGTATTCGGAAAAGTAGGTTGTAAAATCAATTAAAATAGTTTCTGATTACACTGATGGTCAACAGTGATTTTGTTAAATGTATAATTTATGCTGATTCTTATGTGCAGTCATTGTCATCATTAACGTCGTCGACAACGTTCAATATGAGTAAAAAATAAATATAGCATAAATCTTGTAAGTGCTTATTTATATGAGATATATATATATATATATATATATATATATAGTAGTCTTTTTTTGCTATGTCATATGTGTGTAGCTAAATCATCAGTAGAATGTGCTGTGTTGAAAAGTTTAAGCTGAATATTACAAATATACAATTTAGTAACATTTGATGCAGACGTGCATTCACACCTATCGTGAATAACGTATAGACTCATATACACATATAAAATACGTTTCCGATGACATTAATTATGTCCATGATTGTACCCAGTTATTGAAATTTTATTTATCTATCGCCCACGTAAGTTTTATATCTATAGTTTCCCTTTTTATCTTTCACAGTACTTTTATGCGCTGATTACAAAAATGAAATTAGTTTTTTCCATCATTCATTTGCCCTCATATTTTTTACCAAATTTACTAATAAAAAATCGTCTTAAAATTATTCGACAGTAATGACTCGAACATTTTTAGTCTATTTTATCAAGTTAACCTAAAAAACGTTTGATCTAGAAACCGACAATGTAACTCCAAAATTCATGCAAGTCTGCAGTTCATTTAGTTATCAATTTGTCTTTAATTTATTAGGTAACTATAACGTGTGGCATATCGTTATAAAGAGAATTTCATACAGTTTTAGAACATCAAATAACAATGGGTAAGTTCCATTAAAAATTTTAAATGCAATTGCTATATCCAAAATATTTTATAAATTAATTAAATGCGAAACAAGAAAACATCATATTAACAGAAGTTTATTTCTAAAACATACTTAATAACAAGGTATTTCGAACAATGATTAACAGCTTTCGCCTTTTCAATAACAAACCATTAATCACAAAATATATATTAAGAAGTGAAATTGACAGGTTCAGAAATTTCCTATTAATATTAAATAGTTTATATCTCGAGTAAATTTTCCGCGCAATTATTAATTTTAAAGTGGGTAGCATTAATAACTACCGAAAATACATCGGGAAATTATTCTTCAAAAACAGTCAATAAGAAGTTTTTAAATTGTAATTTTAGAAAAACTTATTAAATATTTTTAATCGAATAGCACATAATTTTTGTTAACTTTATAGTTAAGTTCGCCTGTATTCTATTAATTGTAATTTGCAGGGTTACCCGTACGATCTTATCTTATAATTTTATACGAATAGATACTTACTCGATGTGAGTTATCTTTCTATACCTCTCACCTTTGATGACAAAATCGTTTAAATGCTGAAACACTGACAAGTTTAACGATAAAAAACATTACTTAATATTTTGTAAGCTACACCTAATGCCGATACTGACATTGATGCTTATACATTGACGGTACTTAACCTAAAACTGAACAAGAAATTGTGGGACTAAAATTGAATTGGTTAAATTTCTTCTTAAGTATCTATAATAAGCAAACTGGTCTTATCGATAACAAATAGTAAAGTATAAGCTCAGTTATGCAATAAATCCCCGTCGCGTAGATTTCTTTGCTATTCATTTAAACCAATTCCCGTCGAACTTTTTTTAAAGTAAGTCTTATGAACTTCTGTTCGAGTTCTCCTCTTTTTCAATTACGAAAGCTTTAAAAAATAAATTTTCGGAGCTTCACGTAAAACTTTTTGCAACTTCCTTAATAACTTCCTTCTAGATAAACCCTTGTCACCGAGTTAACAGTGTGAGAAGCAGCGTGATCAAACAAAGATGGAAAATCATTACAGAGCTCGAAGGAAAACGAAAACTTTAATATTAAAGTTCGCCATTAATAAGCTTTTAGTGGACGTACTTGGTGTTAAATAAACTCTAATCGCTTCACGGCACAAACGACAGGATAATAGGTGGTACAACAGATAAAACTGTTGTACGATCATTCTAATGCTTTTAAAACATATCCATTGGGAATACTTAGTACTATCTTTATAAATTTTTACAGAGCTTTTAGTAATAAGTGGAAATTTGTATTCGTATCCTGATAGTTTTAGCTCGTATTACCACCGACATCGACGTTAAATAAAATGCTTACGTTAGTCGTATCGTTGCTTTAGTTATTCAAATCAATCGACCTAAATTTTCTTTTAACTCTAAAATACTTCAAGTCGCATATATATTTAATATCATTCGTATAAGAAGTTACATACAGGGTGTCCGACTAAAATTCGACCAACGACGGTTTAAAACGCCTAACGGTTTTTCCACTTTTGAAATGTACTCGTAAAATCGGCCCTAAAGATGTTGCAGTGAAAATCGGCCGTAAAATAAAAAACTAGATGAGATACGCAAACAAAAATTAGCATGTTTATACAATGTTAACGGCGTGTGTGCTGTAATTTTTTACAAAATCATCGAGAAACATTAAAAGACGACGGAAACGAATTTTCGGAGCGAATTTTCATAGCTAATTTTCTCGAGAACGGTAACCGAAACGTGATAGGCATTTAGAATTTTTATTTCCAAATTTGCTATAGATAGGGCGTGTCTATCGTCAGTTTTCGTTTTCATATACCTTCGGTAGTGCATTGTTTTTATTTTATTACTGTTGAATGACGTCGAAGCAACTTAAACAGTTTACTGCATAGCAACGCTTAAAACGCATTTTTCTAGGTATAAAACAAAAAATTCAATGTTACGTTTAATGTTCACAACAAATGCATTTACCATTATTCTAGTCGATATTTTACCCTACACATCGATATCGTTCGTCTTCTAATGTTTGAATTATCTTGTCGGATACTTTTGAAATCAAGTTTACATTTAAGTATGTGTTTACACGAGCTCGAGTCTTTCCACTAAGGATGTAACGTTATCATCGTGAAGTAGATGGATTAGTTTACTGTTACATTCTTGACGTTTCTTACTTACCGTCAATAATAAATATCCAATAAATTTTGCCATAGCGTTAAAAGCTTTTCTTTGCAAACTAATTAATTATTTATTTAGATGGTGAAAACTTAGTGTGATTTGTATAATATAGTAAACCGTAATTTGTTTGTAAGTTCGTAACATTTATTTAACAATAGGTTGCTGAATCCTTTTAAAAATACGTTATTACGATTACTCGACCGTATTAAAGTATGTATAACTGATATAACTGATAGAGGATAGCTTGGAATATAAATAATTATAATATTATCGCAATTTTTTTTTGTTTTCTAAACTAAACTAGTTGTTTAAATATAGGTAGGTAGTTATACAGTATGAGTTTTCTTTTCATTTCAACGATTAAAAAGATAGAAACTTTGGCGAAAAACATATTTTTGGATAACAGTCCAGATATTATTTTGTTTTTCGAAAAATATCCATGGCCCGCTAAATTACAGACGTCAAACTGTAATTTTACAAATTCTTTAGTGCCCCAGCGTTTTTATTACTTACGATAAAAACAAGCTATCGAAATAAAAGTTTCTCATATTTTCAATCACGGAACTTCATAGTTTTTTCAACTACACGTGAGTATTTTGTTCGCGGAAATTGCGAACACAATATTTGCGATATTTGAAATGGAAGTTTAACTAAAGTTTATAAATATTGACTTTAACATTTTTTAAAACACTTATAATGATATGAGGGAAAATGCTTTTGCTGAACGTTGTCCTGCATTTGTGATGGGATTTTCCAGCGTTGTATTATTATTTTTTGAAAAATTGGAAGACAATTCATCTTCAATTATAAATAAGTACTATCAGATAATGCAAAAGTGTAAGTAATTTTGATTTAACTATACTTGCCTCGGTCTAACTTGTCGGTTGAGCTACTCTCTTCAGTTCCTTTATTGTGCATCGGGAATGACCCGTTACTATGCAGGATGCGTGGAGTTGATACATTTTGAATGTTTGTTTCTTTTGGAATTAACTTAAATCGAAATAACTATAGCGTAATTATTAAAAAACTTCTATTTTACGCCTTAATAACAAAAATATAAAAATACTCGTCGATGAACAATTAAGGGTTAGTTTAAAACGGGTCCTTTACTAAATTATGAATCTTAAAAACTATTAAACAAAATATGACAATGCTTTACTGCGAATTCAGATCGCATTATTCAATATAAAATAAAGCAATTACAAAAATAAAGGAAAACGCTCTTAAATTCGTAGCTAGCTGGATAATAAGTGTGATTCTTCTCACTAGGTATTACCTTATCTACAGATGCTAAATGTTAAAATTACCTTGAAATGGCGCCTAATCATCTACCGTGGTTCCTGAAGAATTTCAAAGAAGGTCGAACGTAGTTGAACGTTGACCAGGGAAATGGTTCTTTTTTTTCTTTCGCCTTAATCGGTGAAACAATCAGTGAACGCCCAATGCACACGCGAATCACTACAACAATTTGCAGATGGGTGCAAAACGCGTTTACTAAATTCGCACTTGCTGGCGGAAAACTACCGCGAACTTGTCACAATATTTTCGTTATCTACTACTTATTACGCAGTTATTAAATTCCTTTATAGGCACGCACACAATCTTTTATAATAAGAAATTAATTTCTCAATAGAATTAATTTATATTTGGCGATACATCACCGACTCTCGCTCATACACCACCAACTAACCAACAAAACAACAATGAAATAATTTTAACTTAAGATATCAATTATTTATTTTAAAAGATAACATCGTGATATCGTAAAATAAAAACTATCGAAACCGTAATAAGTATGGAACAAAATTCGTTTACGGTAAACGTTGCCGTTGATGCGAAGTTAGGAGTTTCAATTTAAAATTCAAGTTTAGTACCACGCAGGCAATATAGAATTGGAATATAAATTAGAGCCTGGACCTGGAACTACGCCAGGATATTCAAAATTGTCTTACCTTATCTGATATGCCTTATACCACTACTTACGTGTACTCGTATGTTTACCGTGATTATACGGGAAAATATTTATTAGCCACTAAATTCGATGCTTGGCCACGTTCTTGTTAACTCCGCACCAAATTAGAACCTGAATAGCGATAGTCAAATTTTACGAACATCGTAATTTTAGTAATCCATTTATTAACAATTACCTGTTACATTTTTGGTTTCACATATATTTTACATTAGTACTTACTTAACGTAACACTATATAAATTTTTAAATGAAGAGTTCGCCATTTTAGAGATTGATCGTTCTAGTTAATAGCGAAACTATCGAAACGTTTTAAATTATATCGATAATACGTGTACAAACTCTTCATTTACGTTGTACAAAAATATTATTGTGTACTGTATTCGATGTGGGTGTTCTACTTGATGTTATAAACTACGGGAAAGATGACACATTGTTAACTACGCTCGATTGTTATAACCTTTACAGGAATGTAATAATATTACATTTTAGTTCTAATTGTAAGAGATGAAAATGTTTCTCTTGACAAAATTATTTAGTTTCTATATAGAATAGTTTAGGTCAACAATTTCTATCGCTGTAGTGTTTCATTATTTTTAATGATTTCGTACGACGTTTTCAGAATCTTTACGAAAAATCGTTAAAATGGACTAACATAATTTAATCCGCTACTTACTTCCACTACAATTAAAATATCTAATGAGCAGCGACTATGTAAGTAGGTAATTATTTTTAAAAGAAATGATTTGCTCCAAGGTACGTTTTTATGAAAATAATAAATATGTTACGTACCTATTTAAAGTTGCTCGTGATGTTTTTGAGACAAGCTTAATTATTTATTGTTCATAAAACATATGACACGATATCTCGTTGCAAATAATAAAGTTAATTAATTAATTTTTTGGTTTGCGAATTTTTTTTATCATAGGTAACGTCTAATTTAAGGAATTAGAAAAATGTATATATACTCGTGTATATTCATTTTTAGAAAGCATAGTGCCAACTTGAATGTAAAATATCGCAAGATAAAATTCTTCCTTTATGAGAGACATCAAAAAACTTAATAAAGAAAAATGCGGAACATTTACATATATAATGTAGGTATAGTACGTTGTAATTCTAAAAGTAATATTAACCAAAGACGTTATAACAGAATTTCTAATTTGCGTTGTTAATTAAGCAACTTGTTAAGTAAGGAATTCAAATCAGACTACCTGACACTTTTTAAGCTTTTAAGCATCACTAAATAACTTACAAAGTTTTTTTAATTTTAGACTATCAGATAATTAGAAAAAAATTGGTCCGTTCTTGAAACTTTGGTTGTAAGTCCTTTTTGGCATAACATTCAAGAATCTGAAGATTCCCAAAAAAATTAAAGGGGCGGAAGGGTGTTTCAGAAGGGGGGAAATTTTGAAAAATTAGTGTTTGTACAAACTAGTCAAGCTGGATGACATTTTCGATGGTTTTTTTGCATGCCGAATCGAATAAAACCAAAATCAAGTCGATAGAACCAACTTTTATTGACGAAAAATAGAATTTACTTAAAAAAATATAAAAATTCCATAAAAAGAAAACCAACAACTACGAAAATTCTCTTTCGAAACCAACTTTATATTTTGAAACGGTTATTGTTGAAGCCTAAACTATGTGGGCTTAAATTCGCACATAATCACATACAACATTCACGTCATTAATGGGGCCCGCTTATTGCACGCAATTAAATGGAACAAGAAAAAATCAGACATGTAAACTACATACGTTCAGAAGAATTTTAAATCTGCTTAAAATGTCTTTGATATATATAATGATCAAGATAGCATGAACAGAAACGTAGATACAAACTTCTCACTCTTCAGTTTAACATAACAGAAAGTACTTCTGTTTATGGAAATCAAGAACGATTTCTTGCTAATGTGAAAAATAAAAAAAAACAGTTGAAATAGCTGAAAATTAAATTTGAAAACGGTATATTATATACTAATTGTGCGGACGGCCGTTGAAAACTCTGACGGTCTTGTACCTTGTAATTCTTATAATAATGACTGCTCTCGTTCCATTGATCCAGGAAATATATCTACTCAAACCAAAAATTGAACGAACCGGGCCAAAAGTCTTTCCCTCCGTAAACCGTTAAGAATTACATTCTTTTGGCTTACGCGTTCAGCGGATGTGCCATCTATAAAAACAAGACAGAACAGTGAAAAATAAATGGGATTTGCTTAATACACATTTGCCAAAAGGTCGTCCGTTTTCGAAATATAGGACGTTGAAAATTGCCTATCGTAATACTATTTTGTCGACTGCATCAAAACTACGAGCGTATCTTGGTAAAGCCGAAGAACTTAAGAAGCACTACAAAACACGAAATGTATCTCATCGAACGAGCCGAAAATAAACGGATCTTAATGTTGCATTATGAAATATTTCGAAAACGGTGCGCTTATGCGACTTTTCCTAAGAGTAACTTTTTCATGTAAAATTAAATGACCTTTCAGTTTTTTCAATTGTTTTTGCTATAAATCTGACCTCGAAACAGTTATGAACGAAAGTTTGGCATAAACGTAGTGTAACTAGTACCCTCTATGACATACGGGAACGTTAGTACCTCCAATCGCTACGGCTATCCCAAAGACATTTGCATAACAAATTTCAATACAATATCGCTTCTAGTTTTGTTGCAATCGAAAAAATAGTATTTCGAAAAGCAATTTTCAACGTCCTGTATCTCGAAAACGGGATGACCTTTTGGCAAAAGTGCATTAAGCAAACCTCACTTATTTTTCACTGTTCTATCGCCCCTAGTAATATTGCCATGTTTTTCTGAAACACCCTGTATAATCAAACTCACTCCATTGTTACTTCCTTTTCACTAATTTTCTTTTACTGAATTATTAAACAATTGCAGTTTGACATAAAGTATTTTAATACCTTCGGTATCTTTTCACAGACGAAATAATACGTATTTGTTAAATATAGAAGCAAGTAGCGTGTTAATATTAAGTTACAATTTTTTAAATAAAAATATATGGGTAACGTATCGAATTAATCTCATTTAATTTATTAACAACAACATTATTTTTATAGATAATTTAAAAATAATGCAACACTACAAATAAGTAATTAGTGCCTGCTTTAATTAAAGGAAACAATATGCAATGAACTGTAGATTTTTCTTGGAAATTGAAATTAGAAGGAACGTAATAAGCATAACTTACACTAAAATAACTTGCTATTAAAAACATTTTTGTTTTTAGTAATTGCGTCGAATACGATTATAAAAATGTTAGGGTAGATGTTGTTTATATTATTATAAACCAAATCAGTAAATGAAAATCAACATAAATCTATTGCTAAAATTTTAAATAGTAGGTACTTATATCTTATTTTTAAACAACAAATACTTAAATAAATGAAAATTTCGCAAGTTTATGTTAGTTTGTTAACAAAGAATGTGATTTTCTAGGAATTTTGAAATTTAAAATTTTTGAAAAATGATCTAGTCCTCATAATAAGTATACGTATTTTTCTGATTTACGCTCATTTTGATTCATATTCTTTCAAACAAAACATGAATTGGATAATCGTGTTTAAAATATTTATTGCTATAGGATTCCATTAAATAAAAACTTTAACAGTAATTAGGTGTATTATATTCATAACAAGGGACTAAAGTCCTATTAAAGTAGTATTTTTTTAATCCCAAATGTTAAGTTTCGATAATGAGACGAGGAATTAGATAGATATAGGTACTTATTGTTAGATAGATTCTTTAGTCCTTTGTTACACTACGTATTTTTGCACTCCCGATTAATATGAAATCAAAATTGACGGAAATAAGAAATATCTGATAGTTGACATTGACATTGAAAATTGTATATTGTCATGATAATCAACCTGTTATTTTCACTTTTTAGGGTCGATTTTACAAGTATCGGATAATCGTCAGATAAGCTATTCCTGGAATAATTGCCATGGAAACAATTGTCTCGAGAAACGTTTCCACAGCAGTTATTCCAGGAATACCTGATGTTTATCTGATAATTGTAAAATCGACCCTTGGGGTGAAATTCATAGTCATTTCTTATCTTGAATATTTCCTTAAGGTATGCATTTCCATAGTGACAACAATCGTTTCTAATTGTAAGAAAAAAATAGCGATTTAAGGCAAGGAATGACTATGAATTCCACCCTTAATCTGTTGGTACCGTAAATGGCACTTTATTCCCTGTATACAGAAATTAATCGCTTTATACCCGGGAGTGCAAAAAAATACATATTACAAAGTAATTTAATGCATGTAAAATTTAAAGTTGTTCATTTTTTATCTACCGGTCGTGTAAAATTAGTGGATAAATATAGTTTGAAAACGCAAAAATTGAATTACTAATAAATAAATTAACGCAAAATAATATTTATTAGTTAATATTATTCTATGTATTTGTGAACATTATTTTATACAGAAATCTTAAAATTTCAGTTCGAGCTTAGTACTTATTTTAAACACATAGTATAATCACCGTTTAACTCTAAAAGTAGGCATGCTGTATTAAAACACTCTAACACCACAATTAGGCTTCGTAGTTGGTTTGAGGGTAATCACATAAAATTTAAATAGTTCTTAAATTGGTAAGTTTCGATTTAAATTTATTACATCACATTTCTTTTACTAGGTTTCTATATTGGCACGCTTTAAATAGCACGTCCTTTAGCACCATCACGATTTACTTAAACTAATATTTTTTATTAATATTATTGTAGCTAATCCATATATAAAAAATTGAGATACAGGTCGAATTCCGTTGCTCATACCTAAAAATTAACGTTTAAATTAATAATATAAATTAACAACGAATCTTTTTACCATTTACATTTTAATGTTAAACAATAAAATTATGTTTTATAATCACAAATAAATACCTACATACGTTCCGCATTTTTACGATCAAATAGTGATAAAAGAAAAACGTTCAAAACTAAAGTTTATTCTTTTTATTTCTCTGGCCAGGTTAATAATTTTTATTACGTTTTCAGAAACTGACCTCGGTTTTATGGTATAAAAACTACTGAACAAAAAGATGTAGATAAACATTAAATAGGTACATTTTCTTTTCGAATTTTATTTCATACTACTTATTTCAATAAAAACCAGTTAAAAAAAAATTGATTTAGGTATTTATTGTGGTGTAATTTTTTTTACGATACCTACTTGTTTAATTAATATTTATAAGTAAAGTAATTTATTAATAAAGTAGTTAATTTGCAGTGGCTTTTAAACCGCTGTTGTTGAAAATAACATATATATTTTTTATTTTGAAGTACAGCTGAACCTCGTTAATTCGTCTTCCTTTAAACCTTCACCTACGGGGAGAATTGAATTAACGAAATTTTAATGAATTAAACAAGTTTTGTTGCTTCAATACATTCAAATGATTTTTAAAATTAATTCAATTGTGTATAATAATTAAAAATGTTAACAATCATTTGATTTAATTTAAAATTTTAGTTTATTGTTTTGAATTAAAAATTTTTGTCGGTTTAAGTATTTAAAGTAGCTATTTAGTTCAAAATTAAGGCAAGACAAATGTTAAACAAAACAATACTTTTCTTAAAATAAAGATTTAACAACCCGAGAATGTTAGTTTGACGAATTAGGCAAAATAATTTGAAAATATTAAATTAACCGTGCGAATATTTTAAATCAAGTCAAAAATTATTTAAATTAAGTACTTTTGCGTTGACGATTCGTGTACATTTGTACTGCACACATACTCAATTAAATAACTTGTGTTAAACTTCAATGTGTTTATTTACATTTTTTGCAGTCTATAGTACATCTTCTCGTTAATTCGTAATGTTCACTAATTCGTCTCCTTTCCGGTCCCGAGCGTGACGAATTAAAAAGGTTCTATTGTACCTACATTATATCTATAGGTAAATAACTTCAGTATCAATTTTATGATGAAATTTTTAAACGGCTTTTAGTTGCAGCATATAATTTCAACAATAATCTAAAGCTCAAGACACCTTTAAAAATAATATCTACATAACAGATCTCTACGTATTACTTTTGGCTTTTCATTCTCAATAATAATATAAAATTAAAATAGGTACCTAATATAAATTTTGAAATAGAATATTACCTTCGCTACTTTGTGTGGTCGGCACCATAATAAGAGCTAAAAGTGGAGCGTCCTCTTGAACTTCTAACTCTTCGGTTCTTCTGTACAACGTAAACATTGTTGCTAAACATCGCAGTTTTAGTTTACCATTTTTAAAAATATCTGGTACCGCTTTTATTGCTATTACAGAATGAACGGTTTCTAGCTGTGGAATGGCCATGTTGTATTTTTCTACCGACTTCTGAATTTGAATCCCGAACCGCGTGTGAACCTGAAACAAAATATACCGTCACCCTATTATCGGTAAACGTAATAAAAATCAAAAACCCCTAAATCCGCAAATTATAGTACTAATTCTATCTGATTGGTCTTTTAAATAATTTAGCACCACAAAACGCATTAATTATCAAAGAAAATGTTCGTTGCCATGACGAACGAGCGCAAAATTCAATATGTATTAAAAAAATTGGGAAATTTAAAAAAATGTAGTAGTAATTACCGTAATTACGAAAAATAAAATCGCTTATATTTCGAAAACTGTTGATTTGCGGACTCCTGTATTATTCGGACTTTTTAAATTATTCGTGCTGTATACCCATAAAATCTTTAAACCCCCTTTTCTATAGTTAAGTAATTTTTCGTTTTAATTTAGTTTTTGCCTTGTAAACAGTTTGATAATAACTTGACGCTGTAGACTGTCGTCGTATATGATCAATTACATAAGATGGAGCCATTAACTATAAAATATATTTGATAGTCGTATAGGCTTGACAAATAACGTAGGTATTATGTAGGAGCTTCGGAAGCTGTCGTGCTGACAAACACGAGTATAATTACATTAGCAAAAAATAGTAGCAGTGTAAGAAGTTGAATTTTAATCATTAGCTGTACTAATTTATAGTTTTGTTATATAACGGTAATATAATTTTGTTATGGTTTTTATTTGATTAGATATTTTATCTTATCCAAGCGGCCTGCACGTCATCAGTAAAAAGTTACTAGATTGTATATTTGTAATAATTCTGTTTAAAGTTCAGGAACCGTAGTGATGCAGAGAGTTGGTTACTTGACTGGCTTTCTAGCGCCACCACGGCCGCGGGTTGAAATCTCGTTGCAACCATGGATGTTTGTAAATGTTAATTAATCGTAACCTGGACTAACCATATATAGCTTATCTAAACCTTTATGCAATTCACGTCATCAACAAAAAGTTACTAGATTGTTTATTTGTAATTCGGTTTAAAGTTTGGAAAGTGACATAAGTGACTGTGCACATATTAGATGACATAAAGAAAGACTAAAATTTATTAGAACTGTCAAAATACGAGATACGTGGTGACAGCACTGTGTGAAATGTCATCATCTACTAACCCTGTATTGATGACGTGAACATCATATAGGTTTGAATAAGCTATATAAAACATATAAATAAAAGTCTGTGATCAAAGCGATCACAGCGATCTCAAGATCATAAAATAATACAAACAAAAAAAAGTTTAAAGTTTGAAAAGTGACATATCCTATCGATGATTTACCTGCATACATATTAGATGGTATAAAGAAAAACCTTAACCTTCCAATAACGAAACTTTTTATTGATAACGTGTCGCCAGACAGGTTGGATAGGTCATACTTCTGTTCTACATTAAATTGAAATACATCAAGGAGTTCAGAAATTTAATATTTTTCAGAACTTACTGTTATAGAGTAATATAATATTACTTGTATTGATAATACTATTATCATTAAAAGTCAAATTAATTAATCGTAATTGTCAAACTTTCTCGTCGTATTTTTATGAATCTTGGGACACAGTTTTCGAAAAAATGTTTAACACACGATTTAACATCGTTTTAATTACGAAATTTTTAATGAAACCTATCTTGTGAAAGGCTTAAAATTTAAAATATTATTAAAAATTTCTTTTAAACATATTAAATTGGTGTACTGAGATTACTTCAACATGCAAATTACAAACTTTAATAAAGGTAAAACTTTTCGAAGCATAAAGGAGTACGGTTAAACACGGCATCTGAGTTTCTATGAGTTCTAAACTAATAAGCGCAAAACGTCGATAGATAAAATGATTAATAATAATAATGATTAACTAACATAATTTATTTTCCGAATAGATTGTTTTCAACGTTACATTAAATATACACTTATGTTGTTAGCATGTTACAACAATCAAGAAAAGCAAATCTGATTGTTTGTAGGTAGTGCACATAAATTCCCGTAATCTTTCCAATTACGTCGCTTTCATATTGATGGCGTTTTGCCAGAACTATACGTAACCGCTACTTTTTCGAAAATGAGTTGTTCTAACTATCTTATGAATCTAAGGCAAAAACAAAATTTGGTAAAATCTGGTAACATTTCGATTTTTTCCATCAGAAAAATTGAAATTACATTCGGCAAACCGGCATTCGCCGTTCTCACCAGCTGGTATTCAGCACGCGCTGAATCCACGGTCCAATCATCATCACCACAAAAACAAAGTGTGAAAATCATGGAAAAGCAACCATAGGTGCCCAAGGTGTAATTACGAAATCTGGTTACGGTACGTTACATTATCTGTAAGGAAGTTGTGCGTCTAAGCACCCAAAACAACAAACGCGTAGGACTTACGATGTCCTGTCATCGTATCTCGTTCAAGGATAGTATCTAACCTCCGTACAACTCCGTTTTTCACTCAAACCAGCGACTGCATCGTTATAATAAATACATTATTTGATACAAATGTGCCCCGAATTAAATATATATCCGGTTTCCATTTGCTTATAGTTAAGCTACAACACAAATGTGCGCTCCTGTAAAATTTGCTTTTTCTCGTTTACGACGTTTTGCCAAAACGCCATCGATATTATGACAGTCAGAAAACCTAATTTACTGATATAAAGGTTTTTAAAATCTTACATTCTATAATAAACCTGTTATTTTTAAAGGCCCATTAAGAAACTAACACAGTCGCAATCGAGATTTGTCTACGTTTCCGTGGTGATAACATGTTAACAGAGCGTTAAAATTAACAAATTTTTACAAAATATATTACGGTAACCTTTATTTTATCCCATTGTGTAGTTTTAACGTTTTTCGACTAACTTTCAAAAGCGAAACTGTTATAAAATCGATAATAAACTCGCGATTAAAAATTATAATATCGACAAATGCGAAATCACGTAAGTTAAAATAAAAAAATACGTAAAAAATTCTCTTATTTCTTAACCTGTTTGTTATGTTTTATCCTTTGAAAATATAGAAATTTATCTTTTTTTTGTCTTGGTTTGTTCACCGAGCAAGGACCTTCTCTGTTTTCCTTCATAGAACTCTATTATCACCTGCTGATAGGAGTTTTTTCTAGAGTAGAGATCACACCTGTTTCAAGGAAGTGCTCCTGCCCACGTGAGACGTGGTTTCTCTTCTTCTATCACAGTATTGCAGATAATCATGTCGTAATTATACCCATAAACCTATCTTATCCTACCTTTCTATTTGATCCTCATTTTCCAACCCTGCTAGTCTACTTGGAAGATGTGACCAAAGCCCCCCCAACCACTCGTAAACCACGAACAGAAACTTAGTTACTATATTTAATAAATAACGATTGATTTGTAAAAACAAACATTTAAACGAAACTATTAACTAAAATAAGTGTATTTAGAATACATCATCTTTTATTTTTATTTTTTATTTTTACTACGTCAACAAATCAACGTTATATACATGTTAGTAGTTAGGTATTTACATTTATAAATTTCTATTGCTTTACTGGGGTTAAATTGGTGTGGCTTCTCCCCTTTGTTGGTGACATCAGTTTTCATTCCTCTTCTGTAACGTCACTTGCGTTCTGTAATAATAGATCTTGGGATAATTTTCTTTTTAGTCTTGTATGTATTTTTCTTGCCCCTAAATTAAAATGTATTGCACTTAAACTGAATATTATCCAATTTAAAATTTTACTTCTACTATACGAAACAAGCCGGCCTACTTACGTTTGATTGATAAAATATTCCCGAACGGCAAAGCTTTATTTGTATTTTTATTTAGCCGCCTATGTAGTAGATAAAATAAGTTTTGAAAGTGCTATTTTTAAAATTTTCAATTTTCATCGAGCAAATACGTAAATTATCGGTTTAATTCTAAATGAACGATAGATGAACTACACGATCGGAGTGCAGAATCTATTTTATGTAGTTCCATTAGGATTTACATATTTGAGTAAGTATACTAAATTGATAAATACCACCTGTATTGTGGTTGATGTGGATTTTAATTATTAAACATTACAGTCCGAATTTTATGTCTAATTATAAGGCCGAATTTTACCTATAAAGTGTATCTGACGCATAGTGGGGTATTTGATGCGAAAACCTGGCCAAAAGTCGATATTTCAAAACATTGACCTATCGCCACAAAGTTGCATGAGATAGTTAAATAGTGAGGACATATGTCCTGGGGTACTGGGGTACAAATATTTTTTATTAATTGCAACCCCGTGACCTTATGACTAGCCGAAAGTTATAATTAACAACGCAACTTTAATGTCGTTTCTCGACACGCTTCCGAAATGTATTTGTTTTTTTTTGTTCTAAAAAGTTTTGTGAAGTGTAGTATTATGAAAACCTCAGAACGGGGTATGAATGAGAGGTATGTGTGTCATTTGAGAGTACTGTACTTTTATATTAGTTATTTTAAGTGGTTATTTATCGTAAGAAATACTCAATAACTCTGAGGTAAGTCCCGGCAATGTTGTTGATAAAAAAAATTAAAGAATGAAGATTCTAGTTACTTATATAAAAAATCAGCTGCGGCTCGTGCGGCTAATGTGTTTTCGTACGTCTGTAGTAGGTGCTACTTTAATTCTCACTACAAGCGACCGATCTAAACTGAATCAATAAACCTATCGAAAATCATTTGTATTAAGAATTTACAGCTTTATTGTAAAAATGTAAATGATGTTTTTATTATTAGGATCCCCAGGAAACAAAGTAACATGATATGCAACAAGAAAATTTAAATTTTCACGAAAAATTCGATTACGTATAAAATTACTTCGTAAATAAGTTTATTGGATCAATTGCATGCGAAAACCTAACAATAATAATTTCGGTCAACGTTTGGACTCGAATACCCCATTGTGCGACGGTCGACGTTGAATTAATTTGAGGAAAAGTAAAAATTAAGCTACCAGAGATGACAACCATTTGATTTTCTTGTATAAAATATTCACATACACTTTTTGCCGTATCTCTAATTTGGAAAATTCAACCTTTACTTTGCGAACCGGCAATAATCAATTAAAGTTTAACACGATATTCTTAAATACCAATTTAAAAAAAAACAACATTTTCTTAACGTTAAAATAAAACAATACCCAATTATTAAGTATCTTATTGATAATTCCAGTAAATAGTTTAATTGGAATTAGAAACTGAATTGTACTACGGAACGTAAACAGTACAATGTTGTTATATAATCCAGCAATTAACATCATACGTGACATATCAAGTACAATACGTCGTCAAACAGCACACACACCGTGAATGAGTTATTTCGGCAATCAAGCAACTGAACGTGTACCAGGTATTGTCTTAACGTTACCTAGCCAGGACGTTATTGGCTGCGCGATGTTTGCACCTTACGATTTGTGTTATGTAGGTAAAGCATTTACATATACGAATAAACCACGTTTACGCTAGTTCAAATGTAGTTCGCGAAGCAAATTGTAAGCTCTATAAAGCTGATTGTATGTTATATGTACACGATTTGAATACTTGATGCATAGATAGGAATTAATTCAACAATAAAGAAACAAGAACATCAAAGACAATTTCTGCCCTGAAATATTATGGTTCGGTAAAATGTGAAAATAGGTAATAAATTAATTGAGCACAAAAATAACTGCAAATTACAATTAAAATAATCTGTCTGCCTGTCCAACGTGCATACGGGGTCGGAATAAATTATGGAACCGAGCAAACATCTGAAAGTGTGTTCATCACAGGCGCAAAATGTCATTACATGTATGTTATAAAGTTACACCGAAATCAACATTTCCCTTTTGAAGATGTGTATTTGCTTGGTTACTTACTTTATCCCAACCCGGTATGTATATAACATAATCTTCAATTTCTTATATGACTTGAGATTTCTGTTAGTGTTGTACTAAAATTTACATATCTACTTTAAAGAATTAAAACAAAATAAGTCGTCAAAACAGAAATCTTTAGAAGATGAAATAATATATTATTTTGTAGAAAAGTTGTTAAGTAATATATAATGCATGTTAAATGCAGACAGCGTTTTAATCGGGTTTAGGACGTTTCGACGCGGCTATTTCAACTCCGACCGATGTCTTTGTACTAACTAATATCGTAATAAAGTTACCGCAATCAGTTAGCATATTTTCCATTTTTCTAACATCCTTAGCGTCGAAGTGATTGGCGTCGTTACGTCAAATTCCGACTTGAATCATCTAAAATGTGATTTTATGCAAAATTTAAAATTCAAAATTATTTAAAATAATAAACAGTATTAGATAACTAAATATTTAATAGCTGATGTGAAATATTACTTTAAGAATTTTTACTGCAATGCATTGTATCATACTCGAAATCGTTTATCAAATCTTTTAAAATATCCCAGTGGTGTAAGTAATAGTAATAAATGACAGCATCTATTAACTTGAAGCGCCGCTAGACTATCAACTTCCATATTCATTTCCCTTGCTTTCTATACGCTATGAAAAGGGAAAAGCGTTAACTAAAATTATGGTCCCTTTGAAACCAACTAAAAGTAGGAAATTCGCGTCGAGAAGAGCATTGATTGAAACTTGAACTAATCTTAAGTATGTTTAATTTTCATTTCTAAATTAAAGTATCATAGACATATTATACATATAGGTACTTGAATTATTTAATTCGATTAATTAACTACCGATTAGAGTAGTTTTAAATAAGAAGAATCGGAAAACGATAGTGTTACAATTTTATTTTTTAGTTACAAAAATTCGTATTTTGATAATTAATGAGTTGTTATGGAAAAATTGCAGTAATATTTGATAAAAATTGTCAGCATCTTATTTGTATATTTCAAAAATATATATTTTATTAACAAATTTAAATTTATAGGTTCTGTCATTATTTTTCTTGTGATGAAGGTCATCATTAATTTTTTATCGATAACCCCTGCCTAGCTATTTTTTATTTGATTATCATCAATTTTATTATTGTAAATGTGGTCGTCTAGAAAAATTAAACAATTAATACCTATTAAATTTAAGATTTAATTGTTTTTACTGTTATTCGTTTTAAATAAATTATATTCAATTTTCCCGCGTCCTTTTCCTTTGTTACCCTTTCGCCCATTTCAATTTAATAATTTCTGGACGGTTATGTACGTATAATTGTGCAGGTAACCAAACGTTGTAACGAGTACAACAATACTTTGTGAAATTCGAACAACTTAACTGGCAACTCCAGTAATTAGAGTTATGCAATTAAATGAATAGTCGGTGTGTTCTTTGATGTTTTGTAAATGCATAACGAAAGGTTATATTGGTGACTTTCGACCAGTTGTCCTTGTAAGTATTGTTAACGATGAATTTCGGCTTTGAAAATTCAAACAATCACGTCCAAAATTAAAATTGTAAGTGCATACAATCATTTTTCAATTTTATCGCAACACTTAATAAAACAGGTGAACGTAAGTCATATCGCTACAAGAGAATGGTTGATATAAAGCATTACTGATGTAATCTCATCTTGAACATTCGAAGACGTTTCAACGCCTTATACCGTTTAAACATATAGTATATCAAATTTGAAATACTCTAAGAAAACAAACCTTTGACTACAGTCTGCAATAAATTGACAACCCTATCAAAATTTTACTAGTCTTATCTTTCAACGGCAGAGATACTTAATACAATTTTACTTGCAGTAATCCAAACGAATCAGCCGTTTTATGTAAATTCGGTAAATAATCACCACATTATCGATATTTGCTACGAGTTCGTTAAAAAAAGAAATAATAATAATCGGACTTACCTCAATGTCGTTGACGAACCATGTTATGTTCATTGCTGGATAAGACGGCGGTGAAGTACAGTTCGCTTTAATTTTTGCTCCCGGCGCTACTTTCTGTACTTGAGTTGTTAAAATTGGTCCATCATCGGGAATATCTGAAAGGAATATGTTCTTTTTGGTTTCTATTTTTTAGTAATTTATCGTTAGTGTAACGGACGTGAATGTTCAAATGTTTTATAGACTGCTACGTGATCGCGATTACCTACAACAGCTCAAGGCGAATTTGAACACGATATAGCGAATCCTAATAACCAGGCTTTAATACAAAAAACGGACAACAATTACAGTGAATGTATAGGTATGTATATATTTTAATAATTAACAATAATTCGTTTATACGAACATCACTTAAAATATCTTAATCCGTTTATAACGCGAACATATTCATAAAAACAATTAAAATAATGAGTTTCGGCTAAATATATCCGTACAAAATAAATACCTACCTAAGTAATTTATATAGGACAATATAACTCATACAAAGTTAACTAATCTATGAAACAATTGATAACAAAGTTAGGAAATTCTGAAATCCCTTTAGACTCTTTATACAAACGCGCAGGTCAGTAAATTACTAAACTTTACTAACTCCCGCTATTCTCCAAAGATCGGCACTAAATAAAGATGGGTGGAATTTAATAATTGGAACTCTTTTGATTATTAATAGATGTAAATTATGTTTTCAACATTCAATATCCTATAAAGCAATAATTTATCGATTATAATAATTGAATTATCACTGTCTTATACGGGGTGTTTTACGAGGAATGGAACACTGCAATACGTATCTCTCGGAAACGGATTAAGATTTTAAAATTTCGAAAACATCTTAATAAATCTCGGTTACGGGCACATATTTTATAATAAAAAAATTTTAAACTTTATCCGACTTTGTGTCGACGCACATTTTGTATTTGTACATAAATGAACAATGAAAACATTTTACATAGATACTTAAATTATTTTGTGTCGTAAATATTCCAAGTATTTACAGTAACTATTACTGAGAAACTGCACAATTTCCAACTTTATAATTTTTCCAAGAACTATAGGTACGTAATTATTTGAAAAAACCCCTCAGAAATAATTATTAGATATCTATTAGTTTATAAGCATTAGTTTGGAATATTTAAAAATTTTATGTTGTTCAACTGTTTATTTTAATTTAATATACCGAATAGAAGCTATTGAAATTCACATTTTAATAATAATTTATTTCCATATTATATTAATCTCCTGTTATTTTAGTTAAACTATCAGCGTTGGTCAATAGAACGGGACCGTATGTCACTTATTAGTAGAAGAGAAACTTATTTAAACCGTCAGATTTGATATGGGATTTATACATTATTTGTATTAGAAGGAATTTCTGGCATTTGCATATTTAGTTTAAACTCGTGATACGTACATTGAAAGTAAACTTCTAATAAAAATATTTTTGCGTAATATTTTATGATTAAATATTTTTATGATTATGTTGTTATTTAGTTTTGTTGTTTATCTCGTTCAGTAATCGGTTAATAAACTCGCGTTCAACGTGATTTACTTATTATTAAGACGAGCTTTCTATTCATTATTTTTAATTATAAAAATCACGATTTACCGATTTACCGTTTTAAATGATAAATATTTTTTGCTCAATTGAATAATTTTTTGGTCCCGCGGGTGTTCGGTATTGAGCAGTTTCGCTGCTTAATTGCTTAGTTAATTATAAAATAGTTAATTGCTCGTCAACTACAATCTCAATTTAACCATCTTTTAACTTATTCATAGTATTAATTAGTAGAAATTATGTTACGACAGATAATTAAACTGATTTTCTATTTGAGTGGATGTTTAGGTACCTTACGTAAATTTTTAATAAAAATCTAAGGTCGAGTCAAAGCTCCTCCATTTATTCAATAATAGAAAATCCCACGTGTGCAAACCAAACGACATGTACATATGCTAGACATGCATAAAGACCGACATTTGGTAGTGTTTGCACATTGAATACATAAATTATACAGCATTTCAGTTTCCTCAAACGTCAAGTGTGCATTAATATTAATTAAACCCATCTTGAATATGTCCATGAATTTCCTGTATTCTCTAGCCTTAGTTTAATGCAAAGAACATGTTGACAATTTCGTATAATCTTGCTGTTGCCTCTATTGTCGTAGTAGATAATAATAGAAATTATGTTAGTCGTGGTTCTAGTTAACAGTATGGGAATTACAAATAAAAATTAACTGTCCTAATTTCAAACTTAAAAAAATTTCATTACAACTTATTACTTATATAAATTACTAGGCCCTTCATAATAAACGCTCTGATTGGAGCTCTTATGGACGGCCTACCGTTGCACCAATGAAATGTATAAGTTATACTAGCGGTGGAGTTTAATAAGATGAATAGTACTGTCTCCTTAACAACAATAATGAAAAAAACACAAAAACCCTTAATTAAAAACGATACCTACATTAATTTTTGGTGTCGGTCAACTTTTTATCGATTCTAACGGATTTGGGTTAAAATGCATACGTTTAGATTATAAAGTTTTGACGTTTCTGAGGTAAGTGCTATTGCCAGCAATAAAATCCGACCGCGCGCAAGCCTGGTATCGAATTTTCATATCGCATGCCAAAAAACTCTTTTTCTTAAATTTTTCTCGAAAGAAATACATTTTTTGAAAAGTAATGTTTACCGAACAAACTCGTCCTTCGTTTTCATAAAGATAATACGCTGCCCAAATTTCATCATGTCCACACGAAATTAATTATATAGATAACCGATCCAAAATGAATGACCTATATTTTCGTGATCTAGGGGTCGAGATTGAAAAAAAGTCAAAAGGACACGTCTGGGTCTTGTCATCAAATAGGCTGCAATAGCTTTATTTTCTATGAAAATTCGCTAATATTTCGCATTTTTATGCGACCGATAAAATACAGAGCAACTAATAAAAAACATGTGCGCCACCTACACTTATAACTTATCTGAGTGCGAACAAAAAGCGGAACGTTTTTAAAATAAAAGCGGGATTTCCTAGTAAATACGTATAAACTCGAATGCTTTTATATATAGAAATCCGGCAAAACCGTGTCAGATCATTTGCGTTAGTGGAACAGAACGGTAGTGCTTGCTACAGTAATTCGAATTTTAAATTAGTGCGTCGTATTATACGTGTGTGCGAGGAGTGCTCGTTCGATTTATAAGGCCTTTTTGCGTGTGAGTGCGCGAGTGTCCTCTAAAAGGATTACAATCAAAAAGGATTAATATGAAGAGGAAAGATAGGATCTTTCTTTGTCGACTAATTTTCCATGTATTCATAAAGTGTAAATACATGGACCTTTGAGCTCTAACACAAATTCTCTGAAAATCGAGCTTGGTTAGGTTCTTGGATAGGAACTAGGTTAGGGTCTTGGTTAGGGTTCCTCTCAAACATTCGACGGTGCAATTTCGCGAACGAAATTTTATCTTACGCGTGTTTTTGCAATTAAAGTGGTTAGTGAAATACAGTGAAATATGAAACGTAACTCTAACGTCTAACTCAAAAACGTTGTGCACTAACATGATTCCAATAAGCGGCGCCTACCATACTTGCATTAAGTTTTAATAGATCTTTAAAACGTAAATTAAGGCATCTTAAAAAACGTATTTAAATTGCACATTTTAAAATCAAAAATTATTTTTGTTAAACAAACATTTCGAGAAAACTATGCAAACAGAAAACGAACCAACTTCACTTACGTAATTAAATTCTAACATTTTTTTTAATATTAATTATAATTAAATCCAAGTAAGAAAAATGGTAAAATACAAAAAAATCTGCATTCGTTTTATGTTATAGGAAATTTTAAGTTAAGGATACATTCAAACAGTACGATTTTTCTGGATGAATAAAGTTTTCTTTCACTATGCCATAACTCATAAATTCACTCTCGGATGAGCTTGGGTAAAACCGTACTTTCTTTTGGCATTTACATTTTATTTCAAACCGTTATTTATCTTCGAGCTTTCTTTATATAATTTTTTTAGAATAATTCAATACTAAAACCTTTAAATAATTTATCTCTTATACATAATAGAATAAAATATTGGCCACCTACACTCAATTATTGTTTCGCGTTATTTTAATATTTTTTAATTGAAACAATAATTATGCCACGGTTTATTCATATATGTAATAAAGTGATTACGTTGAAGGCTTGAATTGTTCTGAAAGTGTTTTTCTCGGTGAAAGATAATTGTTAATAGATGCTCATAAATTTCGCAGAAATTAACTGAATTAGATAATAAAAAAAGGGAATGTATTTTAAAATGTGTCAAAACTTTTTTCAGAATGATATAGATTTTCTTAAAATACCTACCTGCAACAAGTAAATGCGCCGCACGTATCTCGGTGTGAAAAAGCGGGGCATCCGCAGAGACTTCGCACTTAAACTCTCCTGAAGTTTCTCTTTCAACATTAGTCAGCGTGACTTCTCTTGAATTTGAACGAGACACCTGAAAACAATAAAACATATAATTACTTCTTTGTTTAATTTAAAGTTACGTTTGCATTTAGGCATCTAGTATATTCTAAAGTCTGTACATACTTTGAATGTTAACTCGTTTAGACTCGCTTGAAAATCTTAGTAATTTTAAATTTGATGTAATTATCACTACAAATTATTAACTGATGACACGCTTGTTAACCGATGCGTTAAATTTTTATTATTAAAGTCCGAAAGCTACGTTACATCAATTTTGTACAACTAAATGTTTCGAGGCTTTTTTATCTAATATTTATGTACACATAAGTACACATAGGTATCAGTTTAAAGTGACACGTCTCTATTGATTGCTTTGTTGTAATTAAAACACAAAGATGTCATTAATAACAAAAATTTAAAAGGTAAATCAAATGATTACAGATATTTTACATAGGTAATTCTCAATCTTTCTAACGTAAACATAATATATTAACAAATTAACAAAAACGAATTTAATTTATTATATTTTTCTTTGCCAACGAACGTTTATGTTAGACTGAAATTAAGAATCGAAACAAAAACATTAGCATGATGGAGACAAACAGAAATAAAATATTAGTAGGAAATAAAATATCGGAAAGGTCTATAAAAACTTAGACAGACGACTAGAAATTGATGGTCCACACACAAAAAGCTATTAACGAGATTATTAATTTAAGATGGCATGAAAATATGAAAGCGCTTAGAAGATACAGTTAATCAATAAATAATAAGTATAATTTGTATTCGTTTAGACGCAATGAATTTTTCCTCGATCAATTGTAAATTGCACGTTTAAATTGTAAGTACTTGCCTAAAACATTTGTTAATTAAAAACGAAAAGTGGAGATGACAACATTACGATCCCCATGCACAGGGAGAGTTAAGGTAAATAACGTAACGGCTAGAGAAAGAAGAAAAATGGAGCAGCGCCATTATTTAAATAAGTGTTCCGCGATGTGTAAATTCACCAAATAAAACTTTGGCAATTTAACTTAAAAAATCATGTTTAACAGTCAATTTGAGACATATTTTAAATGCGTATGTACTCATAGGTACAATATAGTTTTGAGACAAAAATTAAAGAAAAAAATAAAACGTAGGTACGTACATTTAATTTCGGCGAGATAAATAAGTAAATGTAAAATTTTAGGAGATAAAACTTTATAGCTACATTGTCTTACTCTCCAGGGAGAAGTTTCTGGTTAAGGGTATGTTACTTTACAACTTCGTACGTGGTTTAATAAAAAAGATTTTTAACTGTAGAATCGCTACAAAAAAATTGTACTTTTTCGTAAAGATCCGTAAAATACTCGTGTTGAATTCAAAAATAATCGTATAAAGATTTTCGTTTATATTGCATCGAATTATAAAAAAAAAATACACTCGATAATGATTATTCAAAATGCTTACCTTTACTGGGCGTAATTAAAATGAGGGCAGCGAGCTCCCCCTCATACCAAAACATGAAAAAAACATTCATATCAACATAAATGTTCGCAAACGCACAGTTCCTGGGATACAGTTAAAACTTTATAGATAAAGTTTTATTAAGTTATGTTAATTTTTTTCAGATAGATAAATTCTAAATTTCGTGTAAGAGCAGACATGATTTTCGTGTATGGTTGTGTTAATTGTAAACTTCGAAAATTTCCTATACATAACACGCTGCACATTTGTTTTATTTAAAATATGATTTTTTACAATAATCGAAAATAGTAATTTTTTTCTCTATCCTACGATCTGTGAGTTTGCGGATGTATGTTGATATCTATACACTTTTTTTTATGTTTCGGTTTGAGGAGCTCGAATTACGAATACGAAGTTAAACTTTAAAATATTCTGATTAAAATTTGTTTATTGCGTCGCGTGTGTCCGCAAAATTCTCGCAATTAGCGTCATTAATTTTGCACCCGACTGTACTCATCATAGGTGGATCACATGAATCCAGATCCTGTGATATCTAATCCTGTTGATACATCGTATCCATTAAATATTTGTCATGTAACTAAATTTATGAATATATTATTCAAATTTTTAATTGTTTTAAAATTAAACATTCATTAAAATCAAGATTTGTCAATATTTAAGTAATCTATATACACAGGTACATACAGGTATAACATGAAAAATGTGTTGTTCATGTGAATAATCTAACAATGGTAAAACTTGTCGTAATTGAAATATTTTAAACATTAGTAAATTAAGGGCTGGTTTTTTAATTTTCTGTTAATTCTAACCATCGATCAATTATTTATCATACAAACTTTAGTTTTAACTGACGGTTAAGAGTTAACCGATGATTGAAAAACTGACCTTAAATGAATTTCGTTAGTTTAATGATATTAAATAATGCGAATCATGGATACGATTTAAATATTACTAGATATCCATAGATATCTAACCTTCTAATTGTATTTTTAAAAACTCCCGACCGGTTTCACAATTTTTTTTGCATCATCAGGGACTTATCTGTCAGGATAAGATAAACCCCTGACGATGCAAAAAAAATTTGAAACCGATTGGGGGAGTCTTAAAAATATAATTGGAAGGTTAGCGATATTTTTTAGACAAAATGAATCTGAACATTAATATTACAACGAATACCACCAAATAAGTGCAAGTAAAATTAATTTAATAACCATATAGATACGTTAGATATCCATTTTTACGGATATTAGTCGGACATCTGTATATCCATTAGACGTTTTTATACTGTATGGGAAGTTTGTCCCCTTATTTTAGTTACACCCTGTATATGTACATACTTTGTATTGCAACGTACACCACTTATTCATTTAGGTGTTTACTTATTTTTACGTAATTTAATTCACTTTTTATAGATTTATTTTTTCTACGTGATTTGTATCAATATGCCTATTAACATAATGCGTTCCATTGGGTCCCGTTAGAATACGTTCTAGATAAAGAACCGCAACTTTTTCCTGTCATACTGCGTATTTACTTTTATATCTTTCAATAGTTTCGTTTATAACAACATCGGTAATAAAATGCACGATTGTTAAAGAAGGAAGTTGTTTACTGCAATTTACGACTGTTGGCTCGTATTTGCTTAGCTGTATCGATTGATGAAATTTGAGGGCACCCTCTTATGAAGGAAGATGTTTTCAAATGTATTCTAGACGAGCACAACCGTCGGTTGATTGTATGTAAATTAACCCCACTTGTATATTCCAACTTGCAAATGCCTTAACATCAAAAGCAGCTGACTCAAACAAGTGCTGCCATTTTGACGGGAAAATTAAGTAAATCTTAATATCAAGAGTCATGTCAAAATTTGATATTATCGACAACGAATAGGTGTCTATATCTCAAATTATAACAATAACTAATTGAGATGCGTTTCTCTCTACGAGCGAAATTTTATTATCTTGAGTGATTGGAATTTTTTGTTAACGAATATAAGAGGTTTTTATTTTATATAGGTATATAAGAAGATTGTTATCACCTACTTAGATATACCGAAAAATGTTTGCATGCTACTTAGCAAATTAGAATTTATTTTTGGAAAAAAACAAGAAACTATATTATTTAAGTTGTAAGTTGATGTGGCTAAACATTTTATTCTACTATAAACTCTAGGTATATTTTGCAAGAAGAAGGTCGTAAAATTTCTTTGTAGATAGATAATTTGTGTTTATGTAGGTACTCACATACTATTATTGTTTCTTACAGTTTCGTTCTTTTTTAAAAATGCTCTTGAAAATGTTATATAATGATTTATACAGATTCTTTAATAATTTTTGAAGTACTGAAATTTTTCTACGCACTACTATCTACTCACTTTTTAGATGTAATAGGTAACGCTCGTATAATACTAATTATTGTTGTATTAATCATTTTTAAATTCTTATGTTTATTAAGGAAACCAATTTTACGTAAATTACATAAAAGAGTTAAACATTAAAAAAAATAAACTTGTAAGATTATTTTGAGAGACTTTAGTACCTCTATGATATCATACAAGTACTGTAGATTCGCGATAATAGTTTTTGGGAAATTTTTTTTCCCAGAAAGTAAAATGAATTTTTGGAAGAACGTTATAATAAACGCAGACTGTAAGGTTACATGCAATAAGAACAACTTTTGCTATAACGTTATTATTATGTTTAACATTATGTGATACATACTCGGGCTGATTAACAGATAAATCTATTAATTATTAGGTACTCGTGAACCTCTAATCCATTCTAAGAAGTCTCGTTAATTCCTTTAATTCGCGTGGTTCAACGTTACGAACACATTCGTTTTTGTTTTTTTTTCTAAATTTATTTCAGAGAAAACTTTTGACAACCTATCAAAATCTACTAGTAGATAATACAAAACTTTCCAAAGCTCCCATCATTTCCCAATTTCGATTACCAACGAAACGTCTGTTATTAATTTTCCCCATTTATTTAACTACCATATATTGCAATAAGCACATATGCTTTATTCAAGATAGGTCACAATGCACGTAAATCAATAAAAAGTTACTAAATTGTATATTTATAATTTAGTTCTATGCTTGAAAAGCGTCATATTAAGTAGACGGTATAAAAAATAGACTACAATTTATTAGAACTCTAAAAATACGAGATTTTATTGATGACGTGCATTGAAACCTATATTGAATAAGGTATACCTACCTATATAAAATCTAAACAATAAGGAATAATAGCAGTTATCGTTATGACGTAACTAAAAAATTTCATTGTAATCTTTTTAACGTAGGTTCAAATTTAAAAGTTTGTTAAAGCAAATTATTAGCGAAATTAGGTACCTATTTGTAAACAATTAAAAGTGTACGTTTAAATGTTAAAAAGTGCATTAAGTAACAAAATCACCAAAAAAGATACCTGCGTTACCAGTTTATCAATTTAAATATAAAATCGGATCGGTATAGTAACGTTATATTTTGAAATTTAGACATTAATAAAGCTTTATAAAATACATAGATAGGTACAAACTTTACTGGGTGGAATGAAAGCGCTACATTTGTTCGTTTTGATTCATTATTTCTCGGTACCAGTGTAAAACTTTAAATTGCTTGTAAAAACCATTCGTCATTTAGAAGCACTTTAATCCAGAAATCAGTAGCTCGTAAGTGGCAAATGAATAACAAGACTATAAGATAAAACAAGAAGTAATTATCTAAAGTTTCTAAAAACGTGGATTCGAAATCCTTAATGTTCGCCTTTTTAAAGCTAGATACGAATTAATCTGGCCCTCCTACGCGTTTAAGAAGAACAATTTTTTGCTTTTGACTTAATATACTTAAGGAGATACATCTTGGTGATAATTAATTTTCTTCTGTCATTGCCACTTCCAGTTTCTTGTAACCTACAAAAGCTTACTGAAGTTGTAAGTTAGAGGCAAAAAGCAAGAATAGTCGATAAGTAATCAGGGTAAAATGAATTGCTTCCTATTATATCATTAAACCAGAACGTTTTTCTATTTTTATTATAAGAAACTATAAAGCAGCTAATGAAAAAAAAAATAGTAAAAATAAATATTTATGGTTTGAATATTTATTGTCGTCATATCTTTTATTTCTTTATGATAACTTTTTTCCGTTAAACTAATTCTTCAAAATGGGACAACAGATTTGTTAAAAATAATATAACATTCTAAACTTGTTTTTTAGCCATATTCTTTGTCATACAATTTTTGTTAAATGCTATCTGTTGCTAACCGTAAACGATTAGCATAATATTGTAATAAACTTGTGTCTCGTGCAACATCAAGTACAGTTTCGAGAAATTTCTAATATAGCTATGATATATGTTAGCGAACTGGCGCCCGTTGCTTGTAATTGTGCCACTTTACAAATGGCAACATACTCGCTCTTCCCTTCTATACTCTACATTACAGTCCCACTGTCATCCAACAGTAATAACTAGTAATTTATGCCATTAGTGTACGGCTCACTTATTCGCTTTTATGATTAATTTTCCTATTTTTAAAAACGGAGCTCCCGGTTTGACGAAATTAGTTCATCGTACATAGTTTTGTTTTAACGTAAACACAAATAAAGTTTTATATTTTGGCGTTTATCAAAATTTAAAACGGAATGGCTCCGTTTTATTCATGTTTTACGTATAACGCTCAATCCTAAAAAGAACGTAACGTACAGCGTTACAAATAAAGCTGCGAACTTATGTGAAGGGTAAAGCTATAATTGTTTATCTCATTGTCAGATATAAAGAAAGTAATTTGGACGCGAAAATTGAAAATGCAAAATACTAATAAAAATTTATAGTTAGATATTGCATAAAGTTTTATTGTGAATAGGCTTCTACGTGTTTATCTAAATATCGTAAATTTAAATATGAAAAAAAAGAAAAATCGAAATTACGGTCTGTCAGCTTCTCAAACAAAGAAACTGTTCCATAAAAAAGTTTCCTAATATAAATACACGTAGTTTACGATCTTTATTTTCAATATAAAAACGCTTGAAAGTTGATAACGAACATGCATTTTCAGAAAACGAATGTGACCGGTGTCGAGCTGTCCGGTGTTTTACGTGGAAATGCACGAGTCCGAAGATTTTTAATAACTCGTCCCGTATAATTTAACGGTAAGTAAAAGAAATTGATTTGTTTTTTGTTTTGTTTTCACAGGAATGTATTTTTAAACCGGTAATGATAAACTGTGATTTATAATCTTAAGCAATGCATAATTTCTGGTCAATTGCAAACGATGAATAATTCACGTCATAGAATTGCGCCATTAATCATTTGCAATAAATTTGGCTGTACGATTCCATTAGAAATGTTAGTACGGCTTAACTGTAAATCTGATAACAACATTCCTCCTATCAGTATAAATCAAAATTTAACTGGAGTTTGTGTTCTTTGAATTTCAAGTTGAATTAAATACTAAAATTGTAACATTTTAGTCGCCATTGATTGAAAAAATTATAAGTTCCGATCACCGTTGAACCTCAATCGATCACCGTGTAAACAATTGTTTAAACAATCATTTCTATGGTGATCACCGCTGATCGTCAATCAATCACCACAGAACTAATTTTTTAAACAATTACCTATTTAAATGGTGATTCGCTGACGTTTAGCGATAATCGATTATTGTATAACTGGCCTTAACAATAAATCAGTGTACGCTGAAGCATCTCTTAACGGACACCTCCAAATAACGGAATCTTTCAAATACTGAACACTTTTAAAAGTCCCGAGATTGTTTTTTAATGTGTAATTTATTTCCCATTAGCGGACACTTTAATAACCGAAATTTTTTGGTCCTGCCAATGTCCGGTATCGAGAAGTTTCAAGGTTTCACTGTATATCGTGTGAACTTATCAATTATGCAAACTTTTATTATTTCAGTTGTCAACAAATTAATGGAAAGAACAATGATCATTTAATGTAATGTTTATCAGTTTTTAACTTTTAATGCGTAATTTCATAAATTGCAACACGCGAACTAAAACATTACCCATTATTCATGAACGATCCGTAATACACGAAATGTAAATAAAAACGCAAAAAATAGCCAGTATAAGCTTTTACTTTAAAAATGAATTTAATATTTAATTTTATTAATATAGAGTATCAATCGCGTCGCCAGTGCATTTAAACGTTTTGATTAAATTGTTTGTGCTTATATTGGCTTCGAGCTAGAATATTGCCATGCAAAAATCGCATTAACCTGAAATTACGTTACAAGTAAAACATGTTTAGGTACTCGAAAACGTACTTTATACCTATTACAATAAAAACCCATCATTTAATCTCGTTAATTCAAGCACCAATTTCGGCTGCCCATTATTCGCGAGTATTTAAAATATAAATTGGAAATTTTAACAAATTTGATCGAAAAAAATACCGACTATCCTAACCATCTCAACGTCTGTAATGTGAACAGCTTAAATACATACCCACCTATTTATTTGTCAATCGTTAAGTAGTTAACCAGTTTTCTTATAATTTCTATGTTATAATTATTTATTTGAATGCGAGGAACTTGAAAATAAAAAGATGAAGTTATGATTTTTAATAGAAATAATTGATTTTAGGGGCTGGTTTTACAACTATCGGTCTTCCATAGTGGTTATTCCAAGAATAGCTCATCTGACGTTTGTCTATCTGATACTTGTAAAATCGGCTCTAAAAATAAAAACTAAACAATTATCGAATTAATTATTTTTAATAAATTAAAGTACTTGGTGGTTATTAATCAATGATTATTTATATGCAGGGTGTTTTATTAAGAATGGATCAGCCGGCGCAGGACAATTGAAGACCTCAATCAATACTCATCGATTTGACCCGATACATGTTAGGCGGAATTTGTTAGTTTAGAAGTTATTTATGTAGTTATTATATATGTGTGGTTTTTCCCGCAAATTTCGTCATTCTGGCTAAACTATTGGTACTAGTGGCATGATTTTTTAATAATCGTAGCCTAATAATAGGCTACAAGATAGTATAGGATCGGTTAGTGTTGTTAAAAAAACAATATTTACTTTAGCTCTTCATTGAGGAAATATTTATTTTTTATTTTAGCTGAACGTCTAGCTCAATGAAATTTATAGGGTTGATTGCCAGCGAAGCAGAGAAGTTTTTAAGATAAATACTCATTTTTTTTCTATCTTTTTATTTTTCGCTAGAGTGCTGTAAAGTTAAAGAATAATTTTTGCTTTGATAAAATTTTTAAATGTTCATTTTTTTGTCAACACTCTTGATTCGAATAAAAAAATCATTGTAGTTGTACTAATAGTTTAGTTAGAATGACGAAATTTGTGAGCTAAAAATCACTCTGCGTCGACTGGTCCGTCCTCAACGAAACACCCTGTATATTAAAATTGATTGACTATTGAATTATTAATAATTATTATTGAATTAAGTTTTACATTTAGGTATACATAATCAAGTATATTATAATACTTTACGTTATTGTAAACTGTAAAACTTTACTTAAATTCTGTGTTATTCAAATTACGAAATTGAAAATTAGAGAGATAGCCGTGAATGGCTTCGTTACCAAATTGTTGGTATACATTTGAATATTATATAAATTATTCAAGGATAACGTTGTATTATAAATGATTGTCGCTTTAGATAATAATTTCCATTCCAAACACTTGTATGATAATATTGTAACTTAAATTGCAGTTAGTAAGACGATTCATTCTCCTACTATAACGTCAGGCTTATTTGTAGTGTTAAATTTGAGATTAATGTCGTCTGGATTAGTAGCTTCATTGTAAATTACCGACATCTAAAATTATCGATTAGTTGAAGAGCAAATCCTGTAGTCAAGTGTCCTGTGTCAAGTAGATATATCTATACAAGGTAGAAAAAAAGTTAGAAAACGAACGTTTTCAGTTAAAGCAGCTTGAAAAAAATTTTTTTTAAGTCACGTAGGTAGGTATACTTTAAATTATTCTTTAGGTAGATATATTTTAGAGTAGAGCCAATACTTTTGATTACGGTCGCGACTAGGATTTTTATTTAATAGTGGCGAAAGTTTTAAGTAATACAACACTAAAAAGCCCACGATTCAATATTTGTCGAGATAAGTGTAGGTAAGTGGAGTTTGAGAGACTTGAATTCTGATATTACTTTTGCGTAACCACTTTTTCGCCAATATTTAACTTGACCTGATCATCTATAGGTGGATCCGGACTAAATAAACATGGTGTTCGCACGAACATCTAAACCGACCACTATCTTTTCAGAAATCGATCGGCATCACCGCAATTCGAACAGTAGTGCTTAGTGTAAGCAGTTCTGCTGTTCTTTTGTCGCAAGGTTCGTTAATAAACGCCTTGCTATGGGTTTGGCCTGGTCTGTTGGTCCAATAATCGTTATATTGTTTGTTCATCCATTTACTTTTAAAGCTACACGGATGGCATTTTTTGACATTCCAAAGGCAGGTTCGGGCCCCCAAAAGGGATTAACCGAACCGGCATTTTCAATGCCTGTTATCCGACAATGCCCCGGAACCCGTAGTATCTATCTGACTAACAATAAATAAAGAAATTATTAGGTATTGCGCATACACTTACATCGGCAATAAATTATTGCTTAGTTGCTTTTTTGTACATGTAAATAACTGAAACTAATTCATCTAAAGTTCCCTAGTTTAATATGTTCCTAATATTAATTAGTGAATATATTCTATATTTTATTAAAAGCTCATCCACGTGGCACGTGACTATTTAGAGAAACATTTCTAATCATAAACCTAAATCGTTTTATTATTTAAAAAAAATCTAAATAAATAGCCGTTATGCTTAAAGTTATTCGTCAAAAATTATATCTTTTACTAAAAATTACTCATTTTCTTACTTATTCCACTCATTGTTAGTACCGAAATTAATATTAGATATATAGTAGTAATATTTAGATTGATAATATTGCAACTATATTGCTAATTATAATAATGATTGCTTGTTATATTTTTCATTGCTTAGATTTGAATTTATCGGGTACCGTGCAAAATTTTATATCCCGACTTAATTTGATAGGATTAGAAGCATCCTGTTCCACAATTATATCGCTTATTCACTTCCTCCCTATCTTCAACTTGTGATGTCCGACCCTTCAATTTCCGGGAGAGAAATACTAGCTTCCGCTCCCTGCTATGACAGCTTTCTATATAAGTTTATAGTTCTGTATGATTTAAACATAATCTTTTTGTTTGTCAATTAAATGTAGGTTATTCATTTCGTTATAACTGACGAACAATCAAGCAATAACTATCTTTAAAATTTATAGTGAAAGACATCGAAAATGTTTATCTACGTTGAGTAAATTTAAATTTTAAATAAGTACGAAGCGTCAAATCGTTTATGCCAGTTAGTATTTCAAATTTACAAAGAGTTCTTCTCGAGAGAGTTTCTCTATATTTATTTTGAAACACCAGGTTAAGTTGAAGTGAACCTAAGCTCACATAATGTCGCCTGCAGTGCCCCTAGCAGCAATAACGGAAACTAAATTTCCGGTGCTTTTGGCTGCATGAATAGTTATAATATTCCTTCATTTACCCTCTCCCTAACCTTATAACGTCTCCAAGAAGCGGAGAATAAGTTTAAAGTCGCGATAAAAATTCTAAAAACGTAACAGAAACGGTAATTTATGTATATACGACCTATTTACCGTATTTTAAAAATGTATAAATGCCGGCATAAATGTATTAAAATTAGGTATTACTGATAAGTTTATTCTTCAAATAAACTAGAAGAAACTTAAAATATTTAATTTGCCTGAGACTGATTTTGAAATTTTTTATAATACCTATATGTCTAGGTAATTGATTAAATTTTATTTGTAGACAATTAAAAATTAGAATTAGTAATAAAGTGTAGGTAAATCTAAATTGATCTCGCAAGTCGTATTGCGTTAAAATTTTAAGAGACCTAAAATAGGGTTTTCTTTTTTAATGGTGACCGTTCCATTATATTAACTGAAATTTATGACAGCGTATCTTTGTTAAATAAACGCTTTACTTTGCAGCATTATTGCTGATTTCCCAAAAAATTTATAGCATTTTTATTTTCAAATAAGGTATTTGACATTTTAATAGCCTTGGTATGAATATTCCACCATTTGTCTGAATATCGTTTTATTCTCATGAAGTTGATTTCGAAAATTGACTATTTTTCTGTTATTGAAATTTAATTTACGTTTTTGTACAATTATGAAAGATAATTAAACTTATTGCTATGTAGATAATTAAGGATGTAGTATAATTGGGCCTGTTAAATTCTACTCCTAGTGGCACTAGCGTAACTTGTCATACATTTCGTTGGTGCAATTGTAGGTCGACCGTAAGAGTTCCAATTATGAAACACCTATGTTTAAAATGTGTTAATTGTATTTTCAGTTATATCTTTTATTCGGCGTGTAGTTTTCTTTTAATATTTAAGCTATTTCTTTAATAATTTCGCGTGCTCTTTAATGTGACACTATTTGTTGGTGCAGAATTTGAGCAAAACCGGTTTAGTCGTTTTCAAATGCAAACGAAGCTTATGTTGTGATACACGTCCTTAAACAAAATGAAAAACTTCATCACCTAATAATTCAAAGTGAAATTGACATTCAGATTCGTAGCGAATTACTTCTTGAACAATTAGATTTTGAGTTCAGTGTAACCCTAGACCCAAGCACGGACGAAATTGTTCGCCATGGTAATCCACGCGACTAAAATTAACCTGATAGTTTTAGGGTTAATTCGCTTGCATACACATATTTAATTCAATTTTGTAATTACCGAATAGTACATTTTAATACTTAGGTACTTAAAATTAGTTCATTTAATTTTTTTTTATTTATGTTAGTTTATTATTTAACATCAACATAAATAACCTATTATCTATGTTATGTTATAATGTGATACAATTATAGTTCCTTGGCATTCAATTTCATCAGAAATAACCTTCTTATTATATACTATCTTCATTGTTTAATTGATAAACTTACACAGTATAGAATTTAAAATGACGACTCATTGAATACATACATACATAGGTATACATTACCTGCTTTTTTTTGATTACTACCTGTAATTTAAAAATACTATTTACACAATCATCATTAAATGCCATCGAACCGTATTGAAAAATAAAAATCAACGTGGGCTATTTAATTTCCAAGATGCCGTGAATCACAGTAATCACTTTCTTATTTCTGTTTTACAATAGTGATAACGATATGCTTGGTAATACCTGAAAAATGTTACGAAACATAATTATGCATTGCAGACATGATTTTAACCGGTTCATTTCGTACCTTCGTATCGTTCGTATATAGGTGTGCCGAAGTAAAATTCGAGTTTTATATTTTTCTTTTAAATTAAAATAAAACGTAATAGACGGGAATTTTAGGGTTTTTCTCTAAATAAAAGTGTTTGATAGAGATTAAACTATGAACGAGACAATGTCGTTGTGTAATTGTGCTTCCAGAACAAAACAGACCCGAGTCAAAGGTTTAGCTAAACTACGACAATGAGTAAGTTTAATTAATTAATGATCTTCTTGCAAATTTTCTTTTACTTTGTAAAGTATCTATATGTATATATTCTTATAAATTATATACCTTCTTACGTACATATTAAAAAGCAGGCGTATTACACGAAATGCGTAGAATAAACAATGGTGACATCACTAAATAAGTTTGAAATAAAGGCGGTTAGATATTTTTGTCGTTATCGTGTTTTCGAGTAAAAATTGTATAATTACGTATCCATAAGATCTAGGTATGGAAGCCCTCCAAATAAATGCATGTGCAGAAATGCCTATTTCAGTTATTAAAGTTCTAGGTTGAGGATTGTTAAAATAGTGTTGGTAGGCGAATGTGTTTTGTTTTTCAAAGTGAAATTTTACGGAAATTCACATACCTCGGCGCTACCTATATATGTTATGGTCGAATTATTTTAAATTAAGTTTCTATTTGATCTTAATGCGTTTCTCTTATTGACTCCACTTTATCGCTCATATGAAGCAAAATGGAACATGTGTCACTCCGAAGTATTTTATAAAATACGTCACGTAATATGTAATCAACAAAACTACAAACTTCAGAGATATAATTTAATAAGGGTTTTATTACACTACAGCGCGAAGTAATTAAGTTTCAATTCTTTTCCATTAAAGTGAAAAACACTTTTGTTTGTTAGGTCTTACATTCGCCTATCTACCAAATCTAATTTATTAACAATAAGTACCTACCTGTAGTTTGTTTACACAATTATGTGTCATGTTTCAAAGTTAGATTATTGACCCTATTTTGACCGTTGGTGGTGCAAAAAAATGTATTGCACTAAATGTGCCAGTTATTTTAAAAATTGGCGCATTTAGTTTAGTTTTTAAAATGGTGTAATACCTTTATTTAACAAAACGGTACGCAAAACACTGATTAAAAACACTAATTTTCATAATATTTATAAAAGTGCCAAAATCTTGAAACCCGACCGTCATGACCTCGTCTATCACAAGTTCCACTAGGTACAGGACACCCTGTATGTATAGGTAAATATAGTGTCAAATATATCTATTATTTTGTTCATTTACTTAATAAGCAATGCATTTTTCTTCAATTAATTGAGAACTAATTTCGTAATTAAGATAGTATTAAGTGTAGGTACGCAAAATAGTTATTTCTTAAAATTATGGAAATTCCAATTAAACTCTAATTACAGTCACGTAATACTCAGCACTGTTTGGGAATTCATTTAATGCCGCCACACCTATTTCAATTAAAATACAGACCTTCACTGATTTCGGAAACAATTAACTTTCAAAGCAATTAAAAACAAAATAATAACTTGTATATTTACCTAAGTACTTGTATTTTTTTTGTGATGTATTTTACAGTATTTACTACTAAGTATTAATTTATTTATTAGGTTAACTTTTATGTGCAAAGTTATAATACCTATAGCAATATCCAAACCTATCTGATATTCACGTTATCAATACAAGGTTACTAGATGATGACGTTTTACACAGTGCTTGTCACCTCGCACCTCGTATTTTGACAGTTCTAATAAATTGTAGTCTTTCTTTATACCATCTAATATGTGCGCAGGTAAATCATCTATAGAATATGTCACTTTCCAAACTTTAAACCGAATTACAAATAAACAATCTAGTAACTTTTTGTTGATGACGTGAACATCATATAGGATTGCATAAGCTATACTAACTTTAGTTACTATGCAATCTTCTTTTAATCAGTTAATCAGGTAAATTATTCCTTTAAACAACGTTAACGTGTTATAAAA
Source organism: Rhagophthalmus giganteus (assembly GCA_036326145.1). Taxonomy (NCBI): domain Eukaryota; kingdom Metazoa; phylum Arthropoda; class Insecta; order Coleoptera; family Rhagophthalmidae; genus Rhagophthalmus; species Rhagophthalmus giganteus. The sequence continues at coordinate 51,305,737 of JARFJA010000001.1, forward strand.
TTTAGGTCTTACGAAAGTATACGAAAAACCATTTATTAAAATGTTTCGATTCACATTAAAAAGTACGTGAAGTAGGGCATTTCGATTTGCTCGTTAGCAAAATGAGCAAAAAGCTAGGAACAAAAGCACATATCTAAGTACTTACTTCGAGTACTTTTATTCATACGAGTTGAAGAATTTTAATAAATTGAGTAGTTTATTGAAGTACCTAATTGGAATTGCTACACTTTATTCATAAGACCTACTATGTCATTTCAAACGCAGTTAATTGGAAATTGAAAAATCAAAATACAATAGATATCCTTTATTTCTATAACTATGTATAATCGGACTGTCCCAGATTAAAATAGTAAAACTTGTACAAAAATTCTACCTGCGAAAGGCAAATGAAATCCTGGAAAATAAATTAAAGAAAAGCCTTAAGCTAAACGTCTACTAGTCCGCGTCGTACGCACGGCACGCATCGGTCGATACGGATGGATTTTAGGTACTGCGTGCATTGCATACGTGCGTGCATTCGGATTTCCGAAAGATCCCTATTTCGTTCTCAACATTTTTAGTCTATGTTTTCGGATTGTTATAAATGTATTTTACAGTAAATCGTTTATCAGATTTCAATTGAAAAACTGTTTCGCAAAATAATTTCCTATTTCGATTCAGATTAATAAAATTCTCAACATATCCTTGCAAATATTATCTATTTGAATGCCAAACACCCGCGATTCAAAAATGTTTGTGCAGCTCTTCCAAGCAGTTAGGACATCGTTCTAGTTGGAGTAAACTTTAATAGAATAATCTATGAATCCTTATTCCTGTTAAAGCAGTTACACTACAACGCTGCTTGCTAGCATTATTAAACCCCTTAGGAGCCCTTTTGCCGGAATTATCCGCTCTCTTGTGCATTGTCAAGAAGTTGTTTGCAAAGAACACAAATTGTTAGACTACTTCAACGTTAGCTTCATTATTTGCTCGTTCTGTTAATAAAATTAGGATGTCGGTTATTTAACTAAATAAATAGATGTAGGTTAATGCCTAAACAATTTATTAAAATAAATATCTATTCTATTTAAAAAATAAATTAAAATATGCGATTTATATATTTCAATTTCAATTTTTGTTGTTTAAATTAATTTTTTTTCAGTTGAATAATATTTAAACATCTTGAATGAATAATTCATTTTATAATCCACTTTTCATTTCCCTTTTCACTTCCACAGAGAAGTTTCTAAAGTCCATCCAACGAGTTGAGACATTTGCGTCATCATTGAAAGGTCACTAGATGGTGACGTTTCGCGCAGCGTTGTCAGTTTATTGTAAATATGAACCTCTTGTACGCAGTGTAACGGCAGGCTATTATCACGTTCTTTCTCAAAATACACTCGTAAATTCGCAGTTAATGTTTTTTTGCACCGTGCGAGAACTTCGGAATTTTGTTATTTACGGTTACGTGCTAGACCTGTTAATATAACGCTTGGCAACCTGTCGGTCGTGACGTCAGACGAGCACGAGCGTCAATCAGTATATGTTACGAAGTACACCACCTAACCTATAAATCATCACACCAACCGCTGTTTACACTAATATGCATCTTTATAATCAAAGACGTTTTAGGGAATTGACGTTTATTGTTTTGGTAGAAATTTAGTGACGCACATGTTCAATTCGTTGGATGAAGTGTGCTTTTATGTATTCCTTTAAGCACATTTCTAATTTTTAGTTGGACATTTAATGTTAGTAAATTATTACAAGTTAAATAATTAAACCCTGCTTTATATATACTTATAACGAATTGCGTTTTGTAGTCTTTTCGCAGAACTTTACTAGCTTATACCATTTCAACAGCTCGATCTTTGTTTGAAACGTCTTCAACGTGGTTATTCGTAGTTTTTCCTAATATTTAATCAAATTTTCATTGGGTACAAATATTCATTTAATGAAAATTTTTAGTCGGCCTTATTTGCATAATTTTTAATAGGTACATTACAGCATATTTCATATTTTCAGTATCTATTCCCAAACATTAAAATAACGCAGTATCGTCAACTTCCTTCTATTTATGCCTCTTTATATTTTAAATAAAATACCTAATAAAACCAATAAAATTATTCGTAATATATTTATGCATATAAGTAGGTAACTACATAATTATATGTACTACTTATGTGTAAATATTGAACAGATTTATTTCCATTTTTAATTATTCGTAGGTACTTGTTAAAATTGATCTCCTTTATAGCTTTAGTTTTCTTTTGAACTGCCTATTATAAGAAAAAAACGTGTCGCCAAAGCAGTATGTGTTAAATGCTTGATTGCACAAAAACTTGAAGTACAAAAGAAACAAAGCTCGTTTTCGTTAGAAAACCTATTCTGTTGAGAAATTGGAAATAACTGTGAGTTCTGAATTGCTTTGCAAATTAAATTTCTTTTTTCCCTACTTCTGCAAAGTTCGATTTCAAATTTACCTTCTATAAATTCGTCGGTTCCTTTAATACGAATATTATGATTAATTGTTTATCAGAACGAAATTTCTTGTAAAATATTAAATCTACAAACGTCTGCAAAACTCGGAAACATCTCGTGCATATTCATGATTACGTATGGTTTTATATAATAAAAATATTACCCACTTTGGTATCTAAGTGTTGAATTTGAAATGTTATTAAACGGATTGTCTGATAATACATGATCGCTTTTCGACCGAAGTTAAATCATGTATAAAAAGCAGTTAAAACAAATCTGAGAAGGTCTCTACAAAGACTTTCGATAGAATCTCCCCTCGTATTTTACAAGTGTCTTGATAATTCTACCGCAATCTCAGGAGAATTACGGTCTCATGAACCCACCACCAAACTCTTAAGCAGTCTGTGATGTATGTGGGAACTTCTTTAAATTTAAACTCGGGGATTTCTATTATAAATTATTTTCGAAAACCGAAAAACTAGAGCTCGTTCAACATTGATTCATATAACGTATTGTCAGGTTACGTTTAGGTGTCTAGCTATATGTATCTATTTAGCATAAGTTTACTATCTATACTATAAATACTATACACTATCTATCACTGATAACATAATAGCGTTCACCAAATTACTTTTCAAAATAGTGATCTAAAATAATATACATAATTTTAGTGATGTACAAAAATATAATCAGAATAATTTGCAAACTACATGTATTTAAAAAAAGGGGGCGAAACTGTAGAAATTTCAACGAAAGCCAGCTTATATTGTAACAAAATATAATAGCATTATAACAAAGCATAATAAATTAAGGAAAGATTTAAGGTCAGTTGCATCGGTAAAACGTAAGCTTTAAGCCTCGCTTGGATAATAAATTTCCTTTAGATAACATTGCGTTTCTATAGAAGTTTTATAGGGAACCTTAAATTACATTACCTGTATTGATTAAAACAGTTTCTATATAATGAATGAGTAGTAGTATAACTTTTTTAACTTTCTTTTATCCTTTGTAGATAAAGACTTTCGTATTTTATTTTACTTCGCGAAGTAGAAGCTTCTTATTAAAAGTAATTCGCGTGCTTTCGTATATCTCCATTTGTATTTTTCTAATTTTATGTAATTGGTACAATATACTTTACCTTGTCTTTAGGAAATTTAATTACCATCGGATTACCATTACGCAAATTACACTCAAAATATAATAAATATATAAATGTTTGACATTAATGTTTTCATTAATGAAACTCGTTTTTACAAGTCAGATCTCAGATTATTCTAAGAGTCACTTGACTGTCTACATAATTCCTAATTTCAAAACATTATTTTTATGTTTTTTTACAGCAATTTACGTAATTGTTCAACCCAGCGATATGAAAGGTAAAAAAGATAGAAAAATGTAGAAATACATTTTGATTAAAACTTTGATTAATTCTTATGCTAGCATACGTTTTACTTAGGTACTTCGATATAAGTTTTGTTTATTTTTATAGTGCTTTCATTAATTATTGTAACCAACAAACGACAAACTCCAATAAACGGTAATACGAATTTGTATAACATACGCTACAGTGAAACCTGAAGGTTGTTATTTGCTAATTTGACATTAAAATGGCAACACAAAAGTATTAAATTCCTTAGACTGTTACAAAGCACTGGTCTCGTGAGTTATAATCACTAATGAAATTAAGATACCGTGCATTATATTTTATTTTTATCGTAGTAACACTTTTATTACGGTTTCAATGATTAAGATTAAAGAAGGGAAGATTGAGATTAAAAAATAGATTAAGAATTTAGAAGATTAAAATTAATTTAAATTCTATGACGTGCTGAATTTGAATTTTACCGAACCAAGTCGATAACGAAACGTTTCCCTTTAAGATTTTATAGTTCTAATTACATCTCCTTTCCTTTCTGCCCTATATTGAATTATTAAGTGTCGTTCAAAGAAAATGTAAATCGCGGTTTCTAATTTTTCATGTTAAATTTAGCGATGGAGTTACACATAATTGGCGCTCTTATATTTCGAATACGTAATAAACTAGTTATTCTCTACCAAGAGGTTGTTTGTAACCGAGGAACGTGGTATTATTACAACACATCCACAAAACTTACAAATAAATAACAAGTAAAATGTAGTATTTAATGAACGATATACTTACTACGAAATGACTTACCCTTTATTCTCTACTAACTTATCGGAATCACCACAAACTTAATCTTTCGCAAAACTGGAAACTACTTTATTTGACTCTGTTATTAGAACTCTCTTCGAAGAGCCTCATCGTGTCGACTTAAACCCTTTTCTATAAGTTTCCGAAAAATGTCTATACCGACCTAATTTGTTCATTAAAAAGAATTTGTTAATTTTTCAAAATGTAGTTGTCGTCACCTACATTTAAATGATGTAAGTGTGACACTGTTCTAGTTTAGTAATTTCCTAAAAGGAATTTTACTGATTTTAGATTTTGAAATAACGAACGGCGTCGTTAGGTCACATGTTATTCAATTAAAGTTTACCGTTTTGTGTTTCGTGATAGTGCTAAACATAGTATAATATACAGAGTGATTTAGAATGCGTGTTGTAAAGCTCTAGGGGATGCAAGGGAGATGTAGTAGATAAATATTTTCTTATGACACCATGCTCGAAAATTGACCGCTTACGCACTACAGTCGCGGAAATTTACCTTATGTTGTTTGTTTTTTCTGTTCTTAGCCTTGAACGTGGTTCATCAGCGACAAATTGTATTTATATTTTTTAAATTTTGTTAGTAAGGACTTTTACAAACGTCCATGATGCAGCGGGATTCGAACCGGCATTATTACACGCTTTACAAAAGTTGCTCAAAATTAAAAAAATATTCACTGATTACCTACATAGATAAAATTACCTATTATAAACTGTTACTATCGTACTGTCATATTCAGAGCGTTACGTTCTCTTGTATTTCGTAATAAACAGAGTACAAGAGACTCTTGATAATCTGACAGATATGCAACCAGATGGGTTCGGATTATCAAAAAATATGCATTGCCGAGAATATCATTTGAAACAATGCTAAATACAGTTTTGAGTTTGGTGATTTTAGGTTGATTTTTTACATACACTTATATTACGCACAATTGCGTAATAACGAAATGAGACTGACTGCAATACTGCAATTCATTCGCGAAGTGACAGGAAAACAAATAATCCCTCTCCCTTTCGCCACCGTTCGTGCTTTATAACGGCAATATGTACTGTCGGATTACCAAACGTGTCGGACTATCAAATATTAAGTGTCTACATATCTATATTAGAAAAATTGTTTGTAGATAAATAAACGTGTTTAAACAGTTTGAAGGCTAATTTTATTCAAATATCTACTTGTGACTAATTTATTTGTACGCAAACATCAACTGCAAACTTTATTTTTAAACTGAAAAGTGCAATCGAAGAAGTTCCCGTAATACAGAAGCTCTTGAAAATAAAGTAGAATGATGAATGAACTAGTAGGTATTTTTTTCGGTGAAATGCGCAAATGTGCGAAAAGCAAGATATTCCGGTGAAGGATTTCGTCAAATGATCGATTCTTCTATTATTAAAGAGGTACATAAACAATATTCGACGACTATTAGTGTAAATTCTTCCAAATAATAAAACAATTTCATATCAAGGAAAAATAATAAAATAAAATAAATGCGTTCTTCATAAATTGGTTGAAAATAAGTTATTAAAAAAAGTTTAATACGAAATTTTATATTATTTTATATAATTTTATATTAATAGTACGCAACGCACAACAAAAACCGTATAAAGATACGATTTTACAATAAAAGTATTGTAATATTTATTGTTTATAAGTAATATTTATTTATTAGCAGCACACTTTTTCACATTCTTCGTATTCGCCGCAGAGCTCTTGCAACAACGCCATGTTTTACTTATTATAAAACTATGTACCTATACACGTCATCAATAAAACCTCGTATTTTTACAATACCTATTAATAAACTGTAGTCTTTCTTTGCCATGTCATATGTGTGCAGGTAAATTGTCAGTAGAATATGCCACGTTCAAATCATTAAACTGAATATTATAAATATTCAATTTAGTAATCTTTTATTGATTAAGTGCGACTTGTACAATTTCTAGCTTTTGTTTTATCGAGCAATCTGGGCAATTTTCTTTCTTATACATTTTTTCTTAAAATACTTTTACTTCACCCTCGCATACATAAGTAAATACTCTTGCCCTACATATCAAATTGACAATCTCATCCGAAGAGTGATTCATTTGGTTGGAAAAACATATGTATCACCATAATTAATACGTATTTACGGAATATTTACTGTAAATACTTTATATTTATAGTATTACGTATAATTGCCTTATTTAGGCAATTTATTTTACGTTACCTGTAAATACCTATAAATAAAATAGTTTATTACGAAAATAGATAGTAATAAAACTATTACCTACCTAAAAGGCGTATCATAAAGCTAGTTATATGCACAAGATTTTTATTAAAATGGGATTCAATAATTTGCTTTATTAGACAGAACGCGAATAATTATTTGTTTTAAATGATACGACGACGCAGAGGCGTCTCGTCACCTAGCATTTGGTAAACTATATTTACCTTAAAAACAATTGTGTGGAATGTTGTTTAATAATTTATTTTTTTCTATAAGTTAACAAATGAACCTGCTAAAGTTTTATTCAAATTTCATTTCATTAAATAACTAAATACGTGAATCTGTTGTAAAGAGCCCCTATCGCAGGCACTTGTTATGTAAATATAGGACCTACTCGTTGTAATCCAACCCTAAGGGTTGAAACCCCAGTTGACATTCAATTGTTGTTGCGTTTATGGCGTGAAGCTCGGTAACTGTAAACACAAGGGCGCCAGCCTGTTAACTGTAATAATTTAGCGTAATTTTGTAACTTCATGGCCTGAAAATATCATGATATCCTATACTCTAATCTACTTTAATGCCTATATTATGCAAATAATATAATCTAATTCGTTATTATACAGGGTTTTTTTTATAAAATTGCGCCTTTAAACCATTTGTGAGCCCTTGTTCTTTAATCATCCGCTCGCTATGCTGTTTCATTTTATTCGCTTAGAAAATTAACGTCACGAAAGAGAAACGACGAGGTTCTTAAAAATAAAAGGGCGTTTTAGAAAGTAAACTTAAACAACGAAAGCGTCTAACTAACATATTTAAGTGTATCTCCACTAAATTATACACATATTATATGAATTGATTTATATTTCGAGAATGTGAAAGATAACATTTATCATTGGGTTAAGGGGATATTTGAAGATAGAAAGTCAATGATAACCATATTCTCTAGATTTATATCTTGTAACAGAACGGAATTCATATACATCAAGAATACTGAAAACATACCCTCTGATATATCCTCGCATCTAGGAAATACGCAGCTTAAATGTTGGTGGTTTACGGTTTCCAAACGTACCGGAATAACCCTGTTTATACTCTTACAAGTTAGTCAGTCACAATTTCAATAACATCGGCAAGTAAATAACTTTGTGGATAGCTATTATTGACGTTGTAATTAATCAAGTTTGAATTTCGCAATTATCGGTAATAGAATATGTATGCAATTAATGTTTCAAATTTAAGATTTACGTAGGATAATAAATGCATATTTCGAAATTAATACAATAATCGAGTTAAAAGGTTGTATACTCTTATAGAAATAGTGCTTATACTACAATATTAAAACATAATAAATAAAAACTAAAATAATAAACACAAATCGAACAAAATTGAATTACCTAATTATTAATATTAACATTTACATTTTTATATTAATGCAAAAGTCTTTGTACGTTTTATCAAATTTGCTCTCGTTTCCGTTGATAATAATCTTATTCTTGTCGACATTTTCGACAAATTTGACGGTCAAAGCGCGCGCCCTAAATTTTGAGGTGACTCTCTGCGTGACATCGAGATGTCAGATTATTTTTTGATTAAATTCGGATAATTATGGTCCAATTATGGATCTATTACCGATAAGAAGTTGTGTTGCATTCGTGTTTTAGTCGCGTTTTATTAGCTCAAGAAAATCAAACGCAAGAAAGAAGTTCGAGCGTTTAAACGCGCTTTCTTTCGTGGATAAAACGCCTCCTAAAACAACATAAACAATACCTATACAATAAATAACTGTTAAATTGCTTTTGATTTGAATATTTAATAATGGTTAAACGCATTCGCGATAAATTCCGATTTGAGCTTTCCATAAAAACGCTTTCTTGAATTACCGACGCTTTTGGGTACACTGTTTAGAACAAAGAATGACTTTAACTCAAAAGTTAATCAATTTACACTACGAAGTCGATGTTCTGAATTAATTGAAACGAAAAACATATTAGGCTAGTATGTAGGTAATATTTTGTCTCGAAATTGTACCCCAAATTCCAATTTTATCGGGCTGTAAAGACATTTGCTAAATCCAATAGGGATTTTCGCAGCACCGCATACACGTGTTTTGCAAATTGATTCATCCTGGAAAGTAATACCGCGTTATTTCATCAATATTATAAACGTAAAATTCAAAATAGTAATAAAATGTTTATGATTCACAATAATTTGATCTAACTCGTTCGAATCCATTAATGCAGTTTGAATTGTTTGGCAATATTGGTTTTTTAAATCGTGCCGAAGTTCAGTCGATGTTGTCGCGACAATTTTTCGAATGATGGCATGGCGTGCGTTATCTCACATTACCGTTATTTTTAACTTATTTATTGCTCTTGATTAAATACAGTAAAATTACGTTAATCTGACATTCGTTGGTCCGATAACCCTTGCAATCCGACGTAACCTACTCGAGAGAAAAGAAGGACAAGAAACAAGCATCTTTAAAAGACTTTTTTTAAGTGTAACCAAATGTTGTGTCATTTTTTGACTTTTATGTGTGTATTTTGAGTAATTCTAAAATTTTGCTAATCAGACAGATCCTCGTTCCAATAAATGTAAAATTAACGCAAGTCTACTGTACTTACAAACAAATTTCAGAGGTCAAAATTAAAACTTTATTAGGGACAAATAAACTCATTTTTTTCTCATTATCAGAACGCATTATACTAGTTATATATTTTTCTAAAAATGTTTTTAAGCAGTTAGATAAAGCTGGTATTTTAATATAAACAATTATAATTATGTACGTAAATAAAATGTAGATAAATGAAGCTAAAATGTAGTTTTTAAAATTAAAAGGATTTGAAAAAAAATAAAAGGGCAAAGTTAGGCGTCTCGTTCCTTGTAGTTTGTTTTTTTTTTCATAAATTGATTTTTGTTTCCGCATTATTCAAATAAGTTCATTGAGCTCGTTAAAAAAGCACCATCGCGCCTTGGCTATACCTACGTTAAAAAGCAAATTTACGTTAATAAAATAAAATAGCACACGATAACAAAATAAGACTTCAACTTTAAAATCAACGGGCAGGCGTTGTTTCTAAAAGCCTTGAATTAATACGAAACTTCCATTTTAAGCAAGTTGTCCATGTTTTGTAGGTAGGTACTTTGAACTAATGTTCACTAACTTCCTCGTTTATACTTACTTAATAAGTAAACGTATACTAATTTATAACTTTGCCTAACTCACACTTGACACACTTAATTGTACCTAAAATTGTCGTCTAGCGACATCGACACACCGTCAGGTTCTCTGGCCGGTAATGCTAGTTTTGTCCTAAACCCTAGACAAACCTAGGCTGGTATAAAGTTGTAAAAAACAAATAATGCTTTTATTAAAATTATCATTATACTACTTACATATGTATACCGGGTGGTCACGAGACCCGAGCCAAGCTCATAACTCCTATGTTTATGAACCGATTGTTTTGAAATTTAACATACATATAAGACATATTTCCAATTTATTGACGTATAGAGGCGAATGGTCGACTTCCGGTTTCGACGGAAGCGACGCCAAATTTGATTTTCCAAATAGAAAACCCCGCATATTCTACTATTTTTTGGAATTTACCGACCAAATTTTATCTGATTACGTTTTCAAATTTTCGTTTTTCTTCGAAAATAATTCCAAAATTTTTATTTTTATTTTTCAATACTGAGATGGCCGTGACTGCAGTTCAATTGATTTATGTATCTTGACTCTGTTATCTACCCAAATAATAATTCTTCATAGCAAGTTACTGTTAAGCTGTTTTGAGCGCCCATAAATTTTAAAAATCTGGTTCTCTGGAAAAACCGAAAATTAATTTATTAACTTATATTGAATAGGTTGTAGTTGAAGATAATTATTAAGGATTGAGGTCAACAAACGTTTAAAAATCAATCGTGACAATAACAATTAATATCCACAATAAGCATTTTCGCGATGTAAAACGATTTGATTAAATTTTGTGGAAGGTTAACATTAGCTGTAAATTTACACCCGTGAAAACTCATTTCTTTGATATTATAAGTAGGCAATGCAAGCAACTAATCGCTGGATATTTCAACGATCGTATAGCCGACGAACCTGAAAAATATAGATACAAGGAAACCTATTTAATTAAATAACTGTTTTGTGACGAATGTGTCATTATCCCCAAGCAGTAAAATTCATCTTCTGCAGCTTCCAGCACTATCGCTGAAACTGATCGAGAGTCTCCTCTCCCACGATCGACATCTGGAACAGTTGATCCAATGTCAGGTAGTAGCTGATACATTCACCATTAATAATTGCACAAGTTATTTTTCAAATCCAAAACTAAGGAATCGGAGATCTGCTACGTCGTTTAAATAGTCCGCTATTTTAGGTATACGTACTTTTGTATTTTTGGGCTGGGGGGGGGGAATTAGACGCTTGCCGCAGGCGCTTCATACCGTCGTTACGGCGTTGATAAAAGTATTCCAAAACACGTTTCATAGGTGTAATGCTTATTACATCGAAGTTGGCTATTGTCATTATGAGCAACATCGTAGTCACGTGTTTTGATATTGCTAAATATTTTTCTAAAGTAATATAAGCAAATAAAGTTATTATGAGAATTAGGTAGGTGGTGTTCCTGTTACTGAACATATCAACAGTGTCAGTTTGCAGATCGCAAACTCTGCGTTTTCGGACATGAATTTCTTATTAAAAAAGTTGGTCTACTATATATCCTAGAAATTTCTAACCGATATTCATTTAGGTACACTCTGTATTATGTACACGCTTGAAATTAATTTAGGTTCAGTAATCTCTTACATAAATCATAAAAAATTGTTCGCATTAAATAAAAAAATAAGTTTCTATAAATACATACCGAATTTTAATTCAAACTTTATTGAAAGTTAATATTACATATAAAAATGTAAGATATTTACGTTATCGTAATTAAGGGGTACACTTTTAGTAGGTCGTGACTTTTTAAGAATGTTCAAAATAAGATTATGATGTGATGTAGAAAATAATAAGGTGTTATATTAATTAAGTTATTATGGAGGTTATAACTTTCTTATTAATAAATTAAGTGAAAAATTTGCAGAAGTTTTTCACTGCGTGTAGGAAAGTTTAATAAAGAATTATCGTCTATAAAATTAAAAGATGAAACTTTATCATTTAAATTTTGTAGGACACGTGTCCTACGCAATTAAAAATGATGTTGAGACTGAAATTATTAATTTCTTGTATTTTTGGGTATAATTTCACCTGTGCATTATAGCGCGTAGACTACTAACACCAGCGGTACTAGTCTAGAAAAGGAACCGTGGAACGATTTCCTTGTGTGGGGACTTTAAAGTAGGTAACAATCAACCCTTTGATCGAAGTGGAAGATATTGAGTCATTATTTAAAAAGTATTTAGGTACCTATGTTCAACTTATCGAAACCTATATGATGTTCGCGTCATCAAAAAAAAGTTACTAGATTGTTTATTAATAATTCGGTTTAAAGTTTGGAAAGTGACATATTCTATAGATGATTTACTTGCGCACATATTAGATGGTGTAAAGAAAGACTACAATTTATTAGAACTGTCAAAATACGAGGTACGAGGTGACAGCACCGTGTGAAACGTCATCATCTAGTAACCTTTTATTGATGACGTGTTGTTCTATACATAATATTTACATTGTTTTATATGCATACCGTAAATTAATTAACTTCAGCGATGAAATTTTAAGTTTGATATTATGAAGAAATGTTCTCTATGCCTATAAGACGATCGAATTATCAATATTTGTTAATACACCTACAGAAAAATTGTTCGCCACGTTTTCCACAAATGTTTGTTAATTGCACACTCTACAGAATCTAAACTGTTGATTTTCAAATTCTCAATAGATAGTATTTAAATATTATTCCAACAGATTCGGTCCTTCAGAAATCCTTAATAAATGGAAGTCACGGGGATTCGTGAATAGGAAGGTAAAACTGTGCAAGTTGATAAAATCGTTTCAAATACCGATTGAAGATTCATTCAAAAAATTGAGGACGGTTTTTACCGTTACATTTTCTTTTGATTCTGTAATCAAACTTCAGGTCGGTTGTTTTGCTTTACTGTTTACTGCACGTGCTTGTTATACGATCATTTTTCAAATATAACAACTTTCAGTTTCTTTGAGTTTCCAGAAACGGCGATTGTTAACGTGAAAATAACATATTTATTATAATAGTAACAGTTTTAAGAATACATACACCTACCATGCGTATTCAGTTTCGTAGGAATTTGAACAATTTTAAATATGGAGTATAGAAGCTCACGAACTATTTAATGAACCGTTGCGTGAAATTGTACACAACAAATTTATTGCTCGCTGAATTGCCTCTTTTGCTTTTTGTAAACTCGTTAGCTCAATTTTCAACGCATGAACGTTAATTAAATTTAAACCTGGGATAAATTACAAATTTTCATAACACAACAACAGATACAGGCGTAAACCTCGGGAAAAATCTACATTTTTGTAATTTCGTTTTGCTGCAATTTCGATTCTTGTAATGAATTTATTGTAACTCGTACCTATAGGGTTAAAAATTTGAATTTAAAATTAATGTAATTAATTGAAACGTACAGTAACGCAATGCAAATTGGAACGAGAATACTGTTAAACTAATTACTTAAACCTTCAGTTTAAGCCATAGTACTATTACTATTACTATTTAAATAATATAAATTTCATGAATTTCGTTGTTGGTAACGAAAGTCTTAAGTCATACTCTAAACATATTATCTAAATCTTAATGGGTACCTAAATAAAAAATTTGAAGAAATAAAGCCAATACAGGAAAATAATAAAAATATGATCTCTGTTCTTATAATCTAAGATCTCACCCTAAGATTTATGTTATGATAAAACTTGAGCAAAAAAAATTAGCTCGTTAAACCGCGTGTATGAACCTTTACAAAACTCCAATAAGTCGTTGTTTCTAAAAAAATAAAATGTCTGCTTATTTTTTGTAATAACTGGTATGATAATGCTTGAGGAAATTTCTTATTCCAGTATTTAGAGAATAATTTTTAAATTCGAAAAAGTTTATGCTGCCATTTCTTCAACGACGTCTTATCGGCGGCAGCAGCGCTCAAAGAGTTCAACTTTCTATTATCATCAAGCTTGAAAATGATTTTTATACTAAATGAAAACTTATGTTTTCCCGTTAACGAAAAATTTATGCTGCCACCCGAATATTGTTGTTTGATTCATGGCAGCAATAAATAAAATCCGACTGCGCGCATAAAAGTCTCGGTATCGAATTTTCATGTCGTATGTCAAAAACTGCTTCTTAAATTTTTCTCGAACGAAATACATTTTTTGAAAAATAATATTTACTAGAGAAATTTATAAGAATTTAAAAAATATATATCATTTTTTTTCGATTATTTCGAAAACAGTGCATCATATCGAAAATTATAGAGACATGATCGGGAGAGAACTTGATGCCGATTCCAAAACATATTTCATATTACCGATCCGATGAGTAATAACGAAGTCTATAATTTTTTTAATTTTTTTTTAACGGTCGCCATTTTGAAACGGGTCGGTCGATTTGACTGGTTAACGAACTCGTCTTTCGTTTTCGTAAAGACAATACGCTACCCAAATTTTAACCTCATACGATCAAAATTGCGACCGGAATAGTGTCCACAAGAAATTGATTATATATAACCGACTCAAAATGAATGACCTATATTTTCGTGATCTAGGGGTCGAGATCGGAGAAAATCCAAAAGGACACGTCTGAGGTCCCGTCATCAGACAGGCTGCAATAGCTTTATTTTCTATGAAAATTCGTTAATACTTACCAGTTTAAAATTATCTGAATAATCATTGTCTTTATACCGCAGTATTATAAATTTACTCTATTTTTATTTTAAAAACGATTCGTGTGCCCTTCAACATTGAAAATTTCCCTATTGCAAACCATAAATCAAATAAAAGTTTTGTCGCATTTTTATGCGACCGATAAAATACAGAGCAACTAATAAAAAACATGTGCGCTACCTACTCTTATAACTTATCTGAGTGCGAACAAAGAACAGAATGTTTTTAAAATAAAAGCGGGATTTCCCAATATTCACGTGTAAACTCGAATGCATTTATATATAGAATTCCGGTAAAACCGTGTCAGATCATTCGCGTTAGTAGTAGCTTGTTTCAGTAGTTCGAATTTTAAATTACGGCATCGTATTATACGTGTGTGCGAGGAGTACTCGTTCGGTTTATAAGGCTTTTGCGCGTTCTCTAAAAGAATTACAAACAAAAAGGATTAATACGACGAGGAAAGGTAGGATCTTTCTTTGTCGACTAACTGTCCATGTATTTATAAAGTGTAAATACATGGACCTTTAAGCTCTAACACAAATTATCCGAAAATCAAGCTTGGTTAGGCTCTTGGATAGGGACTTGGTTAGGGTTCCTCTGAAACATTCGACGGTTCATTGCTGTCGTGAATTAAACAACAATATTCGGGTGGCAGCATTAATTTTTCGTCAACGGGAAAGCGTAAGTTTTCATTTGGTATAAAAATCATTTTCAAATTTGATGATAATAGAAAGTTGAACTCTTTGAGCGCTGCTGCCACGGGTTATACGACGATGAAAAAATGTTGCATACGTCAATAAAGACAAAACAGCAATTTTAGGCAAATTCCAGTATCATGCTAACAATAATTAAGTACAAGTAAACATTTAAGAAATGTGCAGGAGATCGTACATAATTTTCTTTAATAATGTAATTTAGAATATAGACCGAA
Source organism: Rhagophthalmus giganteus (assembly GCA_036326145.1). Lineage (NCBI taxonomy): Eukaryota > Metazoa > Arthropoda > Insecta > Coleoptera > Rhagophthalmidae > Rhagophthalmus > Rhagophthalmus giganteus. The sequence continues at coordinate 51,321,398 of JARFJA010000001.1, forward strand.
ATAGTTATCTACAGTAAATTCTGTCTACGTTGACCACAGTCGGTTCCGTTCAAACTTGCTCAAATTAAATAAGTGGCCAGGTTATAGCGGCGGCTAATTTCACAGGTTTTACTGTACAACAGTAATATTTACATTATATATCTATATAAATAGCGTTCACAAGCTGTTTAGACGCATTGCTTCATAACTTTTTTCCACTTTTTCTTATCTCTCGCTTACTGCTTCTCTTCAATTTCTCCTTGGCGTACCTTTTTTCCGTATGTAATATTTACCTAATTAAAACATTAAAACATTAGCAAAATCAACATTTATAAGTAATTATTTAGGTATATTGTGTAGAATAAATTGCGATCACTACCTAGTTTTAAAAACCACCGAATAAAAGTTACGTAGGTACTAATTTAATTTAGTAGTTTATAATAGATAACGTAAATACATACGTATATGTGTACCTAGTTGAATTTAGCAAAAACAGAAACATCAAAATTAACCACCAATTTATTGTTATAGCAATTTCCAGCGTAAATAGTAATTACATCTTCAATTTAACCCTCCTTGTGTAATCAACCGTGAAAATGCAATCCTTCGATCCTCTATAATGATTTAGTGTACCTACGTTCATTTCGGTGAAACATTTTATTTTATTATATTTTATAAATTAAAAAAAAAATGTTCTAAAAGGGCACGTGACGTGTAGTAAAAAAATAATTAGAGTTATAATCGACTTACTTGCTTAGAATTTAATCACAATTGATGCAACTATAAAAGTCGTAGAGCGGCGATTTTAACGAGGTCCGTATCTACTGAAATGACCCGTAACGACGCAATTTCTGCAATTCTCCCGAGTCTCACCTTCTAGTATAAAGCCTAACCACAAAAGCCAAGCAGTTTTGTCGAGTTATATCTTGGCTTTACTCTCACTTTTATGGTTTGTCGCATTGTTCTCTCTTAATTATTTTTGTTAAGCGACATGTGCCAGCCCAGAACGACCCCCCCTTTTTTAAAATTAATTGTCTTTATTGTTATTTTCCACTTTTAGAATTTCGAAATCGAGCATGAGTTGCACGAGTTTTATACAAAACGAAATCGGCGTAGGTGATGTTTTCAAAAATTTGGTTTTCGAAGAGAATATTTCGATGATTCGAAACTTTTGTTAATTTCCCTAGTTAATCCAATCATTTACTCATTCTTTGTGAGAATTTATCTTCTTTCACGGTACAGTTACCGAACATCTAAGAATTACGTGTAGGCTTAGGTGTGTAAGATAGGTAGGCAGTGTGACGTCGAAAGATTAATGAAATACCTACTGTTGAAGTTCAGAAGCTGATTTAAGAGTGCCGCCGAACTCTGATGCGTTCTAAATTAACTTACATATGGAAATTCTCAAGTTCTTCCAACTATAACTAACCGCAGCTACTTTGCATAGTTGAACTAACTAGTTTAATTTCGAAAGCGTGTATTTTACTACTTAGGCGCAGATTGTTTTCTCCTCCTTGCACAACACTGTATATTATACGTAATTTAACAGTTTAATTGCAAACTATTAATCTTATAGTAATCAGTTTTGTAAATATCAAAAATTTTGTAATAGATAGATATTAAATTAGTTAAGTAAATATTTACCAGACATGAATATTATAGTAATCAGTTTTGTAAATATCAAAAATTTTGTAATAGATAGATATTAAATTAGTTAAGTAAATATTTACCAGACATGAATATTATAAATATTGTAGGTATTCGAAATGTCTGTCATTTCACCACGTTCCAACTGTAGTTTTTATGAAAACTGTATACAACGCAACGCGGAGCTCTAGTTATTGGATAAACAGAATGACGCGCCTTCAGGACTGCAGAGTCTAATAATTTTCCGCACTCTCGTCACCTTGCCACAGCTGTCAGCCCTACGATATTACAACGTATTGAAGTCATTATTCAACAGAAATGGCGTATCTCAAATTGCCAACTGGTACTCGACCTTTCGCCTAGAACTCAAACCTTGTTGCATCAAATTTTGAGTCGTTATAGTGACAAAGTGTAGATACAATCAGCCGCACAAAATGTAAATGTGGCCGTATGTTCTGCCAAGATATCTAATGTAATTATGTATTAACAAAGTAACAGATAATAATTTCTTAATTTTAAGCCCATTAGAATTTCGTCTAATTATACTGAAAAAATCAAGCTTACCTAAGCAGTATTTGCAGAATGTATGGATTTTATGAGATAGGCAGGCATGTATTTACCTAATACATCATGTTACTTTCAATTTAAACATACATAATACGTGCATATAAGTTACGTTAAACTTAAATATACTATAATATTGCGAAGCCATACATCATTCCTAATACCCCTATATTATGTACTTCTGATAATGCAGAACTTGGAAAATATAGGGTAAAGGATTCAGTCGGTAACACCTGAGTTATCTTATCGGTGACTTTCCAACAGAGACCCTATTACCTACATCGAGCTTATGAAGCCACGCAAGCTTTTCCAGTTATCGCCATCATTCAAGGGATCATGATTATTAACGCATATCTCTAAAGATCGTTTAATTATAAAGTTTTCAAACCGATTTTAAATCGTTATAATTTTATATTATTTATACGATAATTGTATTTTTCTATTGACAATAATACACACTAATTTATTCCGTTAAATATAATAAATATGCAGTGTGTCCCCGGATTAACTTTGCGATAGATGTAAATGACAAATAATTTTGAAGTTTTTAAATGACCCTCTGGAAATCAGACCTGTTTGGTCTAAAACTAAGATGTACCATGCAAAAAATTGGAATAACTCCATACAAGGTGTTTTATTAAAAATATTCAATAATTAACATCAGTAAAGGGCCATTCATATTGAAGATGCGATACAATGTCATTAATAGAAGTTGTTCGAAAGTAAGAACTGTCATTATACAAAGTTGCGGAAAAATTGCCCAACAATTAGATACATTTTATAGCGAAGTCAATTCGGATCCGGGTAAAGTTACCTGATTTACTAAACTATTAGTAGGTACATGTTAAGTGTCTAAATTTACTTTTTAGTTTAGATTTTATATTTAGAACTAGTAAACGTACTTACAAAGCTATGTTTATAGATATTATAAAATAAATTATAAGAATGGGATCCCGAAATAGAGAAAGCTTCTATACCCTATCCGTTCATAAATCAATACCTTTTATTATGTTGGTGAGACAAAAACTAAATATAGAGAACTGTCGCCAAGTGATTTCCGCAGAAACGTGGAGCGCAACCCTTGCTCTTCACTATTCTGCATTCATTATTGCATTACCATCAGTAAAATTTTTATTGATTTATTATATTACGTGACTTATTTTGATATGTATAACCATTTAAAATGAGAAAATTTGAGATTAATAAAATTACAATAATACACCTAATATAATTTTGTAAAAAATGTAATTTAATGTAAGTAATTTGTATGTACTTTGTATAACTAAAATGTAATATTAAGTTAGAAAGTAAACTAAAACGATGCAATAAGTGCAACACGACTAGCACATAGCGAATTAACTAAAAATGGGAGAGCTTATAAGAACAAACTCTGTAAAAGTTATTCAATATATGTGACGGAATATTGCTGCTTTTACAATGACATAAAACTGAGCCCGCCTGCTAAAGCTCCGGCTCTAAGGATTAGAAAAGCTCTAGTTACATGCTAGTAAAGCTTTCGCTAAGCTTTAGTAACCAAAGATAAATACTATAATGGTCAATATCGACTACATTTTTATTTTTGTAACTGCAGTCTCTAGGGTATTGAATTTTCCCGGATGTACAGATTATTTTTATACGTAACACAAGCTTAATTAGTAGGTACGCATCGTAATTTATTTTTAAACAACGACTAAAGATAAGGATAATAATTTTTTTTTTGTAAGGTAGAGATTAAACTCTAGCAAATTATTATGGTCTTATATTGCAGATCGACACAGGAACCACCAACCCAGCGGAAGGAGAAGTATAGGACGCACATGTAAACGCTGAAGAGACACTTTATGAAAACTATGGGCAGCGAACAGACTAACTAAATCTACAAAGAAGAAGAAGATATTACAGATGTAGGTATGTGGGTAGGTACCTATTTAAAAACATTTTTTAATGAGCAACGAAGTTGCTTTTTTTAACAATACAAGCAATGGCGAAATACACGCGTTTTTATCGAATTAAAATTTAATATTGAAAGAAAGACAAAAATAATAAAATACAGGCGTTTCTATTAAATTAAAATTTTCGAGAAACTTTTAACTTTTCGAGTTTCTCATGTTCTATGCATATCAGTTAGTGTCATTTTATCGAGATTATGCAAAAATTGTAATCTATTTAAACGTCCGCAGTTCGTCATTTTTTACGTTGTTATACTAGAAATACGAGCTTTCTAGTGGTTTCCGATTTGTTCTGAACGTTACGTCTCAAAACGTTCGGGTCAAAATTGTTCTAAAAAAAAACGTGAATTAAATTTTTTCGAGATTTCGCAAAAATTTTCAATCGACGGAAACGCGCTTAAATTGCCATTTCTTGCATTGTTATTCTTGAAAAACTACTTTTCAAGGAGTTCCGAACCTATTCTAAACAATTCAGATTGGATCAAAATTTTGCCGAAACCATAGACTATATTCAGCAATTTAACTTAAATACGTGCATTAGTTAATTTTCTACGTTATTTTAGTCAGAAATGGACGTTCTATCTGGTAAATTAATCAAACCTAACATTTCTATACTGGAAACAAATTGTGCGAAGGAACTATCTACTAGAATAAGCCATTTTATCGAGATTTTCGCAAATATCGCATAGGTATGTACAAAATATGTTTCATTTTAATCGTTTTTAAGTTATTTTAACTAGAAATTATTAGAAGATGTCAAAATGTTTGTAATTTTAAATGATTGAACATTAAAAATATAACCCCTTAGTTATAGGCAACATAAATTTCACTTTATAGCTCAATTTAGTTAAAAATGCGTAATAATTAATTTCGACATTATTTCAGGTGTAAGTGGACGAGCTGCCTCGCAAAGAAAATAAATCAAACAATTCTGCTTCGGTTATAAATTGTGCGAACTAGGACTAGAATAGGTCGTTTTATTGAAATTTTGGCAACTATGTTTAGCTATGTTTTATGTAAATCATTTTGGAGCTATCTTAGCTAGTAATTATTGTACTGTGTGTAGGAGAAACCGAATAACCAATTTCAAGTCGAATAAAAACTTTTCAAGGAGTTCCGAACTGGTTCTAAAAAATTCAGGTTGGGTCAAAATTTTGCCAAAACCATGAACTTCCACGAACCATGAAACCATTCGCTTAAAAAACGCGAAAATGTCGTCATAACAATGAGCTATTTGCGTTATTGTTTTGATGTCATTTTCGAATACGTTTTGTAAAAGCATGGATCAAGAATAGGTATCCCAGTTGTTTTGTTCAGTCGATATTTAGCAAAAACACGAAAAAACGCCTTATTAGACATATTTATTTAGTTGTTATGTACGTACTTAGTCAACGAGGATGGTAGTTTTCTGTCAATGCTTTTGCATTACTTATATGTAATATTTAATTTGCAGGTATCCACAGCTGCGAGGAAACGTTCCGACTTACTCCAATAAATGCCGTAACAAAGCCGAAGAACAGGTTGTTCATAACTTAATGGAAAACGTATTGGAACAACGTTCTAGACGCAACAAAAACAAGTATTTGAATTTGGTTCAATTCAACTACAACAATTCTCATCGATTTCATCAAAATATTACTTCTATTATTTAATAAAATGTATGAATAAACCAAAATTTTTGTTATATTTAAAACCTTCATTAATTTTAAATTAATTAATTAATAATAACAAAAATTCATTAAATTATTAAAATTATTCATAAAAGGTGATTTATTTTATTAATAAGATGTCTTCATAAAGACTTCTAACTTTCCTATAATTAACGTAGAATATACAAGTGCTCGTTAAAAAGGTTCTTATTTATTTATAAAATTGCGTTAACGATTATATGGGGAATCCGAAAAGGTTTTGAGGCTCATTTTTTAAAGTATACGAGGGTAGTTCAGAAAATTTTCCGATGTTCTGAAACTTTTCGAATGATCCTCCGTATACTTTAATAAATGAGCATCAAGAACTTTTAGAATTCCCCGTATAATTCCTATCAAAATTTTTGATCTTATCTTAGATCCGATTTAACAGTTAAGAAATTTCATTTAAATTTTGATTTTAATACATTCAAAATGAATTATACCAACAAACTACAATAAAATTAAGTATATAAGATAATTAACAACTTTAATTGTTTATTTCGTAAGTATACATACATGTTTTATAACTAATGTTAAGTAAATAATACTGTACATTTAGAAGTTCCTAAATACTGCTAAAAAGTGGGCAATGATGTTGACTGTATATCGAGTATGACCAATCAAGCCGAGGCCAAAACTTCACGGAAGTTTGCAGCTTCTAGATGTCTTTGTTGAAGATTTACATATTGATAGTAGTCCATAGTGTTACGTGTGTGATGGAAGACAGCTCTGCTGTCAACTCAAGCAGAAGGAGAATGACGAACAAATTAAAAAAGTGCTCTTTTTTAATTCACACCTAAATTCAACGTCTAGACGTCAGGAACCTATACTACACCATTGATATCCATACAATAATTATTTATTGCTTCCTAATACCAGAAATACGAGTTTCCTAATCGTTTTCGACTTGTTCTGAAAATTACGTCTCAAAACATTACGGACAAAATTTTCCGAAAAAAAAAGCTGAACTACAGAATTTTTCCGAGATTTCGCAAAAATTTTAAATTGCAGCGAACGCGCTTAGATTATCATTTCTTGCATTGTTATTTTCGAAAAACTACTTTTCAACTAATTCCGGACCTGTTCTATGCATTTTATCGAGTTTATAAAAAACTTTAATCTATTTAAACGCCGACAGTTCGTTATTTATTGCTTCGTAATACCTAAAATGCGAGTTTTCTAATCGTTTTCGACTTGTTCTGAACATTACGGCTCAAAAGCTTGCGGTCAAAATTTTGCCAGAAAAATATCGCTGGACTATAATAAGGGATTTTTTCGAGATTTGACAAAAATTTTTAATCGCCGGCAATGCGCTTAGATTGCCATTTCTTGCATTGTTAATCTCGAAAAACTACTTTTCACCTAATTCTGGAGCAGTATAACAAAGCAAGAAATGACAAACTATGCGCGTTTGCGTCGATTTAAAATTTTAGAGAAACTTCGAAAACAAGTCTTATTATAGTTAAACTTTAGTTCATGATTTTGGAAAATTTTGATCCGACACGAAACGGTTAGAACTGGTCCAGATTTCGGAAGTCGATTTTCAAGTATAACAAAACAAATTATGAGAAACTACGCGCGTTTCCGTCGATTTAAAATTTTGCGAAATCTAAAAAAAGGGCCTTATTATAGTTCAAGGTTTCATCAAAATTTTGACCCAACTTGAAGCGTTTAGAACAGATTCAGAACTACTGGAAATGTTCTTTTTCAGGCGTAACAAAGCCGAAAATGATAAATACACGCGTTTCCACTCTTCTAAAATTGTCCAGGCCAAGGTTTCTTGGCAAAATTTTGACCCTTCCTGGAAATTTTAGTTTTGGTTCAAAACTGGTAAAAAAGTCGATTTCCATCTAAAACAAAGCAGGAAATTATTAAATACACGCGTGTTTGTTCAGTTCGAAATTTCAATACTAGAAAGTAACCACTAACTAACTAATATAAACTTAAAACAACCACTAGATTACTTTTTTGTTACATATTGTAGTCAGGAATGTTTTGAGACAATTAATTATTAGTAAATAGCATAATAACAATAATCTTGAACATCGTCTTTAAAAGGTAGGTTTAAATTTACAATTTGATAAAGTTACATTTTTGTTTCTTATAATTATTGAAGTGCCAATACATAAGGCCTCAGTTTTTTTCAAAATTAAGCTTTATGCCATTATTTTTAGAGCACGTCAGAAGATCAGTCAACTGCTGATTAATAAAGGTTACACATCAATCAATGTCAGTGGGTAAATACACATTAGATTCCAGAATGCCACCTTGTGTCCACAATTTAGATTCACTTCTCGAGATATTTTTCCATTAAGTTCTTGTTTCTTATCTACATAACCGACAATTTCTTGTTTTACGATAATATTTAAATAATTGTTTAAACTTCTACAGTATTTTCTATCTAACAAAGGCTTTGTTTAGGTGAATTTATTAAATGTTTTATTACTTTTAATTCCGATAACTTTTTAATACCTATAGTCAGTTATAAGGGGTTTATGTTACTGGCAAATTTAGTCATGCAATGCAATGCAAAGTCATCAACATTAAAATTTCTAAAATCTCCACAGAAAACGACCCGAGGCGAGGTGGGTAGTTCGGTATACAACAATAATTATATTTGCAATAAACCAAACGATGGTCAGACGTAACCGGTACCAAGTTTCTTAGATTAGTATTCAATATTTATTTGACCTCTAAAACGAATATAAAGTAAAATATGAAGATAGACAATCAGAAGTGCTAAATGTCCGTTTGCCCCCGCAACAGGGATCAAACCTATAATAATTTTTAATAGTTATTTTCACACTTAAAGCAATGTAAATATAGGCTATTAGAATTAACATCACATTGACTATGTATCAAACCGCTCTCTCGGAGCATCGAACCCATTGATCACCCATATGTTAACCTGGCCGCAGGATTCGCAAAAGTTTGAATCTCGTTGCAAGTTTTTGAACTTTTTCTCTTTTTCGTTTTCTTTACTTTCTCGCGTTCGCTGTCTATATTTTCGAACTTCTTGTGAGTCTGGGGAAGTTAAAATTTCTGAGCGTTTCTTGTTTTTTTTTTTAAGTGTTGTAGAACTTCGAAAAAGCATTTGGGGATGGACGAATATCTAAGAAGGAAACTTGTAGGCATTTTTTGGTAATGGTACAGCTTGACATGTACTTGATGAGGTTGAAGGTGCAGTGTGCCGAAGTGCTTCACCAACTGATTTTCATTTTTTTCACCGCAGGTGTATGACCTCCAAACTTCAGAATATTTCTCTGTAACGTGTTTTTTGGTACATTATACGTTTCCGTCGCTGTTTGTAACGCCCTTTTATTAATTGTTACAGTTTTTACTGCTTTCGATATGGCAGTATCGTCCCAAGCACATCCTCTGTGGTTCTTGTCGTTGTGCCATTTCTGTCAGTTAAAGCATATAAAATAAATTAATAAATAATAAAGTAATGCACTGTCCGTTTGCCTCCGATTAACCATGTCAGTATGTCTTGTGAACTACAATCCGTTATTTATATTACTAATTCCTAAATGGCCTTCAATATTTCCACAAGATTCTGCACCTATAGTATACGTCGTATATATAAGTTTAATAATGGAGGGTTAGCTGTAATGATTTAAAACGTATTTTCCTTATCAACATATGGTCGTTTATAGACAGTTTCCGAGAAAATTGTATTTCAAATTTTAATTACGATCCTGTCCTTACTCAATTTTAATTAAATTCATAATGCTGAACTGATTTAACTCATTTTCAAGATAAAACGAACTTTAATATAATTTCTAAATAAGCAAAACGTACATACGGGGCAAAAATCTGATAGTAATTGTGATGATTAGTGTCGACCACATGGCATTAGCACGTTTAATTTATTTTATTGTAGGGTAGGTTAGTGCAAATTTAAGTTACATATGCGCTAAAATATCTATTTTATAAAAATAACCGAAAGGTATATTTACAGAAGACATAAACGATAGTGTTTTTGATAAAAAATATAAACTACCTGGCCTAACATCTGCGAACTGCCCATAGTTGTTATCTCTAGCGTTCTAATTCCGAATCGGATTTCTATCTACGTTTGTTAGACGAGTTGCATTATAACAAAGGCTTTTCAGATAGAGTCGGATAAACAAAGACCGGCCTATTTTATATCTTCGAGGAATCCTTCCTATGTCGACTAAAATCGGGACAGAAACGCGTAAACGGATTTGTGCAAAACTGTTTCAGACTGCCAACTAAATTTACACCATATAAAACTATTACACGTCAATCGAAAACCGTGCAATTTAATTGTTGTCGGCACTAAAAGAAGGACGTGAAAGAATACTACGTGCCGAAAATAAATTTCAAACCTCGTGGAAATGGATTCTTTTGCGATGTCTCCTTAAGTATATCGTGAAAGAAATTTCGTTGCATTTAGTGAATTCGAATAAGATAATCTTGAAATTCTTCTCGTTTCGCTTTATTCTATCGATAGTTTTCCGTAAAACTCTCGTATACATTTCAAAGTTCAAACGTAGATATATTGTTTACAACGACGTCGAAAAGGTTTTCAGTAATTGTCAGTTTATTTGGTTTCGCAAATAAAGTAAAGTAGTAGACATGTATATAAAAACAACGCGGAACGTGCAAGGAATGAAACGTAACGCGCCAGCTTTGTTCGTTTTGTTTTATTTGCACTCATTTTAAATGAAAAGCAATTCCGATTTCATAGTTAATAATTATTTTAGTCGGTATTATCATACAGATCAAGCGCGATATAAATTGATAATTTTAATTAAACACCTAATAGTGCAGATATTTTCTATAAATTGAAATTAACTAAGTATTCGAAATTATTCCATCATTTTAACTTTCTAAATTTGTTCGTGTTGCTATGCATGTATGTATACCAAATGCCGATATACATCAATCTAAGGAACCCTTTAAGTGATTTATTTTATTTAGAAGCAGTTGGGAGACATTTGGGTGTCAACTACACAATTTTTCAGGATAAAAAAAGGAATTTACTCAAAGTTGTAGGAAAAAGGTTTCGCGTGATAGAATGTTTATTGTTATCAGTGGAACCGTTAAAAGCTATTTGTGGACGTAATTCTTTTATAATTTGAGTTGTAGATAGTGCGAAATTTAACGTTTTAATACAGTAAATCTGATGAATGAGTATAGAAAAAAAAATGAAGTGGTCAAAGTGTATTTAGAATTTTCAAATTTTTATAGGTAATTAAGCACATGCCTACCTAGGTATTTCATTGTCGGTAAATGAAGAAATTTTTAAAATGTGTAGGGAAGGTGGAACACCTCCAGATGTGAAGAGTGTCGTTTGTATCGCTTTAAAGCATGTTTGAAGAAGGCGATCAACTGGCAACGCGGCGACAATTGTCGATTTCTAGAGCAACGCCTGCGTCCACGTTTCTTGCAAGACACCCTATCATCACCTTGCACGATAACGCTCGTTGCCACGTGGCAGAAGGTGTAACCAATATCTCGCGACGATGGCTTTGGGATATCTTTGTACACCCTCCGTATTTATCTGACTTCGACCTGTTTCTTCAGTTGAAAGAACTCTTCGGAGGCATCCGTGCTCGGAGCAGTAGGGCTCTCCATCGCTACGATCAACGGACCCCAACGGCTTCCGTACGTTTGGCAAAAGGTACGAGACCTTGCTGGTGATAATACTGAAGGGATGTAATGCAATTTTGCTTGTAAATTCAACAACACTTGTGTTGGCACTACTTTATTTACAATCCTCGTAGTTACATATTACTTTCAACATATCGACGCAGTTTTTGCAGAGTAACTTAGCCCACAAAAAATAAAATTTGTATCGTCGCGTAACTATATAAACAAATATGTTTCACGGAAATACAAATCGATTTTTCCTCGGAAAAAGAAACAACTTGTTACGACCAGACATGGTCGTTCTCAAATCTGGTGGTACTTGAAGGGCCACGTGTACATTCTCACATACCCCGTACTTTGCACGAACTTAAATGCTCGTAATTAATCGACAGCCGTTAGTCCGAGTGATGGACGATTTCGAGTGCATGATTGAAAACTGCTTTCAAGAGGATGTATGAATGAAATTATTTTTCATACCTGAATAACTAATTTTAATTTTGTAAAAATAAATCAATTTCAAGTTGAAAATCTACCAAGTACTATTTATTTCAAAACCGTCCTACTCCCGTTGGTAACCCTGTATTTAAACTCCGACTAGAGAGTTAGATGTTTTCCTAGTAAACCAACGGCGTGAAGTTCGAATCGTCCTACAACCATAGATGTTTGTGATCGTTTCTACTAACCAACACAGAATACGCAGATGTACAAATTTGCTGGCTGATGATTATTGGCCAGGGTCACTAAAAAAAAAATGCTGGTGGTCGCAACAAATTAGTAAATAAGTGTTTGAACGTGACCGAGACCCTCTCCTATCTAAAAAGTTACACAATAGATTTAAAAGTTACAGTAAACATCTTATAATGTAATTTTTGAATATTTTCAATTTATTTTAAAAACAAAGTTACCTTTCATAGGACTACTTAGGTTGACGATGAGAACAGACCAAACGACCACGCTGTTGGCGAACATCTAGTCGACCAGAGAACTCGTCGTAAACCGATGTTGCTGACCGCTTTGCGAGGTGCTATTGATCGATTAGATATTCGCGAACAGCGTGTATTTCTTTAGTCTGTAGTCAGCCTTAGAATCAAATCTAACACACAATTTAAAAATACAAAAGAACTAAACTTTTGCGTAAATCTCGTTCAATTTCATTAATCATCGTGTTTTTGTGTGAAAGCTAGGAGAGATAATCGATAGTACTTTGTTTGTCATTAGTTATATAAAGCTCGCACTGTAGAAATTATTTATTTTAAGCATCCGAGAAACTAATTTGAAGGCTGAATTACATAAAGGTCGACTTAGATAATTTAATACAGTGTAAACCTGTTTATTAAGGATAAAGCTAGTCGTTCTTTAAACAAATTGAAACTACGTACAAGTGTTGCCAAAATTGGGGTTTACGTAAGCATTAAATTAAATCCTTAGGGATCTTTAAAAGTATATAGTTGGATTCCGTAATAGTTTATAACGGTGACCATTTAATGCCGAATTTTCAAAGCGGAACCGCTATTTCAAATTAAATTTTGAAACCTATTTTATAACAATTAACAGATATTTTAGTATAAAAAATAAATATTCACTTACTTTATTTTTATTATTGTAATTGCATTAACGATAGACCTTTGAATAAGTTAAGTATAATAAAAAAAAGTATTCGGTACTTTTGAAACCTCGAAAAGAAGATTATACTCCCTTCGGGGGTTTACTTTTACGACCGTTTTAAAGTAAAACAAATTTAACCGGGTTTACGAGAATTTCTTACAGATTCATTGCTAGAAGGTAGTCACGTCTTGAATCTAATGTAAGTGTTTATGTATTACCGAAAATAGAGCTTTCGAATTTATTGTTAGATTATTTTCCATCGTCTCTCTGTTATTTGAAAAGTGGAAGAAAATTGAACTGAACGACTATCGACTAGGCTTATTCTTTATAAGTAATATAGCTTATGAAATTGATAAAATATTGTACAATTGGTATTAAAGGTACCTACATATATTTCTCTAAGAAAATCGTCAATATAGGTACTTAACAAAAATTGTTAAGATCCTACTCTAAATTGCAATAGCACCTAATTTTTGTTCGTTTTAATGAGCTTTAAATAATTAACGATTTCGTTTAAATCAAGTTAAATTTAAATCATAATTATGGGTTTGTGATGAAAAAAAATATAGTACCTAGTGTTTAGACCACACAGGCCTCTCCTAAGTTAGGAGTCCTTGCTCCCCCTGAAATAGTGTCGAAAGATGAATGAAATTGTTTCAAAATACTTCATTTATTAGGAATGTAAACCAAACATGATTAAATTTTAATAAGAAATAATAAAAGAATTATTTAAACAAATATTGATTGTTCCCTTTCAACTTTGGGAGTGAATATCTCGGCAGGGGAGCGTCGTACGAAAAAAGTTTATAGAAACTTTTTTAAAAGTTTTATTTTGATGTATTTTATATGTATCCGAAAGATTTCTCATCATTTCCTAGACACCCTGTTTTATAACGCACCCCGAGTATTAAAAGGAGGTGATTCCGAAAGGGCTCTGACGGTTATCGTGGTCAGCATGGTGTATAGAATATACCACTAAAATTTCATGCTTCTACCACAAAGTGCAAAGTTTATGCACTTAGAACCTGGACTAAAAACAAAACGCCCCAAAACGAGGACTGTTTGTACATCGAATGCGAGGTCAACAAATTGTAGTAAAATATACTTGAGTCGCTTTATATCAAAATTGAAGTTGCGACTGTTTACCTCTCGGGTACAGATTTAATAACGTTGATATCAAGACCAATTAGCTAGTCTAATATTATGTTGGAAATAGGAAATTTCGTAAGCCGAATGACATTCGTAAAGGTCGATTTGTCAACAAGAATCGAATTTCAGATCTCTGGTTTATTAGTCGAGCGCTACGTGTCCGTCAGACTATCGCGGCCCAAAGTAGTTAATTCAAGTTTTAAAAAGTAAATGATCTAATTAGTGACATCAAACCAAACATAAAAATCGTTAATTTTCATTATATTTTATAAAGTGATAATCTATAATGTTTAAATAATGAAAACTTTACCAGAAATACCTACTACTTACGAAATGGGAAATGCTGTCATTCGTTCTTTTCAGAATGTAATCTTCTTTATTTTACAACAATAATGTTTTATCTCAAAAGCACAGTGCTACTGGCGACCGTCAGATAATATCTAGAAAATACGTTTCCGTGCTCTTAACATAGCATTTATAGGGGTTACCTTTGTATTATCCTGGCAAAAGGTTTTTGTAATAATGGAAATTCTACTTATTTCAAGTTTAAATTGATTATAGTAAATACCTACATTTTTCTTATGTTAGAATTAATTAAGAACACTATGTTAACTTCTTTTATAATTAATTACATATGGTATACCTACACCGTTAACGTGAATTTAATTTAAGACGTAATTTACATAAGTACCTTTTACAACTGAAGTCTTTCTATCCACACATTTTCAATGGATAATCAAAACAAGTTGACCATATTTACTGAAATTTCTGTCAGAATGCCGCAATCAGTCGAAGCGCAGCTCGAGCCCCATGAATCAGGTATAAGTACCGCTCCGCCCTTTAGTCCAATTTCTCTACAGATACACTCTTTTCAGACAACTGATATTTCTATTTGTGGAATGGCATTTCAAATCTTCTATTTGTTCGAAACTCCTTCTGCAATTTCGGAGTTGAAATTCGCGCTGGCAATAAATCTTTATACGGCAGACGACTGTTGTCGGCGGCGGCCGTTTTTCTTCTTAGATACAATCAATCTGTTACCTTTTTTTCCAACTTACGATTAGCTAAAAATAATGGAGGATGTAGAGTACGTTTTACACACGCAATATTAAATTTTAATCGGCGATTAAAATTTATGGAATTATTTTGCGTAAATAAACGAATTTGTTTTAAAATACTTAATTCGATACAAATTATCAAATTATCGTAAACGACGTTCTTGGCATGAGTCAAGAGTATTATAAATAATCACCCAAACAAGTTTTTTAAACATAATCATGATTTAGATAATTTAAGGCTTACTAAAAAATAAATAAATATCTATACTATTAATATAAACTGAAACAAAACGTTTAGCACAGTGGTCTAACTTGGGATCTTAGCGCAAATTAATTTAAAAAATCAATAATCAATCAATCAGATTGAATATATATTCAATTACGCTTGTAATTAATTCAGGCTATAGAAGAAATTTGATTATAATTGACGAAAGCCCTGGTTGCCCAGTAGAACAAGTAGGCGATCTTTAGATGTTTTTGAAAACCATAATCGGCACAAAATCACGTTGTACCGAAGTACAGTGGCGTACTACTAAGTTTTGTGTATCATGATACAATAACTATTAAGGTAAAATATCGGGGCGGTCCTGCGTATCGAGATGTGACGTCATTCGTCTCCTACATAATGCGATATAGGTACAGCTAGACTACGTATTTTTACAAATAGAAAAACGAACATGAAAAATTATTTTTAAAATAATTTTTATGCAAATGTATACAGGGCATATCACGACGAATTTTGGTAAAAGAATGTAGGAAAGTAATAAGAGTTGCGATTTGAAATTTTGGAAGTAATGGTTACTGGTTACGCCCTTTCTATTTAAAACAATTTTAGGTTTTATTTCTTCCAGTTATACCGGAAATGGATACCAAATTTCTTATTTTAAATGGAACACCCTAATTTTTATTATTGATTTGTATTCCCGAGACAATCGCTATTGGGCTATTGTAATAGCCTGCAACTGTCAATTTTTTTACAAAATTATTTTAAATAGAAAGGACGTAACCAGTAAAATCTCTAGTTGTAACAGTCGAATCACAATCGAATGATTTATTTATATTAACATCAAAAGGATACATGCCGTTACTCAATATATAATATATTTATTAATAGTATTTTAAATGTAATAAATATTTCAGTTAAGAAAAATGATCGAATTGCAAAAAATTTATCTTACCTTCTTATAGATTAATTAAAATACCTACACACACAACACAAATTTGTATGACATGTTACGGTTTAAGATTTTTTTCGTAAAAACTATTATTATAAAAAAAAACTCGATACCTGAATTTCTGATTTGTTCGCTTTTTCTTTTTAGTAGTCCATTTTCGTAATTTCGTAGTGATGTGATTTATTCCCTGTCACTTTTCTTTTTATTTCCGCTTCATTTAAACGGCTTTCAGGAGCATCAATCAATCATCAATCGTCAATAGGAGAATCGGACGATGCCTTTCCTGTAATATGTTCCATTCTAGTAGCTATTCACTGGCTATTTTACAAAGTAAGAAGATCTGTACTTCAGTAACCTTGATCATAATAATTGCTAGTGTTCAATGACATAAATAAATATTACTTTACGTTGTTCTTTTCGATTACTTCAAAATGTATTAAATGTTGTATAACAATAACGTTTATTAATGTAAATAAACTTCAAAATTATCTAAAAATTATAAGCAAACAAGCAATACGAACTAGCACCGAATCCAAAAATTAACGCGTTTATCAATTTAACATTGATTTCTTTTCTCTTTCCGTTTGATCGAAAATATTTGTAGAACTTGCATCGTGTTTACATTTTGAAATATAACTTACTTTTCGGTTATCATATTTGGACAATCTTGAGGTAATTGAAAAGAACATTGAAACTTCAGTTAGAAAAATCAACCTACCTACTTCATTATAATATTGATAGTCAGAGTCTTTAGGAATAAATTTTGCATTATATCAATACAACTATAAAGAGAACTGAAAAAATGTACGAGATGTAAAATTTGTTGCAAAATTGTCAATAAAATTTGTAGATTTGATGCATTTCCGCTTATCGTATCATTTCGAAGACTCAATGCATTAACCTCGTAACTACAAAACACTCATTTTTCGAGCTTTAAGTTGTCTTTTCTTAAAATTAGCTGAAATTAAGTCTGAATGTTAATAATGCTCACAAAAAGTTCTACGTAAGTAATCAAATTCTTACATAGGTCCATAAACATTCCAAAAAGTTTTGAAATTATCATTAGAATTAATTTGATAAAAAAATTACGTTTTAAAGACAGTAACAGTTTACATCTTTTTTTTTTGCAAAATTTCATCTTTCGTTAATTTGAACTTTTCGTAGGTGACATCTCATTTTAATCTACGACAGATAAACATTAAATTGTTCCGATATTAAACATAATGTCTCTTGGTATGTTCAGCAGCCCCTTGTCCTTTTTACAGACTACTGATGAATTCAATGCAAAACAAACAATATCTTTTGATCAATACTTTTACACTTAAGTAAGTCACATAAAAATCTCAACAACTGTAAGTTAAACACAAATAATTATCGATAAATTTCTAGAAAGTTACTTACCTAGTAAGTATTTCATTACTAATTTTTGGGATAATGACATGACTAAGGACTGACATATTAAGCAAATAAGGAAGAATTTTTCGAAATGTACCTATATTTCCTTTTTTTTTTAATTAATGGTATCTAACCAATTAGCCAGTCGAATTTTTAATGTTTTGTCACACTGAAAACCTATATACCTGTCATACCTATATTATGTTTATGAAATTTAAAAGATTGTTTTTCACCTACAATAGTGAATAATATAAATGATTACTTAATTTCAAAACGCTTTCAAAAAAATTTATTTTAACATAAAATTACGAAGATACTGACCATCTATAAGTTCCGCTTATTTTTTGTTGCGTTTAGTTGCCCATTTGTAAAAATGTTTTTTTTTTCTGTAAAAGCATATCCGTTTTAAAAAAAAAACCTGTCTTTAAAATTCGGCTGCCTGAAAGTGAAAAAATGTTCAAGTCGACGTAAAGTCGAAGTCAAATAATTTGAACAAAAATGCTATTTGAATAGTTTTACACTTTCACAAAAAGGTGGTTTAATACCACTGGGCATTGGTAGATTTGATATGGAATGACATGTTAATCAACACACTCGATAGCACATTTCTACCAATTTTCAGATTTGCATTATTTATTTCAAAGTTAAAACCTAAAACGCCTGGGTTATATGTAAATTTACGTCATTCGCGACCCACTAACCTACTACATTGTATTTTTATAAAGCGAAACCGTTTCAAAAGTAAAGTCCAAATAAATCCGATTAAAGGAAAATATTGATTTAGCCTTAATATGTCTACGAAACTGTTAAGTTGCCAGAAATAAAAATTGCCAATTTTCGTTTCCACTAAATATCAACGACAAAATCGAGAGGGCGAATTCGGCATTTTAAGCTTCTTGTACTGTCGTTATGGAATTACATGCAGCAGCGAGTACGTGAAAAAAAAACAACACAAACAGAATTGTGCTTCAAACGCCGGAAATATAAACTATAAATCAGCAGGTTTTCGGAAACAAGAAGAGACCCGGAAATTGGAATGACAGATCCGGGAGAGAGCAGGAGTTAATAGACACGGGTCAGAATCAGTCGGCATCGAACAAATAAGACATCTGACATGAGAATCAAGCTTTATGTTTGAGGTTACCGTTTAAAATAAGACGTCTGTTGTATTTTTTGGAACTAAATAAATGTCGATTTTACTCGTGGAACATGTATTTCACAAACGGAAAACAATTTTGGCGATTAAACAAAATAAAATAACTAAATACATATATATCTACGTGCAGTGTTTATAACGATGTTACCGTTGTACTATTCTTATTCTAAAGTACGACATTGTTAATAAAATAAATTATTGTAGGTATATAAAGTCGTGATTAATATTAAAATCAAGTATTTATGTAGAAATTATCTACTTATTACGAGATTCAACTTCCACATAGAATCAAAGTTTGTTTGCGAAATTTGCTTTTGTTAAACAATTGAATATTTTAGCATTTAGGTATTATTTATGTATAATATTTAACGAACCACAAGAATAAACCTTTTAAAAGGATTCTAACTTGCGATTTCATTGCGTAGGTACAATACAATTAGATAGTTATACAATATCTAGAGGTGTTTATATTATTTAGCGTATAAAGCAGAGAGAAAGTTCTTTTAAATTGTAAGTAAGAAAAGGACCCCAGTGTGAAGGTTTATAGATGTGCCAGCACTGACACCGTGAAGGGAGAGCAACTGTTGGCGCTACTATAAATTATAGAAACTTGTAATACAGCTCATTCGTCATAGCGACACGTTTCCTTGTTACAGTTCATATTAATCTCGAAATCATTTATCAAAGGGCTTTTTTCCGAAATTTTTAGAGTTTCGCATTCGCAGCCGTTATGCTT
This sequence comes from Rhagophthalmus giganteus, assembly GCA_036326145.1. Taxonomy (NCBI): domain Eukaryota; kingdom Metazoa; phylum Arthropoda; class Insecta; order Coleoptera; family Rhagophthalmidae; genus Rhagophthalmus; species Rhagophthalmus giganteus. Next base: position 51,341,118 of record JARFJA010000001.1, read on the forward strand.
TCCGTTTCGAAAAAGTATAATTCACAGATAAAATCACATTATTTTAAAGGAAAATTTACTTATATTTCAGTTGCATCCGATAAACGATAAAAACACAGTTTATCAAAGCAATTATCGAAAAAATATTGCTGTATTCGAATTGGTGCCAATACTACAGTATTTTTAGTCACTCCTGCCAACTTTATCCGCAATCTCGTTTCTTTTTGCGGAAGTAGGGAGTTCTTTATTATTTCTGCTGCAGTCCTTGATAGCGAGAAAGTTGCCAGGATTGAAAATGGTAGAATAACGAAAACCGACGACTAAATATTTCATAATTTTATTATGAATATAGAAATAATTATTCTCGTTTTTACAACTTTAATTAGTGGCTACCTGTTAAGTATATCAACCCATTTGTTATTGCTATCGGTTATGCACAACTAATCGAATATATAATAAATTGCATACATACGAAAATAAATTATACAATGGTAAAGTTATCGAAATCGTGACATAAACATTGTAGTCAACTACACGACACGTTAAAGTTACATGAACTATGAAAAGCAGAAACCTACTGCGATCTTAACACTACTTAGTGATAATCGACTAATTTTCGCAAAAAATATTAATCACCACATAGTAAAACCTGTCCTGTCTTGACCACCTCTGGTACCGTTAACGTGGACAACTTACAGAAAAATACTAATTGTAAGTACTCCTTCTCTAATGCGGCATTATATTAACCAAAGTTAAAGACTCTAAAAACATAACTAACATGTAAGCAATAAGTGCGCGAAGTAGTAGCAATAGAGTCGGTACTAGAAAAGCATTCCGACTAGTCAGTACCGGCGAAGTGGTACCATCAGTCTGTGAGTGAATTCGGTCGAAGAGTTTACCGGCACCAAGAGAAGGGCACGTAATAACAGTGCGAGATTTAATTAGTGTCTAACACCCTAACATAATTTTCAATGTATCTACTAATAATAATAATTTCGTGTCGAGTGACGCATGGATCGTAATTCGCCTTTGTAGTAATATTAATTCGCCTTCATTAGTAAAAAATTGATTCGCTTTCTTTGTTTTTAAAATTGGAAACTCCCTCGTCATAATAATTTTAGTGCTTTCGTTGTTTATTTTGATCGCCTTGCTTAGTCTAAAATCATCGGTCGTGAAAATTAGCCTTATTTTATCATCGCCTTATACCCGAGGGGCTCCATCGGGAGTCATTATCATCAGGTACCCACCATTGTGCTCATAAAGACGCTAAGTAAAGGTACCGTGCTTTTATAATAGTCATTGTCGTTTTAAATTACATTTATTAGATCTTTATGTTTTACGTTTTATAGTTCATTTTACAATAATACAATGTAATAATAATAAACACCTTTAAACTCGTTATATTCCAACTCCGATGTTCACAGTTGTGATTGTTTGATTTAATTAAGTAATTTAACCGTTATATTCGTATATAATACTTGTACGAAATGCATACGGAAGTGTTAAAAACATAACACAACAAGTTATGATACGATGTAAGAACGGTAAAAATTTGCTTCAGAGGTCAAAGGAAACTCCATAAAAAATAGACATACTGACACACCGTTCTGCTGTTAGTGAGCAAGACACTTAACTGAAAAAAGTAGCTTTGGTCTCTATAGACAGCTTGCTCAGGCAAGAGTTGCCATCTACTAACCCTTTACAGATACCATCGATTTCGTTATGTGTATTGAAAAGGATAAATTGTTTTATTGAATAGTTTGAAAGTCATACAATAGAGTTTTGGCCGTACTTGGTCTTTCAATCTAAAGTTAGCTAAAGTATTCCAACTTCACATAGATTTTGATTAGAGTGAGGCAACCCCTAGTCGGTAGAAAACCCGGACGATCCCATCACAATTAAACAAAGGCTGCACTTCGACCGTAATACCCTAAACGTCATGTTTATATCCCCACGAATAAAAACATTACTTGTGTTCGTACTGTATAAGTTATGCTACTGTATAAGTATGTGTTAAAGCTCGTTTCACGCGCTCCGGTTTATCCCGGATAAAGTAATGAGATATATAGCTATACCGCAGCTTTCACCCACACCGATCCGGTTGGCACTCGGATAGGAGTCGGAACCGGCTCCAGTATCTCTTGTGGTATAAGTTGAGGTACCGCCGTACTTGTCTTCACCCAATCCGGCCGAATTTGGCCGGCATTTTGCATTTTTTGGCCGACAAAGCAAATTTTGCTCAGATTCAACGTTGAAAATCTCTATAATCGATTATTATTTTTTACTTAAAAGTACCATCCGGTCATACTACAAACAGTACATTTAGTAAATTTTAATAAATATCGTTTCGTTTTCTTATAATTCATTTAGAAAAAACGTCGTTAAATGAACTGATGAACTATGATTTCGCTAATAGTGCCGGTGCCTAACCGGCTCGCTGTTGAAGAATTTCCCCTATAAAAAAATACAACAAACAACTTTTCACGTAAGTATTAACAACTTTGAAGTGACACGTTAGTGTTGAATAGATTCACAAAAAACAAAACAATCAACTTATCTGGTAGGTAATTGCAGTAATAACTTTAAAACAAAACTATATGATTAGTTTAAGACCTATCAAAAATTATCAATGTAGTGTGGATATTTCGCAATGTGCCTCAAAACTCTGCCCGACGTCAGTTCATCAAAAATATAATGACCCGCCTTAAAACACCTCCTTAGAGATCAATGCCCTATGACTTTCTGGCATTAATTCAACTATCAAATTAAGTTTACGTACCTACAGTTTATAATTAAATGAAATTAAAGGGATGAAAATTACGGAGCTGTTTTTACTTTAATTAGATAAATACGATACAACAAACTTAATCTTTATTAGAGAATTGTAGTGTAATTCTATTTCTGCATATTATTATGATTGTCACAAATGATGCACAATATGCAAACTAGTATAATATTGATTATCCCGGGTGGTCACGAAAATACCGCAAATGGATTATTTGTTAGGTTTGTAAACTACAGAACTGAGCTTTGCCAATCGAACTTGATTTACATTAATAAACGGATAAAACACTATTTTGATTAAGCAGTAGTAAGCAATTAGCTTAAATTTACCGACACAAATTCATTAAAATGTTTATTTCAAGTTTATACATTAAAATGATTGTATAATAAATTTACCTGTGCTTATATTTAAAAATTGTTTAAGCTGGCGATTAATTTTACTCTTTATCCAACCAAATAAATTTTCGGAAACAAAAAAAAATCAGAAAAAAGACCTCATTATAAGCAACGACGTAGCTAATTCGTTGCCAAAACGAAAGATTACGGGTCCATCACTGCTCTGAAATTAATAAACGGATTACCTATTTGAATTGTTAATATTGTGGCTTTTTATATATTTGAATCTAGAAACGAAAGTAGAAAAAATTATTGCCATATGTTGTCACTAGTAATTTAAAAGTTATCTACATAAATGCGGGTGTTGCGGTGTAACGAACGAATCGTTTTGAGCAGCAAATCAATTTATTTGTTCATCATTTAAGAAATACATGCATAAATAAATATTAAAGAAAAAAGAATATTATATACTACACATGTATAACACAAAAAATGTTAAGAATACTATACCTTGTTTATTGAACAGAAATATTTAAATCACTTCTTACAAAAACGCACAAAGGAGTTTTTTGACATTTGACATGAAAATTTGATACCGAAACTTGCGTGTGGTCGACTTTTCGAGCAATCAGGAAACTAACCGAATCGTATCTTTACCCCCACACATCGCCTTACGCCTATTTTCACTTTGTTAGTACTATAACTACAACAATTGCATTAAAGTATTATAATAGTCAGTAAAAAAAAGAAAGAAATTTAGAACAAGGACAATTAAAGGAATGCCACGAAAAAACTGAAATTATTAGAATATTTTTTTTAAGTAAAAAGGTGGCAAAATAAAAAGTTAATCGATCAAATTTTGTCTCCTTGTCATACTAAATTGTTTAAAAATTGTTACGAAAATCAAAACTTTGAATTCCGTCTTTTATCCACCATTTATCTGTAACATACTATAAGAAAACATTTATTTCCTACCTTTTTCTCGACATCGTTTTCCCTCCATCTCCAATTTCGAGCGTAGATTCTTCCGTTGACTGCGTACTTGCATTATTTCGTACCTATACCTACGCTTCATATTTCACTGTATTTCACCAAACACTGTCATTGTGAAAACGCGCGTAAGATAAAATTTCGTTAGGGAAATTGGACCGTCGAATGTTTGAGGGGAACCCTAACCAAGACCCTAAGCTAATCCCTATCCAAGAGCACAAACCAATTCGATTTTCAAAGAATTTGTGTTAGAACTTAAAGGTTCATATATTTACACTTTATAAATACACTAGCTGACCCGACAAACGTTGTTTTGTCATATAATTCATTTTAGAGAATATTTTTCTAGAAAAAAATAACTTACTTATTGTAAATGTGTAAGGATATGGTATATAAGTGAAGCAGTTATGGATCGCTGTGAACGGTGACGAAATATATAAATTACAGAACATCAAATATTAATTTTTTTAATTTATTAAAATTGATTTTTTAAAATTAAATACATATCTCTCAATCCCTTAATGCAATAGAGTGTACAATATTTTTTGTTATTCCATCTTTCGCCAACACAAACAAACTGGATGGCTTGCCCACTCGAGAGCACGCCACATATAATTGCCCGTGTGAAAAACATGATGTGCTCAAATCTAGGCCGCAAACAGACATCGTTTGGCCTTGACACTTATTGATAGTCATTGCAAATGCCAATCTAATTGGAAACTGAAGGCGTTTAAATTGAATTGGCACATCTGTAGGTATAATAGGGATTCGCGGTAATAAAATATTTTCACCTCGAAATTTGCCATTCAAAATGATGGCTTCGATAACATTTTCATTAATTTTTAATGACTAATCGCGTACCGTTGCACAACCGTGGTGAACTCAACATTAATATGAGCATTGAAAGTTTTGCTTAGCAGAGGCGAATATGGGACCACCCAACGGTTATCAATGTCAATGTCTACCTTGTTGATATTTTTAACAAATGATTGTCCGCCATTATCGGGATTTCTTCGACGATATATTGGATATCCGTCAACATTTGTGATCGTATCGTTAGTGAAATTTTTTGGAAAACTTTTAGTACATTTTCCATTTGCCATGCAAGGCGATGAATGATTGAGATTAGCGCATGGGCCATGAATCATGTTTGCTGTAACAATATCAAACAGCATTTGATCATTAGACGGATCTGGAATTTCCGCAGAAATTATACTGTCGATTTCTTCAGGACGTATTTTATCGATTAACCAAACCAAAATATGGGCATGAGGTAATCCCCGCTTTTGCCATTCAACGGAATACATCCAGCAACGTGTGGGACCAAATACATGTAATTTTGTACATCAAAACGTACATCCACACGTGCATCCTCACCGCCCATAAAGTAAATTTGTAAAAATTTAGGTGATTCGTTTGGCATTGGCAGCAATGAGCCCATTTTGTGATAAATTCTTAATTATTTCTGTTGCTCCGAACGATGTCATTTGAAAACAGTTATCCTTATCAGCTGATACCAGTCTGCCCCACCAGGTGTCGCTGCTTACTCAGTAAATAGCACAGAGGTTAATAAATTAATAAATTAAGATTATTTATTAAACAATAGCAATTAGGAGTATAGAAAATAGATAACAACCTATTCGCAGACCTACTGAATGTATATACAAAATTTCATTAAAATCGGTTCAGCCGTTTTGGAGGAGTTTGGTAACAAACACTGTGACACGTGAATTTTATATATATAGATAGAGAGTTAGTCAACAAAGAAAGATTCTATCATTCCTCGTCCTATTAATCCTTTTTGTTTGTAATCCTTTTAGAGAACACAACACACAAAACTCGCGCACTCACACGTAAAAGGCCTTATAAACCGAACGAGCACTTCTCGCACACGCGTATAATACGACGCTGTAATTTAAAATTCGAACTACTGAAACAAGTACTACCGTTCTGTATCACTGACGCGAATGATCTGAAACGGTTTTGCCGGAATTCTATATATAGATGCATTCAAGTTTATACGTGGATACTGGGAAATCCCGCTTTTATTTTGAAAACATTCTCTTCTTTGTTCGCACAAAATGCAATTAAACTTTTATCTGGTTTATGGTTAGTAATAGGGAAATTTTCAACGTTGAGGGACACACGAATAGTTTTTAAATTAAAAATAGAGTAAATTGCGGTCTGTTTGATGACGGAATCCAGACGTGCCCTTTTGGCTTTTCACCGATCTCAACCCCTAGATCACGAAAATATAGGTCACTCATTTTGTGTCGGTCATATATATATATATATATCACATATAATCAATTTCTTGTGGACACGATTCTGGTCGCAATTTTAATCGTAGAAGGCTGAAATTTGGACAGCGTATAGTATTTACAAAAACAAAGGACAAGTTCTTTAACCAGTCAAATCGTCCGACCCGTTTCAAAATAACGGCCGTTCAAAAATTATTTTTTTTAATCTCGAATCTCCATTATTACCCATCGTGAATCCCATTACCCAATGGTAATGTGAAATATGTTTTGGAATCGACATAAAATTCTCTACCGATCGTGTTTCTTTATAATTTTTGATATGATGCACCGTTTTCGAAATAATCGAAAAAAAGTGATATATTTTTTTAAATTCTTATAAATTTCTCTCATAAATATTTATTTTTCAAAAAATGTATGTTTTGGAGAAAATTTTTTAAGGAGTTTTTTGACATGCGACATTAAAATTTGATACCGAGGCTTGCGCGCGATTGGTTTTTTATATTTGCATTGTCAAGTATTGTACGGTCTCTCCAAACGGCCTGCCAAACAACTTTAAAAGGGTAAGTAGATGACATAACGACTATGTTTGCTGCACGACGAAAATGAATAAGATAATAGTAACTTTTTATTGATGACGTGTGTTGGCGGGTCGGTTTGATAAGGTGTAGATAATAAATTATTTAGGGCCAGTTTTCCAATGTTCTGCAAACTCTTTCTATTCAGCCAACCGTCATAGAAACCATTATTTCTAATAATCATTTCTATAGTAATTGACTGATGGTCGAAGTTAACTGGCGATCAAAAAGCCGGCCCCTAACGACGTATCCATCTTATTAATTTTGTTTTTAAATGTCGTCCCCAGTTAATAGAATCAAACAGGAAGAAATCCAAAAAGTCGGTTTGCTCATTATAAGTAAGGTAATTTAAAGTAAAGTATTGCGTCGTAGGTTACCTACTATACCTACCGAGGTATTTTTTTCTTAATAGTCTAACTTTAAATATAGTTTAACTATCGTGCGAGCTTTAAAAATATATTACCAATTTCGCTATATTTCACCTATAAAATTTTAATTCCACCAAACAAGGTTTACAAAAAGGAATTAGCTCATAATGAGAAATTACGTTTTAAAATCCTGTAAACGTGCCTAAAATATTGCGATAAAATATAGGATATGCCGTACGTACATTTTATAGCCACAGAAATCCGTTTTAAAATCATAACGTATTTTTAGTACCTACCTACAGAAAAGTGCCGGCCGTAAATTATCAAGAATTCATGCAGAAATTTTCGATATTTAATATCTTTTCTTTCGTTATCCTGGAGGACAATGCGCTTTTCTTTAAAATGGAGAAGGTGTAATATACACATATCCAAATACATACAATCTTTCTGTTATTGTGTTGTCTGACTTTGTTACGTTGTATCTTGTACCATCAATAATAACTTTGACAGCTGACGGGAAAACCCCTCTAAACTAATGTTAGCTCCTTGCGCGCTTCAACGGGATCACTCGCGCTGTCGTTTCACATTGTACCATTCATCATTTATTTTTTAGTTACTGGCGTTCCAGTTGGAAGAAGCACATTTTAAAAATTAAATTAAAGTTTAATCGCGGTTTACTATCAACTTATTAGAAAATGCTTTGTCGAACGACAATTTTAAAACGGAGAGATGATTGCTTTAAACTTAAACCGAAATAATAAGAATCGGCCACGACCGGTTATTAAAAACATAAAAGAAATTGGTTTCCACAGAAAATTATAAATAAATATTAAGTAAGTAAGGGAATTGTGTTTAAGGCAAAACATCTTTGATCTCGGATGCTGGTAGCTTTTAGTTCATTACGTTCGGGAAATTTCTTTCTCATAAATTATTAGATAAATTTGCACGTCGATAAAAGCCTTAGATGAAATTGCAACGCTAAGGGAAAATGATCAAGACCCGATTAAGTGGTATTTGAAGCGACGTTAACTTCTTTGCCAAAAAAATTTCAATTTTCCACATCATTTAAGTAATACCGCGGTTATTGTTAATTATCTTTATGTTCGTTTTATTACGTCGGTACTTTACTAATAATTGAAATCGATATTAGATTTAGAATAAATTTATTGTCAGTCTAAAATAATATAAACCCTATATTTTACGAAAAGGTACGGTTCAAGAAATAATATTCGTATTTGTATAAAAATATGAATATTAACGAACGTTTTTATAATAAATAATGTATCGTGTAATTTTAATATGTACGTACTAAATATACCTATTACCTAATAAGATACACAACATGTTTTATATAACATCACGTATACCATTCAAGTTCCAGATGTGATTCGGACGTATTCAGAAATAGTATTCTCAAAGAATTCCTACGACTTGGCTCATTTCTAATGCAAAATTAAAATTCTATGAATATTTTATACCAACTGCCCGAAGAAATTTACAAGTTAGAAAATGTTCGCGACATAAATAAAAGTAGGAAGACGGTCGCAACGTTACATTTCAAATATTACTTCCATAACATTTTAATAAGAAGACAAGTAAATTATAAGAATGATATTTTCGAACAAAGACAATTGTAAGATAATTGTAAAATGCCTGGTAGAACCGCGGGCTTTAATTATTCAATAGAAAAATTACATAATCCTCGCAAACACAGTAAAAGGCTTTGAAAGATTTTGTCGCCTTGCGGATACTTTCCTTTAAACTTCTTCATTAATAACAAGGGAACGAGTAAACTTTGGTATTTCTATAAATTCATTTCCATTTCTATTTGTTACAGCAAAACAAAGAATGACCTCGCGAACGTAGATTTGCTTTCGCCCTCTAAGCTCCTTCAAATTTGATTGCTTTGCATTCGTTGCGACTACGACTGCACTTTTTTTCGTGAAATTATTACTAGCAATTTAAATATAAGTAATGTTATCATTTTAAAATTAAACTGGATTTATTTTAGAGTCAAAAAAATTGTCGATCTTTCTCGCGCAGCGATTAAAAACATATATAGCTTATCCAAACCTATATGATGTCACGTCATCAAAAAAAAGTTACTAGATTATTTATTTGTAATTCGGTTTAATGTTTGGAAAGTGACATATTTTACAGATGATTTACTTGCGCACATATTAGATGCTATAATGAAAGACTAGAATTTATTAGAACTGTCAAAATACTAGCTACTGTGATAGCACTGTGTGAAACGTCATCATCTAGCATTGCATCGTCACGTCATCTTGCATTGATGACGTGACATCATACAGGTTTGGATAAGCTATAGTCAAAGACCACTACGTAGGTCAAATCGCCGTGGCAAAGTTACTTACAAGCTTAGAAATAACTTTCTATCATTGTCAAAAATTATAAAATAGATTATTAACAGTTTTCAAGCCACAATTACTCAGTTTATAGTTGTGGAAGTCAATAAATTTCATTTCAAACACACTGTCAAAGATTTATTGCAGTTTCTTTTCTTAAAAATGCCTAATCACGTTTTAACGGAAGCCGTAAAAGATTTCGCAATAGCGAAATTATAGGAGGGATGGTCATTAAAACTTAATTAATAATAAAAATAAAACTTAAAAAAATTAATATTATTTTAGCAGTCGGATTTGACAAGAAAGTCCCACTTTACACTAAGGCAATTTTTAGAAAACCAGATACCTTGATACAAAAGCGTTGAATTTTTTTTGACCGTAATAGTACCTATACGAATGTTTTTGTCGAAGATTTATTTGTCAACTGTCAAGTCGGACCGTTACAAACAGGATGATCGGGGGCATTTAGGACCGAATAAGAGTAAATTATTGATTTTTGATTCTGCGATTAACCGAAATCATTTATAATAATTATGAATTCATAATTCACGGTCGCTCTTGTTATTAATGGAATAAATGCTAGTACGTAATACAAATATCGAGGGTCTAATATCGGGGGCGTATGCGTCGATATGCACGTTTTTAAATTATTGGCGTATAGTAATGTACGGTACACACAAATAAATAAGCGGTGTATGAGAGAAAACTTATTTAACTAATGTATCTGTTTAATTCCAAAATGAGATTTACAATATTGCTTTTCTTCTCTTTTCTAAATTTTACTTTTGGGTCTTCCGCCCTCGTTAGATAGGAGGATTAATAGGAGTCGAAAAATAATGTCTACATATAAGTAACTAGGAATCGTCTAGTCCAGATGGTCAGTCTGACAGGCTGAACTTCTGGCGCACTCACGGCTGCGGGTTCGAATCCTGCTGCAATCGTGGACATTGTGAACGTAATACTAACAAGAATTAGAATTAATCCCCAAAATAGACTGAGTAAGTTCGTAAAGTTAATTCTGTTCTTAAACAAAAACAGCGTTGTACATATTTTCTAATAACGAAAAATCATTAAATGGGAAAATGAAACTTAGATGATTAAGACTTAAATGATTATTGTAAACGTTGCGTAAATATTTTAAATTTAGTAAAAATGTACCGCTGTGTTTGTAAATTAAAAACTAACTTCAATTATTAATCGAAATTACAGGCAATTTACATTTTGTTTCACGTTGTTGTAATTACCTACTAAAATCTTTTTAGCAATTGTTTCGCCTAAATTACCCCAATTATTTGCGGTACTAATTTAGAACTCGATTATCTACATTGTGGCCGAATAATTATCTGAACTTGTTAAAATAACCACATCGATTACTATCATTTACTTATAAAAATTCCTAACTATTCAGATAGTTTAGTGCCATTTATTAACTTTAAAATGTTGATGAAAATTAAGATGCAGTTTCTATAACACACATCAAAAAGTAAGCATATAAAAATTTATATGGACAGTATTATTGCGGGTAAAAAAAAATTACGCTGTATTTTCTTATTGTAAATGTGACTTTTGCAACTGGATAATTACGACAATTATTTAAGTTTCGCATTTCATTTCAACAACACTGTCAAAGATTGACTACAGTTTATTTCCTTAAAAATGCCTAATCACGTTTTAACGTAAGCCGAAAGAGGTTTTGTAATAGTCAAATTACACTAAAAAAATTATTGTACATAATATCAATGAACACCAGTTATTGACTTTTTGATCATTGATACAATGAAAAGTTCATTAATACTACTAATAGATGTTCATTTTTTAATTTACATGTTCGTAGTCCCAATGTTATAATGTTCATTAGTAACTGATGAATATATTTCATAATTTAATGGATATCTTGATTGCTTCGACGACTCTTTTTCATCAATCCAATCATTACTTGATTGTATCTACGAATTTCTACATTAACATTATAACTTAAAATTTATGAATTTAAAACATCATATTAATGTAAGGTCGTTTTGAAATAATAACTAAATTTATCGCATCTATGACTAAGTTCACTAATATACACTATAAATATAGTTGATTGTATATTTTTTTAACCCTCGCCGTACACACTATCAATTCGCATCACCGTATACACACTGGGTCTGGGTGACCCGAGCAACTTTAAATCGAGATTTCTCAGGATTGGCGAATGCTAGATAAAAAAATCTAAATTCAGGTTAAAGTTTGAACCCTTTTCTATAGTTCCTCATGAGTTTTAAGGGTATTTCTGCTTTAGAAAATTTGCGGCTGAGATTTAATGCGATCATGTCGAAAAATCGACTTTTACACTAAAATGACAATAATTAAGGCAATTTTCATATTTGAGGCCTAATATTTCACTGTTTTAAAGTTGAATAGATATACTTTAGGCTAAAAACAAAAAATGGAATTCGCTTCAAAAAGTATATTTATTTCCATAATTAAAGATACGAAAAATCATCCATTTTTTCACTTATTTTGTACATAAACAGTCATTATAAATTAAAAATAAGAAATTTTTGTGGTACAAATTGTCAAAAATGTTGAAAAAATGTTATATAATAAAAAGAATAGTATTTCTAAAAATTTTCATCTGTACACGCGCAAGTTTCGCATAATTTGAGCGGTGCTGAGCAGATCGGACGAAAACACGAGATACACGAGTACCTCGTCTTTTATCCGATCTGGATGGACAAATTGCACATCTAACCCTTTTGACCAATACATTGTCTGTCCCAGCTACTTCAGGTTGAGGTTCTCTGAGCATTTCGGTGATGGTGTTCTTCAATGCCAACCGGAGAGTTGGGATTTTCTGCCTTTCGCAAAGCCAGGGCTTTGCAAGGTGCCACACGAGTTTTTGTAGGCAATCAAACGCTGAAACCCTTTCATCATTGTTCCGCATGACGTTCTTGCATTTTAATAAAATTCTAGCGTTGACAGCAGCTTGATCAAGCATGCCCCAGAAAATTCGGAGAGGCCACCGGTTGCTGACCCTGGCAACCGTGTAATTTTTGCACAGGGCATCGAAGGTGTCGGTGCCACCTTTGGTGTTGTTGTAGTGCAAAATAATTTCTGGCTTGCCCTCAGGTATCTTGTCACTGTCCAAAAACGTTGATGCTAGAAGTACAACTTTGTTCTTTTTCGGACTGTAAGACACCAAAGTCACTCCTGAATTCGAATAACAGAACTTTGTTTCAGGAGGCTGTTTTGACGCGACTTTCATTTCAGCCGGAATCTCCTCTTGTTTTTCGGATGGTGCCGGTCAAGGTTAAGCAGTACGGTTCTTCTTTCATCTGCTCGAACAGCGGGATAGATGAGTACAAATTATCACAAGTGATCGTTCTATGAGAGCCATGAATGGGCTCGGAAACTTTGCGCAGAAGAACTTGAGGCACAAGTTCGTTATTTGTGACCACGACCGAATTCTTTCCCAATCTTGGGATTGCATTTACCAAGTATGAGGTTTTGGCGTCGTTCAAGGTTATCAGTAAGAGACCATATTTATCGGGCTTGTTCTTAATATATGTCCTAAAGGAGCATTTCCCACGAAAACCGAGAAGTTGTTCATCAACAGTGCAGTAGGCAGACGGTCGATAGTTGTTTTGCAATTGTTGATGAACTTTTCAAAATGGTCCTTATTGGAGCAAATTTGTCACTAGTATCCCGGGTCTCATTATCGTCGAACCTAAGGTTTTCTGTCAGGAAACACCAGCGGTTCCGGGGAAAAACGCACCGGTGAAACGACGTGCCGTTAAGAGAGGACCATAATTTTTCGTCCAAGACTTTACTCTGTTTCCAAAGGCCGCAGTAATATGAGACCGCTATGTACGCTCGAATTTCTGTCAGATCAGTTTGGTGATGGTAGGACTGTTGCACGGCTTCTTTTCAATATACTTCAAAATGGTTTTCAATTTTTATATTAGTGAATCGCACTATATTTTCAAGAATGTCAGCTGAAAATAGAAGCTCCCAAAATTCTTCCAACGTTTCGGCTCGAGCGGCGTCGTTTATTGGTCCAGGTATAATTACGGGAATTGGATTGGCAACTAACCTGTCTGATAAGCGGGATGGCTTATTTACTCTCCATTTGTACTTGTCTTTTCCCCTTTTCTGACAGGTTTTCCGTAAAGGTAGGAGACAGGCCTTCCTTTTGCCGCTCTCGAGCCTCCTCTAAACGTGTCGAGAGATCGGCATTTTCCAACTCTGAATCAAGGTCATTGATTAAGTCGTTTAAATAATAACTAAATTTATCGCATCTATGACTAAGTTCACTAATATACACTATAAATATAGTTGATTGTATATTTTTTTAATTCTATATATAGAATAATCTAGGAATATTAACGGCTTCCCATAAACAGGATAAATTCAAGACAAACTAAATAATTGCAAAAAAAAATATCACAACTCTTACATTAATATTTATGTTAGAACTGTTATAGAAAAATACTTCTAAAAACGGTTTGTGTTTGTTATTACATATCAAATTCCAGAGAAACGTGTACAAATCGATTTTTTCACCGGAAAAATCGATTTGTATTTCCTACAATCGACAACATTGAACAATAAAGAACTAATAATCAAATTTTCTATATAGGTATATTTGAGCGATAATTAATTGAAACATTACAAAAAATAAATTTGCTATAGAAACAATATACATAAACATTGTCCTATTTACAATGTGAAATAGTAACTGTACTCTTTTAATATGAATAGAAGTGTACATTGTAACAATACAAGAATATTCCTTTATTTAATAAACACATTCATCGATACAATAAACAAAGTTTGCATTTCAGTGGAATAATTTATTGAATTTATGTAAGAATATTGATAAAACTAATAAACACAGTTATTATCACTATAAATCAAATTCATATTATCTATGTACTAATTTATTAAAACAAAGAAAGCTTGTTAATTGGAGCAGTCAAATTATTCATTAACGTAATTAACTGCATTATAAGGTCATTACACCAATAAACGTTCATTGGGTAATGATTTCGAACATCAAGTAATCTTTGGACATACGTTGTAATGATGAAATCGTACTTTGGACGAAAATTAATGAACGCCAGTTCTTAATATAATGATTTTTTATTGTATTTACGTACTTTTTTGGTTGAGTGTAGAGGAGGGGTGTACAATAACTTAATTAATTACTAATTAATCGACGCTGGAAATTGACGATAGAGGGAAAACGATGAGAAGAGAAACGAGAAAAAGGTAGGAATACAACGAAAAATTTAGAAGTTTCTAATTTTTTCTTATAGTTTGTTACAGACAAATGACAGTGGTAACGGCAGCACTGTTAAGCTAAACATCCACTAGTACGCATCGGGCGCACAGTATCACCCCTTAAAATGTTCACCTAATGTTCACCTGCCTAACCTTCCTTGGAAGGTAATTTTTAGAAAACCAGACGACACCTTGATACAAAAGCGTTGAAACATTACGAGACTGCCTAGGGAGGCGGCCGCGAAAAACTATCTCGGCCGATTATTTTTAAATTAGAAATTAAATTATTATTAATTTACATAGTTATATGTAGGTACGTAAATTAAATTAAAATTAGAACAGTGAGCAGCGCAAGCCACCAGTTATTGCCAGGTAACCGAAACACTTGTTGGTCCTGACAGTTTTTTGCCACCGGCACTGCCTTGCGAGGTGGCCTCACAGTATAGATGGAATTTTTTCAGAACAGCGTAGGTAAGCAACACTTTTTTCGAAAATAAGTTGTTCTGACTATCTTATGCATCTAAGGCAAAGACATAATCTGGTAAAATCCGGTACCATGGTAAGCACCGTGCCATTGATAACGATTGGTAATACCTAACAAATAGATATGAACTGCGAACGTTGTTGCCATACGGTCAATTGCGGTAAAACACCACAAATCAGAACGCAAGTACAAAAATCATGTAAAAACAACCAAATAAACAGTGCCTGAGGTATAATTACGAGACGTGGTTACGGTAGGTTACATTATTTGTAAAGAAGTTGCGTTTGTGAACACGCAAAACGACAAATGCATGACACTTATCATGGTATCTCGTTTAAAATATAATCTAACCTCCGTACAACTCCGTTTTTCGCACAAACCCGTGAGTGTACGTTATTTGGTACAAACGTGTTCCGAATTAGCTATATATGCGATTTGCAGGAAGTATTCGTCGATAGTTAAGCTAGAACACAAAATGGGCGCTCCTGTAAAATTTTCTTTTTGCAAAATACCATCAATATCTGATTATAGGTTAATAAGAACATCTGAACGTTCACGGGCTAAATTATTTGCAAGGATATATGCTTCAAAACACTTTTTCCAGACCTTTATCTTTAATTGTATGAGATATTTTATAAGAGTATTATATTATGACTCACCACTCAAAATGAATCACTTATATTTTTGTGGTAGGGGTCGAAATTAGTCTAAATAGAAAACGATTCCGCTGGGTCCCGTTGCCAGATAGAACGTAATAGCTTTATTTCTTTTAAAAATTCGCTCAAATATAGCAAATGACAAATAATGGCGGTATTCAAATTTCAGGTAATTCCCAGCGGTTACATTTCTTATAATTTTACGTAGAATAAAGAAAACGTAAAAAGTCGTAAAGTAATTTGCAAATCTTGCTTATAAATTACTTTATAGCATCTACTTTGAATTGTTTACATTTTTGTTGAAACTTTATTAGGTTATTACGTGAAATTATTTTGAAAACTAAAATTGATCGGGCACTCTCGCTTTGTCTCTATTATTTTTCGCCTACTAAATTCTGATTATTACGACTTTATAGTTTACCCCATAATATTACCTATACATATAAGGATTTTGATAAAACTTATTCGATAATCGCGTTTTCGTGTACAGTTTATTAAATTGTATTTTTTCTTCTTGCTGATATAATCCCAAGATTTATATGCGTATAAGAGTTAATCGGGGCAAAGGGAAACTAGGAATAAGGGATAGAGGGTAGAAATTATTTAAAAATTCATTCCTTTTTCTTTGTAGCAACTAGCGGTATGAATATTTAGTGATATTTTTTGTCAGTTTGGTGCATTTATAAGGTGGAAATGATTAAATAGAAGCACTGTATTTTCAAAATACTACAGAATGTTTCCTTTACTTGGGAAGTCTGAACGCATTTTTGAATAATGCAATCATTATATTTTGTGTCATTACTATTTTTTACGTCAGGTTATGTACCTTACAACGAGCGATGTGAAACGAAACGTCGTGAAACGAGACAAATTTTTTCATACATTGTGTTCATCATTACCTAGATTTACCTTATATACAGAAACGAAGTATAAAGCATCGCATAGTTTTCATTTACCACAAAATCTAGAGTCTGGAGTGATTGGAAACAATAAAAAATTTTTTGATAAGCTTTACAGAAAAGGTTATTTGCAGGAGATCGATCAGTGGCAAAAATAACCGTCTATAGATATCAACAAAACGTGTTAAATTATTTTTAAAGGTCATGTTATTGTAAACGCAAAATCAACTTTGCAAAAAGCGTTTCCGTTTACTCCGATTGACCAACTTATAATCGCTATTTTATTGATCTCCTACTTAAAAATATTCAACCGAATACGTATGTGGGTAAATAAAAGTTAGTCGTACCTACCTAACTAATTCAAGTGCCTACTAACTGTCATTATTCAAACGACTGATACTAATCGCATACTAAAACTTATCTTACCACAAACCGTGAAGATTACTTATATCTACCTTACTCGTATTGATATAATTTTAGTTAGGAAATTATGATTACGTAAGTTTCAGCATATGATTAATGGCAATCATTTTACAGTGATAGTTTAGTTTGGGACCTTTACATTATTTATGAGTGAAATTCTGAAGAAATCTGTTAAATAATTAGGTACTTGAAGTATTTAATACAACAATTGTTGGCGTTGAATAGTTAAAGATGTCACTAATTGTGAGATTACATAAATAGTGGAAACCCACAAGTATTTGTAATTACTCCGTCGATCTTAAGACACACCGTGTAATTCTTATAGAACGAATCCTCAGTATATTAGTAATACAATAACTATAATACAAAAATAATAGTCGTTATAAAAATTATTCTTTGTTAACGTTCATCATTTCAATTTACAAGCAATAAAATAACGTTTAGGTACCTATGGGACAATTAAGATTTTAGATGGATCAATTGTAACAAAAAAAGAGTGGAAAGGAGTTCTAAGATAATTAAAACGGGGTTTACAGTTTTTCTTAGTTAATCCACGTAATTAGATCGTTCTACCTCATTAGGTAGTCACTTTGAGGACTTCCCTAAGTTTTTAATAGCAATAAATCTTTACTAAATTTGAATTGTGATATTACTTCACATTTATTATCATGCAGGTCTGGCACTGCTCGATTAAAATTCAATTTACACTTTTAGTAGACGCATACAAACCTAAATTCACTATTAATAACATTAAAGATATCTTTTCTGCCGGTTAATCCTATCATAACAGGTTGATTAACGTTTAAAAATTTAACTTATTTTTATTTACTTAACTAATAAATAATTATCTAATTTGATTTTGTAACGTATTAAATAAAAAATGCTATTAAGTACTATATAATTACTTACCAACAAATTTCAATATTCTTATATAAAAGTTACTTTTCATTAAGGATTTTTAAAAACATCACTGTTAATCACCAGGTTTTAGTAAAAACTGATGCATGCACGTTGCTTAAATGTAATTTCGCGAATATAACAACTTTTTGCCGTTTTTACTCTTTACTTTATCCTTAGAGAGTTTCAAAATGTAGAAGCCAAAATGTGTTCTTTAGGAATATTCTGCATTAGTTTCGTCTGCGAAGAAGCTCGTCTTTTCAGGAGCTCATCTAAATATATATCTTTTAGAGTTATTGATTTCCTACTCTAGTATTTTATGAACCGTGTAAAAGGGCGAAAATTCAGCGGGGATATTGTTAAAATATTCCATAATGCGTCCCTAAACTTCCGCGCTTTTAAGAACCATACTTCATTCCTTTGATATTCGAAGTTTGAAAAAATTTATGATATTGAATTGACCTCAAATGATGATAAAGGATCTTAAGAATTTGTTCCTTACCTATTCTGAATAGCATGAAATCAGCAGCACAACGTACATCGTTAGAGAATTAAGTTGCCGTTCATATTTGGTTGAATTTTCATAATTTAGTTGAAGGTTAAAGTTCGTAAAACACCCGATAAAGTTCAAGATTATAACGACACAAAATATAAGTTAAAAAGTAATTTGAAAATTGACGAATATATTTTGTAACAAGTTAAATTAAAAAATTTCGCTTTTAAAGTCGTTAAATTTTATTAAGTATCGCTTGGAAAAATAATTATCGAAAAATCGTTCGAGTTGCCCGACCAATTTTAAGGAAAAGATCAATAGTGCAAAGTAATTTCTTTCGTAGAATAACATACGAGCGTTGAAGGCAGATGAAACCAATAAAGATGGCCTCCAAACAAAACGTTTTCTGAAAGCTCGCTACTAAAGGAACCAATTACCGAATAACAAAGAAAATGCTAGTTGTTTATTGCGGTCGTATATTCAAGTGGAATCGTACGCCGGATTCTCCTCGCATGTGAAATTGAAATCTCATGCAACTGTCCGTAAATTTTATTACAAATTAGAGCACTTGAATTAGCCAGTTTCGTATGCTAACGCCTTTATGGGCTATTTGTTCGTAAACGCTACAAATAACAACAGAAAATCGTTAGCAGTTTAGTTCTTGCTCCTGTAAAGCACATTTAAGCCTTTGAGATATTTATTGCCGTACTAACGAAGTTGGAGCCGATTAGTTACTGGAGGAACGGCGTGTTTAAAATGTATCCCCGAGCATAATTCATATTTGTTGAATTTTAATTTAAGGCGATCGATGGCCAAATCTATTTGATAATGCTTAAGAGTTTCGCGAAGAGTGAATTGTAAATAAATTTCTAACTTTGAAAACTTTCAGGTGCGCATTTTAAGCCGCACCTCAAAATATAGGTACCTACCTATGTGTAAAGTGGATATTTTCAAAGTTATATTAGAGTTCAATCAAATTAGACGTAAAATGACGAGTTAGAGGACATGAACTGGAAAGTTTTGAAAATTTGATATGTTCAGTTTAATGTCCCAAAGAACATTCTAGATTTTCCGGGTGGTGAAGAAGAAGAAAGGTGCTTCAAAACGGTTTATTGGCTCTAACTCGAAAACGCTTAGAGATATCAAAATAGAGTCCACTATAAATAATGTAACCCTTTAAATGTTCTACAAGAAAGGTCCTATACAGTTCTTCGGTAAATGAGTTTAGAATAAGAGTACATTGGTATTGTAAATAGGAAAAACACGAGCAATCAATAGTATTTACACGGGAAAACGATAAATATCTAACAATAAGGAAGTCATCGACCTACAAACTTAATTCAAAAGTTTCTATTTTATATCATTATTACTTAAAATTAATAATAAACACGGTGTATTTGAATAAAGTAAGGTTATTACAGAACACGTCAATTAAAAAACTTAAATTATAATTATAAATAATAATTATTGTGATAAATGAAATGTATAGGATACTTATTGAAATTTCTTTCCTGCGTACCAATATAATTCAAATCGATCAATCATAAACAAGCAATCAAAATATTTCCCTGCATTAGCAACATCATTCACAGAATAATTTCATTTGTGTATGCTTTTAGTGAATGTGACAATCTTAGGAGATCTGCATTTTTCCAAACAAGTTAAATTAAAGTATCTTAAATTGTTGCGACAACGAAGGGACTTGGAACATTAACATCGATTTTTTACAATGACGCGCAAGGTTGGAGAGCAAATAATATGTATTTTTAACCATGTACCCACGGGGGCACCAACTTTACAGGTCGTGTCCGCTAATTTTCCCTATTTGATTGGACTGTTATTAGATATGTTTATGAATAGCTAATTTAATTTGTTGACTGACGGTACCTATTTTACGCAATTAAATAATATTTATCTCTTCTATTAATTATTATTGAATTATCTATCGTGAAAATGTTTTAATTTAGGTTTTAAAAAGCGATTGAGAAAATAATGGCACTATTATTTTTTGTAATACGCATAAATATGCAACAAATTAAGTAAAAACATTCCGACAAAATGCTTTATAATACCGCGGATTGATGTTTTCTTTTATAAAAAAAAAATAAAAATTTCGAAATCATATAAAACTTAAACCGTACCGCGTTCGTTCGTTTAAGAAATGAAAAAAAAACAATCTCGACAGAACTCCTACCAAATTCTTTTAAATAAAAAAGGGAATCAATTGAAATTCGTGGATAAATTAATGATGTCAGATGAAACGAATTTCCGTTTCTAAAAGGTTCGTTCGATAACCAAAATTTTAAAGGTCGAAAGCGAGTCGCTGAAGATTTTTTACTTACACAATCTTCTGTCCTTTTGTGATAAATGACTGTTAACGATATTTTTCATCTTCATCACATTTCTACACAATCTTCTGTCCTTTTGTGTTAAATGACTGTTAACGATATTTTTCATCTTCATTGATACGGATATATGGGTTTAATTAAAAAATAAATACGATTGTTCCACGTAAAATACCTACACATACCCAAATATGAATTAGGCTCTACTTAGAAAACGATCGTTTCCTAGAATATTATGAAAATAACGAAATTGCTAATAGCAACGGATTTATTTCTTGCAAAGCGTGCTTAAAACTTGGATAATACAAAGTTACGATTATGTAGCAATTTATATTTTTTGTGTAAAATAGTGTGGAATGCCAGAACGCCCATATTATTTTATGTAAATCAATAAAACGTTCAGATTTTAGCACCTCTACTTGGAAAACCAATAATTAGGTAACGATAGATACGTATTTTATGGCTCTAATAAATGTTATGAAATTTAATTTCGTATATAGCTGCAGCGCGAACGTAATTATTTATTAAATTGTACGATATAAACATTAGTCTCTTAAAAAGGCATGAAGTTTCAAAGCAAACCATTGTAATTAAGTAAAACCTAATAGCGAGCCAATTCTTCACGCCTCATAAAATAAGCCTGTCGTACACCTATCATCCGCTCGTCGCGTCGTTAGTATTTCTCGATCAATGTTCTGCCAATTAACTTAAGTAGATTTAACACCCACACGAGTTTAACCTACCTTAACGTCTTTCAAAACACTTAATCTTGGATAAAGCGTTAGATTTAGATTATTAAATTTTCTACCTACGAACGTTCTATTCGAAAGCTACTGCAATTTACAGATTTCTTCGATTCGTCTTTTCGCACCCTTACAAATACTTGGAATTTAAGTTCTACTTACGTCAACGTTCAGGTGCTCTACAACAAATTCCCGAGAAGGAGGAGATTCTTTAGGAACAAATCTGTAGAATTCCACATCGTCGCGATACCACTTTATGGTATACAATGCCACTTGTTCTAAATCGTAGTCACACGCCAGAGTGACTGAATCACCAACACGCACTGCTTCGGGCACTTTAATGTGCATATCACGTAACGCACTCACATCTGTAACTAAAATAATTACGATTAGTTTTAAAGCAAAGCAATATATATTATTGAAATAAATATTTAAATTTAAATACCGACGTTGCAACTATTTTACATGCACATTATTGTTTTTTACGTCATTATACGCAATTAAAAAATAAATAGTCGCATCATAATGTACCGCAACAAAATTTTACGTTGACGTACTTGTTTTTGCAACTTCAGTTGCGTTCAATAATAAAAAACGAATCATAAATCTGTAACTATTTAGAGAAAGCCCTCGCTAACCGAAATAATAGTTTGCGGTTGTTTCTAAAGTTTAATTACTACTAAAATTGTTATCGCATTGTGTGTTAATGATAGAGTGTACACGGGTCTACCGGAAGGACGAAACTTGTCCTACCAGGTTTATGGACATATTCGTGTGCTTTGCGTTCTGCCGACAGGACAGAAACCACAAGTATTTGTAATTACTCCGTCGATTTTAAGACACACCGTGTAATTCTTATAGAACGAATCCTCAGTATATTAGTAATACAATAACTATAATACAAAAATAATAGTCGTTATAAAAATTATTCTTTGTTAACGTTCATCATTTCAATTTACAAACAATAAAATAACGTTTAGGTACCTATGGGATAATTAAGATTTTAGATGGATCAATTGTAACAAAAAAAAGAGTGGAAAGGAGTTCTAAGATAATTAAAACGGGGTTTACAGTTTTTCTTAGTTAATCCACGTAATTAGATCGTTCTACCTCATTAGGTATTCACTTTGAGGACTTCCCTAAGTTTTTAATAGCAATAAATCTTTACTAAATTTGAATTGTGATATTACTTCACATTTATTATCATGCAGGTCTGGCACTGCTCGATTAAAATTCAATTTACACTTTTAGTAGACGCATACAAACCTAAATTCACTATTAATAACATTAAAGATATCTTTTCTGCCGGTTAATCCTATCATAACAGGTTGATTAACGTTTAAAAATTTAACTTATTTTTATTTACTTAACTAATAAATAATTATCTAATTTGATTTTGTAATGTATTAAATAAAAAATGCTATTAAGTACTATATAATTACTTACCAACAAATTTCAATATTCTTATATAAAAGTTACTTTTCATTAAGGATTTTTAAAAACATCACTGTTAATCACCAGGTTTTAGTAAAAACTGATGCATGCACGTTGCTTAAATGTAATTTCGCGAATATAACAACTTTTTGCCGTTTTTACTCTTTACTTTATCCTTAGAGAGTTTCAAAATGTAGAAGCCAAAATGTGTTCTTTAGGAATATTCTGCATTAGTTTCGTCTGCGAAGAAGCTCGTCTTTTCAGGAGCTCATCTAAATATATATCTTTTAGAGTTATTGATTTCCTACTCTAGTATTTTATGAACCGTGTAAAAGGGCGAAAATTCAGCGGGGATATTGTTAAAATATTCCATAATGCGTCCCTAAACTTCCGCGCTTTTAAGAACCATACTTCATTCCTTTGATATTCGAAGTTTGAAAAAATTTATGATATTGAATTGACCTCAAATGATGATAAAGGATCTTAAGAATTTGTTCCTTACCTATTCTGAATAGCATGAAATCAGCAGCACAACGTACATCGTTAGAGAATTAAGTTGCCGTTCATATTTGGTTGAATTTTCATAATTTAGTTGAAGGTTAAAGTTCGTAAAACACCCGATAAAGTTCAAGATTATAACGACACAAAATATAAGTTAAAAAGTAATTTGAAAATTGACGAATATATTTTGTAACAAGTTAAATTAAAAAATTTCGCTTTTAAAGTCGTTAAATTTTATTAAGTATCGCTTGGAAAAATAATTATCGAAAAATCGTTCGAGTTGCCCGACCAATTTTAAGGAAAAGATCAATAGTGCAAAGTAATTTCTTTCGTAGAATAACATACGAGCGTTGAAGGCAGATGAAACCAATAAAGATGGCCTCCAAACAAAACGTTTTCTGAAAGCTCGCTACTAAAGGAACCAATTACCGAATAACAAAGAAAATGCTAGTTGTTTATTGCGGTCGTATATTCAAGTGGAATCGTACGCCGGATTCTCCTCGCATGTGAAATTGAAATCTCATGCAACTGTCCGTAAATTTTATTACAAATTAGAGCACTTGAATTAGCCAGTTTCGTATGCTAACGCCTTTATGGGCTATTTGTTCGTAAACGCTACAAATAACAACAGAAAATCGTTAGCAGTTTAGTTCTTGCTCCTGTAAAGCACATTTAAGCCTTTGAGATATTTATTGCCGTACTAACGAAGTTGGAGCCGATTAGTTACTGGAGGAACGGCGTGTTTAAAATGTATCCCCGAGCATAATTCATATTTGTTGAATTTTAATTTAAGGCGATCGATGGTCAAATCTATTTGATAATGCTTAAGAGTTTCGCGAAGAGTGAATTGTAAATAAATTTCTAACTTTGAAAACTTCCAGGTGCGCATTTTAAGCCGCACCTCAAAATATAGGTACCTACCTATGTGTAAAGTGGATATTTTCAAAGTTATATTAGAGTTCAATCAAATTAGACGTAAAATGACGAGTTAGAGGACATGAACTGGAAAGTTTTGAAAATTTGATATGTTCAGTTTAATGTCCCAAAGAACATTCTAGATTTTCCGGGTGGTGAAGAAGAAGAAATGTGCTTCAAAACGGTTTATTGGCTCTAACTCGAAAACGCTTAGAGATATCAAAATAGAGTCCACTATAAATAATGTAACCCTTTAAATGTTCTACAAGAAAGGTCCTATACAGTTTTTCGGTAAATGAGTTTAGAATAAGAGTACATTGGTATTGTAAATAGGAAAAACACGAGCAATCAATAGTATTTACACGGGAAAACGATAAATATCTAACAATAAGGAAGTCATCGACCTACAAACTTAATTCAAAAGTTTCTATTTTATATCATTATTACTTAAAATTAATAATAAACACGGTGTATTTGAATAAAGTAAGGTTATTACAGAACACGTCAATTAAAAAACTTAAATTATAATTATAAATAATAATTATTGTGATAAATGAAATGTATAGGATACTTATTGAAATTTCTTTCCTGCGTACCAATATAATTCAAATCGATCAATCATAAACAAGCAATCAAAATATTTCCCTGCATTAGCAACATCATTCACAGAATAATTTCATTTGTGTATGCTTTTAGTGAATGCGACAATGTTAGGAGATCTGCATTTTTCCAAACAAGTTAAATTAAAGTATCTTAAATTGTTGCGACAACGAAGGAACTTGGAACATTAACATCGATTTTTTACAATGACGCGCAAGGTTGGAGAGCAAATAATATGTATTTTTAACCATGTACCCACGGGGGCACCAACTTTACAGGTCGTGTCCGCTAATTTTCCCTATTTGATTGGACTATTATTAGATATGTTTATGAATAGCTAATTTAATTTGTTGACTGACGGTACCTATTTTACGCAATTAAATAATATTTATCTCTTCTATTAATTATTATTGAATTATCTATCGTGAAAATGTTTTAATTTAGGTTTTAAAAAGCGATTGCGAAAATAATGGCACTATTATTTTTTGTAATACGCATAAATATGCAACAAATTAAGTAAAAACATTCCTACAAAATGCTTTATAATACCGCGGATTGATGTTTTCTTTTATAAAAAAAAAATAAAAATTTCGAAATCATATAAAACTTAAACCGTACCGCGTTCGTTCGTTTAAGAAATGAAAAAAAAAACAATCTCGACAGAACTCCTACCAAATTCTTTTAAATAAAAAAGGGAATCAATTGAAATTCGTGGATAAATTAATGATGTCAGATGAAACGAATTTCCGTTTCTAAAAGGTTCGTTCGATAACCAAAATTTTAAAGGTCGAAAGCGAGTCGCTGAAGATTTTTTACTTACACAATCTTCTGTCCTTTTGTGATAAATGACTGTTAACAATATTTTTCATCTTCATTGATACGGATATATGGGTTTAATTAAAAAATAAATACGATTGTTCCACGTAAAATACCTACACATACCCAAATATGAATTAGGCTCTACTTAGAAAACGATCGTTTCCTAGAATATTATGAAAATAACGAAATTGCTAATAGCAACGGATTTATTTCTTGCAAAGCGTGCTTAAAACTTGGATAATACAAAGTTACGATTATGTAGCAATTTATATTTTTTGTGTAAAATAGTGTGGAATGCCAGAACGCCCATATTATTTTATGTAAATCAATAAAACGTTCAGATTTTAGCACCTCTACTTGGAAAACCAATAATTAGGTAACGATAGATACGTATTTTATGGCTCTAATAAATGTTATGAA
The DNA here is from genome assembly GCA_036326145.1 of Rhagophthalmus giganteus. Taxonomy (NCBI): domain Eukaryota; kingdom Metazoa; phylum Arthropoda; class Insecta; order Coleoptera; family Rhagophthalmidae; genus Rhagophthalmus; species Rhagophthalmus giganteus. Next base: position 51,367,677 of record JARFJA010000001.1, read on the forward strand.
ATTTAATTTCGTATGTAGCTGCAGCGCGAACGTAATTATTTATTAAATTGTACGATATAAACATTAGTCTCTTAAAAAGGCATGATGTTTCAAAGCAAACCATTGTAATTAAGTAAAACCTAATAGCGAGCCAATTCTTCACGCCTCATAAAATAAGCCTGTCGTACACCTATCATCCGCTCGTCGCGTCGTTAGTATTTCTCGATCAATGTTCTGCCAATTAACTTAAGTAGATTTAACACTCACACGAGTTTAACCTACCTTAACGTCTTTCAAAACACTTAATCTTGGATAAAGCGTTAGATTTAGATTATTAAATTTTCTACCTACGAACGTTCTATTCGAAAGCTACTGCAATTTACAGATTTCTTCGATTCGTCTTTTCGCACCCTTACAAATACTTGGAATTTAAGTTCTACTTACGTCAACGTTCAGGTGCTCTACAACAAATTCCCGAGAAGGAGGAGATTCTTTAGGAACAAATCTGTAGAATTCCACATCGTCGCGATACCACTTTATGGTATACAATGCCACTTGTTCTAAATCGTAGTCACACGCCAGAGTGACTGAATCACCAACACGCACTGCTTCGGGCACTTTAATGTGCATATCACGTAACGCACTCACATCTGTAACTAAAATAATTACGATTAGTTTTAAAGCAAAGCAATATATATTATTGAAATAAATATTTAAATTTAAATACCGACGTTGCAACTATTTTACATGCACATTATTGTTTTTTACGCCATTTTACGCAATTAAAAAAAAATAGTCGCATCATAATGTACCGCAACAAAATTTTACGTTGACGTACTTGTTTTTGCAACTTCAGTTGCGTTCAATAATAAAAACCGAATCATAAATCTGTAACTATTTAGAGAAAGCCCTCGCTAACCGAAATAATAGTTTGCGGTTGTTTCTAAAGTTTAATTACTACTAAAATTGTTATCGCATTGTGTGTTAATGATAGAGTGTACACGGGTCTACCGGAAGGACGAAACTTGTCCTACCAGGTTTATGGACATATTCGTGTGCTTTGCGTTCTGCCGACAGGACAGAAACTACACGATTCAAAGGGCAACTTTTTCTCAATCGACGCATGTTCTTAAATCGCGAGCTCAACTTTAAAAAAAAGCAGTTACGGCGCAACCAAAGATAAGAAACGAATAATTCCCGGAGTAGGTAAATCAATCTTTGGAAACAATTTCAATAATTAAAGCTGGGTAAAAGTGTAGCTGTTAAAGATTTGTACGTTGTAGATCGTCCATCTTCCAGGCCGCAATCGACGCAACTATTTTAATGGAAAGTAGATGATATAAATGCAGTTTTGTGTGGGTTATCTACGAACCGGGTAAGGGACTGTGTTGCGCACCACATCCAGCATGGAATGCGTTTTTACGATTTTAATATTTTTTTTATAGTTCTGAAATTTAGTTAAAAATATTAAGATTTTCCCCTTTGCATTCGTTTTGCGCGTTGCCACTGGAATGACAATTTCTATTTTCATTGAAAATAGTCCTGCGTGAAGGATCGATTCGTATGAAATTACACGTGCAAGAGCGACGCTCTCGTACGATTGTCCTTTAGGTAGGGCTCCACCTACAGGACGCGTATTTGTACCTACATCATTAAAATTGCTCATTGTTTACTATAAATATACACCACCCGATAATAATAACACAACGCGAAACAAATCTAGTTCGCGTGAAAGCAAGTGCCGATCTGCTATAGATACCTATTTTTTTTTTCGGTATTGTACACAACAAAATGTTACAAGCGTATAATAAAAATCATCAACAACAGAGATAATATGTACCCTATTTAGTGTGCACGAGTTTGCTAGTATTCACAAAGCCTCCATAATTTTAAACCCGGACGGAGGATTGCGAATTGTCTTTACAAATGCGGCACTCCTGAAATTAACAGCTACTTTATGGACGCGCAGGCTGCTGCAGAATGCCATTACATGTAGATTTTATGTGTTATTCAGTTGTAATCACGGCTACGTAATTTTTAGTCTACATCTGATAGGTCGACGAAGGTATGTAATTTCATTTTAAATGAATACCTTACGGTACTCTACTCTCTTGGCAATTATTTTTACATTACTACTTGTAATTATTACGTTCCTTTGGCTGCAACAAAAGGTTTAAACGTTTTACGTTGTTTTTCAAGTTATTAAAAAGCTTTATGTTATATTCAAGTATCTATACTCGTTGTCGACTGTTTTACAATTCGCCTTAACGTTTATCCTCAATAACATATATTTTTCGCGAAATGAATGAACAAGTAGTAAACAAGAGAGGTAATCATAGGCCATATTGTTTTCAAGTTATCTCCCTAAATCAGTTATCTCACTAAATTTCATCCAATTTATACAGAAAATTGCTACTATATCTACCGATACACTCTACAAACTGGGCTAACTATAAGCAAGCAAAACAGAATATAATGTATTGAAGTCGCATCGCGAAAATAAAGAATAAAATTCATTTTAAATTTAACTTAGGTGCAATAAAATTAGTTTTATTAACGAAAATAATGAGTAGGCACAGCTCGGCTGCGACATAAAAATATGATGGAAATAGATATAGGCAAGTAGAATGGAATGTTAACGAAATTGACGAATAATTTTCTTGTAGCTAAGCTTTAGACACATTTTCGGATTTTTACAAATTACCAATTTCCCCGGTGCCCGTGGACCCTTGAGATAACAAAAGTAATAACATGAACGGTTATGAGGTTTTTTGTATTATGTCCCATGCGTTCCCTTAAGGGTCTTTAAGAGACCTTCTATATATTTTATATCTGCGGAAACATGGAATAATCGGCATCCGTCCATAAAGAGTTCGTTCTGGACACCTTTCTTTATATTTGACCTTCTTAATCATTTTATATGGCATTTTTTGGGTCAGAAGCTTTTCCGTTTAGTCAAATTCCGAATATTTTATTATGTTTTATATTTATTGAAGTTAGCGATTGAAACTGGGTATTCGATTTTGAAAATGAGTCGCCCGACTTCTCGGAACTTCAGAAGTAGATACTGACGTTTACGTCTTTTTACTTATCACCGACGGATACGCAAGTTATCTTACTTTTAATGCCCAGAGAATTTCGAGTCTAATATCTGACACAATTTCGTCTAATTTATAGTCTGGGGCACTCCGGGAAGACGGTTCGGAAGATCAAGAATTCGCTTACTAGCTACTAAAAGTAGCTCGTGAGCTAGAGAAAGATAATAAGCTGTCTTTGTTTAACAGTTTGTTAGAAAGAGTCGGGGTTATAAGTGGTGACTGTTGCTAAAACTGCTGCGGATTAATTCTAATAAACCCATACTATTTCCGGAGCGGCTTTATTTTTTTATTTTATTTTGATACTATCGTATCAGTTTATTTTTATTAGCTTGTAATCGTTGCTAAAACAAAAACTTTAATACCTATGTAAGTACTTATTCATTCCCACTATAAATAATAAAATAACGTTTGAGAACTGCAAGTTCTCCGACCAATTACATGTGTTAGAATTTGCTTTAACTCGCATCAAACGAACAGACTGATTAATTGTAAGTAACCGTCTTCTCGGATTGCCACAAACTATACCTAGATATTGCTAAAAGTAATGTTAGTACACTTCGTCCAAACCTATATGCAACCACGTCATCAATAAAAGGTTACTAGATAATGACGTTTCACTCAGTGCTGTCATCTCGTACCTCGTATTTTGACAGTTCTAATAAATTGTAGTATTTCTTTATAGCATCTAATATGTGCATAAGTAAATCATCTATAGAATATGTCACTTTCCAAACTTTAAACCGAATTACAAATAAACAATCTAGTAACTTGTTTTTGATGACGTGTTTGCATATAGGTTTGGATAGGTCATAGTAAAGTACATTTTTATATTAGGTAAAAAATCGTAAATCAAGCTAGTTAAAATGTTATTTAGTTTGGTAGTTCGATGCATTTTGTTGTAAAAATCCGTTCCAATCAGTTCAATATTATCCAATAATTTATCATTACAAGTAATGTTACGTTTTTATTACACTTTTATAAAGCTCGATATATACCCGACGTATAGATTACACAGATGTTAATACGAATGTATTAATTATATCGATACAATCGTACAGCACACACACACGATCCGCATTAAGAACATTTCCGTAAATACGTTTGAAATACAGCGGAGAATATAGACCGTGTATAACAGTACGTTAGCCATTAATCATCATTAGTATTTTATTCTATAATAAATATGACAATACAACATTATCACATAAAATATACAGACTACGCTGTAATCTCTTTTGCATTTATTTTCATGTAGCTAATAGAATAATAAATTAGAAAAAGCACAAAAGAAAATTATTTCATAAAATATTATTAGACTTATCTAATGGTTGCTTTCATCGGCTTTGCGTCAAAGCTGATTTTAAAAATGCCTCAAGTAATGAAATACTTATTAGTATATTTGTTATACCTACCTATCTGAAATTTTACGAAACTTTTAAAAAATAATGCTACTACTCGACTTTTATTAGTTACCTAACGTTCCATAAAGTTATAATTTTACATTATAATATAATACATTTTATCTAAATTATACATAAATTGACGTAATAATTATTGGTGCTAATAATATTTTAATATTAATTGTAAGTAATAGACATTAATAACAAAACGACAAATACCTCCATCTTTTAACCCTTATTAAAATGTGATTGTGTAAGTAGGTCTTTTTCAAGATCGTTCATTTATCTTGCGAACTTACAATTATGTAGATACAATGTTACACATATTGCAGAACGTCGTCCTTATTAGAGACGTTTCTATTTTCCGAACAATTACTCACACGAAGGAATATTAAAACACAGTTTTTCGAAAATTATTGGCTCGAATTTAAAAACGAAACAAAGCATCATTGTAATGAAAATTAAAAGATCTTTAAATTTATAGCAAAAACCCCTCTATTGCGGACACCTATGAGACTGCAAAAAATGTCCCTAATAGAAGGAGTGTCCACAAGAAAGAGTGTGGTGTAATTTCGTCACTACCGCATCGCGATTGATATAGAAATAACATAGTAATGTTTTAATTGAATAATTTCACTCCTGTCATAATATATTATTCTAATTTGTAATATAATAAACGTTAATTTTTATTTTAAATTATTTGGCTAGTTTGGTCCGCCTCCCGGTGCGTGGCGCCGCGGCGAAATAAAACGAAATTAGGGACATTTGAAAACTGTTCGTAATGCGGAGTGTCCTCGTTAGAGAGGTGTCTGAAGGACTTGTAGAAATATAACATCAACAACAATGACCGAACAATTTTATATTATTTACCTATAAATAAATTTAAAAAGTAGTCTTATAAACAAGTAATCAAAATACTACACAATAGAAAGTGATTATATTTAAACAATACAAATTGTTTAATATGGCAATCCACTGAAGTTCAGCGGTGTTCGGCTGTTGTACAACTGGCATTTAATGTTGTATTTATGAATGGGAAATTTTTATAACTGAACTGTATTTAATTCGCTTATTTGTACTTATAAATAAGCGGATATTAATTCAGGCGCTTTAAAGGTGACTACGCTGTTATAAAAAGTTACCATGCCTACTATTTCCTTAAAAAACATGCATCTAGGTACAAAATTCATTGTTACATTGTTATAGAACCGATATTTTAAAATACTAATCACGACGAAGAAATTTAAGACGTGACTTTAATAAAACGACCGTGGTACAATAGAAACGCCCAAAACACTTTCACTTTAATTTAAATTTATTTTGAAACCATATATTTCAAAATTAATTAATGTCCAGAGCGTTTGTCTATTGGCTGTGCAGCCCTAATGAGGGTTTACCGATGTTTATTATATTATCGAGACCACATTTGCTCTCCATACATCCCTCGCCTGGAGTTGTTTATAATATACTGTATAGATATTTACTAACAAACTTAAAGCTTATTATCTCTAATATTTTACATTTTCTAAACGTCAGCATTTAAAATAATAAAATCAAATTTAATTGTATTTATTTAGTTTCTTAATTTGTTGTTTAAAAAATACTGTAAATTTCATTGTTCGCCTTGTAAATAAGTAATTAAAAAATAAGGCAGTATTAACGCAATTTAATATTTAATTTGGACAAATTCATTTCGTATTCAATTTAGATTGTAAGGCACCAGCAGTATTGGAAGTTCATCTTCCAGTAACTTTATCATATAGTCAAGTAAATATACGTAAAAAATTTTCAAAACTACGGAACCCACGAGAACAGAACCGATCTTGAAGAAACTTCTTTTGTAATGTTTGTTATATTACGTTATTTGAAATCAGAAGCATTCTGGTTGGAGCACTTAAGTATTTGTATTGTTTAAACAATATTATTACAATAAAATATGGGGTATCAGAAAACGTTATGACAGATTACGGAAAGTGATAAAAATCTCTTGCGAACCACATCAAAATAATGCCACAAGTTTCTATAAATATTTTTCCTACGACGCTTCCCTGTTGAAATATTTACCCTTAAAGTTCAAGAGTAAACATATCTTTTTTTAAATAAAATTTTTATTTTTCGTTATAATTTAAATAAATTAAGATCTTCGCAACGGTCTAATAGGTCTTTTGATACCATTTTAGGGAAGCGAAGGAACTAACCCTAACTTTTCTAATGCCAAAATGTTTCACGGACTTAAGTTTTTAAATTTTTAACTAAATTTTAAGATGTCCTAGTTATTTTAGAATATGAAAGATTTAATCTTGTTTAATTTCAATAAAATCAACCGTAATAATACCCTATCTAATTGATAATAATATCTAGGTTTCTCTGCATTTTTTATTCTTTGTGTATGATTTTCTCGAATATGGTTTATTTGATCGAAATTAAACAAGAATACCGTTGTTATCCTAAAATGTCTGAGGAATCCGAAAATGACCTTAAAAATTTCAAAACTTGAACCTCTAAAAAATGTTCAGGTTAGAAATGTTAATGGTATTGCAGCCTAGTTATTTTGAGGTAATATCAAAAATCCTATAACACCATTTTAAAGACCTTTATTTATTACGTATGTGATTTATATTTCCGTGAAACGTATCTGTTTATAGCTACATGACAACATAAAATGTGCTCTCCTGTAAAATTTACTTTTTGTGGGTTAAGTTATGCTGCAAAAATTGCGTCGATGTTATTTTTAATTAAATACGATTTAAGTGTGATTTTCTCGAACATGATTCATTATGTCGAAATTAAACAAGAGTACCTTTTAATCCCGAAATGCCCGGAATATCCGAGAACGATTTTAAAAATGTAAAAACTTAAACATCTGAAATATTTTGCGATTAGAAAGGTTATGAGTAGTGCATTTTTGGCTTCTTGAGGTAATATTAAAAGACCTATTAGACCATTGCAAAGATGTTGATTTATTATGTACACCAAATATTATTAAATTCCAACAAAAAATAAAAATTGATATTTACTCATTGATATTCATCTTTGGGGGTGAATATCTCAACAAGGGAGCGCCGTTGAAAAAATATTTATAGAAACTTGTGGCATTATTTTGGCCTAGTTATACGCTCCTTATTTTGTCGTAATAATTGTTTAAACAATACAAATACTTGAGTACGTCAACCGGAATATTTCTGATTTCAAATAATGTAGTACGACAAAAATTAAAAAAAAAGTTTTATCAAAATCGTCACTGTCTTGTGGGTTTCGAAGTAAAAATCTAATTTGATTCGACTAATAATGATTATTTACAGCAAATTGCGCGAATTCTAAATAAGTACAATAGTATGTAAGTAAACTAATAACAATAAATATATAATGGTGTCTTTTGTCATATTGAAGTAGACTATTATATTGTGTTTTAAATGTTCAATTAAGGCATTGCTCTACCTATATCATTAATGCGCTGCTTCCAATTTGTAAACGTCAATTAACTGTTAAATAGTGCCCTCTGATGTTCTACTGCAGCCTTTAAACTATGATGCAGCAGTTGCTGTTGACAATCTTGGTTTTAATGTGTTTCAAAAGCAAACAGTTTAATAATAACTTTAAATTATCTCGATATTGTTCAGTTGATTACTTATTGCAGGTACAAGACAAATGTCATAATTCTGCAGTAAAAACGTGGACAAAAGCAGTCTGCATAGAGATAAAAAATTTGAAATAACGAAAATACTTAATATGTAAATATTTGCAGTAATTCTTAATTAAAAGTAGTACATTGATTGGAATTTTTTAATTGCAATAAAATTGAAAATATTTAACTAATTTTTTTTTTGAAATTTCGTTTATTTGAACGTACGAACATGCATCGAGAATTCCATGCGCTCGCGTATCTCCCTACATAATTTTATTTATATAGCAGTAATCTAGGCGAATTCCCTCCATTGCCCAATTCGCGCCTGTGGTAACCGGTGAGAGACTAAATGTATGCTGACAAATCTAATACGATTAAATAACTTCAAGGGAAGAAAGTTTTCGAACTACTAGAAAGGATCAAATTCGAAGTTTTGTTTGACTGCTATTCATTTTCGCCCTTCAAATAACTGTTAGGAAGAAATTCGGTGTAATTATTTCGTCGCGGTTTGTACGTGTCTGAATCTCGTTTGTACGACGGGACATTTTCATTTTGAATGTATAAATAGAAACTTTTATCATTTTTAACTTTTTTTCATAATTTAATAAGACACAAGGTATCAAAACTTCGTTATTAAAGGACCCTCCTAAAAATTTAATGATAGAAAATTTGTAGGTTGAGTGAACATTATATTAAATGAGCCTGTTAGACCGAACATTACGGCGATGTTTCAGGCCAGACAATATGACCTGATGGTGGGTAACACCTGTACCTAATGGCTGAAATAATATAACGTATCTACTCGAGCTTATTTCAGATTCGGTGGCGGAACTATAACATCGAACTAAGGGCACTGCCGAGAAGTAAACTAAAACGCAACTTAATTTTGTGCTATGCAAATGTAATCACTAAAATTATAAACTTTGGCAACTTGAACTTTCTGTTAGATGTAGATTACTTACATGTATGTACTTACTTACGTAAAAGTTTGCCTAATATTTTCATATAGGTATTCTTAAACTTGTTATGGAATACATTTGCATTTCATTTAATAGATTATTCTAATACAATGTGTGCCTGCACTTCGTCCAAACCTATATGCAATCCACGTCATCAATAAAAGGTAACTAGATGATGACGTTCCACTCAGTGCTGTCATCTCGTACCTCGTATTTTTACAGTTCTAATAAATTGTTGTATTTCTTTATACCATCTAATATGTGCGTAGGTAAATCATCGATAGAATATGTCACTTTCCAAATTTTAAACCGAATTACAAATAAACAATCGAGTGACTTTTTATTGATGACGTGATTGCATATAGGTTTGGATAGGCTGTATGTAATTTTACGAATAAAGTAGCGCACGTCGACTTTTTAAATAGTAACTGTAATATTTCGAAATGTTAATTTAAAAAAAATCAATTTAAATATAAGCCGTACAAAGAATTATTCTCTTTATTAATCAAAACATTAAAAACAGAGGTATTAAGAAAAAAGCAAAAGAAAAATGTCACTGCAATGAAAATTCAATAAAGATATGATCATCTTAATTATGAGCAAGAAATTATATTATAATAGCAATCGGCGGAACAATCAGGAACAAGTTTAAAGTTAACTGCTGTTGATGCCGTAGAAGATCGTGATAAAAGACGAAGATTTCTAAAAATTTATAGTAGGAACAAGCTTTAAGTTTTTGTCGAAAAGGTAAGGAAAAACAACATATATATGTACTATATATCAATTTTAATAGAACATAGATTCTTGTATTTTTAAAAGTACTCTTTCTATTTCTTCTTAGATAACTTTACTTGACTTATTTAAACATAATATACAGGGTGTCTCTGAATGGTCTGTACAATGCTTGATCTCAGATTCCTGAGCTGAAAATATGCCGATTTATCGCAACTTACCTCGTATTTACCTTGTAAAAATTTAATATTTGGCGCGGTTTCTCCATAAATGGACAATTTTGGTCCTGGTATACCTACTTGTAATGACATAAAAAAAATGGCTGTAAAATCTAGATGACGTGGTAAAAGTAGATTATTCTTAAAGAAAATGTTCAAAATGGCTACTACGTTCACATATTCTGCGCAAAAAGTTGAACTGAATACTGCAACATTTCAGCATCAGCTTTCAAAAGGTTAAGTTCAATTTTTTGGGCATTATTTCTCTATGTGAACGTGTTAATGATAGTCGTTTCAACATTAAATTTTTATAAGAATAATAAAAGTTTCTAAATTAATCGGGCTTTTGAAAACAATTACTAAAAGAGTCAGTGGCGTACGTTTAAAAAGTTACGCAAGTAAAAAAGTATACGCAACACGTGTACCAAAATTTAAAGTTTTTAGGTTAAGTCGTTAATAAGTTAATTTGAACAACTATGTGATAATGCCTCGAAAATGATGCAATTTGGACTATAGCTAAGTTGTGATAAATCGGCATATCCGAACACCGTAACACCGCTTTAAAGCTTATTGTTTTTCAATTAAAATTTTAATACGAGAATTTTCTTAATTTACGGGTGGAAAATACGCCGGCCGGTAATATTTAACGCCTAACGTACATACATAATTAAAATATTAATTTAAAATTAAGCTCAAAAATATCTTTAATCCTATAGAGTTTGGTCAAAGGCGGGAAGAACGTTTTCGCGTCACGTCGATTATCATCACCTATCGATTTATTAAAAACATTATTATTCTACAAATGGAAATTATGCGCAGATTTCGTTTTTATTTCAACCAATATGTATTGCAATAAATTTTCGGTTTTATATTCCAAACACAATCGGTTTGTTTACTTTGTCGATACTTGAATTGACACTAAATAAATTGAATTTTGCACCTTTTTTTTAGGGTCACGTATATGTTACACGAGGTTACGTTTTAAGGTTACCTATGAACGACGTGAATAAGTTAGCCTAAAGAAATACATTTGTAATAAATATCTATTTATTAAAATAATTATTGTTAAACGTAAATACATAGTTAGAGAGTTATTTGAATAATAATTAGACAAACTTTGGTCAATTTAATGTCAGAAATAAAACAAATTAATTTAGACCCGAATACATTAAAAATTACTTAGGCATGTGTGTTAATATCCAGCAATTAATTTTAATAATGCATCCCTAAACCTTAAACATCCCCGTATACGAAATTAATCTGTTCCAGTCTGTTCTTTGAATTTTGGTAAATTATTCATCATTAATTCAGTAATATATTTAATCCGCCAGCGCCAGCATAAATAAACTCGGCGATGTCCTTTTAGTGATTAATTCCTTTCGGTTTTATTGCAGAGGCGTGATTCGTTACGTCTGGTGGGAAATAAAATAAAATTCTGACCGAATTTCACGGACGGCTAGCTCAGCTTTTCTCGGCTTTTCTACATTGTCAACAATTAGAAAGTAGACAGCTTTTTGTACAGGTCTTTCCCCTTAATGAAATAGAATAAAAATTTTAAGAAATGTAACGTTTTGTATTATAAACTATATATATACGTACATAGATAAATACTATAAAAAAACTGTCAATGTACCTAAATAAATAACATTCTTGGAATAGTGAAAGTAACAATTTCAATCGTATGTGTCGATTTTTTTTTGTATAAAATTTGCGTTTTTAATTATAGTTACCTAAATGGGTAAAGAGACGTAATAAATCATGTTTTTGATGCATGCAGTCGACTTGAAGTACTTGAGAAGTACTAACCAAAAATTAATTTTTTTCTGGCCGTTTTGGTTAAAGTTTTTGCGACGTTGCAATTTTTTTGCACGTTCTCTACTAGTGTGTGTGTGTGTGTGTATTATAATAATTAATAGGGTAAACCATTGGATATTTAAGAAATTTCTTTCAATAAAAATGGCGGCAAAAGAATTTTTTGTGCGTAAAAATATGAAAGTTACGCCAAAACGAAAGCTTTTCTCTTTCGGTTTACTACAGTATTACTCACATTGCATTATTATTGCCCATCTTTATAGATTTATGTTCGAAATTGTCAAAGGATGTCAGAAAATTCAGTTATTGGACAATTTTGTCAGTAATTGGACATTAAAATTTCAGTTATTGGACACCAATAAAACTATAAATTTTATTAGGTAAAAATAATAGACACAACTAATTTTTACTAGTTTTGAGAAAAAACAGAAAAGTCACTAACTTCAAAATATAAAAATGTTTCATAAAGAGTTTCCGTTACATTATTCAACATTATTAATTATTATTACGTTATTCAACTAAATAACAAGGATTTTTTTAAGTTTTGCTGAAATGGGTTTTTGTTTTTTACAAAAACATTATGCCCATTTAATAATAAACCCGCTCTCCTCTCTTTTTCGTTTTTCTTATCATTTTTTTCCTTCTCGTCCTCTAATGTTATTTCAAATACGTTTTTTTTTTTAATTTCTTGATGGACTTTAGATATTATTCTAATTAGAATTATCTCTTTATTCCAGTTATTTTTGCGTATAGTTGCATTAGGAACTTTAAGGTAAACTGTAATATCCGAAAAGACTTTGCCTATGTTTTTTATTTTTTTCATTTTTCCAATAACCGATTACGATATTACCAGGTTTATAAAAGATCAGATTACCAGGTAAGTTAGAATAAAATACAAAAATTAGCAAAAATCGCTTACTTATTATACGTAGTGTCCAACAACTTAAATATATATAAAATTACCTTTAATTATTGGACACTCTCTCTACAAACATAGGTAGGTACCCTAAATGCTAGGCCGATGAACTCAGACTAACTTATGGTAACTATAGTAACTAAATTATGATTGACACTCCCGATCTTAAACTGGACGAGCTTCGGTTACTTATAGCAGATACAACGAAACCTGGAAAAATGTTTAGAAAAATGTTAGCTCGAATTCTTTAAAGTAAATGTGGTTTAATAAAAGCAATATAACATTTCGATGCATTTTATTTACAAAGTTCCAAGTATACGTTAATTTACGTTGTATTTAAATTTCAGTAATTAAAATGTATTCGTCGAGTGTGCTAATTGCATTTCGATTTTAACTCGAACGTAAAGCTCGGAAGGACGCTTTAAATAAGCTTATAAGTTACTAATTGGAACGCCGAGTATTATGTAACTAATTAGCTAATTATTAAACAAGTTTTAATTGAACGTTTTATAAGGAGTGCTAATTATGTCCAAATTTAGAGGAAAACTGTGCATTCTGAAAAAACTCGTTAGAAAACTTGAAAGGGAAATGAGAGACTTCATTATAAAATCAATATGAATTGCTTTTGTAACACTCCGTCGCCAATTTTTTCTTGATAATTAAATTATTCTGTCAGGAAATTTTACGCCACCCCATTTTCGCATCCGCTATTATATTCGAAGTTTACTTATGTGACTGTATAAGTTTTTTTATTTCAACGTCGAAGAATTATCTAATCTTAATATTACGACTGTTTGATAGAAGCACGTTCAATAGACTATATCCAAATTTATATTTCTTTCTCTTTTTGAAGATCGTTTCGCATATAATCGATTTCTTTCGAGTCATTTGTATGCTTATAATACGCGAATTTATCGAAGCAGAAGTAAACGATAGAAGTAGAAGGCGTAGGGAAAGTAACCATTAGTGTATAACAAAAAATATACGTATGTATATATTGTATAAGTGTACAAGTATGGAAAATAATATTCAACAATAACGAGATATTATTGGATTGTTGCTAATATTCCATTAATTAAATAATAATAAATTTTGTTTAATTCAAGGTACCTACCTGCACTTTAAATTATTTATTGTACTCACAATCAGTTAAACAATTCACATCGAAATATTAATACTTATCTTAAATTAATTTCCCTCCATATTTCTTATCAAACATGATTTATTAGCAATAGGGTTCTTAATAAACTGTAATAAAATTTCCGATATTAGATATAACCAACCACTTTGATGATATATTAAGACAAGATATTATTACCTACGTAAATATTTACGATCAACATTTAAAATACTCATAATTACTTACGATTTCCGAATTATACTCAAACTGTTTACAAGTAACGCCAAAGTTAGCGCAACATTTATGCTAAATATTTACATTATCAGGATTAGAAATATAGCCCAGTTTTTCCTCAATTATTGCCAACGTTCTTTTACAATAAAAGCAAAAAAAAAACTAATGTAATGAAAACGGATCTGTAACTCTAGACAGGATTACTGAACTGACCGTTGGACTCTAAAGCATTGTTGCCTTTGAATACAAAGGACTGCAAACGGAAACCCGCGGAATGCTAATGATGTGTTGGGAACAAAATGTTTTATGACTTGCTTTAAATAAATTCTTTTAACCAAAAATAGAGGAAGTTTTATATTAATTCGTTATTGTTACTTTTTACTTGTTGACCTAGCGCAGTTTTTGTTGTTGTTTAAAAAAAGATTTTACAAGCTTTGCAAGCGCAAGCATTATTTAATTTAACAGCACGAAAAAATCCCTTTGAGGACGTTATGAATTACATTAGATTATTTTGGAGGATTCAGGTAAAATTTACATTAAAATTTGTTTTTGAATAATAATGGAATATTATATTATGAAAGTATATTACTTATTAGTAGATCAAATTTGTTCCATTTTAAATTACCTAGGTATTATACATATTATAATACAGTTAAGAACCCTTCGAAATGTCACATTAGAAAAAAATTTAAATGAAATCGTATTTTAAAATGAAAAAAAAACAACAGTTTTTGTACTAGGCCTAAATGGATAAACTAAACGAATTATTATCTCGCACTCAAATTGAATTATACATTCATACTGCTGTTTATTTCCATGGATTTTAAGCATTAACTGATAAAAAATAAATAATTGATAACAACCAATTTGTTATGATTTGTATATACTTATAGTCTGTCTGACTAGACACTAGAGATTGCAGTAATAAATAAAGTGGGGATTGCGCGCCTTTTAATTTCATTGGTTGCATCAGTGGCCGCCCATTATACACGGTGCAAAACTAATTTTTATCGTTCAAAATCGAAAAGTCACACTTTTCAATTGTCATTTTAGTTTGAAAAACGTTACTTTATACGTTCCGGACGAAAAGTACTTCTCTGAAGTACTTCTGTGGAGGTTGTGTTATAGTTATGCTTTGTTTCATAAAAAATATTGCATAAAACGCCGTAAAAAGGTGAATTTTAATATATACATGTTGTAGATTCGAATCCACGCCTCATAGATACATAACCTAAACGACGATTTAGGTTATGTCGAAGACGGAATCCTTTTGTGCCAGTGTAAATTGTTCCGAGTACTGTCACGCCCACCACTGCAATATCTCATCAAACTTTACACTTAAACGTTTTTGTATTAAGCAGGTATATTTTAGCGTAATGAAAAACAATTACTTTATAGATAAAAATATATAATTGTTAGAAACGTTTATTTTGCCAGAATCGAAAAATGAACATTATGATGAAAATATTAAAATTTAAATTTTAGACAAGGAAAACCACGATTTATTTTGTTTTCTCTTCGGTTTATTGGGCAATGTAAATCATGCAAATCTAATTTACTCTGTTCTAGCTGTTAAATATACATTTACGCATTAATACCTAGATATTCCGAATGACCCTTGTAAAGGGAAATGTTATAATGGCAATTTCATTAATGCATGGTAATTAAAGGTACGTCGCAAGACAGGTTTCGAGTTTACGAAATTGTATTTACTACCTAGATATAAGTAGTTTATTGTGTTTAAGTGTTTACCAACCTTTTAATTAATATTTCAAATACGTTTATTATTTTATTTTGTGAAACGAATAAATAATAATTGTAGGTAAAATTATTTTAATAAATAATAATTGACCGTCGTACTGACTAACTAAAGTTCGATCTCGCAAGTTACTTAAACCACAAATGATTCCTCTTTATAAATTTAAATGTTTCGTAATCTATAATTTTCACTTTACGGCACCAAAGATGAGAAACGAATTGCAGTGAAACTCTTCTTAATGACAACCTCTCTGAAACAACCACTCCTATAAAAGAGCGGAATTTCAAGGAATTGTAATTACATTTTCTAAGGCGACCAAATCTTGAAAGGATCAAATGAACTAAAAATGGTCCTTTTAGAAACGCTTCACTATATTTTCTTTAATAGCAATATTAACACGTTAGCTGTTAACGAGAAATGTTTTCTTTCAAATCAACATAATACATTTTTCAAAACAAAAAAAATCGATAGATTAATTACCGTCATTCTGTACGTTTTATGAATGAAAACATCGAATGACTTTTAGAAAGTTAATTAACCAAATAGTGATTTAGGTTAGATTTATTTGGAACATGTCGTAAAGTTTAATACAGCTAATTCAAAATGTTTCGTTCATTTTATCACACTGTTGAAATAAAGATTGATTATTGATTATTATAAAAAAAATTGACAAGACGGAAACATTCGACGCACTCGGTTTTGTTCGCTATCATCAATACGTTATACCGTATCATCATCATTACAATAAAAAATCATAAGTTGATCAATAAACTATTTATTAAACTGTATATTGTGTATTTATAATTCAGTTATACCTATGTTTGAAAAGCGTCAAATTCTATCGATGATTTTATAATGTTGATTTTAATATTTTATGATAACGTCGATATAGATTAGACAATTAATGTGCGATTAAGTAAGCAGTTATGTAGTATTGACCGTAATGGATCATTTTTATGCATCGCCATCGGTTAGTTTCGCTACAGAAAAACCTGTAAATGCGTTGCTACTTTACAAACGACAAGGTCACAAGCAAAAAAATCGTGTCTATAATGCACCCAACAAACACCTCATATTGCTTTTACCATTAAGTTTTAAATTAAGGAAACGTCGAGAAATACTGGCGTACGCGTCGCTTTGAAGAATAATTTAAATAAATGAAGACCTCACGTGAAGTATTCCGTGAGTGTCGTCTTACCCGACTCGTAAATAAATTAGCCCGAGTTGGCTCTCGGCCAGGATGTAGCACATTTCCTAGAAGCCTTCTCATAGAATTTTCGCAAAAAGGCGTACTCATTATACCTCAACACAGCTTATCACAGAAAAAAGAACGTGACGTTATTTTAGCGCGAAGTTTAGCTTTTTACGAGGAAACGATATAATAACGAAATTTTTAGTTTTTCTAATTAAGCTTTTTTTTTGTTACGACGCTGATCGATAACATCGATACACGGATAGCCAAATAATTAACAACGTTGGAATTAGGTAACTAATATAAATAATTACGCGACTCACTCGCAATATTATCAAACGTTAACGGTTGATTGTTTTGTAAGTTGTACTACATGTTCTATACAAATAAAATTAACTGACAATTAGTTAAACGTATAGATAAGGGATGGTGGTTGCTTCGTATCATTTAGACGCTGAAGGCTGTTTTGCTTTTAAGCTCCTCAAAACAGCTACTAACGTAGTAGGTGTACTTTTAGTCGAGCTTTTGCTTTATAAATGCATGTGTAATCGAACTTACGTTAGACGCAGAAGTAAACTTTAAGTTTTTAGGTAAACTTTTCTAAATACTATAGGTAAGTAAATAAATTCATGATTTTTTAAGTAATACTATTTTCGTATGGATTAACAATATTAGATACTTATCTAAGATTTGGCAGTAGACGACAAATAACTATTAATTTATTTAAAACGTAGCCAAATTAAATTATTTTAGAATAGCATACCTAGGGGTCGGTTTATCGATCGCCTGTTAGCGATAACTATTAGTTAGTTGTCATAAAAACTATTATCGAAACTGGTAATTAACTGATAGTTAAGCGTTAAAGGGTGATCGGAAAACCTACCCTAAGTGTAGTAATTGTAAATAATAAAGAAAAATTGTATTATTCCTATTTTACGTAATTTAAAGTGTTGCAAAAATTGATTGTATAAATAGATAAACATCGAAATTGTTTAGAATTACCTACTCCTAATATTTAGGTAATTAAAATTAAACAATCAAATTTTTCTACTACCTATATCACGATTAAAAAAACAACAACTTCAATTTAACTGCCTTAAAGTAATTTATTGAAAATTGATGGTTAGGTACTTAACCTGTGTTTATGGGAGCTTTAAGAGGCTTTCCGACCACGTCATCATTGTTCATATTATATATACTTAATCAATATTAGGAAGTTCTGGCATGTTCATCCGGCTTTAATTTCCTATTGTTTGTTCTAATGTTCATCTAAAAACAATCATGTAAAATACGTCGAAAGTATCTTACAAAAGACGCGATTAACTTTTTTAACGCGTTCCTATTACTTAGTTAGTTTTCAGAAATATTTAACTAAAATTTCAAGTATTTACGAAGATCATAATAGCTATATTATGTAATTTTCTGAGTTAGGTTTTAATTATTGTCTGATAAAAAATTGATACTTTTACAAATTCCATGTGGGCACAATATATAGCATTAGCTTGTGATCACCTCCATCTGTTTTAAAAATTCTAAAAATCTAAAGCGGTGTTTGGATTAACGTGGATTCGCGGTTGTGTCGTAGATGGTCAAACGTATGCACGTATATTACTCCTTGCATTTAAAGTCGATGAATAAATAAACGTGCGTCTATCTCGCAACCGCACTTACGCTTAATTTCAGCCGTGACCCCACGCTAATGTAAACACCGCTTTAGTTTGAAGCAGACCGCGTAATCTCGTTCCATCGAACTTATATGTTAAAAATGTTAAAGTCAAAAAATCAACAAGTCAACGTAAAATTCCTTGTAAAACTCGAAAAATCCTGTACGAAAACCTATACAGTTTGTCGAGGGAAGTTCACGGCGATGAGTGCCTATCGCGTACTCGAGTGGTACAAAAGATTTAAAGAGAAAAGGGCGGGGACGACATCGGAGACTATCCGCGTCCCGGTCGCCTTCGCACATCGAAAACCGGGTATAACAATGAAAAAAAAAAGTTCACGAAATTGTTCGAAAAGTTCGTCGCCCGAGCAGTCGAGCAATTGCTAAAATAATTAATATCGACAAAGAAACAGCGAGACAAACTTTAGATGATAATTTTGACACGAAAGAATTCATTCGACTACATTGTTTGTTTTCGTCTTGCAAACAAGTGTATGGATTTAGTATAAACTGTAGGTATAAGCCGCAATTCCACCGAACAAGATGCCAAACGACCACGAAACAAGCCTATATAATATATAGAAAGATACTTTTGCAATGTGTGTGTGCCTGCCTCAATTTTCTAGGGAGTAGTAAGAACTTTCACGATAGATATAAACGTTATCTATACTATCGTAATACACAACTGCGTTTTCATTTACTATGTATATAAAATTGGCCCCATCTGCCTAAACAATATTCCGTAAATAATATTAATTATAAGTAGATAATTTTAACGTAAACATTAAATTGCTGCAAGTTCCGTAAAATAATTACTTAATCGAAAATTTTGTTTAAATCTTCGAAAGGGTAAATTTACGTTACCTACTGCATTTTAAAAATTGAACGGTAATTAAAAAATATTCAATTACATTTTTACTTAAAGACTATACGTAAGTAATTAACTGAATGGCCGGTCGGATAATTAATTTTTGTTTGACATCTTTATGGATTGTTTCTCTTAGTTAATTACCTACTTAGAAACATTAATTCTTTTCTGTAGAGCTCTAATTACTTTTTAATTGCCAGCAATGTGCGTTATTTTCCTTAATAAATAAAGGTAAACGTTTTGAATACATATAAACGGTTATTACTTACAATATTAGATGTACCTACCTAGTCATGTAAATTTGTAGCTATTTTTAACTGTAAACATCTCTCTGTTAATTATATTTTTAAACGCTTGTAAAAATCTGAACTGATTACGGTGTAAAATTTAAAGTACTTAGTAAAATAACTCAAAATATATTCGTAGTTATTGTATATAGAAGCATAATATTACCACAAAATTAAAATATAAGGTAAATACCTACTTTATTAAAGTCGTTTCAAAATGGAAATAATTTCATTTAATATACCTACATATATGAGAGTATAAAAAGCAATTTTATTATTTTAAATAAGTAGGTAGCTTTTGTATTTAGATGTAGGTACGTATATCAAGATTTCTTTTTTAATTATCTTCCATTTTAATAAAGTAGGTATCTAAGTTAAGTAAATCTTTTTTTTTCATTACTATTGTTTTATTATACTTTAATGTGAAACTGTTCTATATAGAAATTTACATGGTAGAATTTATTGCAGTTTCTTATTTCGAAGAAATAATATGAATAATACGTTAACTTTATTATCTTTCCAACCAATTAACTTTTACTGCCTCTTATATGCTTGTCTTGTCCTTTATGTTTTAGTGTTTAGTGATGTTATGTATATCAACCAGATTGTCTATAGGGCAATTGTCCTTTGTTTCGTTAATATAATAACCTAATACACTCACGCAACACTAAATGGAATATTTAGATATGCTTTAACGTTTGAGATTACCGAAAATGATAATAGTAGAGTATAATTCGAATTATCTACTTAAACGTTTTCAACACTAATATTTAAATTCCATTTAAACATACATATGGTATATTCACGAACTTAACAATCGTAACGACTCTTGAGAGCTAAAATTGTAAAATTTTAGTTCCTTGAAACGGGTCGACTACACTTTCCTTTATACCTGTATTATTTCTAACAAGAAGTAATCATTATCATTAAACCATCACTACATAAACAATTTGTTGTTAATATTACTAGAAGTTTAAAAAGAAATTCACAGGTATATTAGATACTCTTTGTTATTTAGGTACCTAAATACATATCTACTTATGTAAGAGTCAACTTTTAAAGTCATAAGATAATCGACGCAAATGTTAATTGAGTTTGGAAGGAAAGTCTGATTTACACAAGCAAATTGCTATATTCGTAAATATTTTATTCTAAAAAAGGAACGTTTCTATAGTAACACTGGATACAAATTATACGAGCATGAAATATTTAATAGAATGAAAATGAATATAAACATAGGAATAAAGCGAAATAAATCAAAGGAACAACAGTTTCAAACAATATGAAAAACGAAACGACAAAGGTAGGTAAGTATGTATGTATCTACAACCGTAAAGGCAAATAAGATATAAAGAGGAAGTTATTTAAAACTGAGATATAACAATGTACTAAGGAAATCACCAAAGAAGATACTTACTTGCGTCCTTAATTAATAAATTTGATAAAGACGCACATTAAACATTTGTATCGTAATTATAACAATTCGACCGCGCGCAAACCTCGGTATCGAATTTCCACGTAATATGTCTCAAAATTACTTTTCTTCGTTTTTCTCGAAAGAAATACATCACGTGAAAAATTAGGTTTAGATACTAGAGAAATATTCTCAAGATTATCTTTATAAAAATTTTAAAAAAAACTATCACTTTTCACACAATTATCTCGAAAACGGTGCATTCTATAGAAAAATATAAATTTAAATATTTGATAGAGAGAGTATGATTAGATTATGAGTAGATTTGAGTATGATGCTTCTAAAAGATAGATCACGTTGCCGATCCAATAATTAATAACGGAAATAACTTACAATCAATTTAAAATTGTTGATCGGTCGCCATTTTGAAAGGGGTTCTTCGAAGAAGCTGGTTAACGACCTCGTCCTTCGTATTCATAAAGACAATAAATATACTGTTCTAATTTCAGCCTCCTACGATCAAAATTGCGACTAGAATCGTATTTACAAGACTTAAATTAATATATAATTATGTGACCGACGCAAAATGAACGACCTATATTTTCGTGATCTAGGAGTGGAGATCGGAGAAAAATCAAAGCGACACCTCTGGGTCCGGTTATCGTACAGGCTGCAATAGCTTTATTTTCTATGAAAATTTGCTAATTAATACGATCGAAACAAAATTTAATGTAACCTAACCTCCTTTTTAAACAAGAAAATAGACTCATTATTCGCGAGTTTTTCCTAAAACGTAACCCCCGAGAACGTTAAAGGATTACCGTATACATCCTTTACTGCAAACTAATGAGTGAAAATGTATTATTATTTAAAAATGATATCATAAATAAATTGATTATTTATTAATCGCCTTTTAAACACAAGCTATAGTGAAATTCATCAACTTTAAATAAAAGAGTTAGGTACCTTAACCTAGTTTGTACGGCACATATTCAAAATTAAACCCCCACTAGTCCACTTAAAATAAACGATCTATTTATTTAAAATGGTATTTCGTCGTATTTTTTAGAATTAATAAAAATTATGAATTATAACGTTTAGCGGATGTCCATAAAAACGCAGCTGTTAAAATTGCGGAGAAAAATCATCGAAATTAAACCGCCGAATAGGACAGACGAAAGCGTAATGAATGATAATGTAAATAAAAAACCATAACTGACGCTTGTAAAGGAGATTACTGGAGAAGGGCAACAAGAAATAAAGTTTAACTTGAAATAATAGTACTTACAATTTAACAACGAAAAACGGCTGATGTGTATTAATTTATTACATTAAGTACCTACCTATCCATTTAATATACATAATAATTTAAATTCCTAATTTGACGAACCTAATTAAATATTTTAAGTTTACATCAATTGTGAAACATTCGACGTTACATAATTGTACTAATTAAACTGCGAATAAGAAATCTTCGTGTTTAATTCCACGAGTAAGATGTCAAGTGCACATTCGCGCTTGGATCACTCTTAATATAGTTTGTTATAAACAAGATTTGCCGTGTATAGGATATCAACTAAGTTCAGAGAGCTTTCTCTAGAGACTTAACTGCTTAGAGAGTCTAAATTGAGCCTATATTTGCCTTCAGTGCTTCAGTTCGTCCTGCAACTTTGCCTAACAAGTGTGATGATGTAGCTTTCATATGATTACGGCTTTAGTGTTACAGCTTATGAGAAATTCTTATGTGTTGCAGGCGTGTAATCTCATTAAGTCAATCGCATTAACTCTAGAATGCAGGAGAGACTATTATTAAATTCGTTAGCAGGAATTGTTTAGAGATATTAATGTAGGGCGTTATATTCGATGCCAAAGAAATATTACGCGCATTTAATTTTATAGTAGGTACGTAGTATACCGCATTAGTGATTCGATTTTGTATTCTACTATCAGGTATAGTTAAATATAGAGGAAATGAGGGTGAGACGACGCCGAAGGCAGATGGCACAATTTGTAAAACGTTTAACCGGTTCAACTTCTGTTATTTGGCGTATATCAATAATAATTATATGTGTATTCAGGACTATAGATTCCATATTATCTATACTACAAATACAGATTAGGAAAAATAATTTCGGAATGTAGGCTTTACAATGCATTCAAGCGAGCGGTCTATTGACCAGTTAAAAATATAACAGATATGTAGGTACGCGATGAATACGAATATAGTTCGCTGTACATATATCACAGGTATGACTTTTAATTTAAATCATTTTATATCTGAGAATGTGTCGACAGGGTCGGAAAATTGGACATCTATTTTCGTTATTATTAAAAATAATTAATTTTTTTTCTGCAAATATATAATTACATGCGACCTTAAGTAATATGCAATAACGCTAATTATTGCAAATAAAACAATAAACCTACAAATTACATTTTTGTTCGTACCATTTTAAAAGATAGGGACGACCTTAACAAAACTCGTTTGATTGCCACAAAACGTGACTCGCCGCCTCGTTTTGGCAATCAAACTCGTTTCGTTAAACGTGCCATAATCAAACTTTGTGAGTATCGTTAACATCTACAAGCTAATTTATACCGATATATTACACCTAACTAATTGTAAGAAAGATCCAACGATTTTCATTATCTTTATCGAAATTAATAATTTTTGCCTAAAACATTGATACGATACAAACCTTTAAAGTTATAACATAATTGTCGCAAATACAATGCCAAGCTAAGTACGTGCTAACATAAGCGCTCCTCGCTATCGTGGCACTAAAAAGAATTATTTTTCTCGAAATATAGTCTTATCTAAGGAATTACCTTTAAATTTAAACATAGTAAGTTGCTGTTACTCTTCGAGATAACGATATACTCATAAAAAGAGAATTTCTAAAGCTATAAAAAAGCGATTTAGGCATCGATTCGGTACACATAACACCCACAAATCTAACAGCTAACCCCTTAAAATGGCAGAACAGGGTTTTAATGTTCTCTTTATTTGAAAAACATACTGTCGAAGTATATAATTAGGATATCCTTTTTCAATTTTTGAATCTCTTCGAAATCAAAATTATAGTCACGTAATTGTTTTATAGAAATAAATATTGCCACGTTCGTACGTAAGTACGCGATACGCAATTGTACAATATAAAAAATATAACTTGCTGAATATCATAATAGCATATTCGTTCCTAGTAAGATTACGTAGTATAGGTTTTATGTTATCTATGCGAATATATCAATAACATCTACCGCTGGCAAATCCAAATTATTTTGTTATCAACTTAATTTGTTCTTTTGGTTTCTAAAGCATCTCTTAATTGGCAATTTGACAATATAGCTTTATTATCACTGTAAACATTGAGCGCATTCAAGCCGAGAAAGCGCTAAAATAACGATCCAATTGAACCGCTCCTTATGTGCACTTTTTTATTTTATTTTTATAGTTGACGTATGATATCAGTCGTGCCACGTGTTCATCACAATAGCTTTAGGTCCTTCAGCCATAGTCAACTACTATAACATAGAGCTTACTTTCCGCTGTTTCAGCGACGAGTCCGGGTGAATGCGTCCAATATATACCTATCTAATTAATTTACAATTAGTATAAACACAAACAATTTAAACGTTACCACACAATGTTTTCTAAAGTTATCCAAATGTGTGCTTACTTATATTTTTATAACAAAACCCTAATAACAAATATGGTAGCGTTGAATTCGTTTTAGCACAAGCTCTTCAAAAATGTAATAATATATGGGGCGTTCCTGTACTTTGCAGGCTTTGCCCGCAACACATGTACTATACCCGACTACTACTTACAATCAATATAATATGATAAATTTAATTACTTTTATTTTTACATGTCTACTTGTGAAAAGCATTTTCGAAGACCCTTTAACAAATCGCACGAAGGTTTACTTTGTTAAGCAAATGATAATTGCAGTAGATACAGCTTTTTATTTATCAATTAAATATTTAATTACTTAGGACGATATTGAATAAAACATGATTTAAAATGGAATTATTAATTTGTAGCGAGAGTTTAAAACCGTTTTTATTACAGGAATAAAACATACATGAAGTAGGTATGTCGGATAACATTTTAATATTACGACGTTTTAATTAATCGTTAATTTAACCGACCGCGAAGCTTAAAATTAGATTATTATTTTCTTCCGACCGACTATCTTATTTAAATTCTTATTGCATTCTGATGTTCTATATAAAATCGACGGAATAAAAGATTTACGTCAAATAAACAATAGAAAATTTATGTCTTCCCAGTTCAGGTCAGACAGTACATTGGAGAATTGTATACTCGACATTTCTATCGTAGCAATCGAAGAAGAGTTCTGAATGTTCTGGCAGCCTTGGAGACCGAGTGGAACGTAAAGCTACGCTGATCTACTTTAGATAGGGTTAGAGTGTGCAAATTCCCAAGCCGTCGGAATCCTTTATACCCTGATTAAAGCCACCTGCTGGCCACAACAACCCCTCCGCTCTCAACACGGTCTAATGAGACATTTCGCGCTCTGTTTAATTACTTAAGAACGCGTTATCTGAAAAGAGAGGATACGGAACGTTCGGTGACTAAAAATGCAAACGAAGTTAAATAGTTGACAAATGAGAGTTTAATAAAGGTCGCGGTTCTTTCGTAGGTGAACAATCAAGATCACTTTGTAATATAAACAAGACGTAAATTTGATATTCGATATTTTAACGTGCTGTCGATGTCGGACTGAAAAGGTTCCGGATCAAAGGGTCGTGGAACACCTCGAGTTTCTTTTTACAGCGAGTACCTAATAGCTATTTCATATAGGTACTTGAAAAGTATTTCGAAATTCTCTTTAGCTTTAAAGTTAGATTGTCTCTTTATATTTCAAATTATAAATTAAAAACTGTAATAGTATATTGCGTAACTAGTCGGGAAAGGCGGATATTTCACGAGAGTGTGTTAGTTTGAGCCACGAGACGAAGTCGAGTAACCGAATCGCACGAGCGTGAAGTATTCTTTCATCACGTGTGTTATGCACTACACTTTTCCGACGACCACAAGTGTTTTAACGTTTACCGTTTGGCACTTTATAAGCGACCTCTATTTAGTAATCAAACTGCTTGTACATAAAGACATTACGTGACAGGCTAGAAGACATTTGATTGGCCGAGAAGCGTGTGCAATCATTGCACACGGGCCACGACGTTTACGATTTGCTAACATCATATACATCACTGTCAACATCAACATCATTTGCCAACACAATCGGCGTATTTGTTTGTAACATTCAATTTTCGGCAACATTTAACGGCGTGAATTTAAATGCGCTTTTCATTGTGGTCGTCGGAAAATACATTGACCTTACTCTTCCCGCCCTTATAATTAATAAATTAACAAAATCCTCACCTTTTTGACGCATGAAACTGCATTTATGTAGTTTATTTCTAGTTCCCAAAAATATTCCATCAGGGTAATACATACAAAAGCGCAATTCAGATTCTAAACATCACTATACGCACCTATTATCACGTCCGAATCCTATAAAAGACGACCCGTAAATAAAGAAAATTTTTAAAACACTCATTCGAACCCGACTCCGTTTGTTACATAAATACGAAAATGCTTTGTTTAAATTTTAGAAAGTTTATTTTATTACTATCAAAAATTATTCTTACGACTGGCGATAATAAAACGTGTGGTCAAGTACAGTTTTTGGTCTTATCATTACACGTGTAGAAAATCGAAACTAAAAGTTTTTATCGTGTTTATTTAAATTCGATTAGATATATATATAGTGGGTAACGTATTAACGGCATATTTATTTGATATATGTAGGTATTATTATTATACTGTTAAAACAGATACCTGTACAGGGCGATTAAATGTAGAAACTTCGGAAGTTGGTAGTCTTCGCAAACAAAATTAAACAAGATTTGCACGTTAAAAGATTGTTACCTTACACGTTTATACCTTAGCCGGACTCATAATATGTATTACACATCCCCCTTGTTAATCAGACACTCACTATCCGTCTGTTACCTGACAATGTGTTCGCAAACGGTTTCATCCTGCAATCAACTCTACTTAAACTTCAATAAGCTTGATAAACCTCAATCAACTTCAATATCTATCACACATATTGTAGGTAATGTACTCGAGTAATTTCCTCTTTTTTTCTCAAAATTTATGGACAAAAAACCGATGAGAGAAATTACACGATGATTATAAAAATATCGATTGTAGAACTACATGAGAGGCCGCGATAACCTATACTGCTATCACTCCGCTAAGTCACCACGGCTGCTGGTTCGAATCCCGCTGCAATCATACATGTTGCGAGTGTCCTACTCACACATATAAAACTATTACTACAACAATGTGTGGCTAAAGAACCACGTTCAAGGCCAAACAAAGACTACATATAATTAAATATCAGGGAAGCTGCTATGTATAGATAGAAGGGGTCGTAGTGGAGTTCAATATAAAAAATATGCAGATAGTGACTGAAAATTTTTAAAATATGTACTTTTTAGAAAATTTATTCTAAAATTATGTATTTTTTATGCAGTAAAATTATTTGAATAATTATTATATCTACTGCTTTTATATGCCGCAAAATAATAAAAATCTATTTTTAATTTAAAAACTATTCGCTCGCTATAACTATAAGCTCGCTTTATTTAGAACCTTTTTTTGGCTCTTTCATTTTCCCCGTAAAACCTACAATTTTTTAATAAAAAATAAAATAAGTGATCGTACACTACAGTGAAACTTGGAATATATCAACATTTTAACATATTTTATTTGTTAAATAGCATTGTTCGTTGTCAGAAGTTGCCGACAACTGTTATAACTTTATTCAATTAAACATTCTTCTACATTGTAACATTCATGAATTCAACAGCTTCCCCTTTTGAGGAACTACGAAAGGAAACAGTTTAGGGAAAAACCTTATACAAAAGACCCCACTTAATTTTCGACAGGGAATCTTTCTTTCAAGTTCTTTGCATTATTTGTGAATTACCCAGTGTATTATGTAGGTATATTATAAATAAACGTTCAGATAATTTTTTAGCTGTTAACAGCAAACTGAATTTGTGAAACGCGGTAAATTATATAACTAAAACCCCGTACGGGTTGGCATCGTTTAACAGGTTACCTAGATGCAAACAACTGGACGTTAAATTTTAAGGTCAGTTTCTGAAACTGGTTAATCTTTCAACTTTTTAAACAATCACGTTTAGGAGAAAATGTCATAAATTATAAATAAAATACTTTTAGGAACAAATTGTTCGTAATATGTACTAATATAATATAATACTTCGTAATATAATACTTTTTTATGTACCGGGATCAAAAATATGTACTTTTATGTAAAATAGTGACCGAATCCGACCGCTGAGTTAGGGATGAATATGACCTTGAGTTTACCAAGCATTCCATTATTTGTATAATACTTGGAGTGGTCACAGAAAAGAAAAAAAAATGTCCGAAATTTTAACTTAAGAGTTTTTAGAGTTTTAACGTAAGAGGAAATTATACGAGGAAAATTTAATTTTCAAAATATATCTTAAAATATTTGGAGGTGGGATAGGGGTAATTGTACGCGTAACTACGGTATTTTCGTTAAAAATCCATGTACTGTACGTAGTGGATTGTTCTAAGTGTGTCCAATACATGGCTGTATGTCGGTGCAAATTTTAAAGGATGTTTGTACTCGGAGGATTACGTAAAATCTCGATCCAATAAAATAATTATTTATTAGTTTTAAATTATATGGTCAACTTGGGTACATGACCGAAGTGCCGTCAGTTTTTTTTTTAATGATTGAGTTTGGTGCATGGTATTTGGTATCCAATTGAAGCTCTTATTCATGACATTCATGTTAATAAATGACACTTTAGTCGTCTTTCTTTTCATAGTTTTCGGTGACTTTGAGTACAACAAAATCACACGTTTTACTTTTTAACGGAATATTTCGTTTGCGTTGAATTTACTAAACAAACGTTCATTTTCATTAACTACGTTTTGCTTCGAAACGAAGGCTTCTACTTCTTAATCGATACACACGTTGAGACATATTACTTATAAAACTGAGCCATTCCACGCAAAAGTGAGATTCGAGCAAATTTTAAAATTTGATTATTTAACACCAATTAAAAAAAAAATGTAAGTGTGTGTTATTAAATCACGCAAATAGTAATAGTAACCCCATGTTACGTAGGTATGTATTTACCCATCTATCTGACATAAATTTACTTTTTGTAACTTTGTAACAACACTCTCCCGTTTCTCTCAATTCGGGAATAATTTTGGAATGTTGCTATTTCAGCCCCCGTGTATAATGGCTGCGGTGAGAAACGATCGCTTCCCACCTTTGCTATTCTACCTATATTTATGTTATGCATTTCTGGGCCACATTTGTTTACTTTAGCGGAATATTACAAACCACAGCTTGCCCTTAACGACCTAAATTTCAAGCAGTTTACATAATTTTCTACACACTAAGTAGACCACAAATTGTTATAACCAGATTTCACAGTCCTTCCTCGTACATAAAATTTACCGTACAATGGTATTAAATGGTCATTAAATAAAAACTTCCGTGTTTTGAATTAAAGTTTACCGAACGTTAACTTTCTTACTCAGATGTACCTTCGCTTGCCTCACTATAAACAACATTATTGTACATACTATACCTATTTTTATCGAAACTTTAAGATGTTTAATTCATTTAATAATAATGTATTCCGTTCAATGTTTATCTTACAAGATAATGTTTTTGTAAGTAAAGATTAAATATTATATAAAGTGTACGTAAATACTGTATAAGTATAATTAGTATATTAAATACATTTTGTTGTACTAGTTGCTTCGCCAATTTAAAAATGAAAGAACGCCGATATATTTAATAATTTAAATGATACATAATTAGTAGTAATTAGCTAACAAATTGTCGACAATCTCCCATCGTTTTAAGTAAAATGTACTTCTTTAAAGCAAGTAGGTGTTATATTTCATTGTAACTATTTTCGTTGACAGGCTATTATTCAACGGAAGTTCTGCATATTGAAACAATTTTTTCCAAAATTATTCATAAGTGTGCTGTTGTCCCAAGCAACGTAATAAATTTAAGCTCATATCTTGTAAATATATTATCTTTGCCAAATGAATTCCACATCTTTCGCTTGCGCGACGTTTAGAAATATTATTTCGATGTCCCATTAGTATTTCAGTCTTGTAACAAAGTTCGTACGAAACTGACGTATGCAACTAAAAAGCGAAAAAACAATAAATATAAGAACGTAGTGGTTTTTAAAACGCGCATAGAAAATACTACAACTTTACATTTGAACATTCACAGTTTTTTAAACAATCAAGTGATTTAACACCTAATATTTTACATAACATAAATAGTTTATACCTTCGACGTTTAAAAAAAATACTATGTGAAGTAATAGTTACAATTCGTCGGAATTAGTCTTGATTAATTAATAATTTTGCAGGTATTACGTGAATACCCAGGTATATTACGCATATTATGTAGATACTTTATTCACATTTATATTTTATACTTATTACATATATTATATTAGGTATATTACCCAATATGTTTACGGTGTATTAACAAGATTTTATGTAGGTATGTAAATTTATATTTAATGCTCGAATAAATTTTTCGTATTAAATTTTTCGACACCTACGTAAATACTAAAAATTTAAATTTGTATGCAAACATAAACTTGATTTTAGTACTATAGTCTATTCGCCCAACCTATGCAGTAGATATAAACAAACCCATGATCGGAAAGTTCCCTTAACGATAACAACATGTTAGACAGAGTCGGATCTACTCACGAATTTGAGTGCTAAGGGATTTTGTATATGTATATATGTAGCAGGTATGTACATACATAGTATATATGTAATGATTGTTTATGTCTACTGCACAACGAAAATAAATAAGGTATAGATATAAATAAATTAATACAGAAATATGTTGATTACGAAACAAAATACGGTTAGTACAAGAAATACAAAACTTTCGAATAGTTAGCTTAACAGTTAAATTTTTTATCAATTGAATACCTCTATTTTTTTGATTCAACATTTTTTATGTACAAAGTGCATAATATGTATTATAATATAGGTACTGCATATTATAATTATTATTCTAATTAAATTGTTTATTTGTTTTCTGTTGGTGGACATTGATATTCTTCGTGATTTTGTTCTTTTCGTATCTCAATTTTTTATGGATTTGTTTTGTGCGGCATATTAGGCCTTGACCTATTGGTCCGCATTCTACAATAAATAAATAAATAAATAATAGCTTTAAAATATTCAATATTTCTAACAATTCAATTTAACACACGTAAAGTACAATAGGTATTTACTAAATAATGATAGTAAAATTTTCTATTTTTATTTAATAGGTAATTGAAAAGAACAATTTCATTTTATGTGGCAGATGTACATACCTATCTATATTTTTCTATTATAAACTTTTTCAATAAATCACTGCAATATTATAACCATTACCGTGCACTTTATAAACTTCGCTTCTTATGTGCTTTATATTATGCAAATCCATGGACTATAATTTTTTTATAGCGCCATAAAACTTAAGGAAGATATAGGACAATATCTTCTTATATGAATTTTAAAGATGACACAATAAAACGTGTTTATATATTTACAATTACATATTTTTATATAAGAATATCGCTATTCATGAATAAATTTATGTACGTACTATACTGTATATTATAATATATGTACACTGTGTATGTCGATGTTCACATAACTTTAAAATTAGTTTATTTCAACTTACACATATGTATAATATACGGAACTTCCATAAAATAACCGTCTATTATTTTTCATTTAAAATTTGTACTAACAATATAAATAAATATCACAAATAAACCAATAAGTAGTATAATTTATGTAAATGTAAAATATTCTCAATGTAATTACCATCTATCGAGTGAGTGATTTGATGTTAACGTATACCAAAGTTACTTTGTTGCTACTCAACTTTTTGTAAAGTTGTATTATTTCATCTGCTTTTACTTTATGAACTGCGTAAACTGAATGTTGTTTATAACAGAAATTGTTACTGTATAAATCAAGAAAATTTAGGGGCAAATTTTTAATCCACGTTCTTTAGCTTACAATTAGCGAATTGATTGTTGATATACAAGGCGTACAAATGTCCGTAATGAGTGTACAAAACGATACGACATATTTTTGGAACCAAAATAGGACGATTCAAGGTAATCTGCCTATATACAATAGTTTGCGGTTTTGATGTTATGGCCTCTTAAAGGTCAATTTTGAAATTTCGTATTGAAAGTTTAAAAACAGTCGATTTAAAAACAGTACTTATAATATTTAAAATCATTTCAACATGACTTTTTCTATATCACCAAATTCTAAAATGATTAACAAAGGAATTTACAACTAATTCGCATACTAAGGGAAGTTTACATAGAAAGACGAAGAGCGGTATAATGGCCGCTATTAATATTTCATTAATTATAATCCATAAACGGCTTAATCCTTTGAATACATGCTTACGAAGAATATTACAATTGTACTATTAGAAAAAAACTTTCTGAAACATCAAAGTTTCTAACCCCTTACTCCCAAAACTACCCTTACTATTCAAAAATAAAACAAATTTTTATTACCTTGTGAGAATAACCCGTAATGAAAAATATCTACGTTCCAAACTTCAACTTCCTATCATGAACAGTTTTTGTTTAATTTAAAAAAAAATGAATTCCAAAATTGACCTTTTAGAGGCAATAA
Source organism: Rhagophthalmus giganteus (assembly GCA_036326145.1). NCBI lineage: Eukaryota > Metazoa > Arthropoda > Insecta > Coleoptera > Rhagophthalmidae > Rhagophthalmus > Rhagophthalmus giganteus. The sequence goes on from JARFJA010000001.1 coordinate 51,400,777, forward strand.
TAACTTCCAAACCGTAATTTTTTTGTATATATAGGTAAATTATTATCTTATTGGATATCGTGCGTGGATCTCGTGTAAGTTGTATCAACACCAATTATTTTCTATTCTAAATTTCGATTTCCATATTTTTCTTAACACTGCACTGCATAAAAATAAAGCAGCAATCTTCGACAAAACTATGTTAATTTTTATGATTAATAGATTCGCGTTTGAAATAAATTTCATTAACTGTATCCATTTAAATATAGTACCTATATGTATACTGTGCTAGTCGAATAATTTTTAGTTATTACCCCTAGTGCGGCGTAGTTTATGTGATATAATGTGCTAAGTGGAATTCCACGAATTGAATAATATTATAAGTTAAATTTATGTTAGGGTTAGGGTAAATTTGCTGTAGTTAATGTCCTACACTAAAAGCAAAACTTATGGATTGTTGTTAATTGTGCATCGGTGAGACATTTAAAGCAATTACTAGCATCAATTGCGATTCAGCGGTAATTATCTTGTCTCAATTATCCTATTACGCCATTACATCATTAGCTGTAATGTTAACTTTTAAGGCGACGACACGTCTATAACGATTCTTATTCTTATTCGATTAAATATTCGTGATTAAAGTCGTGACATTGCTTTATAGTGTGTAATATATTTCCCATTAGCGGACACTTCTTAATAACGGACATTTTTAAACTTTTCGCTTTGAACTTTCGTCGAAGTAAAGCGATGTTAAACTGAAAAAAAATCGATATAGGCAACTGCAACATTTTTATATAGACGTATTTTTTTTTAAATAATATAAACTGATGCGAATTCGAAATCACTTTTAAATATTCCCTTTTTAAGACTGGTAAATAATATTAAGGTTGTGACACGAATGCGAGTACATTATCTTTTACTCTTGACACCGAGGATGAAATTTTTCATCCGTAATAGCTTAGTAATTATTAAAATTCTAGAAGCGCATTACTGAAATTATTTATGTCAACGTAGATACCTATTATATATTAAAAATTGGAGTTTATATTTTTTTATTAATAAAACAGTTTACAATTACTTAAGAGCGGTTTATCGATTGCTTAAATCGAACATTATCTATGCTTTATTATTATTTACTATCGTTTTAATTTTGTTTGTATTGATTATTTATATTAATATAAAACTATAGTTTAATTTATTTTTGAATAACTATCCATTTATTACCTGCACATTATTAATAAAGTTTAGAAATTTGTTTTGGGAATTCCGTATGTTATTTTTCTGAACAATTCAGGAATGTGTGTCAACGTTCAGTAGATATGAGGAATATTTTAATTATATTCTAAAGGAATTTGGTTGCAAACGCTACAAAAAGCTACTTGCGCGCATTTTTTACTTGTTCTCATTTATTTTAATGCTACCTACATTCTAATTATAATTTTTTAGTACAACATCGGCACGCGATAGCGCGAAGCAGAGCTGTGCGACAGTTCGGAAAATATTTTATGAATGCATATTTTTAAACAAAATATTAAAAAATATAAAAATTACCATCGTTATATGACCCTTCAAAATTAAAAAAAAAAAAACATCAAACAAACAAAGAAGAAAGGAAACTACGAAAGGGTTAATTTCAAGGATCATAAGCTGAGTAGGTACTAAACGAATTTTCTGTACGTTGTTATTTTGGACTAATTTTTATGCGCAAAGGTTCAACCACACAACTACGGTTATAATTATTATTACGACACTGGTCTATCTTAATGTTAACGTTCTTTTTTTATTGTTGCATCTACATCGCCATATAAGTACGTATTTAAAATAAAGTTCAAGCAAATATTTAGACAATATTTGGCAAACAGGTTACCTACGTAAAAAAATACTACCTCTATCTCATAATAATCGTGCCCATTCTGCGATTTCGATTTAAAAGACTCGAACGGAATCCACCCCTAGGAAGTGCGAATATATTATCTACGGGGTGTTTCATTGAGGAAAACCTCGATACGCATCGACTTGACCTGCCATATATGTTAGACGAAATGTGTTAGTTTAGAAGTGATTTAAGTTTTATGTACTTTTAGATAGTCACAAAAAATTTAAATTAATAAATATTATAAATATAAATAAATATATAAAATATTTTATTAAATATTTAAATTTAAATATTTTAAATTGTGGATAGTCGATTGTGGATGTGTAACCTATTATCACTAGTGGATTTTTTTATTGCCTTCTTGGTTAAAAGGAAAAAACAGTGAAAGGTTAAAGTTGGTCAGGAAAAAAAGACCGTATTGAATGCAGTTTCGATACAATTTTAAAACTAATAAAAGAAAAAGGGAAAAGGGAAAAAGGGCTGTTTTGTAACTGCAGGTAATTATTTAATGAAATGATAAAAATCTTGTGTAGGTATAAGAAATGTATGCCCCTCTTTACGGTAATCGAAAACGTTATTTGAAAAGTGAGACAAGTTGTTGTGATTCTATTGAACCCGTGTAGAGTTACAATCGTAAAAAATCATGGCACTAGTAGGTACTAATATGCAGAGAATGGCGAAATTTGTGGGCAAAACCGGAGTTTAGCTAAAAATACATAAAACCTAAACAACTTGTAAACTAACAAATTTCGCAACGAACGAACATATAAGGGGGGTCAAATCGATGTGTATTAACTAACGTGCATAAACACGAACTCTATAACTTGTTTGCTGATTTTAATTTGTCATCTACAACAAATTAAGTTTTTTTTTTGATAAATAACACGTATACTAGGGGTTTCAAAACTTACATTACAGAATAATAATTGTATATAGAGGACACGAATACAAACAGTTTTCTTAAAGTACTACAACCGTTATTGGTCATGTGACTATAGCACCAATTATTCATAATTATTCCGTAGGTAAGACACAATACGCTGTTAAAATTTAACTAAATATCTATATTTCTAAATTTGGTGACGTCTTTGGAAACATTGGATAACGTTTTGAACCACTTTAAAGCGGTTTTACAACGGTAAATATTGTCCTTTAATGACATAGATACTTATATAAAAGCAACAACACACGTTTATCAAATTGCTCTGTGTACTGCGCTCCCCGAGGATAAACTTTACTCTGAAGAAGGTCCTTTAATTTACTCAGTTAATTAGTAGTTAATTAGCTTCATAACTGAACGCCCATGAACTGACCCTGCGGTCAAAGTGAGCCAGAAATTCTGTTAGAGTTTAAATCTCAATTAAATATTTTATGTTGCCAAAACAAGTACCGCGGGGACTTGGTTACAAAGAAAATGCGTTTGAAGTCGGTTATATTTTACTAAAAATAAACGTTTATTCGTATCTATACACTTATAAAATGTCAGACTGTTAAACATAACTATTATATAGACGATCAAATTTTAAAATTTATATTCAGATTTAAGAATAGAAACATTTAATATGTAAGCATATAATAGACGAATATCACTGACTTTTAACAAAGTAAATACAACTGGACACTATATACATAAATTATAATGTTCAAATGTTAAAAATTAATTTATTCAACATAAGTATGTTTAATATCGTAATGTAGGTACTTGTAATCAGTTCATTTGTTTTGTTTCACCGTGCATTATATGTACATACTTAGACACCTATATTTGGATGTTAAAACTTTAAAGACATTTTGTCCCTTCCTAGTTGTTCATATTGATAAAGTTAAAGCATTTTATTCGCATTTACGTCGAAACGTATTTTAGTACAATTACCTACACCTGCACGTATGTCAAATGCATATACCTAATATTAAATACGTAGGTATCCGCTTCTTTATATTTGAATTCCAACATTATTCAAGATATCGTCGATTTTAGAATTGAACTGGAGCCCGCATTTTAAAAATTGCCTAACTTCAAACAGTTTCAAAAATTGAAATTAAAAGTTTGAATATAGCAAAATTGCTAAAACGTTAAGCTTTTCTGTCAACAATTCGTTACTATTCACGCTAGATAGCTGTTTTATATCCAATAAGACCTAAATAAGTCATTAAAGAGGCGAGAAAGCTACTTCATTACGTAAATCCCTTTTAGATCTAGGCTTAAGTTAACTAGTTCCGACCATTTCAAGTTTAATTCCTTTCAGCCTTTCATCAATGCTAATCAAAGACGATCTATCTACTAGTTCAAACTAACTAAATGTAACTTACCTATACATGCTTATTCGAACTATTAAGTATATCCTGTGATATTTTGAATAGAACCGTATTTGTGTAGTATAAGTGGGTATTAATTTAATTGTTTAAAATTATTCTTTTTGCCGTTTTTTAATATAACTATTTAATTATTTTTAATACATATCGTCAGAGAAAAGCTCTTATTTTTAACTTAAAAACGTATACAGTAAAACTCCTATAAAACGACCACCTGCGATTCTTCTTAAAAATGGTATCTTGTAGAAGTGGTCGCTTTAAGAGATTTATTTTTTTAAGTTTCGTTTCGTTTCGTTCTTAGAAACGGCGGTCGTTTAAAAGTAGTGGTCGAACTGCATTTCAATCTTTTTGAGATCTTCTTTAGTGTTTTACTTTAAAACCTTCAAAAAAAGATTGAAATATATGTTTTTAAGTTAAAAACAAGATTTTTCGTTGACGATACGTATTAAAAAATAGGCAATTACTTAGTTATATTATTTTAATTTAGAGGAGGGTGAGGTTACTTCGGACGAAAAGATGATTTTCGAAAAATTTTTGAATGCTATAGGTAGAAATATGTTTTATGTACTAATGTTGAAACTACTACAAGTATTCGTTAAATAATGTGTAATTGTACCCTCTAACATAAAACACTCGCGTAATAAACCACACAAAAAAATTAAAAATTATTGTCCGAAATAGCCCCAGCGATAGAGTCAATTCCGAACAAAAAAGAAAAACAAAATTTTGTCACAAAACTGAAAAAACTTTTCAACTTCTGGCAAAATATCTGGTCGCATACTAATCACAAACTTTCCGAAATAAAACCATCCACCCGAACCTTCCCTAAGATTCCTCCCCTCAGAAATGAACAAATAATCGCTACTCGTCTTAGACTTGGACACTCCAAACTAACTCACGAACACCTACTTAAACAAGAAGAACCACCGATATGCGACACCTGCCACACCATTATCACCATCAAACATTTAATTTTATCCTGCAAGAAGTACGCCCAAGCAAGATCCCAATACAACATCCCAGACAATATTCACGCTGCTCTAAACGACGACATTAAATCCACCATCAGCTTCATTAAATCTATTCAGATCAAAATTTAAAATAATCATGTATATATAAAATGTAATTTTTCAATCAATGTATAAATCAAACCACCAAATCTTTGACGCTAATAACCCTTAGAGGTTGATGCGAAAATAAAATAAATAAATAAAGTTGAAAATCTTCAGAAACTTTTGAACTTTATCGTTAAAAATAAAATTTTTGAAAAAACATTTTAAATAAATAAGAAAAGTAACATAAAAAATATGTGCGTGAAATGCACATTGACCCAACACTGGTACTTCTAGTTTATGGCCTATATTGTGTAAGGAAGGGTATCGATTGTGCGATTGCAGTAGATATTTTCATTTATTTTCATATTTTACATGTTTTGAAACATTTTTGGAGTATTTGTCCGATTACCATAAATACATAATCGGTCATAGTCAATAATCGCAAAAATTTCCTGGAATGCCGAAGAGTATTCAAGTTTATATTCCCGTGTGGTGAATTAGTTTTATTTAATCATTAATTAAAATGTTCTTTTCCAATTACTGTTTGTTCTTTGCATTTTACGCGTCAAAGTAAATAGAATCTGCAGTAAAAACATTTTATACATCCATCTGCAACGTACCTACCGGTCCTATGACCGACCCGAAGTAAATCGATATTTAACTTTTTAGTAAAACTCTCAAACTAAAAATTAGTCGCAAAAACTGTGGTGGAAGAAACTAGAATTACGGGAATTGACCCGCACAGAATAGTACCATATTTATATGACGCGAAGTGTACTAATTTTACTATGCACTTTTATTTCGTTATGACCTCTTATGTTTAAGTAGATATTTAAGTTAAGAAAATCAAATTTAAAACGGTTTTAATTGTACGGAGTAGCTCTCTAAATATATTTTAATCATAACGAATACGCTTTTGCAACGTTTTCTCGTTTTATCATTAAAATAAGGTCAATATCAATTAGAAAATTTGTCATTGAAAATGTTTAAACTAATATAAATCCTCGACTATTCTAAAATAATGAAAAAGGATCCAGGAACGTGTATTTGTGAGGTCAAATTTAATTACGCATAAGGTTATTTCACAAATACACCATATTTCTATCTGGAACCTTGTTATTGGCATCCGAATAACATTTTAGTTATTTTCGTTTCATTGAACAAAATGAAGCTTTCTAGTTTACTGACCTTTCTCTATATTTGTTTGATATAGTTTTATTAGTTTTGATTTTATAAGAAATTGAGTTCTGGTATTTTTCCGGTTTGCTATTTCCTATATTACTTAATTTATCCTACTTTAATTTATAGTCCGTTAAAACTAAAATACCCCACATATCGAATAAATCTCTTAAGTTCGTTAAATTCTTAGTGCGTATAAAAGCCGAACGAACATATTCAACGGGCGGGCGATTTTGTAGTGACACCGAATTCGTCGTATTTACGTGTTTATATATAACGGAACTGCTGTTAACGTTCCTGAGCTCAACTTCTTTGTCCTAAGTTTCTCTTAGAATTGCTATTGTAGTAGCTAAAATACAATTAACAGGAATTTATAAGGTTTATGGCGTTTCTCTCACTAATCTTCGTTCAGAACTGGCTCCGAAGAATCTACATCACTTATTGTTCTTGCTCCTGTGCCGTATACGTCTCTACTTTGTTCCGGTTCCTTCCTATTCTTGTGTTTGTATAGCAGATTTGAATACATTTGTGAAATTTTTGGGGTTGCATTTTGTGTTATTGTTGTAGAAAGGGTCTCTTATGAAAATGTAAGGGTGACTTATGAATTCATGATTCCCTTTCTCCTTATGCAGATTTATATTTCGTGTATCGATTTTTCTTTAAAAAAAAATAATAATTTGAATTGTAAATTTCATTTATACGAACCATCATAAATATTTACAAAACAATATTAAAAATGATGTCTCCTCGAAAAGCTTTATTAAGCAAAAACTATTTATCTATACTCGGCGAACAAAGCTAAAAGGATTTATAAATGTGATTTGTTTACCAAGTTAACCACTAATATTTTTAATGCTCTTCGTCTTTAGGCAATGGCCGTGTTCGCTAAAAAAAGTTAAGCGTATAATTTCCTTTTTAACTCCGCCTCGGCAAAAATAATTCGAATTTAATACTACAAAAATTAAATCCGCCTTTATTTTAGTATAAAGTTGAAAATTGTATTATAATTCTGAACAACTTTTGTAACATTTTTTTTTTATTTAGAAGATAAACTAAATGTAAATTGTCGAGTGCCGAGTAAAACTTACAGGAATAATACAAAATTAAAATTTTAAAGTGACAAAAATTCGTTAAAATTTTATTTTCCTTGTGGATAAGTAATTTTGTAGCTGGTCAACGTGATAACAAATTAAAAATGAAGGAAAGAACGAAGTAATCCGGCAGTTATTTAATTAAAACGTATGTATTTCAAAACCGATAGTTTTACATGTACATTTTACGTTTCGTCGGTAGCTTTTATTTTATTTTTCTTACACACACATAATATGTAAAATAAGTTACGGCAATGAAACGAGTTAAACAAAAAAAACCCAAAACGATTATAATTATCAAATTTATGCAATTAACTTTTCTAAAGTTCGTACATTGCTTCTTAATACATATATCACGACAAAGTAAAAATCTTTAAACTGCAATAAGTTATATAAATTATACCACTTTTTCTGAAAGAAAAATATATGTCTATAATTTTATTTTACTGCCACGGTGCATTTCAATTTACTTCACAAGAATTTTAATTTTCTCGTCGATAACATAAATCTTTTAAGGAAAAGGGAAAACTTGTAAATTAAATTTTAAATTAAATTCCGAAATTAAGTAACGCATCAAAAAGTTATACGACGTTTTAATTAGCACAGAGTAGTCAATTTTTTAAAAACAATTTATTATTAAGGAACATGGTAACTTTACAAATGCAGAATATCTAAACTAATCTAAGAAAACAAATGAGTCGATTCCATAGTTTTTGATGTTGAATTTGAGGAATACACTTTACGCATTCATTCAACATACAAAGTTTTTACGCGTTCAATCAAAATCAAAAATCAAAATCAATCAAAAATCAGTTCAATAATATATTTGTTCGGTTAAAATTAGTATATTGCATAACATTTTAATTTGAACTTGTCATTTTCGAGATGGAAAGGTTTTCTATACGTGTTCTGAAAACTATTCTACAATAGTTATGCCGATACCGCTACAAATTATAGGGAAAAATAATTATCATCGGAATGAATCACTTATGATCACAAAAGTGACCATAAAAAGAGTAAAAGGGGGAGCATAGAAAGACGAAGGAAAAAAATGATTAATGATAATATAGATACCGATTCCTATTCACTGATTTGTCTATAGGTACAATAATATGTGTATGTGCAGGGTCCCGAAACTTCTGCGGGTTCGAATCCCGCTACAACCATGAATGTTTATGAATGTAATAGGAAAATGCAGTGGCTAGGTATGTTACCACATCAGCACCGGTGTTAAACACCTAGTAAATAAGTACTAGATACGATTAGTACCCAGGAGGTATCGTCCTGGTGGCGTGGAGGTACCACCACGGAACGCATACCGACGCCGTTATTAAAAAAAACAACAACACAACATGGGAAAAACGTATGGATAGCTAGAGAGCTGTAAAATATATAAAAAAGTAGTCGTAAAAAATAACCCGTTAAAGCAAAAATTTGAAAAAAAAATTAATATTCATTTTAAAAACGTTTCTAGTTTACTGGCAATCAACCCTAAACATTTCAGTGAGGCAGTCCCATGACTTCACGTCGTATATTGTGCGCAAAGTGGAAAAGCCGAAACTTTTTAATTTGAATGAAAAACATGATTCGAAACTCCGCGACAACTCCCTACGTTAAGTGTAGTACCCTTCTAATAGTTTAGCCACAACGACGAAATTTGTGGGCAAAGCCGGTTTAGCTAAAAATACATGAAAATCTAAGTAACTTCTAAACTAACAAATTTCGCCTGACACGTACGGGGGTCAAATCGATGGGTATTGAGGTCCTCCATCAATTCGCGCCGGCTGGTCCGTCCTTTATGAAACACCCTGTATATCTACAAATATAAATCTGCCTAAAATTTAAGCGATTAATTTCAAATTATGAAACGTAAACTTTTCGCGTACGCAGTGCGACGTCGATGATTATACGTCAACTGCAAATATATAATTTGTGTAACTGAGGTTAAAACAGCGACAATATCACTAGTATATCGCTCGTAATTTAGATTCCACATGAAGGATACAAATTTTTCAATAAAACTTCCAAAATTAGTAATTCTCTCGGGAAATACATTAAACTAATGTCCCAAATGGTGTGTAATTTTGCCTTTATTAGTTTCCTGCTAGAATTGGTACGCCGTGTTATCTATTTGTCCTTTTTATATGAATATTCGCTTATACATGTTAACAAGAGAGAAGGTGTACGTTGAATTACGTGAATTATAACGGCGGTAACCGCCAAAGGACACCTGAAGCGCTACGCGGTAAGCATAAAGAATAAATCAAGTGCTAACACGCATGTGGTGCCGGTAAACGTAAATAATGTCGACAAAACGCTGTATAATACTCATTTTTAGCATACACGCCTCTAATGACAAAGAAAATACCTAAGCTCAAACATACGCTTATTTTCCGCACACATTTACCGAAATATAATAGCCCATCACTTTAGTTTTTTCACGTTCTCGTTTATCGCCCATATACCTCGAAAAGTAAACTTGTGGCGAAAGTACTATCTAAACTTCATACTAAACGAAATCGTAATAAACGTATTATGATGCGCCTATTTTTAAACAGCACCAGAAAATTTTATACGAGTGCCAGGTACTTATTAAAAGAAAAAAATTTAAACGTTTGTTAAAAATTGAAACCTCTATTTATTAAAATCGCTTTTATGGAAAACGACAGGTAATTAAAAGGTGTAAAAGTACTACATTTTTTTAAATGAATAATACAAGAAAAATTAAATTTTAATTGCAAGATAACTGAATTCGTTTAGTGTCGTCTTTTAATTTAGTTTTCCGAAATCGAAAGTTCGCTATTATCGATACGACTCGATTTTCACGAAATTATTCTGGAAAACCGATTAAATAATATAATAATAAAGCAACATGCAGAATTATCTCACTCAAAGTAGCGTAATCCTTATAAAATATTCCTAAACGGTAATTAAAATTTCCACAAATATTGGTATAAATAATTGAAAAGACATGGCAGATTTTGGGGAAGCCTGTTAGCATGTACTGCAGACCTGAATAATAATAAGAAATTTTCTTGTATAAGCCGGCACGAGTTAAATTTACATTATTTAATATCTACTAGTAAGTACGTAAATTTTAAAAACTTTTGAATCGTTCGCATTAAGGCTGTAGATCAGAACATACACGTTTCGTATTTTCACTTGCATTTCAAAATGACCGAACCGATTTGGCTCAAATTTTGCATCAGACATTGAGATTTCCTGTTAGTCCAAAATTACACCCAAAGGTTAATTTTTGTAATTATCATTAAAATTCAATTTTTTATATTTTTTAATTAAGTAATTTTAAGAAAAAAAAATAGTGTCATATTAAAGAGCACCTGAAATTTTTAAAGAATAACTTAAATTAAAATAAAAATACATACATGCCGAGTAAAAATGTAACGCTAAATACGATTTACAGATTTTAAAAATAGGCATTTTGATTGGAGATCATACGGTCGATCTACCGTTACACCAATGAAATGTATAACAGTTATGCTAGCGCCACTAGCGATAGAGTTTTTCAAATCCAATTGAATTACACCCTTAAGTACTTTTTTTAAACTAGTCAATAAATAGATGTAGTTTTGTAGTAAGTAGGTGTTCAACAATAAACGAAACACGATATTTCGAAGAATAAAAGATATTGCCCCCTCTCTTTCTCGGTGTGGTTGTACTATCAGTGGGCTACGTCGCCAATACTAATTCATTGCGTTCCATTAGCTCACAACCCCTACACCCCGAAGTTCACATGGAAAAAATCAATCGCGTTTGGTCGAATGTCGTGGTGTCAGATTGAGCGGCTTTTTGGGCGTGGGTTTGTATAAAGCGTACTTAATTTGTCCACGTACACATTTCGACCAGTGCACTGTCAAACGCTCGGTAAAAATCAATGTTTGGCGATGCTTCTCGGAGTACGATTTTGGCTGCTTCGAGTTCTTCAGAAAGAATTTTAACACAGAGAAGATGGTCAACATTTACAAGTATGATCGTCTAAAATCAGCCGAGAAGTTGTTTGTACCCAACAACGAGGATTGGATCTTACAAGAAGATCCCGAAACATCGAAACTGACTCCGTAGAACCAGAAAAAAGGAAAATGGCATCTCGGCGATGGATCGACCCTCCCAATCTTCTCATGCCAATTTTAGTGAAAATGCATGGATCATTATGAAGAGCCAACTCGCAGGAAACCCCGTCTACAATATCAAGCAGCGGCCACGATTTTTATTTTATAAGTAACTTAAATAAAAAAACTTTCTAACTAATCGTAAATATAGTCGGACGGTACATTTTTATTTAAATCCCGCAGATTTTATACTATACCATCTGTTTACCAAAATATAATAACGGTTTATAATTTATTATCATCTATATGCCACCAAAGTTTAAACTAACTAATACAAAAGTCCAACAAAAGATTTACTTGGTTTCTCGGCTAATATCTCCCAAGAAAAACAAAATTATTAAATTAATTTGAATACTTGTTAACTGAAAGTTATTCTTGCAATAATTTTAGATAAAATAAAATTCATTATTATGAAATAATCATTGTAATTAGCTAGGTGAGTAAAAAAGAAATAAATCAAAACTTAGTATATGTAATACGTCTACCAATTACTTTACAGGAATTATTAATATTAAAATAATACAAACTTTTATGTTATTACAATCTTACTGAACATTCAAATCGAGTGACTTTCATAATTTGGTTGTTAAAATACAGGATCTTCCTGTTTCTCTTAGATATTTCTCTTGCATTAGTACGACGAAGGGGTTCATAACGAATTTCCTTATCTTGAATGTCAGAAGTAATAACACGATAGGTGTTGGAACGTTACGTTGGAAGGGAAGTGCTGACAGACAACTGAAATTCTAACTTTACAACTTTGTAAAACAAAGAACTTCTATATTCGACTTCATTTACCCACACCATTTCCCTGAAAACTGATTGTTCGATACGTTACGTGTGTAACAATAAATTGTCTAGACCATTTCCTATTGTTACAATGTAGGTGTAGATGTTATTACTGTTAGTTATTTGGAACGTCCAATTCTGAAGGTCTTTTTTGAGACGAAAGATAAGTAATTGAATTTTAAATTACGTGTTCAGTTTGTATCGATACATTTTGTAAATTTTATAAAACAATAACCACAACGCCAACGTCCGTTCAAACTATACGTACCTACCTATAAGCGTTTTTGTTATTATAATTAGATGTCGATAAAATAGACAACGAGTTCTAGTTTATCGTGTTTCATTTGGAAATAAAATGTATTATGGTAGATAAAGTTTTATTTATGGGATATGTGGTTTTAACGATTTCTTATCGCAAACTATTAAAATATATTTTATGCACATTAGGTACCTGAATGTAATAACTTTATTTTATAGTAGGTACCTACATATTACGTACATACCTAGGTATCTATACTTAAATCTACTATTTCAAGATGAGCTTAAGTGTGTTCTTACATGAATTTTACTTTTAATCATTTTTTTCTAAGAATCTTGTAGTTTCGAATAAATTATTATACATGTTCTTAATGTTTGTCATTTATTTTTACATCTTCGCTCTCCTTGGTACCTAATTAAAATGCTAATTTCTCCATTAAATAAATACTAAATTTTGTTTTGCATTTTGCTGTTCTCCGACTAATAAATAAATTTTTCCTGGGTAGATAAGAATAACTAACAATAAGTACAAAATATAATAAATGCGAACAAGTAATAAAGATTGTTATGGGTGAAATCTGTTCGTTTATGAGCAAATTACTGGCAATGTTTCCAAATCATTGGAACTAATCAAATCATTTTTAAAACTGCGCCTGTTCGTAGCAAATACATAATAACTGTCTTCACGTCCTTGTTAAATTACATTTCTGATATACTACGAACACTACTATTAAAATTACTACGGTTAAAAGTGTAAATAGGTACCACTACGTCCACTTGTTTTACCTAATTTATCTACTACATGACATCGTTTGCTTGTAAAAAATTCTTAATATATATACATAATATATTGCCGAAATTCTAAAAAGCATTGCGACACAAAATATTGAACGTTGTTGCACGAAAAACTACTAAAACTAAAAAATTCGGCAAGTCCAATTGAAATTTACAAAACATCTAACGCATTTCTTATAGAAAAAGTGCCATCTCCGCAAAATTACTGTAATGAGAAATTGAAAACAATTGGAAAGTGTTCGTCTAGGCAAAAGTTTAGATTAAACAATATTAGTAAAATATTAATAGTATATTAATTAGTATAAAGTATTAATTATGTAAAGTATTAAAGTATTAATTAGTATATTAAAATATTAATATTAATAGTAAAATTTTGTGAAAAAGAATGAAACAAATTTTAATAGAAAATTTACAACTGTGAGACAATTTTTATTCGTTTATTTAAATAATTTGGTATGTTTTGTATTCAAAGGATGAAAATCTTTGGTGACGAAAATTATGGATTAGAAGTTTTTAATTATAGCATTCTTATACCAACAATAAGTGCCTACTTATGACTTTTTTACGAGTGCGCTTGTATTTTATTCTTCTGCCGTTTTTTCTATTCGTGTATTTTTTTATTACGCGGAGTTCAAAATACATGCTGATTTTTTTTTGCCAAATTATACGTCCTGGACTTTTATTTAATAGTATAAAAAGCCTATAGTTAAAAATATTAGAAGTCGATATAAAATATGAAGATTAATTTTATGGTACAAATTAACAATTACATTTGTTTGTTATCTCAATTGTCTCTTTGTCTCTTCTTATCTCTTTTGTCAAAGAAGTTTAAATAATAAAAGTAGTGAAATTTAAAAATGAAAACAAAATGATGTTTATTTGCGTTTTTTTTTATATTTTATTTTTATAGTTGACGTTTGCAATAAGTTGTGTCACGTATTTATCACAATAGCTTAAGGTCCTTCAGTCGTAGTCAGCTACTATAACGTAGCGCTTACTTTTCGCTGTTTCGAAATAAGATAAAAACTTAATGTTAGATTTTAATAATAATTAAAAATCGTAACTAGGATAGTTATTATCATTTACCTAACATTATTTGATGTATCAAGGGACTAAGTACAATATTTGAATTTATTTCGATGTTTTTACTACAACATAAAACTTAAAACAACGATTAATGAAGGTTTACATCCCACAGAAGGTTTATGAGTTTCCCTACACCTATTAAAAGTTGATAGTATCGGTTGAATAACAAAAAGCCTTAACGTTAACCTACAATTACCTATCTATGAATACAATAAATAAAATAAGTATGCTGAAGATAATAATAATATAAAATCATTTATCGAACGTTTTCGTCTTTAAAAGTTTTAAAATTTAAATTTTAACAAACGGTTTCAAACGGTGAAAGTGTTAAATAATTGCTTGCGTAACAAATAAAAGCAAAGGATTGACAAAGTCTCAAAGTTAAAATCAAATTTTCTAAAAACTAAATTATTCCAGCAATCTTATCTTAAAGAAGTCGTTTCATATGATGGTAAAGATATTACTTTGAAAGATCGTATCCTGCAGGCAAAATTTACTCCATTATTATTATACTACCTCTCTATCCCCGTTTTATATTGCAAAGCACCGCCTTGGGTAAAAATGAAACATATTTTTCGCTAGAGCTTCGATAATGATTTCTTCGATCCATAATTTCAATTTTTATAGCTCACATTTGCAGTGTTTTTATGTTGTCGCGAAGTCGTATTCTGTTCCAGTTCGGTTATTTTTTATTTGACGTTTTATTTTTTATTTCTCCTAGGGTTTAACCCAGTGTTTCTAGGGTAAGTAGGTAAAGGACGATGCGTTA
This sequence comes from Rhagophthalmus giganteus, assembly GCA_036326145.1. Lineage (NCBI taxonomy): Eukaryota > Metazoa > Arthropoda > Insecta > Coleoptera > Rhagophthalmidae > Rhagophthalmus > Rhagophthalmus giganteus. Next base: position 51,416,097 of record JARFJA010000001.1, read on the forward strand.
TGTGACTTGTGAGATCGTCATTTCCTGTCTTTTGCACCTACTGCAATAAAGTTTTATGTTGCTCCCATTTCTGCGTTCCTTTTCGCATAGTCTTTAAAGCGATTTTGTTGTTAAAAAAAATGGAGCTATAAAACAATCTATGTATGACTTTGATATCTTCATTTCTGAACTATATTGTAGGGATTTATTATTTGAGGGGCGCAGGATAATTGCAATCTAAATTAATAATGACCGATTACATCGATATTTTTTTAAATTCAAGAGTACAGGGGCAAAATTATAAAAACCGCAGATGAAACTTTAGTATTCGTGGTAGGGCGTGTGAAGATATATAAAGCGAACATAGTTTAAGTAAACTCGGCACTTTAGTCGATATGTGATACTCTGTTGAGATCGATAATGAACAGAATCTTTGTTTTCATATTAAATATTAACTACTTACTCAATAAATCATTACTAAACCACTCAATTTTATCATAACTTAAAAGAATATTTATGTTGTTAAACGATGTAGCTGTATAGCTAGAAATTATAAATATTGTAAATAGAAAGTTACAAATATGATTATTTCAATGGCAAAGATCAAACAAAGTTAAATTAGATTTAACGGTGAAAATCTCCAAAATCGATTATTTTTTTTACATAAAAATACCTTTCGGTCATTCTACAAATAATAATTTATACCATACATTTTGAAATTTTGATAAATATTGTTTCGTTTTCTAATAGTAATTCATGGTTTATTGTTTTATTTGCAATAATTCTCGTTATTGTATATTACTTAGGGATGCATGTAATTCTATATTTACGAAAAAAATATTAATTAAAGCGTTATCCACTTATACGAGTTTGTATATTTTTCACTGTTGAAAATACAAGTGATAATATTTTTGATTTCACTAATTTCGAAATTTTACGTAATGTTGATAAAATTGACTAAAAGAGTGGATGGAAGTTTTCTTGTTAATATTTTTGAAATCTACCTACGCAACTTTATAAAGTGGATAAACACTTACATAATATACGTCATTTTATAGATTCAGTAATATTCCGTTAAATGTTGGCAATAGTGAATCCGTATTTTAAATAATAGAAGATAAATATTATTCTAAATTTTGAAATCTTTCATGTACCTATAACATGCCCTAAATATGACAAGTTTGATATAGGTAATAAAAATTAAATTACTCGCTGCTTGAAAATTAATTTATTCAAGATTTTAAACTTTCTGTATCGTATTTAAGGCTCCCTAAACAGCTGGAACGCATTTAATTATCCTTTAAATTGCTTAACGTAAGCAACTAATCGAAAAGCTACCGCAAAAGTAGGTTTAAGTTAAAGCTAAAATTAAATTAAACAACTCGTGCAGAAACTTTTATAGAGAAATAGATTGCTCGTCCTTCGATTAATAACATCAACATTCGTTTTTATAAATAACGTTGAAGAAAAAAGAATAACTACCTAGTTAAAAAAGATATATAGACACCTAATTAATTAATAACATATTTGTACGTAAACATTACGTTTTAGGTCTAATTCCTGATTGTTCAATATTAATTGCAATAAATCAGTTTAAATTGATGATAAAATCATAAATTACATTTAAAGATTTATTTAGAAAATAAAAAAGTCTTTCCGAAACTAATAAATAAAACATATTTAATTATAAATCGCAGTTTATCCAGTTCCAATTATAGTATACAGTAGAAATTGCTTATACCGAACCTGCTTATAGCGAACCTCCGGATATCACGAACCGTTCCTAAAAGTTCGGCTATGCAAACCTATAAATTTTGGCGGTTATAACGAAATTTCGGATATAACGTTCGACAAAATTGTTCCTGTACGTTAAAAGTTTCCTTATAAATAGGTAAAAATGTTTTTTCGAAAATAATAGATTGTTTATGACGCCGCCGGTGCACAGATGTTGTCTTTAAAACGTCAATATAATTCTTTTCTTAGAAAAAATACGTTTATTATTTGACCTTCTCAGTCAAATCTATTAAGCTTTACAAGCGGTAACGAAGCATAATAGTCTTAGATGTCATATAACAATAATACATAAGACAATATTGCGTACCTGTTTTGGTTACTTAAAAATCATTTTCAAGCAGGGAAAAGTTCAAAATTCAGATTTAGTTCTCGTTCGTACTTTTTACTGAAAAAAGTTAAAATTAAATGTTTAAATACCATACAATATTGTCGTTCATTGATGTTTTTTAAATTAAATTTATATTAAATGAAGTTTTTTTATTGTTTATTACGAACTTCGTATGTAGCGAACTCATGTTATGAGTGTTTTATGGTTCATTATAAATGTATTTAGAAACAGACGCTCGCAGAAAATCAATAATACTTGATATCGAGTGATAATAATAATAGAATAATTTTCTCATGTAGTTCGAAATAGTTAATTAGATTTCAAAGCAGAACAAAGATAAGATTGAAGGTAAGATTTCCAGCTCCTATACTAATTTATATATCATCTCTCTTGCGCTCGCGAAACTATGCAAATGGCAAATATACAGTCGGAAATCTGATTTTAAACTTTTGACAATGCCTCAAATTACAATTGCAAATTTATATACATTTTAATATATATAGCGATGAAAAACTATCTGAGCATCAAACGCCTTTGTCCTCAAAATTCAGACTATGCGGAGAATTTTAAAATGGCACGATCGTATTTAGATTTCTTAAAAGGGAAACCCGCATAAATTCATATTTGTTGTCGGAGATGTTGGAAAAGGAACTTTATCGATTAGATCTTTAAATTAAATAACTTACATGTCCTTCAAATATTATATGGAAGGCTCAGAAGTCAATTATAAGTAAGTCATTATTGTTCTGCCGTTGATTTAAGTAGTGTAAATCCCATTGCGACGTTCATACTTTTGTCACGTCACCGAACACTTTGCCAACACTGGACGTTTTGTTAACAGGAAGTATGAACATTGCAATGGTATTTACGGTACATAAATCAATGGCAGAACAATAATTACTTACACTAATTGACTTCTGAGTCCTCCACGTTATTAAAAATATTAGGGGTATTTAGAAAATATAGCAGTTATGAACCTATAATTCAAACTAGTATTAGGGTATCTGGTATTTTAAGATGTTAATTTCTTTTAAAGATATTTTACCCACAACAAAATACTACCTTATTGTGATTGGCAGATTGGCATCGATTATTTAAACATTATAATTACTACAATAAACCACTGAATGTTTAATACCGTTTCATAAAACACTATGCATGCTTAAAATTTTTTGTTTTATTAATTACGATGTGCTATTAAATGTTTTCTTGTGATCTAAAAACATTTGTATTATAATTTTTATGACCTAACAGTATCTAACATTTTTTAATAACACATGTTAAGTTACGTGCCCGTCCTTTATAAAGAACGGAATGTCGTATTATCAAATAAACTATGAAGTTGCTTCGGCAAATATTGAATTATCACCCCTTAGTTGCCAGTAAAGAAGCAATGGTCTGTGTTTAACATGATCAACATCGGCCTTCATAAAGGGGCTAAATCCTATTGTTTGAATTAAATAAACCCTTTAGGGAAAGACGAGAAAGAGGCCCGAGTAAACCCGTACTTTGATTAGCACTCTGGGGGTTTATTTGCCGCACATATACGAACACTTGTTCAATAATAATTTCAAATAGGATTTCATTTGTTTAGGGGCAATGTTGAGTACACTGTGGAAATTAGTAATCTGAAATAGAAATAAAATTTTTATACTAAGCACGCACGAGTGCGGATAATTATGCAAATTTAACTTTACAAGGGAATATACGTGTAAAATGGCGGTTAATTTTATTTCTAAAAATAATAAAAGCGTAGCAGGGCGCATGCTCGTATTTGTGATGAACCAATTTAATTAGCGTTTCCAGTAAATTAATTTGCGTATAGTATATAATGAAAGATTAATTGTAATCCGTCGTATTTAATTTTAAGTAAGAGATTGCGGATTTCTGTACTTATTAATGTTTAAATTAACCAGAGAATGCGCGAATACAGTTTAATTATGATTAAAAAAAAATCGCCCCGATGTATATCAAACGTCAATTTTTAAATTCAAATTATTCAGTCGAAACGTGAATAAATTTTATATAAATAAAAAATGCAGATTCGTCGTGGTTAACAAAAGCAAAAGTCTAACATCTTTTTAACAAGGAAATCTAGCGCAAAAGCAATTTGATGCAAATCTTATTCCTCGCGAAAATTACACGTCACTCAAGTAAAGCTAAATCGTAATTTGTCGTCTCCAAACATGAAATAGCTCTACAATATTCCGTAACTTGCAGCAACTACCTTCAAAGTATCAACGAAGCGAATTATTTTTGAAGTCGTCGAGCAATTCTGCGAATGTTCAGGTAGTACCTAGATGCAAACAGTAGATTTTGTTGTTTATACATATAGTAAAATGAATTTAGGCGCATTTAAAAGTCCTAAAAACTTTCCTGTTTTAATTACTTTGGTCTAATTTAGCAAGGTTCGCGTAAAATGTCGCGTTTTATTTAATAACGACAATAACTGAAGTAACGTAAATCTAATCGAGTGAAAACAACAGATTTTAAAACAATATGTTAAATAGGTAACGGTTATTTCAATAAATTTTTGCACTGATTTATATAGTTCGAAGAAATCTTGTTATGCATCTCTATATCGTACACCAACTCCTCATCGTGCCCGTTTTGCGCAATCCAAAAGGCCATGTTTGTCAAATAATAAAAAAATCCTAATATTCTTTATATGTAGGTATATTGAAAATGGTTAATTTAAAAAGTCGATGAAATATTTTCAAGCTTTTCCCCCCTTCCTTTAGCTTTCTATTATTTTCATAGGCATTAAAAATTCTATAAAATGGTGATAAAGTTATGAACTAAACTATTACACTAATTACGTCTAAATACTCGAAGATCTGCAATAAAAGTGATCTAAAGTTAGATAAATATTTTGACCAACGTATTAAGAACGATGGAAAAGATTTTCATACCGACCGTAAAATTGTTAGAGGACTTCAAAGCCCCTCAAGAAAAGCGAAAGTGTAAAAGTTTTATCGATGAGTAGTGACGCGTCTCTAATTTCATTAAAGTTAAATTTTTGGGACGTCACAACCCTTGCATAATAACATTTTCGGGAAAATTGCTGAAAATGTTCTAATTAACGAGAATGGGAATTATCACGATTTTTTTAAGATTTTTAAAACCTAGGGAAAAAATTAAAATCGTCAGTTTTTTACGTTTTTGATGTAGACGTATTGTTAATTCTAAAAATTTAATGAATCACAAATTATTTCGCGGCACTTTCGCTTATGACGTAACTGGCTTTCCATCCCCGCATTATCGATCGCTAACTTATCATTTCTAATTGTACGCCGTTATGTCACATTGCGTGGATACATTCTTATTGGGTTTCCCAATACTTGGCGTTTACTACGTTCTCGCGTATTTAAATTGACGACAACTTGTTGTATTATTTGTATTTTTTTGTTTGTTTACAAACATGCTAAGAAATATTATTTTGCATTTATAATTTATTAATGATAGTATTTTTCAATTTAAAAGTTTTTGATAATTCCCCATTACATATCTGAAGTTTTTACTTATAACAGCTACGTTATAAATAAACTTACTAATGACACAGAAGGCACATACTATAATTAAGGCAAAAGTGACACTCTCTTGATTTAATATGTTCCGTTTGCAATCATCTTGCGCCATGTTTTTGGTAATAAATGCGGCGGCAAATTAAACATTTTTGTACACCAATTATATAGTTAAGCTTTGTTTTATGATTAGACAAAAATTCATACGTCAAATAAATCAATTTAAATATATCTTTGTTTACGCTATTACTTACTTTATTGCAATAGTTGACACTGACAAATTATTACAATAGGTTGAAGGATGTACTACCAAAAAAATGGCGGATCTCGTCTATTATTCTGGCGCTCGAAATTATGTCGAATGTCGCTTCTGCCGCTTCTTATTATATAATATAGTTTGTGTCTTCTGTACTAATAATGAAATAAAACTTCTGTAAACGTCTGTAAAACTTACATAATTTTATTTTTGGAATCGTCAACAGTAAGTATTTTTATTTCACTTTTACTACCAATTATATTTATATTATAATTTATTATTTATGTATTACAAACGCATGTATAGGTATAGGCACATAAAACTTGAAAAATTAATTATTTAGGTATAACAAATTTTAACATTTTTATAAAATATTAATAAAAAGTTCAGGAGTTTCCGAAAATAATTGTACCTAATTATGACGGACAACTTAACAGCTTAATAAGGTGAAGGAAACTTGGAAAATTAGTTTATGAGTGAGATTGGGTTGAATGTTATTTACCGAATTAAGTGTGTAACCTTAATCCCAAGGTGAGAGTGCACCTTAATTAACAATACTTGTTCAAGAGCTATTCCGAACTAAAGCTAGAAAGCACTTCACGTCAAGAGCTGTGCCGTATCGCGATAATTTTTCATAAATTTTTCGATTACCCACATCGTGTTTCGTTTAATATAGATATAAAATTTTCAAAAGGTTTGATTATTATTATTTTGAATACTTAGACACCATGTCTAGGTTATACAACAACTAAATATAATTTATAGACGTATTTAGCATAATTGAAAAGATTATATCATAACGTATATTTATTCAAGGATATTTGACATAAAATTTTAAATGGAAGCGCTTACGTTCTCATAAACTTTATAAGGCAAAGTAATAAGAAAACTTTTGAAATGGTATTGACTGAAAGCGCTTCTTAACGATTTAACCTACCTGTTATCGTGAGAGTTTATTCAAACTGCTGTTAAATTTAAATAAAAGAAATAACGAGTTTCGAAGAATTTTATGTTAGAAGTCGTTAATTTGCACAGCTGTTTATATTGTATAAATATATCTGACAATAAAGTTAAGTGTTAAAAATAACTACATGAATCAAAAATTAATTAAACTCTTCTCATTAAATTTTTATGTAAAAGTTATGTAGGCATTTGAAATACAACTATTAATGCTATTGTGAGAACTAAAAATTTATAATATTTAGTTAGGTAGGTACCTAATTACTATAGTACTAATAATAGTTTGGTTTAATTGAATTAAACTTTATATTTTCCTTAGCTGTTTAGTCAGAGAAGTTTCTGGAATTGTTTGAATGTATTAACGTGGAAGACTGAGGTTTCCTTAAGACAGTACATCGCCAAATTACAGCAGAAAAGTTACTACATGTTTTATAAAATAAAAGGACGAAAAAAAAATAGATCGGCATAGAAGGTTCTATATTACGTTGGTTAGAGCGCTTTCCAGACCTTTCTCCGTTGAAATTTTCCATTTTAAAATTAAAATAGAAATGTTTTTGAAGGTTGACGAATAAAGAAATAGCGCCAAAAGGGCGCTCGTCGATAATTTAAAGAAAATTAGGTGACGAAATTCCACAAACGAACAGATCATTTCAGATATTTAAAAGAAGATTATTAATTAAAGATTATTCACGAAAGGTTATATCCAAATGATGACCTGTACATTTTGAATTTAAAACTATGTAAAGATTTTTGCGAAGAATAAAATTTTCTGAGAAACTTCAAATAAAAATATTATAATTATAAAAGCCTCATATTTCCGGTTCCACTGGCTGGAACCCGAAACTCTTCTAGGTTTGTACTACACTGGCTTTGTGCTATAACAATATAAAACTAAATAACGGATATAGGTGGGCGCACAAGTGAAGCTTTCCTCCTCAGTAAATCCGATTTGTCAGAAATTGCTCGAATAATTCAAATGTTTTTTCTACCACCGCGTGTGATACACACTTTCCACATATCAATATTTATACGTGAAGTATAATTTCACACACAAATGTGTGATATACAATTTCATGCAAGTAAATGAATGTCACTTCCTGCTTCCTGTCACTTTCTAGTTTTTATGAAAAATTGTAGCCATCGTTCCGGATTTTCCAAATTAATCAAATAAATTAGTTGCTAACATATAAATTTCACACTAAAATAAAATAAAGAATCTATATCTATAGAATTTCTGGTTCTTGGGAATAATCCCGATGAGAGATAAACTGAAGAACGCATCGACATCTGAAGAAGAACAGTTGTTGTAGATAAGATAACGAAACTAAAGTGGAGTTTGACAGGACATGTCGACCGAAAAACATCGGAAGAATGGCCAAACTGCATTTCACAATGACGCCCCAGAATGTGTAGGAGAAACGTGGAAAGGTCAGCAAAAACGTGGGTGGATGATGTAAAGAAGATTACGGACAGTCGATGGATCCAAAAGAAAACCGAACAGAATAGCCTGGAAACGACTTGGAGAGTTCCAACAGTAGACAAACACAGATTGATTGTGAAGAAAAAGTATAAATTTCCTAGGAGTGTGTAATCATTCACTTTTTAATTGCATTTTTTTCAATTAACAAGATAATTGAATTCAACAATAAAAAACAATTTTGAAGTAGAATTTAAATTATAAGTACACATATTATTTGATCGCGTTAAGAAAGACTGATAATGAGAATTATTATTTCATTTCTATGCAAATTTTCTGCGAGTTTAATTTAATGAAAACCCAGCTGTTTGTTGCTTAATGGTTAGGTAGATATATTTCCTAATGATAGATTAATCTCACATTATTTACACAGAATATATAAAACATTTTTGTTCAAATAATTTATAAATATATTTGAACTTTAAAAGTAAGTATGAAAACCAGTACAAACAATTTAAAATTGCAGAATAAAGTACTTCGTCGTAATTAAAATTTCTTTACGTTTCATCTGCAGATACCTATGTCGTATCTGCATACTTATGCAGTATTTTCTCTTCGAAAATTATTCATTATTTTTCTATACATTTTGTAAATGAGTTTGTTGGTTTTTACATTGTTTCAAATTTCAAATTGTTTTTTTAATCTTGTATCTCTGGAGAAATATTAATATAAATTTACGTCATTCGGATTTTGAGAGAGCTTTCAAGTCGTTAGGATTGAACCTAATATAATTTTTAATGAATGTACCTATAGCTTAAGAGACATTTTTTCAACGTGACTAAATAATTATAATTTACAAAATAGTCAAACCTATTTTCTACGGCTTTTGTATAGTGATGTCGAAAACAATAGCTGTATAAATAATCAATACATATATTATGTAAAAAAGAAATCAATCAAAAATGAATTCTGTTCAATATAATGGTTTAAACATTCTATAGTATAATTTTCATAAACAACACCTGGTTATTATAGAAAATTTAGTTGAAATCGACATTTAAAACAACGTAAAATCAAAACAATAAATAGAAAGGCTTACCAAAAACAACCAACGAATTATGGAAAACCCACCTGTAACAAAAATTTTAGATTAGTATTATACTAATTAATAATATTTTACATAGATATATATATTACATAAATATAAACGTTTTAAATATATTGATGGATTAAGTGTTATTAAAAGAAAAGTAATCTTGAGAAGGCAGAAAATTACTCAGGGTTGGTTTGACGTTCAAAAGTTTTAATTTATTTCTAAATGAATTTGCAAAAATCGATTATGTACTTACTTAAACAGTAAAACTTTAATGTAAATAATAAAATCAAAAAGATAGACAAATGAGACTAGGTCCCATTGCGATATTTAATACCGAACGTTAGTAAATATTTGCCTTTTCGCTTCGTGAGATCCTTCTATGTACGTTCAAAATCTGCTTCTCTATTTGCGCCTACGGCGTTACATGGCCTTTATTTACATCCGTTTACGCCACCGTTATAAAGCATAAATCATTTTTTTTATAATTTCAATAAGGTAAATCCATTAGTTTTGTTTGCCTTCTATTTTTAATCAATTTTATTACAAAGACTCTACGAAAAACTAAAATTATAGAGATGGAAGTATTCAAAAATAACTTATTCCACTTTATAATTAAATTTAAAAATGTATATTTCTTTAAAAATATTTTCTATAGATTGTCACGTGCTTCGCGCGCATAGCTCATGATCGGGCTGAAGGGGGTTAACCCTCTCCGGAGCTAGTCGGAGTTGGAACTCTAGAGGGGGAAATAAGGAACAAAACAAATGGACGCCACAAACTTTATTCGCCGAAAGTTTGAACGACGATAAGGAACAATTAACGCTGCAAACGCGATGCTCAATTAGTTCCAAATAATATTCAAAATAATCAACAATCCAAAATCATCAGCAACTACCACCACCAACTTCGCCGTTCTCCAAATCAACGAACCAAATATGATCAAGGTTTATGACCTGTCTTCCCGGACGGCACCAAAAAAAGAAGCCCTAAAATACATTGCCGTTGTGACACCGTTGACTAATGCAAGGTCCACTTTAGTAACATCCGCCTGACCTAAACACCGCCCTCTTGCACTAAACGCGGCATTTCCGGACCCACATTGAATATCAAATGGGAAACTCTTTAAAAAACAAGAAAATCAAAAATAATAAAAAAGGACGCCTACGAGAAAATTACTCCAGATTATGAAGCTTATAAAAAACAATATTGAACAACATCCACGCAATTTTAATTGACAGTCGAATTAAAGGAGAAAATCGCAATCGCTGTTATACAAAGTTAACACGTATTCAAGTGACAAACTAAATTACGTTATCAATCTTATTTTATGTATAAGTAGGTACCTATTTAGCTCAGTTCAGTTTACTACTAATAAAACCACTTACCACGGTAATATACATAGGTATGTACGTACTACTCTAGTAACTGGCCTGTTAATTAAATCTGTACGATCGAGACTTTATGATCAAACTGTGTGTTTCAGATTAGTTAATAATTATTCAAGTCAAATCAACGTTTGATGAAATAATTTCCCATAATTGCTCTTTGCATAAAATGTTTTCAAATTACTCTATAATTTTCGAAATTACTATTATACTAGAGTATTAAGCTTGTTGTTTTTTAAAAGTAATATTATTAAATTAAAAATTGACGATCATTCGATGAACGTGTTTACGTTTATTATTATCGGGATTTTTATTTTGCGCCAGATTTGTAACTTTTAAAATTATAATTACCTAAATAAAATTAGGTCTATAAAAAAAATTAAATTACTTAAGTAAGTATACTTATAATTATTACATCAATATTTCAAACTCTGATTATTTGAAAAACGAGAAAATTAAGTAAAACAAATACGTAGTATAATGAAATAAGAAGTTACTAATAATAGTATATTCTTCAACAAGCGTATAATGATGGTTATTATTCACGAGGATTATTACCGCACGAGTCGAAGACGAGTGCAGAGTGTTACATTTTTGCTTAAAAAAAACTAATTAAATAGAAACACATAGCTAAGCCAGATACTTTCCCAGTAAAATTATTTAATAACAAAATATTATTAAACACACATCTAGGTTTTCCTAATATTATTTCTTTCTTTATATTGAATTTTTCTCTGTGATTGTATATAATTTTTCTTTAGTAAGAATTTTTGTTTAATAACTGACGTGAGCGGCATCATTGTGGTCAAAAATAATTACTAGGTTACGAACTAGCGTCTTCAAAGCTGCGTAGCGCCTATTGAATCAATACTCTAATTAAACGTGGCTCCCACTTTTGCGTCTTCGCGTTATGTGCCGAAACACTAATTTCGTACACCTGATGTAACCTCACTTTGATCTAGATAATCTTCACTAGGAATTTCAGATTGCTTTGACTCCTTAACAAAAGGAGTTAAATAGCAGTTAAGGCAACTGATATGTGTAATATCACATGTTTAGCTTCTATGTATAGCTCGTTATTAAATAAGTAAATTCAATGTTCAATTAAGGATGTTATTATTAATTATTTCCAAAAAAATTAAATTAATAGTGATTTCTAAAGCACTAACATTTTATTTATTCGGCAGAAAAGTTAATAATAAATATAATACGTGTTGAATATTAGACATAAAATAATTAGGGCTTCGACTGTTTAAAGTAAACACGATCTAATTAAAAATCCTACGTTTGTACTGCTTTTCATCGTATACTAACTTATGCCTATGTTAAATTATGGTGTTAAATTAAAAATTTGTCGCTGTTAATACATCGCATTCCGGTGATATTGTACACCCGAAACGTCACGTATGAAAATTTTCAGTACGTACTAGTCATGCGGGGTGTTATTTGCTCGGTATACGTATATGCGTACCTATGGATTAATAACTCTAACGACATACTGACTAGATATATATTTCTGTTTTTCTCTGTTTATACTCGTTGCCCGTTGTTTGATTTGATTTATGGTTTTGATAGGCAAATGTATTCGATGTAGAAGATTAGCAACGAATGCGGTGGAAGAGATTATGGAAATTGCTTTAGGGGCAATGCATGCGCGGAATTTTTACTGTATTTTTCAGAAGCGAACAATTTACCCGTATATAGGTATAACACAAAAATAATTTGAATGCAATATTCAAGATTCCCCAATAAATAATTCGATATGTAGCTGCTTTATACGAATTCTCTTCGATTTGATAATTATATTATAGCTATGTAAGAATATAATATATGTAGGTACTGCCAATATTAAACTGATTGTGTGATAATTACAAAACTTTTGGTTTATATTTTTGTACCGAGAAGTAAACAGTCGTAACTCAATTTTTGTCATTTATAGAGACGATAGGAAACAATAGAAGTTATCTAATATTTAGATGCTCGTTATTAATATCTGTAAATTTAAATTATCACATTAAACTGTTTTTAAGAAAATTAGCCATGTGTAGGGTTTTACTTGGTCGGTAATTAATAATAAAATATATTTGAGAGTTTACCTCTCGGATACAGATTTATAATTTCGAATTAAATATTCGTTATCCGTAACACCGAACTTGAAAATTACAACAATAAACTTCCGAGTTAATTCTATTTCAGATTAAGATAATAAATTCGTCGTGCGTAAGAGCAGACGTATAAATAAGAAAAATATGTTCTTGGAATTTAAAAACGAAACCAAAACGAATTATAAATAATATTTACTATATAAATATTTCGTGTATTATATTAAATAGGCATATTTTCAGGCGTTCAATAAATAAAACCGGGGTATCGACAAATGTAAGGACCAATTCAGTATCTCTCGATAAATAACACGGAACAACAGTGAAAAATGTCGTTTCACGAAATAGGGAACAATCGATTTTTATGTTTAACTAATAAAACTACCGGAATAGTTTACCCTTACACTACCTTGAAACTATAAATGATATAAAGAAATTACTAATACGCCTTGAAATTCCCAATAAAACTATAACAATTTAAGTGTTTAAGTACAAGATTTTATTTTTCCGTGTTTCCGCTATATTCCGACGTATTTACGGAGGACCGTTTTTCAAAATCTCAATAACTATAGAATTTGTGAAAATAAATTTTATATTACGTTTTCACTATGTTTATATACCCAGCAATGCGATGGAATTGAGAATTTTGTAATATATCAATCACTGCAGTAGCTAAAATTCGAGAAAGTGCAATGATTTTCTGAAAACCCGATATAAATAAATAAATAAATGAAATTTTAAGTTAAATTTTGTTATAGTCGTAACCGGAGTCAAATATGTACATACCATGTTTCTTGTCACACATATGGATAGATATACCAACGCCGTAACGAGAGTATAAAGCGCCCTTGGCCTTTGTTTAACTTACGCCCCCCTAACCCAAAAACAATCTCAAATCTAGTTGAGCCCGTGGCGGGCATGTGTTTCGCCATGCCCTCGTTACGACGTTGTATAATACGTCCATATTAATTTTCATAAATAATATATTTTCTAATGTTTTTGTAATATTTCAAAAAACAGTTCAAACATTGCGCATTTGTATTATACGTAGCAGGTTGTAGCGCTACTTCTTGACATGGTTTTGCAGCGCTACAAAATGATAAGTCATCAGCTTGCAACATCAATAATTTGGCAGACGGTAGTGCTTCAAAATTGCACAGAAAGCAACGTTGCAACCTGCTACGTATAATAAACGCTTAGTAAAAGACACAGACTTACAGCTCTGAGACCTACAATAGAGCAAGATAACAGGTAGGTAACTAGATAATTAAAAAAAAAAATTAAAACTTTGCAGACTGAAATAGAACGGTTCAATATCTATAAGCGTTTATAAATTTTACGTTTCTAATATTGGCAAGTAAAAAGCGCATTTTCAAATTTGCTAAAATATCTCTTAAACTATTGAATATTAGAAAAAAGTTTAAATAAAAAACGCATGTAGCGTTAAAAATTCCGCAGTTAATTAAAAAAATATATTTTCTAAAATTTCACCGCCAATTTTTTTTTAATTTTATGTAAAATTTATTTTATATCTATGCAATGACGATTTGCAACATATCGGAGACCATCTCAACTTCAAATGGGAGAAAATATTTTATTTTCCCGTGAATAAGTAATATTTACTTTTAAATTATATGAAAGTAATTATATTAAAAATTTATTTCGATTGATATTTATGTTTAAAATTTTTTTTTTAATATAAAGTCGAACCTTGATAAGTCGAAGACCGCGAGTACTCGAACTCATTACTAATTCCTATATAAACTGCGTTCACCGAAGTCATCGTTCATCCAGTCAGCAAGCGATGATAATATGTAAATATGTAATTGTCAATAAATTAGATGTTAAGTTTAACTGTAACAATTACGTGTAGTTTTTAAAAATGAGTTCTAGGTATGTATTTGAAAACCGCCCGTGTGAACGCTACAAAATAATATTCATACTATGAAAGTGTAGTCACTTCGTGACTCGACTCGGTGAATGTAGTTTAGTCATGTAAAGATTAGTCGAATTTTTGATAACTCAAATTAGATAGATAGATAACAGATATTCCGTTCTGACTGCATAGTTTTATTAACTTGCTTGTAGTTCCTCGGAATCTAATGCTCTTATAAAGGATATATGTGATCACAATAATAATAAAATTTAATTCTGAACTACAAATAATATTTTAAATACAATAGAAACATGTAAATTCAAAACAGAACGTTGAATTTCTAATTCAATTATAGAAACGTATTTATATCTTAAAAACATAACAGCTCACACAGTCAATAAGCAGCTTAATCATTAAGCTGCTTAAACAGAACCTGCTGGTAAGTGAGTTTAAACAATTATATCTGCAAGATCATTTGCTTTTCGCTTCACTAAAAACTGCCATCGCGCCGTATAAGAAAATTTGCCACGAATTACACAGCAGTGTGAAAAATTGGAATTAAACGCTTCAGTGAATTGGTATCGCCGAACTATCCAAACATAACGAAATTTGATGACTGCTTAAAACAGAACCAACTAACGATCGAAATTGCCGACGAACGATTTATTTAGCGAAAGGATATAGCCTCCGAAACAAAGGATTCACAGAAATATAACGACTCCGTTGTAAAACTGAGCCCTAATAGATAGATATAAAAAATGTATTATATGTATTTATTTCCCTATAAAAGTATTTGATTAATAAGCACCAGTCTTACATATTTCAATAAAATTTGAAAAATATTTCCCATGGTTTCGACGATTGTTATTTTGGTAAATATCTGTTAGATAAAATCCAAAAACATTATGAAAATCTATTCCGAAAAACAATTATTTATAACTTTTATTTTCATGTAGATAACCAATTTTTCACAAAATCTACGAGCAACTAATTATTTTTATTAATATTGATTCCGAAAAACATTTTTGATTAATATTTTTCTCTTATAATGCCAGCAATAAATTCCAAACTATTATTTTCCGCGAGCAATTGATTCAAACTATGAGGTAATATAAAAATTAGCAACTATAAGAGAGAGCAATAAATTCGATATTAAGAAATAAATTAGCAATTAATTAGTATATAATTATCAATATATTTTTGGTATATTCGATTAATTGTTATGAATGTTACCTGCATTTAAATTTGTATAATTTGTTTATAACTCTAACTTCACAACTATCTACCGATTATTATCTATATTTAGTTTTAACTTATCATTCATATCTTTAACCAATAAAATTTATACATAGATATGTAAACTATGAGATTGTTAAAAATGAGTTAATAAAACCATGAAACTACTTATTAGAAGCGACTTCGTATAAATGTACTTAACCTAAATAAATTCGAATTTTCTTATATCGTGGGTGATATATAGCTTTGTTTTTATTTTTAAGAGCAAAAGATTGCCAAATTGTTAATATGATTTCTTAACAAACAAAAAAACTTGAATATACTACCCTGACATAAATTACCTTGAGAAATCTAGAAAAGATATCATGAGAAATATAATATGTAGGTAGGTATCATCTAAATTATTTTCAGTTAGTATAACCTAGAGGTTTACATAATAGCTCACCTTTATTGCATGACAAATTTAACTTCAAAATTATACCAAAGTTTATGTATGTACTACATACATACCAGAATAGACGAGAAAATAAATATTTACTTCAATTCCAACTCAATTTATTTTGCATCTGAGGGCCTTGTAAAATTGGGTTCGCATATAGATAAATTACTTATACGTTAAATCATTGAGATTAGACTTCTCGTTGGTTAGGAAAGTAGATTATTATTAGATATATCTAATAGGATTTGAAATTTAAAAGCAGATAAAAAGTGTTATAATATATGTAGGTAATACCAGTTATTTTAGTAACAAAATTATTATTGCACACCTGCTAGGTGTATTTTACTTGATATTTAGATGTTTAAGAAACCACTTTTTACGTTACGAATTTTCCTTCAAATGAAATTACCAATAGCGATTTTGATATTAAAATTATCTGTACTATACAGGGTGTCACTGAAAGGTCTGTACAGCGCTTCACGACAGATTCCGAAGCTAAAATATGCCGATTCACCACAACCTACACATATTCCAAATTGTATCCTTTTCGAGATACAGTCCCTCGAAGGCAGGCATTATCAGATACTTTTTGAAAATAACTTATTAACGACTTAACTTAAAAACTTTAAATTTGGTACCCGTATTGTTGTAGTTAAGGCTACAAACACACGGTGCCTTACTCGATTTAACACGCCGGGTGTTTATTTTTAAGGGCCATAGCCTCGGTTTTTTTATCAACAACTTTTCTATACCTTTGGGTCCCGTCATCAAACAGTCCGCAATAGTTTTATTTTCTATGAAAATTCACTAAAAATATATACAACAATTCACAAGTCCATATTTACCTTTTAGCCCTAACTATATTTTCGTTCTATTTAATAAAGTAATTAAATAATAATGTGAAAACTGAAATATTTTGTCGCAACCATTTTGACGGGGTTGTTTTCACGGGTTATCAAACTAGATGAATTTTATTAGTTTTATAATATGATGTTTAAAGGCTAGTTTTGCAACTACCATATATAACCTTATCTACCATTTATCTGCCGTTTATCTGATAATATTGCAAAATTGATCGTTAGAAAATATGTGTTCCCAATACATTTACCCGAGTAATACTGAAATAATATAATTTATTAATCAAGCAAACTTAAATACACCCCAACATAAATTATCTTTTAGAAATCTGGAAACGATATCGTGGGAAATAAGATAAACGCAATCTGTAATGAAACGTAGACGGTCTGAACACGAAAAGATGTTAGTTAATTCACCGAGAGTATCCTCGAGGACCTTTTTGAGTGACAGTCTATGTATTATTCATAGTATAAATTGTTAATGTCTCTTCAAACCAACATCAGCCAACGGCAAATATCAAAATAATTTTAAGAAAATTGCGTTACACAAATTTAATGACGTCTTGACATGACAGAAATATGCTAATTTTTTTCGTTAAAAATTATTTGAGGTTACGATAGAAAGAATTAGTCGAAGTAGGTATTCGGTAACCTTTTTGAATTTAAAATGAGATGCTAAATTTATTTAAAAAAACAAAAACAAAATAAAGTAAAAAGTGTTTCCTGTTCATCTTTCCTGTTTATTCAATAGGGTAAATATATAGATACTTAATGGAACAGGAAAAACAAGAACAAATTAACAGAAATACTGGTATGTAAGCAATTTCCAATTTGTTTCGCTAATTTCAGGATAAATTACACGTTGCTTTAAGAAAGAATTTCCATTAGGCATTCTTTGTTGCGAAATAAGGTGTTGATTAGGTTTCATCCTTCAACAGATGCGAAAGCACTCGTTATAATCTAAATGTAAATTAGGAAATAGAAATCAATTTAACGAGAAAATGTTGATAGCTTTCAGTTGTATTTCATTTAATTTGTACTTATCGGAAGTAACTGTAATTTTTACTTATTAGCATTCGCGCAAATAGATTTCCAAAAACGTTATAATTCGCATCCTTTTAAAATTATCGAACGAATTTTCGGCTTACTTACGCCGTAAAGGAGGACAATTGAAATGTGTGCAATATTATTTGATGCGTGTGTATCATTGTTAACTAAAAGTCTGTCTGAATAAACAATGAGATTTCGCAGTTTTGCGATATTTTTGTTGGATCTGCGTTTTTAAACGACCGCTTATTCTTTCATTTTATCTATATTTTCTCGATTTTCTTTGAATTGTAGACACTATTGTATCATATAAAGCGTCTTTTTACCTTTAAGATGCATTGTGTACATTTTACTCGATATCTTTAACTATTTACGGAAGTCCCGAAGTTACGTTTATTCGCGATTACTTACTTATATTATTTTTAATAAAATAATAAGCTTAAATAAAAATGTTGACAAAAGTATGTTGTACGATACATAAACGATTTAAAAAATTTACCTACAAATATTTTGCGAATAATTATAGATATAAGTACCTACTTATATGCGTTAAATCAATAATAATCTCTAATATATATTTTTATTATTTAATTTTTAAAATTAATTAAAAAATTTAGTGTCTATCCAGTGACCAACATAAAGTTGGACACAATTTATTCTTCGTAAAAATCTTTGAATAGTTTCAAATTGAAAATATACATGTCAAAATTTGAATATAACCTTTCGTATACGAGGGACGTTCAAAAATATGAAATCGGCTCAAGAGTAAAGTGCCCTTATTTTTGAAAATACACCAAAATGTAATTTTGTTAAAAAGTATTTTAGAATTGCCAGAAGATATCGAATACGAAAACTGTCACTTTAAAAGAAAATTTTCCTACTTTTTTCCTACGTAGAATAAAAATGTCAAAGTTTGTTCTTTATTTGTATCATTTAAATGTAATTGCATTGTTCTTGTTTTTATTAATCAATAAATTTTTTTAAAGACGGCGTGTTTAGGTGTCCTTTTAATAGTCGGTCACAAAAAATTCGATTATTTTAGCGCTAGTTTCAATTAGAATCATTTAATCATTAGAATCAGGTGTTTGAAAGTTAAATTCGCTAATACACTTTTATGTTATCCAATAATAAATCAATTTTCAATTAATTAATCGACAATCTATGAAAAAATAGCGAGACTAAATAAGCATGTTAAACAAACAAAATGAATAAACAAGTCTATTATTAATTTTCTCACGTTTCAGATTAATTACTTTTAAAGTAATGTTTCACTTTGTCCTATCATGTTGTTCCTGAATATATAATAGTTTGTACATTCATCCCATCTTGTACTACTTTAACAGAACATCACAGCTGTTATCGTAAACAAAAGTGATTAAGAGTAATGGACCCAAAAGGGATCCCTTTTAGGGTAACATTTACAAATTTGTATCGAGCTTATATGACATTTAACTATGCGACACGAAATTACATATCTACGTAGTTTAAAGGATAAATTACAAACATCTGCTAAGCTTAAAGACCATTTAATTATTATGGTGTAAAACTTTCAGGTTAAACACATTTATTTCACTAATTATGCTACTAATTTGTAAGTTGCTTCCGTGTCAATTTATTTATTTGATACCTACTATTCTAATAAATTGCCATTAAATATCAATATTTTGATTATGGTAATGCCTATCTGTGATTGTTCACAACGTTACCGGGCATGTAAAAAATAAGCATTGTAAAATACAAATACTCGTCCTTGCATAAAATTAACTCCGAAAAAAATTAGAAAATTCCTCTATGAGAGAATCGAGGTCATTTTAATGTGCAACTTAAAGACTGTATGATTTACGCAAGTACATCCTAGTGCTCATTATGTCTTTGAGGACAGCTAGGGTTTACATTCTTGCGAATAATTAATAGAAGTTTCATGCTAAACATCTGGTACATTATCTTTATAACATCTCTATAGAAATTAAATGAAAGCGCATAATTTGTAGTGATCTTCAATCCTACAGCTTTGCTTTGTTCACCTTTCATACAATAGCTATAAGTACATAAAAGATTTCAAATTGAAATAAAGTACTTATAGGTACGTACGCAAAACGCTTATGTGGAAGCATGCGTCATTTTTGTTTGTTTCTATATAAAATAAATTGTTATGCCACTGACTAAATAACGATTTTGTTAGTTTTATTTTTACTAATTCAACTATTAGAGAACAAATTATTATCCGATATGTAAGTATCTATTTCATTATTTCGAAAAAAAAAATTTATCTTTATTTTTGACGATCAAAAAGCTATCAGTCTGAATTTTTTTGTGAGGAATATAATACAATGGTGCTATACATCCGGTTGCGTCGGAAATGATCCCAACGTTCGGTTTTTAAATGGAACACCCTGTATATTTTGACATTTTTGAAATCCTGTATCGATGTTTAATGCAATTACATCATTTTGAAAAGTTGTTATAGTCTACTTGATTTTTTTTATAGATAATTTTATTTGTTCATGTAGAATGCCGTTATTCGCAAACGCTATTCGCTACATTCGCTTCGTAGTTTTTGTTTAAATTGTGTTATGTAATATACAAATCAATAAAGGCAAATGAAATGGATTTAAACGATTTAATTTTACTTGATTAATGTATCGACAATTTGACGCATTTGAAATTAGATTTGATAATGAAGCATTTTATCTTAACTTGTATTTTTCCTACTTTTCTTAACTAATTGTAAGGCAAATGTTACTTTAGGGTACGCTGTGTAGCTCGTTCTTAAATCTAATTGGATTTTTATCTACATAAACTTTTAATTTCGCTCATAGGTATAAACAGAAATTGTGAAACAACTCGTACATTTGCACACTGCACAGCGATTTTTGTACCAAGCGCGAAGTGCACAAGTCGTTTTATACGAAGTTCAAATTATTGCGCTTGGTACAGAGAATCTTGTACTGTTCGCACTCTGCACAGTTTCATTGTACAAAGTTGTTAATTTTAAACGCACATTCAACTTGGTACAATAGTTCTTGTACAAAGTCGGGAATAAAAATTTCTGAAGCGCCTGCAGAGTTTTACAGTTACTGGGTTGGCTATTCTGACGTCTCTATATTCCGCCAAATTGATATTAACATTCATAACCCCAGTTTATTAAATACATAACGTCGTAGATGTTTGTTAAATGTGCTTTTATAATAGGTATTTGTTTGTGATTTTTTAATTATTAGTGATTTAAGGTGTAATAGATTTTTATACATATAAGAAACTTTTAACAACTTTTACTTCTTTAATTGAAGAATTAGTTTATTTTGTATCACTCATAATAATAATAATAAGTACCTAGAAGTTGCAAATAAATTTTACTAGTTAAAAAAAAATAATGGAATCGCAAAGTGTGTGTTTTTAAAGACGTTTTTGAAAACAACTTAAGCAAATTGACGTTTAAGGATAATTCAATATCAATTACAACTGAAGAGCTTTACGAAAAAATAAAAAATGAAGTGGTTGAAGCAAAATTAAAACAAAGGAAAACTTCTGTAGACTGACGATTAAAACGATATGATGTCTTAACGGTTGGAACAACAACAAAATTAATCATGCCTTTACATAAGTCAATTAATAATGAAGTAAAATACTTTGTACATAATAAAGAGATTTTTGAAATTTTAAAAAATGCCCACATTGAAACTGGTCATATTGGATTACATAAGGTTTACGAAGTTGTAAAAAGAAAATTCGTAAATACATCACGTCAAATAGTTCTACTTTTTTCAAGTTATTGTCAAACTTGCATAAAGAAAAAAGTTCATCCAAAAAAAGGCGTCGACGTGGGCAGGTGGATTTAATAGATATGCAGTCTTGTAAAGACGGTGAATTTAAATTTATCCTGAATTACCAGGATCACCTTAGCAAATTCATTATCTTACGTCCGTTAAAAACCAAAAAAGCAACATAAGTTAGCTATAACTTAATTGATATTTTTTGTGTATTTGGTGCTCCCTCAATTCTTCAGTCTGATAACGAACGAGAATTCGTTAATTGTGCCATAGAAGAGTTAACGATGATGTTGCCCCAATTAAAACTCGTTCATGGTAAACCACGTCACTCTCAGAGTCAGGGGAGTATTGAAAGAGCAAACAGAGATGTGGAGGAAATGGTAAGAGCGTGGATGGTAGACAATAATTCTACTAAGTGGAGTGAAGGTTTGCGTTTTTGTCAATATCAAAAAAATAATAGTCTTCACTCTGGCATTAATCAATCGCCATATGAAGCTTTATTTGGAAGGAAATGTAAATTGGGATTACCAACTAGTGCTCTTCCAATTTCTGTAGTCGAAAGTTTAAATACAGAAGAAGATGTAAGAAGCTTGTCAACTCAACATCGGATATTCAAATTGCAAAAGAAATTGAAGAATTAAATTTAACTAAAGGAATTGTAGAAACTCAACTGACTGAAGAAACAAGAATAACTTTAAATAGAAATAAAAATACTCCAAATAATTAACGTTCACTATTAAATAAAGTACACGTAAATATTAAGAAAAATCAGCAGTTAGCTATTAATGGACTAGAACAACAAGCAAAACGTACGAAGCTAAACAGCGATTCCAAATATCCACCATTGAAAAAAGGTACAACTGTCACAATTCCAATACCTGATGTAGACAGGAGCAAAGCAGACCTCAGAAATCTTATAGGTAGGTTTCCAAGTATTTTTATCTTATTCAAATTACATTTATGTTTCTTGTCTTTATAGAATAGGTGTCATTACGGAGGTAACTTCGGATAACTTTTACAAAATTGGGACAAAAAGTGGCGTTATTTCTAAATATATAGTAGAAACGAAATTACACCATGTAATACGACATTTTTACAAATTCAGGAGATGCCTGATAAATCAGTATCTTTTCGAAGGGCAAATTTAGAAGTATCTAAGGTAGGTGGCCACGGTTTTGTACATAGCTCATGTACGAAAATGTGCTTAAATAAGAGATGCGCATGCAAAAAGACAGAGATGTTATGTAACTCTCGTTGTCATAATTCAACGAGTTGTGGTAACAAATGATTTGTATGTAAAATATGTTTATTTAAATTAAATAAATTGGTTTAATACTTCTCAATGCTTCTCTTTTTTTTCTATATCCATTACTAGGTAGGTATGTACTTCTATTTTACTAAAATTTGCTGTTCATATTGGTCACTACGAGATATTATCTATAGATTATAATGCACGTTTTACACTTTCGTCAAAAGTTCAAATTTTAAATTGGACCGAATTCGATCAAATAACAATAAAAATATGATACACATTATTTAAATAAATTTTTTCATAAAAGATTTATTTCATATCTGTTTTACACAAAAACTAAATTATATTTACTAAACACGACTTATAAGTAATTCAAATTTGAACGTCATGAAACGGTTTTACATCCCTAAAATGGATCAAAAATAAATGTCAAATTACAATGACTGAAATAAGAATGATAATAAGTTTGACATAGCTATAAATTACGTTTTACATCTCTGTAGGTAGCCCGAGATTATTTACTTCGAGCTTTGTACAAAAACTGCCGTACCAAGTTGAATGTGCGTTTGAAATTTACAACTTGGTACAATAAAACTGTGCAGAGTGCGAACAGTACAAAATTCGTTATACCAAGTGCAATAATTTGAACTTCGTACAAAACGACTTGTGCACTTCGCGCTTGGTACAAAAATCGCTGTTCGTTCTATTTTGCGAATTGCGTCATTAATTAATTAGTATCAATAATAGTATAGGGAATCAGTTTACAATAATTATTAATTCGACATTTCCAAAAAACGAACTATTATTCAAAACGATAAGTTTTAATTAACGCGATATAAACAAAAATTTCAAGCTGGTAGATTTTGAAATGTAGGCATCTAATTTTCGCTTTAGAAAATTATCGCATTAGGAATAATCGTAAAATTATATCTTATGGATATGCAACTATACTTTTACATTTATATCTGTATTTACTTACTACCGTTTAACTGAAAGATTATGTTAATACTGAAGAAAATATTTGTAGCTTCATCGACTTTTATACAATAGAGAGTGCTTTAACTGGTCACGAGCAAATGATTGCGATTTAATCGGCCATGACCACTGTGTTAAGTAACCGCAAGTTACCCTAAATTAATTGATTACGCAGTTAACTCATCGCTCAACTGGCCGCTAAATTAGCTACCGCAAAAATCGTGATAAATAGTTATGGTAATTTAAATTTTCGGTTCTTAATATTGTTTATTATAATGTTCATTTTATGGATTTGAAAATGAACATGTCCGGTGAAACGAATGTTTACCCACGAATAAAGCGAATTTAGGCACCCGAAGTGTGAGTAAAAAGTTCAATTGCTATTTTGTAATATTTGTTTGTTTTTTTTTCTGGTTCAAAATATATATTTGTTTAACACATGTTATAAATACATAAACATGAGATCTAACCGTTTTAATTTACCGCCGAGATAGGTACTTTTGCCGTGTAACGGCCTTGAAGGACTTTGTTTACTTCTGTCAGCTGTGTCTGCATAATTCAAGAAATTTATGACGGGGGTAATTATACATATTATTCTAACACTGCCTCAATATTAATAATATCAATGCCTCATTGCTGCGTTCTCACCCACTTACGCGTATTCATATAACGCTTTCTCACTGTGTTTGCTGAACTTCGTCAGTTGAGGGTTGCTAAATTAACCAACGAAACGGTTATAAGACCGTTAAGGGAAGTTCCAAAGCCCCCCCCCCCCTATAAAATATCGCATTTACAAAAATACACAGAAATAACAAAAATAACGTTTTTAAGTCATTTTAATTAAAATATTCAAAAGCACCTTCCGCTACAAATGAAGTTAAATGAGGTTTGCCTAATTTCATTTTAAAAGACGCTTAAAGCTTATTTGATGATTATATAATACGACAACCAGGTCAAAAGGTGATTATTATTTACGACAACTTTAAATTAACTAGTCTACGCCGGAAAGAAAAAGGCTAAAATACCTAACACAATTTCAAAATAAAATGGATGATTCTCGGTTATCCTTATTAGTTTTACTTCCTTATTTTCGTAATTTTTCTCCCTGTCACGCTAACTTTATACTTTGCAAAAATATGTTTCCAGAAGCTTTTTTGTACGAATTTTAATATCTGAGGGCTATTTCCAGCAAACTCTATGTAAATATCCAACCGCAAACTTTAGGCTTTAATTGCGGTAATTTTTATTCGTTAGCGTTTCTGTTCACATTTGATACAAATGTTAATGAAAATTTGATTATCGCGACTCTATCCCTTTAAATTGTTTTGCGTTGGCGCGTTTATGTTTTCTTTTATATATATTCGTAATATTAAAATGTTTTAAAATTTAATCGAGAATATTTCATCATTTTCCAAAAAGTGTGCGAACGCTCGCCGGAATTTAACGGTAAATTTCTCGGTAGGTACAGCGGCGAGCAAATTTCGAATTAGGTACCTTGCTACTGCGTAACTTCGTCGAAATCGTATTCACGCAGGAGTTTCGAAAGTGCTCGTCCGTGATCTGCTTACAGCATTACTCCTTAAACAAAAGTCCCACTAGAAGAAAACCTGTTTTGACAAATTTAATTATCGCCATCGTTACAGATAATCAAGTGAAAGCGCGGAAACAGCAATCGTCTGCTACAACCGTTTGTTCTCTTGAATCTCGGTACGGCGACTAAGCATTCCCCATTTTCACGTATGACATTTCCAATTGCGTTCTAATTTCCTCAGCTATAATACGTGATATTCCGTTTCTCTCTCCCGTTGATTTATGAATGGACCAGAGCGAGATGTGAATTAGGATGTACCACTTGGAAAATCGTGTGCGACGCAGTCAATTATTCGTCCAATCAAGCGTTTCCAATTCTGTTCGGCAATTCTTTTCGACAGTGGCTATTTACTTTGATGAAGTCTGCTCTACTGAGTTCTTATTTTGAAGATATTGCTTTATTGGATTTTTCATGTTTATTAATAATTTTCTAAAATAGAAATGGCGTTTCCCTTTTAGAACAAATAAATTACTTTATAAATTTGAACAAATAGTACAAATATAGTATGTACCTAGATAAATTTTCAATAGTTTCTTAACATAAGTAAACACTATAGTTGAAAATTTTCGGTAATAATAATAATAGTATTTAATAAGTTGGCTATTTATTGATTTTTCTTTAAAGAAGTGAATTGTATAAGAACTGAAATATTATACAATTATTAAAATTCTTTTATTATTATTTTGTAAAGAGATAAATTAAATTCATAAAGATTATACATAATTATGTACATCATACATATTTGAAACGCGCTGCCGGGATACCTAGATTAATGTTTATTCCGATTTTTCTTGTTTTAATTTTTTAATGTCATTTCATTTATTTTAATGTTGTATTTTTACTATACATTATTCAAGATAATTTCCAATACACGTCTTCAATAATACCTCGTATTTTTACTGTACAGTAAGTCTGTACGAGTTTCGTTCCGAGAGCGAGTTCGCGAGTCGAATTTGTTTGTAAGTTGAACAAAGATGTACCAAGGTGAAAATTTGTTAATTCTAGTTAATGAAAACACTTTTAACCTTATTTTCTTTATTTTTTTTATATGTAAATAATAAGAGCATAGATTTTGTCGCCGCAAAATTTGAAGTTACGCTAAAATTTTGTTCATATCTTTTAACTTCATATCATAACTTTTTATCGATGACGTGCAGCAGAAGCTATCGAGAATAATGTTTATCAAAATCTACAAAATTTACCTACTTACATAACTAAATATAAAGCTGAGCATTTAAAAAAATCGTAATATTAATATGTACCTAACAATAAATTAAAATTCAAATA
Organism: Rhagophthalmus giganteus; assembly: GCA_036326145.1. Classification (NCBI taxonomy): domain Eukaryota; kingdom Metazoa; phylum Arthropoda; class Insecta; order Coleoptera; family Rhagophthalmidae; genus Rhagophthalmus; species Rhagophthalmus giganteus. The sequence continues at coordinate 51,443,268 of JARFJA010000001.1, forward strand.
CATTAGTTAAATAAATGTTAATAGGCCAGTCGACAAGAGATCTCTGGTGGAAATAAATATTTAACAAGCTAACATAACATTATTGTCTTTATTTGGATCTCTAAAAAGACATGCTAATTCTGCACGATCTGTCGATCTCGAATTTTGGTTACCACATTGAAAAAATCACCTCATCAGAAGGGCGTTTCTTATGAGTTTTCGTAGATAGCTCGGTTTGGGTTCATTTTAGGATAAAATTTAAAGTAAATGAAAATAAAGCACATCAAATTTTCTACATTAAAAAGGTTATATTTGTTGGTAGGTATGGTATAATAGCCACAGGACACGTTTCTTGAACACTTGGCGGTAGGACATTTGTAGCTTACCATCATTGATTTATTTCTACAATGGCCTCGACTTACCAACTGGTCCAGAAGTGTAGTAATACCTAATTTGCATTGCATTATTTTTCTGCAGCTAATAAAAATGCATATAAAATCGATATTTATTATTACGTCTTTTTTAAGAAATAAAAATTTGTTTTGTTTGGTAAATTGTCATTTATGAAATTGCAAGTACAAGTTTTGCAACAGTTTTTTTTATAAATTTATATTTTATTTAATTATAATCAAAATACAAAATATATTGATATGCGAATATTGCAGATTTATTTTAGATAAGAAATTAACTACCTACATAAAAGTGTGAAAGATAAATTATTCATTCTTACGTTAATAAAATTTTACACGACGATACTTTAGATTCAAATGCATATTTATAATAAAAGGCTTTTTAAGTAACAATAAATTTAAATAATCCACATTCATCCAACAGTATATTTTATGCTTTTTTCTCCTAACTTTTACAGTTTGTCTTCATAAAATGCGTCAGAACGATATGAAAAATACTATATTCGTAATTTATCAGACTATTAATTTACTTTTTCATCCCTGGCTCAAAGGTTTCGAGCTGGATTTACAAGTGATCCCCAAACCGTCAGTATAAATACCTGAATCTGATTACTTCGCCACTTCAACAAAATGAAACGAATTCCCAAACTTGCGCTCCTAATTAAACTTTATCTTTTGTAAAGTGTTATTCAAAAATGTAAAATTAAACTCTCAAATTATTTACCGAAAGGATTGTTTTTAATCTCTACCCGATTATTAAATTAATACGTTCTACCTACAGTATGTTTCCTTCGTAGGCATATTTATAATTCATATTCGGTAACCAACAAAAATTTGTTGTAAGTAAATACATTAGCACATTAATTTGTTCGTTTAGTTGTCAAGGATATTTTTAGCTACATAAAGATAATGTAGTGTCATGAGTATATTTTTATCCGAACTCTGAAATATTTATTTAAATTATTTTTTTATATCTCCTCGATTATTTTATTTAAATTTTTTTTGCTCTTTCATTTTGTTTGAGAAATCTAATGAGAAATGAACTGATATTTTATTAGTTAAATGGTGTTGTTCGTTGTCAGAACTTATCAACGACTATTATAACGTTATTAAATTAAATATTCGACATTTGTTACTCATTAATTATTTATGAGCATTTCACCATTCCTCTTTTGAGGGTGTAACGTCGAATAGAGACATTTTAGGAAAACACTTTATACAAAAGCCCCCCTCCCTCTCTTAATTTTCGACAAGAAATCGTCCCTTAAAAATTGCAAAAACCGAATATCAAGTACGCAATAGAAAGTATAAATCGTTTCAACCATAATAATCAGGAATCTAAAAAGAATCAAAATCACTCACTTCGAAAATCTTGTAATTTTAAATCCTCGTTTTATTTAATATTGTGAAATACTTACAAATCACAATTTTTTCTCAGATTTCGTCTAATATGACAAGAACTTATGAATTTTTATTTGACATTTACAGAATACCAAGGTTGACACGAGAGCAGTGGAAAATATTTTATTTTAAATTTTTATTAAAAATAAACAAATACGAGGTCAAGTATTTCAAACTAGAAAATTGTAAATTTAATGTCGGTTTTAATAAATTTAGCTTTTTACACGAGTGTTCGATTAATGTCGAATTTTCTTTTCGAATATTAATGAAGAAGAACTGAAAAATTATAACAAATCTAATTATTATTTGTGAAACGTTAAACGCGTATTAGATGGAGGAAACTTATCTAAACTGCTAAAGAAACTGGAATTTTTGAAATACGTTTCACGGAACAATGGCTATGCCTTACTGGAAAAAATAATGACGGGAGCGTAAGTAGGCGAGCTGAGTATGATAAAAGACCTTTATAATAAACGTATCCATACAGCGAGGTATTTGTAGGAAAAACACTGAAAATTTATTATCTTAGAATTTTAGATAGCGTCACGTTTTTATTTGTCTTTCTCCAAAGTTTGGTATGAAAATTTAATTATACATGGATATAATAAATAATCGAATCGACGAAATTTAATTACCTACTACAAATATAAATTAATTATGATTATAGACATAGGTAGCTATGTGAAAATATTAAAAATGTCGATCTGAAGTTAAAATAATAATGCGTAAATATTGTTTTTTTTTTAAGATTATTACCTACACTATTGATTTTTAACTAACAAATTTAAAAATTATACTTAGGTACTTAATTCAAAAATATTATATTATCAAAATTGCTGCTTCAAATCCTTGAAGTGCACGGAAAATCCTAACATTCAGAAACAATGAAATATCAGAACTGCCTACGTTCGATTTTTACGAGTAAAAGGATGTTCATTTAATCCTTATATTTCCAGTTAAACTCCTAGCTTCTCATAATTTTCGAGCAGTCCAACGAAATCCCTTAAGCATTCTAACATATCTGAAAATCTAAGTCGTTGATTTAAACGAACTTGCGAAAGCCGAAGGTAAAATTATCTGGGAATTCAGCACTTGATTTAACGAAAACACTTTGATTACTGTTAATCGGATTTCTTAATTGTTAATGTACGAATGTGAACTGTATTAATTTCGTCTTCATAAAAAAACGCATCCTTCGATCTTTCGAATTGTAAAATCGCCAAAATTTATGAATAAACGTTCCTAACGTGCGGATATTTTTTAAACAAGTAAAACGCCAAGTTAATAATAAAGTATAAGCTATAACGATATTCCTCTTTTTACTAAATTATGTAACATCATGCTAAACAGTCAGACTTCTACGGTTAATTAAAAAGCTCAGGAGATTGCGGTCTGTGGATTTGACAACTTCAAAGCAATTTCCCAGTCGCGGTTGTCTATTTTAATAAAGTTGAAAATAGAGCATAAGTTTTGCATAAAAATGGTTACAACGTAATAAGATTCTAAATTTAACTAAAATTGTATTACCTACCTACATTTGACATTTTTCAGTCAGTTCTTTATTAAACTTTTAATTGCATTATTTCTTTAAAAATAATATTTAAGTAAAAATGTCATTTTCATTATTTCAAATTTAATTAAGTATAGCTTATCCAAACCTATATGATGTTCACGTCATCAATACAAGGTTACTAGATGATGACGTTTCACACAGTACTGTCATCTCGTACCTCGTATTTTGGCAGTTCTAATAAATTGTAATCTTTCTTTATACGCGCAAGTAAATCGTCTATAGAATATGTCACTTTCCAAACTTTTGTTGATGACGTGAACATCATATAGGTTTGGATAAGCTATAAACAGTGTATTTTTTAAGCATATTTAGTAAATATGGGATGTTGAAAATCTTACTTAATTTTATAATATACTGCATAGTTGTCGTTTTCGTAATTAAAAATAATTAAATTGTTCAAACAATTAATTATACTTATAAAGTTTAATTTCAAGGAATTTAAACACTATTAATTATACTTATTATGAATTAATGTAATCAAATAACACTAATTAACCTCGTTGCGTTGTATTTACCCATGCATTAATTGTATTACCCTAGTTTTAGTTAGATTAGATAATTTTATAGTAATTTGGTAATAAGTAGATACCTGGCCTAACAAGTACTTTATGTAATCAAACAAACCTGTTGTACAAATTATGAACCGTTATGAACGTATAGCAATAATGTAAAAAGTTAAAAATAAGAGTGATTACGTCCATATTGAACGAACGGAAGGATGTTTTGATTTATGATCAAATAGATGTATCGCGTAGTTTAACTTGTAAGTACTAAATAACTTTCGACGTTTTACATGTTTCCGAGAAAAGTCTCATATGTTTTAGTTGAAAATTTTCTGAATAATTTTCCTCAAATTGTGATAAACAGTAGTCAATTTTTAGGTGTATTAGATATAAAAAGAAATGAGAACGACGAACTGGATATTTTAAAATTGTATTTTTTCTAGTCAGAATCGAAAGGTTAATGCGGAAAAGTTTTATGATTTAGACGAATTCGACTGGAAAGGTTAATATAGTATGTATATATGTTACGTACCAAGCTAGAAATTGTAGATTTCGCACACTGCACAGCGATTTTTGTACCAAGCGCGAAGTGCACAAGTCGTTTTGCACGAAGTTTAAATCATTGCACTTGGTACAGCGAATCTTGTACCGTTCGCACTCTGCGCAGTTTTATTGTACCAAGTTGTAAATTTCAAACGCACATTCAACTTGGTACGGCAGTTTTTGTACAAAGCTCGAAGTAAATATTGTTAGGCTATACCTACAGAGTTGTAAAGAGTAATTCATAGCTGTGCCAAACTTATCGTCATTCTTATTTCAGTCATTGTAATTTGACATTTATTTTTGATCCATTTTAGGGATGTAAATCCATTTCACGACTTTGAAATTTGAATTATGCCATGTTCAGTAAATATAATTTAGTTTTTGTGTAAAAACGAACACGAAAAAATCTTTCTTCGTTCTTTTTCGTTGAAAAACAATAACGCGTGTCATATTTTCATTGTTCTTTGATGGAATTCAGTTGAACTTCAGTTGAACTATCAAAGGAATAGCATATTTTAACAAAATACCTATTACCTATTTACCTATTTCCAAACACAACAAACGAATTCTCGCCCCTTGTGGCCCTCCTACGTTTCCGTAACAAACACCTACGACGTTACGGATTTAATAAACTGAGGGTAGATATAAATATTTATTGTAATTTGGCGGAATAGAGACTTCAGGATAACCCAACCAGTTAGCATAAAACTCTACAGGCGCTTCGAAAATTTTTATTCCCGACTTTGTACAAGAACTATTGTACCAAGTTGAATGTGCGTTTAAAATTAACAACTTGGTACAATAAAACTGTACAGAGTGCGAACAGTACAAGATTCGCTGTACCAAGCGCAATAATTTGAACTTCGTACAAAACGACTTGTGCACTTCGCGCTTGGTACAAAAATCGCTGTGCAGTGTGCGAAATGTAAAATTTCTAGCTTAGTACGTAACATATATATATATTTATAATCAGTACGTGGATTTTACTATCATATGGCATCGTATTATAAGAAAAATTTGAAAGCCCTCTTTGTGAAACAAATTAACAATTACAAATACACGTTAAAAGTTACAAAAATTGGAAAGTAAAAAACATGTAACAAAATAAACGCCGAGAAGAACACTACAAAATACACTTAAAAATGGTAACATTTTTAAAGTTTAAGCCTATGTCACACTATCACTCACTTTGTCAAAATATGAAGTTTATTAAAAATAAACAAATACGAGGTCAAGTATTTCAAACTAGAAAATTGTAAATTTAATGTCGGTTTTAATAAATTTAGCTTTTTACACGAGTGTTCGATTAATGTCGAATTTTCTTTTCGAATATTAATGAAGAAGAACTGAAAAATTATAACAAATCTAATTATTATTTGTGAAACGTTAAACGCGTATTAGATGGAGGAAACTTATCTAAACTGCTAAAGAAACTGGAATTTTTGAAATACGTTTCACGGAACAATGGCTATGCCTTACTGGAAAAAATAATGACGGGAGCGTAAGTAGGCGAGCTGAGTATGATAAAAGACCTTTATAATAAACGTATCCATACAGCGAGGTATTTGTAGGAAAAACACTGAAAATTTATTATCTTAGAATTTTAGATAGCGTCACGTTTTTATTTGTCTTTCTCCAAAGTTTGGTATGAAAATTTAATTATACATGGATATAATAAATAATCGAATCGACGAAATTTAATTACCTACTACAAATATAAATTAATTATGATTATAGACATAGGTAGCTATGTGAAAATATTAAAAATGTCGATCTGAAGTTAAAATAATAATGCGTAAATATTGTTTTTTTTTTAAGATTATTACCTACACTATTGATTTTTAACTAACAAATTTAAAAATTATACTTAGGTACTTAATTCAAAAATATTATATTATCAAAATTGCTGCTTCAAATCCTTGAAGTGCACGGAAAATCCTAACATTCAGAAACAATGAAATATCAGAACTGCCTACGTTCGATTTTTACGAGTAAAAGGATGTTCATTTAATCCTTATATTTCCAGTTAAACTCCTAGCTTCTCATAATTTTCGAGCAGTCCAACGAAATCCCTTAAGCATTCTAACATATCTGAAAATCTAAGTCGTTGATTTAAACGAACTTGCGAAAGCCGAAGGTAAAATTATCTGGGAATTCAGCACTTGATTTAACGAAAACACTTTGATTACTGTTAATCGGATTTCTTAATTGTTAATGTACGAATGTGAACTGTATTAATTTCGTCTTCATAAAAAAACGCATCCTTCGATCTTTCGAATTGTAAAATCGCCAAAATTTATGAATAAACGTTCCTAACGTGCGGATATTTTTTAAACAAGTAAAACGCCAAGTTAATAATAAAGTATAAGCTATAACGATATTCCTCTTTTTACTAAATTATGTAACATCATGCTAAACAGTCAGACTTCTACGGTTAATTAAAAAGCTCAGGAGATTGCGGTCTGTGGATTTGACAACTTCAAAGCAATTTCCCAGTCGCGGTTGTCTATTTTAATAAAGTTGAAAATAGAGCATAAGTTTTGCATAAAAATGGTTACAACGTAATAAGATTCTAAATTTAACTAAAATTGTATTACCTACCTACATTTGACATTTTTCAGTCAGTTCTTTATTAAACTTTTAATTGCATTATTTCTTTAAAAATAATATTTAAGTAAAAATGTCATTTTCATTATTTCAAATTTAATTAAGTATAGCTTATCCAAACCTATATGATGTTCACGTCATCAATACAAGGTTACTAGATGATGACGTTTCACACAGTACTGTCATCTCGTACCTCGTATTTTGGCAGTTCTAATAAATTGTAATCTTTCTTTATACGCGCAAGTAAATCGTCTATAGAATATGTCACTTTCCAAACTTTTGTTGATGACGTGAACATCATATAGGTTTGGATAAGCTATAAACAGTGTATTTTTTAAGCATATTTAGTAAATATGGGATGTTGAAAATCTTACTTAATTTTATAATATACTGCATAGTTGTCGTTTTCGTAATTAAAAATAATTAAATTGTTCAAACAATTAATTATACTTATAAAGTTTAATTTCAAGGAATTTAAACACTATTAATTATACTTATTATGAATTAATGTAATCAAATAACACTAATTAACCTCGTTGCGTTGTATTTACCCATGCATTAATTGTATTACCCTAGTTTTAGTTAGATTAGATAATTTTATAGTAATTTGGTAATAAGTAGATACCTGGCCTAACAAGTACTTTATGTAATCAAACAAACCTGTTGTACAAATTATGAACCGTTATGAACGTATAGCAATAATGTAAAAAGTTAAAAATAAGAGTGATTACGTCCATATTGAACGAACGGAAGGATGTTTTGATTTATGATCAAATAGATGTATCGCGTAGTTTAACTTGTAAGTACTAAATAACTTTCGACGTTTTACATGTTTCCGAGAAAAGTCTCATATGTTTTAGTTGAAAATTTTCTGAATAATTTTCCTCAAATTGTGATAAACAGTAGTCAATTTTAGGTGTATTAGATATAAAAAGAAATGAGAACGACGAACTGGATATTTTAAAATTGTATTTTTTCTAGTCAGAATCGAAAGGTTAATGCGGAAAAGTTTTATGATTTAGACGAATTCGACTGGAAAGGTTAATATAGTATGTATATATGTTACGTACCAAGCTAGAAATTGTAGATTTCGCACACTGCACAGCGATTTTTGTACCAAGCGCGAAGTGCACAAGTCGTTTTGCACGAAGTTTAAATCATTGCACTTGGTACAGCGAATCTTGTACCGTTCGCACTCTGCGCAGTTTTATTGTACCAAGTTGTAAATTTCAAACGCACATTCAACTTGGTACGGCAGTTTTTGTACAAAGCTCGAAGTAAATATTGTTAGGCTATACCTACAGAGTTGTAAAGAGTAATTCATAGCTGTGCCAAACTTATCGTCATTCTTATTTCAGTCATTGTAATTTGACATTTATTTTTGATCCATTTTAGGGATGTAAATCCATTTCACGACTTTGAAATTTGAATTATGCCATGTTCAGTAAATATAATTTAGTTTTTGTGTAAAAACGAACACGAAAAAATCTTTCTTCGTTCTTTTTCGTTGAAAAACAATAACGCGTGTCATATTTTCATTGTTCTTTGATGGAATTCAGTTGAACTTCAGTTGAACTATCAAAGGAATAGCATATTTTAACAAAATACCTATTACCTATTTACCTATTTCCAAACACAACAAACGAATTCTCGCCCCTTGTGGCCCTCCTACGTTTCCGTAACAAACACCTACGACGTTACGGATTTAATAAACTGAGGGTAGATATAAATATTTATTGTAATTTGGCGGAATAGAGACTTCAGGATAACCCAACCAGTTAGCATAAAACTCTACAGGCGCTTCGAAAATTTTTATTCCCGACTTTGTACAAGAACTATTGTACCAAGTTGAATGTGCGTTTAAAATTAACAACTTGGTACAATAAAACTGTACAGAGTGCGAACAGTACAAGATTCGCTGTACCAAGCGCAATAATTTGAACTTCGTACAAAACGACTTGTGCACTTCGCGCTTGGTACAAAAATCGCTGTGCAGTGTGCGAAATGTAAAATTTCTAGCTTAGTACGTAACATATATATATATTTATAATCAGTACGTGGATTTTACTATCATATGGCATCGTATTATAAGAAAAATTTGAAAGCCCTCTTTGTGAAACAAATTAACAATTACAAATACACGTTAAAAGTTACAAAAATTGGAAAGTAAAAAACATGTAACAAAATAAACGCCGAGAAGAACACTACAAAATACACTTAAAAATGGTAACATTTTTTAAAGTTTAAGCCTATGTCACACTATCACTCACTTTGTCAAAATATGAAGTTTAAACCGAATCTGAAATACTGGGCCTTAAAATAAAAACGCGGGACAGTAACAATTCGCCTTAACCTCACTCAAATCAATACAAAGCTATGGCGGACTTTTTGAATTAACCAATGAAAATGCGTATTCCGTCAAATTCTGAAGACAGTTTGATCGATCGAATTTGATAAGTGCGAGCATGTAGTTTGTAGGTTTATACAAATCAACAAATTTTGACGTCATCAACCGAGTTTGATTAATCTAGTTTGACAAACTGACTGATACACGGCTGATACACTGTGACACGGGCTTAACACAGTTATCCAGATAAAGATCAGAGAAAGCATCAGCTTCGAAAATCAACAATATTATCAACGCCATCAAAACGAAAGAGACGACTTTCAGATCACTAGAAATTTCCAGCAGTACAAAAACACTAGTTTAAATTGTTTAGACGATGACACGTGTTACAGTTTAATTTTACAGTCACCGTTACTATTTTAGAGAGAATTATTGTAAAATTGCGACACGGATTTTACGGAAACGTTTCCATAGAAATTTATTTGGTTTAATAGCTGTCATGCAAATTAGTTGTAAGTTAACTATTTTTTATCATATCATAAACAATTCTGATTACGATTATTAAATAAAGCATTTACCAAGTACCACGATGATAATATTAAGAATTGCATGCTACATAATATTATTAAGTGGTTACGCTGTTCTAACCAAGGACATATTTTTGAAATTGCCTTTTTCTTATTTCTGTGTGTCTAGGAAACTGGAGACTGCAAATGCGCGTTGAATTCGTGATTAATAACAAATCCTTGGTACAAGTAACTTAATTACTTTAGAGTTTTGGTAATTGGATTCAAACGTTTTCAGATTATTCTAGACGCAGTTGGAAAAGAAATAAATCGCTTAAACTATTTATATCACGTAATCCCATGTTTAAAGGTGGCACTTCTTTAATCGGCCATAGTTTGGGATCCGTAATTATTTTTGATTTATTATGCCATCAGAATCATTACAGTAGAGATAGGGAAAGAATTTTTATTTTATTTTGCACTTGCAAAACACTGGGAACTAATTACAAATTAACGTTCATAAATGAAGGGTACTCACGTCACGAGTAAAGGGATTCCAAGCTCAAACCGCTATGTTATTAAGCGAACGTAGCGGTATCCGCTTAGTCATCATGGTCTCTTAGTTATATTTTATTTTGATGGATTCTGGATATTATATTAACCTCAATGCGATGCTTGATATATTAATAATACCGCAAAAGCTTCTACTGTGGCAGTTACTTAAAGCAGGTTTATTTTTCAAAATAGGATAGATAAATATTTCACGATTTATACACGTTTTGATATTAGAAATGATTCATCTAAATTGTTTCATGTAGTTGAACGAAAGATTCTGATCTTATGTTAGAATATAGCACAAAACCGTTTCATACTAATATAACAACGTTTGTCTGTTATTGAAAGTACATTGGAACCCCGTTTATCCGAGTTAATGCGGACCTAGCTTACCTCGAAATACGGACCGACAGGGACCGACGAGCTATTGATTCATAACCTATATTGTAATATAACTGTTGAATAACCGCGTTAAAGTAAACGTATAAAAAAACTAGTTAAAAAGTGCACATTGGAACCGTAAATAATCGAGTTATCGTTTTAACATACCGACTTACAAACTTTAATTTATTGCACATTAGAAAGTACAGTAGATCAATATACCTATATAATCAATATACCAATTTATTTTAATATGTCATGAATTATTGAAGTTATATTTGTATACCTATATAATTCATACCTCAAATAATTAATAAACCAGAAAAACAAATTCAAAACATTCAATTATGTACGTATTCGGTTATTTTCCCTAATCGGCTCGATTAATACGGACGCTCGGTTAATCGAACCTGAATAAACTGGGTTCCTTTGCATTAATTACATTTTATTTTAAAACAACTCTAAACATTATAATTATACGCATAATATGCAACGAAGTACAATAAAAGTACAATAATTAATATTTTTGTTTGACATTTAACTTAAAGTGAACATGAAATAAGTAATCGAGTGAATTGTTAAAATAAATGCGACAAGTACCAATTATCTAGAAATAAAGATAAGGCCGCGCCACGTGAATAGGTTAAAGTCGTCCTTTTCGCAGCACCCGGTCTGTACAATAATTTATCACATTCCGCGTTTCCACGTCGAAAAATCTCACGTTGAAACATCTTATTGTTAGACCCGCACAGGTTCGCTGAGTATTTGAAACACCTCTCGTCTTTATCAGTTCTAGACTGCAAATACTTATACACTATCTACATGTTATATCGTAGTAGGTATAAAGAACAAACATTTTCTTAGATAATGATACGTCCACTTCAAAAGAGCGTGACGAATCCGAAACGAACCCAATTAATTTTATGATGTTTGAAGCCGAAACTGGAAAACCCTTACTTCATTATCCAGAATTAGTTTTTGAACCGACGGCATTTTTTGCGTTAGGATCACCGATTGGTATGTCGGTGGTATTATATTATTAATGTTGATAATACTTAATTTACCTATAGGCATGTTCCTGACCGTGAGAGGTTTGAATAAGTTAGGTAACGACTTTTCTTTGCCTACTTGCTCCTCGTTTTTCAACATCTTCCATCCATACGACCCAATTGCTTACCGTATCGAATCACTAATCAACCCTTACTTAGAAAACTTAAAACCCATTTTGATACAACACTATAAAGGACGTAAACGAATTCATTTAGGTGAGTCGTGCCTAGTTGCAATTTTCGAACTGCGAAAACTTGTAATTTTAGAAGTTAAAGAAACGGTAATTAAAGTTGGGACAAACGTTAAACAAAAGTTTTCCTTTTTTATGACGAGCTTATGGAAAATATTTTTACAATTGTTATTACCGTTGTCGCCGCCGGTGCCGAGGAATGCCATAGCAGCAACGAGCACCGAAACACTTTCGACGAATCTCGAGTATAATTAAAGAGAATTATTGTAAAATTGCGACACGGATTTTACGGAAACGTTTCCATAGAAATTTATTTGGTTTAATAGCTGTCATGCAAATTAGTTGTAAGTTAACTATTTTTTATCATATCATAAACAATTCTGATTACGATTATTAAATAAAGCATTTACCAAGTACCACGATGATAATATTAAGAATTGCATGCTACATAATATTATTAAGTGGTTACGCTGTTCTAACCAAGGACATATTTTTGAATATTTATAGGAAGTTGCGTCGTTTTTCGTTGAGAAATAGAACAGTACGTTACGATTTGTTTAATAAGTTCGTGATACAACATTGACATTGTAGAGATCAAGTCTACAAACGTATCAATTCGTAGGCCATCACTGGTTTTACAAGAACATTGTAGAAGGTCGTTTAATTTGGAAACCATTTTCCATAATAGACTCTATAGCATTAGAAACCGTTTTCCTATCAGGCGAGCCTTTATTTTAATTATTAAAATAGAATATCTAATAAATTGAAGATTCTCTAGAGAATGTAACGTCAGAAACAGTTGTGGCGACTGACGGCGGAAGATTTGACGTATGTATTTTAAATAGAACTCGATCGCCTGTTTACTGGTCAAGTAACCCTACGGAAGTCAGGCGATGCTCTTGGTTTCACAGACGTACTAACCAACGATACTTCACCCCGTTTAAGGAATATATATCGAATTTATTAGAGGAAGAATATAAGGAAGCCTTCGAAACTAATACGTGGCATCGAATAATTCAATTACCTAATGAAGATGCAATTGAATTATGTGATCCAGAAACCTTTGTCCTATTTAATGACGTAAATATTTCATATAATTCAATTTATATTATCATATAATAATGTTAATTATAGGGAAAGGAATGTAAATCGCGCGTTATAAAACGTGGTTTAGAAGAATTTGCAATAGATTTCGGCGAACCTGAAATTGTCGATCATTTACTTTTGGTAGTTCATGGAATCGGATCCGCGTGCGATTTAAAATTTCATTCTGTGGAAGAAGTTGGTATGTTTTAATACCGTTTGTCGTACAAATTATATAAATACCAATTTAATTTATAGTTGATAGACTAAGAAGTGTGGCTCTACAATTACTGAAATCTCACCGACACGTAATTTCAAGTCAAGACAATCACAAAATAGAAGTTCTACCAATAAGTTGGCATTCAATTTTACATTCAGAAAATACGAAGATCGACAGAATTTTAAAAAATATCACGCTCAACAGTTTACCCTGGTTACGAAACTTTACCAACGATACGTTGCTCGATATATTACTTTACACCAGTCCGATTTATTATAAGGTTCATACCAACATTTAGAAATTGCCTTTTTTTTCTTATTTCTGTGTGTCTAGGAAACTGGAGACTGCAAATGCGCGTTTAATTCTGATGTATCGTACACTACCAAAGTTCCATTTGCACAGGTACCTATATTATTACCTTTATGAGTTTTGGTAATTGGATTCAAACGTTTTCAGATTATTCTAGACGCAGTTGGAAAAGAAATAAATCGCATATATAACCTATTTATATCACGTAATCCCATGTTTAAAGGTGGCACTTCTTTAATCGGCCATAGTTTGGGATCCGTAATTATTTTTGATTTATTATGCCATCAGAATCATTACAGTAGAGATACGGGTAAGTAAATTTTTATTTTATTTTGCACTTGCAAAACACTGGGAACTAATTACAAATTAACGTTCATAAATGAAGGGTACTCACGTCACGAGTAAAGGGATTCCAAGCTCAAACCGCTATGTTATTAAGCGAACGTAGCGGTATCCGCTTAGTCATCATGGTCTCTTAGTTATATTTTATTTTGATGGATTCTGGATATTATATTAACCTCAATGCGATGCTTGATATATTAATAATACCGCAAAAGCTTCTACTGTGGCAGTTACTTAAAGCAGGTTTATTTTTCAAAATAGGATAGATAAATATTTCACGATTTATACACGTTTTGATATTAGAAATGATTCATCTAAATTGTTTCATGTAGTTGAACGAAAGATTCTGATCTTATGTTAGAATATAGCACAAAACCGTTTCATACTAATATAACAACGTTTGTCTGTTATTGAAAGTACATTGGAACCCCGTTTATCCGAGTTAATGCGGACCTAGCTTACCTCGGATAATACGGACCGACAGGGACCGACGAGCTATTGATTCATAACCTATATTGTAATATAACTGTTGAATAACCGCGTTAAAGTAAACGTATAAAAAAAAACTAGTTAAAAAAAGTGCACATTGGAACCGTAAATAATCGAGTTATCGTTTTAACATACCGACTTACAAACTTTAATTTATTGCACATTAGAAAGTACAGTAGATCAATATACCTATATAATCAATATACCAATATACATTGGTATATTGATACCTATATAATTCATACCTCAAATAATTAATAAACCAGAAAAAACAAATTCAAAACATTCAATTATGTACGTATTCGGTTTTTTTCTCTCCCTAATCGGCTCGATTAATACGGACGCTCGGTTAATCGAACCTGAATAAACTGGGTTCCTTTGCATTAATTACATTTTATTTTAAAACAACTCTAAACATTATAATTATACGCATAATATGCAACGAAGTACAATAAAAGTACAATAATTAATATTTTTGTTTGACATTTAACTTAAAGTGAACATGAAATAAGTAATCGAGTGAATTGTTAAAATAAATGCGACAAGTACCAATTATCTAGAAATAAAGATAAGGCCGCGCCACGTGAATAGGTTAAAGTCGTCCTTTTCGCAGCACCCGGTCTGTACAATAATTTATCACATTCCGCGTTTCCACGTCGAAAAATCTCACGTTGAAACATCTTATTGTTAGACCCGCACAGGTTCGCTGAGTATTTGAAACACCTCTCGTCTTTATCAGTTCTAGACTGCAAATACTTATACACTATCTACATGTTATATCGTAGTAGGTATAAAGAACAAACATTTTCTTAGATAATGATACGTCCACTTCAAAAGAGCGTGACGAATCCGAAACGAACCCAATTAATTTTATGATGTTTGAAGCCGAAACTGGAAAACCCTTACTTCATTATCCAGAATTAGTTTTTGAACCGACGGCATTTTTTGCGTTAGGATCACCGATTGGTATGTCGGTGGTATTATATTATTAATGTTGATAATACTTAATTTACCTATAGGCATGTTCCTGACCGTGAGAGGTTTGAATAAGTTAGGTAACGACTTTTCTTTGCCTACTTGCTCCTCGTTTTTCAACATCTTCCATCCATACGACCCAATTGCTTACCGTATCGAATCACTAATCAACCCTTACTTAGAAAACTTAAAACCCATTTTGATACAACACTATAAAGGACGTAAACGAATTCATTTAGGTGAGTCGTGCCTAGTTGCAATTTTCGAACTGCGAAAACTTGTAATTTTAGAAGTTAAAGAAACGGTAATTAAAGTTGGGACAAACGTTAAACAAAAGTTTTCCTTTTTTATGACGAGCTTATGGAAAATATTTTTACAATTGTTATTACCGTTGTCGCCGCCGGTGCCGAGGAATGCCATAGCAGCAACGAGCACCGAAACACTTTTCGACGAATCTTCGGAAGTAAAATTAGAAGACAACACGTTTGAAAACCTACAACAGTACTATTCGTTTGGTCTTTTGAACAGAGGGCGTAGAGTCGACTACGTTCTGCAGGAAACGGCTTTTGAATATCTAAATGAATATATTTTCGCGTTAACTAGTCATGTTTGCTATTGGTAAGATATGACAGTATTTAACAAGTAATTGTGCTAAATATACATATTATGTTAAAGGAATTCGGAAGATACAATTTTACTAATCCTGGAAGAAATTTACTCTACGTTGAAGAGAAGTTCCAGTAGAGAGATTTCGGCTCAAACATGTCCTACAGAACTTTATTGTTTACATAAATGCAGATCTGTGAGATACGACGTAACAGTTTAAGGCTAATTAATGCACGTACAAATAATGAATGTTATTTTTTTCCCGTAAGTTTTGTTAAATAAAAATATTAATCCTAAAAAAATCGCTTTTTTAATGCGCCTTTTTGTTAACTCGACCAATGTTATTTTTAAAAGTCCGGAATTTGTTTTACAAACGTAAAACGTTAAAATCAAAAGTTAAACTGAATTATTAATACCTGAAAATATTTAATTGTCTGAAACACATACCTATTCTGTTTATTCACAACGTTTCAATTTTACTCCTACATAAATTACAGATTTCAAAAGAATATATTCATTTTTAAAAAGTAAATTGTAATCGGGGCGGTGAAAAGTTCATCACCGCCAATTCGTCGTTATCAATTCGCTTTCAACAACGCACGACTGGACTAATAGTCATAATAAATTTATGAGGGTGCTCTTTTTAAATTTGAACTATCCTCTAATAAACTAATAAAGTGGGTATTACGATAGTATGTTTAATTAATTATTAAAGGTTCTGTTACTACATTTTTTCGCTAAAAGTGACTGCTTTGGAATAACAATTATCTTATTCGATAATAGATATTATTTTGTTTAAACAATTTAATAGACACCTATTCGCCTATTGTTAATTAATAAAGAAAAAACGTTTTCCTAAATTTGTATTCTTGTAAATTGTGAGTTCTGAAATTATTGCACGCGGTGTTCCCTCCCTAATCCGAGGACCACCCATTCAAGTGCTGACGGCGCACAATGCGACGACTCCACAGTAACGTCGGACATCGCGAGAAAAAATAACATTTTTAATTTGTTACTTTAACTGATGTTTTAAGAAACTAGACTATACTGTATTAGATTCAGTTAAAATTTAATTAAAAAATAAGTTACTTTTGCATTAATTTACACATTTTATACGTTGTAGGTTTTTTAGGGCTTATTTTTTTTCTTAATTTGGAGAAATTTCAAATTGCAATTATTTTTCTATATTCTTTTTAAAATTTGGTATTTTAAAATAATTTTATACGCCTAATAACATGTCCAATTCAAAAGAAAATTGAAGATGGTGACTTTTGGAAATTTGGAAATTTTGGTTCATTTGACATGGAATTTATCCATAAGCCACTCACTGTGCGGCGCCCAAGTCGTTGAACTTCAATGATATGACAGGCACCGCTATTTTTCTAGATTTTAATCTGCGCGCATTTTTAAAATTATAAATTTTGAAAATGACAAACGTTATCTAATATTTATTTCAAAATAATGACTTTTCAAATTGCATTTTATAAAATGTATGTAGGTAAAAACTTGAAATTGCATCTAACAATAAAACATTTATATTTCATTATTAGGTATATTAAATAACATTAATTATCAATTCTTATGTGAAATATAGTTGTCAATTGTTTACATTATACGATATAAAAACCGAAAGAAACATGGGAAAAGTTCGGTTTTCCGCAAGATTCTATTCGAACAAATACAAAACTCAAGAAATTGAGATAAATGGCTACTAATACCGACTGTTGTGAATTCAGTCCAATTTCAGTTATTGAATGCAATGAAAACGAGTCAGGACAAGCAAGGACAAATTCCTATAATGATATTATTGTTAAGTGCTTCTTATTTACGAAATCGTCTTTGTGTCTTTTGTGCAGTTTTCTAAAATCTTTTCCTCTGCTACTTGGTTCTGTCATTTTTTAAACTATATTTATGTATATCGCAATTTATTTTAAAAAAATTCTCGTAAGTGCAAATTTTTGAAGAACACTTACTATTTACAAACTTATTTCCTAATAAAATTTTGCGTTATAAATGTTATTTGGGACATATTTCAGATTTATTTTATAAGTAAAGGTACCTAATCAAACATCAACAGCTTTCGGCGAATTTAATTTTATTATTCATTAATATGCACATGGGTGGTGTTATTTATAAAGAGAAAGTGTTCAAAAAAGGGAATTTTATGTAAATGCGTTACATTTAAGTAATATTTGAAAGGAAACCGCACCGTTACTGTTAGGATCTCAAATAAAACTTTGATAAAACTTTTCCCTCGTTATAGTTCTATAAGTAACATATATGTGTGATTGTTAACTCTAATGAACGTTACTCCTATAATCTGGCGCACAATAGAAACAAATAAAGCAAAACGAAATTGCATTATGAATTTCTACACAGTCAAAATGAATGGAATATTTTGTAAAAAAAAATACGAAAATTGAAATTACCCTTCTAACTATATTATAGTACCTACCTACCTAATAGTGTAATTTTAGTCGAGAGGTTTGGTGGCAATTTTTTCAATTCGAAAGTGTATTAGCGCCGGGAAAAGATAATTTGAAAACTTTTCACGTAAAGATAAGACAAGAGCTTGCATTGCCAATAAGATAACACGATTTAGTACCACCTTTGCGGGTTTTGTAAAGTAAAACTTTTTCACGAGTGGTAGTCCAAACAACGCACTTCCAATTTCCTTACGACAATGATGTTTGTTTTCCAATATCTATATATTATATATTTTTATAAGTTGCGGCGCACACTACATGACATTTGTTATCAGTTTGCCTAAACGCCGGACGCAACTTTTAGACGAATTGGATCGACTGTTTGCAACGATGCTATTTGTTAGGAAGTTGGGACATATATGACATTATCTTATTAAACTGGGGTTGCTTGCCAGGCCATGAAATAAATTTTCTGACGCACTTTCTTATTCGCAAGCGTCCCGCAGTGTTTTGTGTGTTGATTTATTGGCGCGTGATTTGAATTCCTTAGAGACTTGCGGCAAGGAGAATTTGAAAATTAGTTTTATAATTTAATGGCCACTCACCGCCCCGCACAATTGCTTCCTAACAAAAAAGTCGACACATACGGCGTTTAATAAATTACGAAATTTTAGGCAGCCAACATAAAATAAGAGGCTATTTATTTACTATTACGTTTACGTGCTCGTTTTTTATTTTATAGTTGAAAAAAAAAGTTTCTGTTATTTAAGTAAATCAAAAGCGAACGAAAAAAAAAGTACCTAAATAAAGAATTATTATATATTATATTTCAATTGCAGTATGTTGATATATGAGGTGATTTATAACGAGTGTAAAAAACGTCGATCGTTTATTAAGGAGGTCATTTTTAGTACAAAAAATTTTGTATAAAATATAGGTCTTACGGAACTACAAGAAATTAAAGTTTCGTTAAAAACGATAGTAAATAACAATTAATAAACTCCAAATAAACATCCAATACAACATAGAAAAATAACAATAAATGTAACAAAATTAATATCTAGTTACAATTAAAAAAAAAGCAAAACTTAAATTATATTATTTAGTGGTTATTCTGCTTAAGGCCAGTAGCACAACAACCGATCACCGCTGAACCTCAATCAATCGCCACGTAAACAATCGTTTAAACAATCATTTCTATGGAATTTAACCGACGATCGGCGGTGATCGGCTGTTGTGCAGCCAGCCCTTAAGTTAATAATATTAACAGTATCAGTATTAAAAATATAGTGTATGACTGATTGCAAATAATGTTCAAAATGTGCAAATCACAACCTCTGCATATTATTCAGCTGCTTTGAAGCCTTTCATTTCGTCAACAAACAAATTGCAATTTTTGAGTACTGTCTTTATTTTTCAATAGTAGCTAGACATTAAACTAATGAATCTGCTACTTAAATAATAAAACTTTTGATCCTTTGTAGTTCAGTAATTAATTGATACACTTCCTCCAAACCTATATGCAACACATCATCAATGAAAGATTACTAGATGATGACGTTTCACACAGTACTGTCACCTCGTACCTCGTATTTTGACAGTTCTAATAAATCGTAGTCTTTCTTTATACCATCTAATATGTGTGCAAGTAAATCATCTATAGAATATGTCACTTTCCAAACTTTAAACCGAATTACAAATAAACAATCTAGTAACTTTTGTTTGATGACGTAAATTGCATATAGGTTTGTATAGGCCATATAAGACCTACATTCATATAACATTTATTTCTAAGAATAATCTCCTCGATAAGTTACCGAAAATTTTTACACTCGTTATAAATCGGATAAAGGTAAACGGTATTTTGTCATTTAAATCCAGAAATGCATATTTCGTTTATAAACGCACATAAAATTTACGTAAAACCAAAAGAACTTAGTTTCGGCTCTATCTCATACACCATCGAGTTAATTTATAGTCTTCTACATTAGTTTAAAAACAAATACTAAATAGGTAGGTAGGTTTTAAATTGCATTAAATATTAACTACTCTAATATTTTTAGAAAGTTATGCTAGATTATAAATAATTAGGAATATGTAGATATGTATGATAATACAAATATATCCCGATCTTCTCCATTGCGGTGTATTTTACTTTACGAAACAAATCATTTGAATGCACAATTATAGATACAAAATAAAATTAATACTACTAATAATTTGTATATTACTTATTGTCAGATGTACAGTCGGATGCAAAATTAATGTTGCGAATCACAAGCATTAAACGACACAATGAACAAATCAGCGAAAAGTGTCTACGACGAGCGAGACAAATTACAAAATAATACAAAGTTGAACTTGAAATATTCTGATCGTAATTTGTTCGTTGTGTTGTGTGTGTCCGCGTAATGCTCGCAATAAACAGTAATAGACTACAGGCCCGTGTCGAAAAATGATGGGTCATGTGAACCACCAGAGGACCTATGTAGTAAGATAGAAGGGCTCAAAATAAAGAGATTAAGCACTGTGCCGTCACTTGTAAGCTGTCCAACTGGGTTTTATTGAGAATTGAAAAGTACAATTTTAGTACCCTATTTTGGTCAAATGAATCAGTACGGCACTCTGGCACACCTATAGATGCATCAAAAATAATGAGAAAACGCGTAGTGCCGTACAAAAATATTGGTCCATTAAGTCGGAAAAAATTTTTTTAAAATGGCTAATTTTGAGGGTAATTTGGGTCATCTGAACATGTACGGCATTAGTTCCATACTGTTGCAGTACCTCTTAGAATCCATTATTTTGCAACGCCGTACAAAAAATCATGCGACAAGGGGGAAAAATCGAGGGTTGAAAACCCCTTTTTTTTGGTGTCCGGGGGGGTCATCTGAAAAAGTACGGCATCGGTTCCAAATCATAATATAGCACTCATAAGTACTATTAAAAATAATGCCGTACAAAAATTATTGTCCATTTGAATGAATATCGATAATTATCTTAAGTTCATGTTATACTTTATTGAAAAAGGTGAAAGATCATTTGATTCTGTACGGCAAATTGTTTTCAACATGACATTGCTAAAAACTATTGTTATATAATAATGCCGTTCAAAAAAAACTGTCCTAAAAAATTTTATAGAGAAATAGAAAACATGCAGTTGTTGAGATTATTCAAAAAGTTTAAAAAATCATAGATTCATGAAAATATCAATTTTCGAGATATTATTGTTGTTTTATATAGTACTCGGTAAATGAATTAGAAAAAATTATGCCGTACATTTTCATGCAGACCATATTTTTGGCTGATGAAAGATGACACTACCTTTCCAGGGTACTTTATGGTCATCTGATACTGTACGGCATTAACATATTTTTTAAGAGAATAATTTATAATATGCATTAATAACAGGGTTGCAAGTAATTAATTACTTCTTTGATAATATTACAGTAAAATTAATAATTACATTGAATAATTGTAATTATATACGAGACCATTAATAATTACATTGAATAATTGTAATTATATACGAGACCATTAATAATTACTTTGGAAAATTGTAATTATAATTATAATTAATTATAAGCGAGTGATAGTCAATTTTCGGAGTCGCCTCGAAAAAGTTGTTTTGCGGTGTTCTACACAGTCAAAATGAATGGAATATTTTGTAAAAAAAATACGAAAATTGAAATTACCCTTCTAACTATATTATAGTACCTACCTACCTAATAGTGTAATTTTAGTCGAGAGGTTTGGTGGCAATTTTTCAATTCGAAAGTGTATTAGCGCCGGGAAAAGATAATTTGAAAACTTTTCACGTAAAGATAAGACAAGAGCTTGCATTGCCAATAAGATAACACGATTTAGTACCACCTTTGCGGGTTTTGTAAAGTAAAACTTTTTCACGAGTGGTAGTCCAAACAACGCACTTCCAATTTCCTTACGACAATGATGTTTGTTTTCCAATATCTATATATTATATATTTTTATAAGTTGCGGCGCACACTACATGACATTTGTTATCAGTTTGCCTAAACGCCGGACGCAACTTTTAGACGAATTGGATCGACTGTTTGCAACGATGCTATTTGTTAGGAAGTTGGGACATATATGACATTATCTTATTAAACTGGGGTTGCTTGCCAGGCCATGAAATAAATTTTCTGACGCACTTTCTTATTCGCAAGCGTCCCGCAGTGTTTTGTGTGTTGATTTATTGGCGCGTGATTTGAATTCCTTAGAGACTTGCGGCAAGGAGAATTTGAAAATTAGTTTTATAATTTAATGGCCACTCACCGCCCCGCACAATTGCTTCCTAACAAAAAAGTCGACACATACGGCGTTTAATAAATTACGAAATTTTAGGCAGCCAACATAAAATAAGAGGCTATTTATTTACTATTACGTTTACGTGCTCGTTTTTTATTTTATAGTTGAAAAAAAAAGTTTCTGTTATTTAAGTAAATCAAAAGCGAACGAAAAAAAAAAGTACCTAAATAAAGAATTATTATATATTATATTTCAATTGCAGTATGTTGATATATGAGGTGATTTATAACGAGTGTAAAAAACGTCGATCATTTATTAAGGAGGTCATTTTTAGTACAAAAAATTTTGTAAAAATATAGGTCTTATTTCAGTTATCTTAAGTTACGGAACTACAAGAAATTAAAGTTTCGTTAAAAACGATAGTAAATAACAATTAATAAACTCCAAATAAACATCCAATGCAACATAGAAAAATAACAATAAATGTAACAAAATTAATATCTAGTTACAATTAAAAAAAAAAGCAAAACTTAAATTATATTATTTAGTGGTTATTCTGCTTAAGGCCAGTAGCACAACAACCGATCACCGCTGAACCTCAATCAATCGCCACGTAAACAATCGTTTAAACAATCATTTCTATGGAATTTAACCGACGATCGGCGGTGATCGGCTGTTGTGCAGCCAGCCCTTAAGTTAATAATATTAACAGTATCAGTATTAAAAATATAGTGTATGACTGATTGCAAATAATGTTCAAAATGTGCAAATCACAACATCTGCATATTATTCAGCTGCTTTGAAGCCTTTCATTTCGTCAACAAACAAATTGCAATTTTTGAGTACTATCTTTGTTTTTCAATAGTAGCTAGACATTAAACTAATGAATCTGCTACTTAAATAATAAAATTTTTGATCCTTCGTAGTTCAGTAATTAATTGATATAAGACCTACATTCATATAACATTTTATTTCTCAGAATAATCTCCTCGATGAGTTACCGAAAATTTTTACACTCGTTATAAATCAGATAAAGGTAAATGGTATTTTGTCATTTAAATCCAGAAATGCATATTTCGTTTATAAACGCACATAAAATTTACGTAAAACCAAAAGAGCTTAGTTTCGGCGCTATCTCATACACCATCGAGTTAATTTATAGTCTTCTACATTAGTTTAAAAACAAATACTAAATAGGTAGGTAGGTTTTAAATTGCATTAAATATTAACTACTCTAATATTTTTAGAAAGTTATGCGAGATTATAAATAATTAGGAATATGTAGATATGTATGATAATACAAATATATCCCGATCTTCTCCATTGCGGTGTATTTTACTTTACGAAACAAACCATTTGCATGCACAATTATAGATACAAAATAAAATTAATACTACTAATAATTTGTATATTACTTATTGTCAGATGTACAGTCGGATGCAAAATTAATGTTGCGAATCACAAGCATTAGACAGGCAATACACGGCACAATGAACAAATCAGCGAAAAGTGTCTACGACGAGCGAGACAAATTAAAAAATAATACAAAGTTGAACTTGAAATATTCTGATCGTAATTTGTTCGTTGTGTTGTGTGTGTCCGCGTAATGTTCGCAATAAACAGCAACACCGTTTGTTTGTGGATGCTACGACATATTACATAATATATATGTCGCTATAAAATTGTAGATTACCTGTAATGATAATACAAATATATCCTGTCTTCTCCATTGCGGTGTATTTTACTTTACGAAACAAATCATTTGAATGCACAATTATAGATACAAAATAAAATTAATACTACTAATAATTTGTATATTACTTATTGTCAGATGTAC
This sequence comes from Rhagophthalmus giganteus, assembly GCA_036326145.1. Taxonomy (NCBI): domain Eukaryota; kingdom Metazoa; phylum Arthropoda; class Insecta; order Coleoptera; family Rhagophthalmidae; genus Rhagophthalmus; species Rhagophthalmus giganteus. The sequence continues at coordinate 51,467,869 of JARFJA010000001.1, forward strand.
AGTCGGATGCAAAATTAATAATTACATTGAATAATTGTAATTATATACGAGACCATTAATAATTACATTGAATAATTGTAATTATATACGAGACCATTAATAATTACTTTGGAAAATTGTAATTATAATTATAATTAATTATAAGCGAGTGATAGTCAATTTTCGGAGTCGCCTCGAAAAAAGTTGTTTTGCGGTGTTCAACGTAACTCGCGACTCAATCATTTGAAACAGAAAAATGAAATTGATTTCATTAGAGTATATGTTTTTCGAGGTAATGTCGAGGGCTTTTTTTTTTTTTTTTATTTTCCGATTTTTGGTAGCACTTTGAAGTTGATATACCGATTTTCGCTACGAAAAATCGGCATATTTGATATTGTAAGATCAATAATTATTAAAAATTCAAAAAAAGCTCTTCACAATACCTGGGGAATCATCCAAGGAAGAACTGTGTAAAATTTAAAAGTGATTGGTTTGATAGATTTTGAGATACCGTGAACACAGACTTTTTAAATCACGAGTTACAGAAAAACGCTTTAAAGTTTTGGTCGTTCGAGCAGGTAGAGGAGACCGTTGTGGCTCCGATGCTCATAACTTCGTCAATTTTGCTCGAATGACTTTAAATTTTGACACAATATTCTTCAAGAGTTATACATTCATTTAAAAAAATTAAAAAAAAATGAATTTTTTTTTGATAAAATACCCCCCTCCCCCTCATATGGACTTTCAGTTTTGTACGGCATTGACTTTTTATAGACGAATGCATTAAATTGAAATAAATTATCTGAATGCCGTATAGAATCATATGATACATTTCGTTACATAAATTTTCCTGGAGTTTTTCCCCCCCTACTGACTTATGGACTAACAAAAATGTACGGCATGTGACAAAATGTTATCTATGCATAAAATACTTTCAGAATAAATTAATTTTAAGTTGTATCATTTGACCCCCCCGGACACCAAAAAAAAGGGGTTTTCAACCCTCGATTTTTCCCCCTTGTCGCATGATTTTTTGTACGGCGTTGCAAAATAATGGATTCTAAGAGGTACTGCAACAGTATGGAACTAATGCCGTACATGTTCAGATGACCCAAATTACCCTCAAAATTAGCCATTTTAAAAAAATTTTTTCCGACTTAATGGACCAATATTTTTGTACGGCACTACGCGTTTTCTCATTATTTTTGATGCATCTATAGGTGTGCCAGAGTGCCGTACTGATTCATTTGACCAAAATATGGGTACTAAAATTGTACTTTTCAATTCTCAATAAAACCCAGTTGGACAGCTTACAAGTGACGGCACAGTGCTTAATCTCTTTATTTTGAGCCCTTCTATCTTACTACATAGGTCCTCTGGTGGTTCACATGACCCATCATTTTTCGACACGGGCCTGTAGTCTATAACACCGTTTGTTTGTGGATGCTACGACATATTACATAATATATATATATATATATATATATATATATATATATATATATATATGTTGCTATAAAATTGAGATTACCTTAATTTGATAAAAATCTCCTTGTCAGTGGAGAGCAACTCTAAATAAATAACTACAGTAGTTTCTTGATTTGGAGATTTCGAGGAAACGAAAAACGAAAGGAAAAATATAAGGTTAATTGTAGTGAATTCAATATTAAACCATATTATTTGATTAAAAACTTGTTAGATAAATATTAACATAGTAAATCCCTAAAATATACATATAAAATTATATTTTAAAATATAAATAAATAATTAGATATTTTAAAGTTCATTATTATTCACATATTTAGTTACAAAAAATTCAATTTTAGAAACTGCGTGTCCGTTTATATTTGTTATACTTTATATTACCAATTTATATATCTCTACAAAAAGTCTTTTGTAATCCAGTAATATAAATACTGTCATGGGACATTTCATTCAAGCTGAAATGGACGTCAGCTTTACTGGCGACATATATAAAAACGAATTAGTGGAGCACCTCCAAAAACTAATAAACATGACAAGATTATACGTAAATAATGCAGGTAGACCTATTTATAAACATTACATTCACAATCAGTGAATTATATAGAATTTAAATAAATCGAAGCTTTCAAATTAAAAAATGTAACTATTGATTACTCTAATTTTTAATAACTATAAGAATAAATTTGCTTGTTTAAATAATTAATAAAAACGAAAAAATGCAAAATATTTTCATGCTCGGATAATGATTTTATGTCAATACCACTACAGCCAATAAATTAATTTTGTTTAACTCTGTAGGGTATAATGTATCAGTTATAATCCATTCTTAAATTTCAATTACGCAAATGGAATCCCCGCGGTCGTTTGAATTATCTATATGTTGTTTCAGTACGTCATCCTAAAGGGTTACGCCCTTGCCTTGTATCAAATAAAATTAAGAACAGTTCAACCAAGTAAAATTAATAGCACTATAAGCAACACTTAAATTAAATTATTGATAACGTGTAAGTTCGTTGAGAAATTTTGAAATCTTACCCTAATATCGCGTAATAAAAATAAACCTACTATACGTACATATATGACGGTAGTCTTTACTAATAAATTTGTAACTACGTTCAATTGCTTCATAAAACTAGGCAGCAAACAAACAAGAGTTTGTCGTAAAGATTTCCCTTACGACTGATTAAATATTTCCTAATTTGTCCTCTACAAATATAATTATCTTCTCTAAAGAGCTACTTCAACCCTTTATTACTCCCAAAACGCTGTTTATTTGTGGTTTATATCAACTCGGGGATCTCCAATATGGTCGGTAATTTCAACTACATCTAAAGAAATTTGCACGTTCTGTGATCTCAAATTACATTTCCATAATGAATGAAGCTCGTAAACCTTTATTACATGGTACAGATTGCGACACTTCTTACATCTTCGAAACCAAATTACTTTCATTTTATTTTTCGAAAACGGCCGGAAGTTAGTTTTCAAATTTAGACAGCTTTACCGCACCCAAATCGTTTTCATATATGTACGTAACTATTGAAATTGTATTTAAACAATTTGGTTAATCGATCATTTCCACTCGAAATCACTTTATCTTCGTTTTAATTGTTTATGTTCTACAATACTATTAATGGTTAAGTAAGTACCATTATTAATTTATAATGGATAAACATTTACAGGCTACTAAAAAACCACTCGTACTCCATGTACGCAAACGGCCATCGTTTTCGACAAGCACAGAGTAAATTATTATTCATTTCCAAAAATAGCTTCCCGACAAAAATCAACATAAAATAATAAAATTACGAAACGCATCTACTCGAGAAGTGCCCACTAGCAAGATATAATTAAAATTAATACGACAGTTTATTTAATTTTCATTCTTTTATAGGCTGCTTACTTTAAACTTAATACTGTTAGACTACATTTACGGGAAGATTGTGAAAACTGAAAATTCAGTTTTCCCCAAACAATTTAATGTGATTAAAAGATTTACATAATATTTTCGTTAACATTTAAAATGCGTTATACAAAGTAAAAACGACGATGGCTTATTCGCTGCCAAGAATATGTTTCTTCACAAAAGAAATTAAATATTTTATTACGAAAGACATTTACAAATACGTAGTACAACTTCAAATAAGTATTTTTTTATTAAATATAACTCCGACAACAAAATGAAATGTAAGCATCTATTATCTACACCGTACATTTATTTATTTTGGGTTTTTTATTTAGATACTTTTTGTAAAATTAGTTCTGTATGGATAACTAGATTGAGAACAAAAATTTATTCTGAAATGCCTAACATATGTATCTTAGAAATTCGTTTGGATATTACAATGTGTAGATATACAGGATGATTCTAAAATAGGGCACCACCTCAGTACGTTAATAATAATAAAATAATTCTAAAATAATTTAGAAAAAGTTCTATCTTTTATTGGTATATTTATATAGTGTGTCCCCGAATTGACTTTGCGATAGATGTAAATGATAAATATTATTGAAGTTTTGAAATAATACTCTGAGAACCATCCCTGCTTGCGCCAAAACTGAGATGTACCGTGAAAAAAGTTGGAATAACTCTATACAGAGTGTTTTATTAAAAAATATTCAATGAAGATACAATAAAATGTTATTAAAAAAAGTTGTTCAAAAGTAAAAGCTACGTCATTATACAAAATTGCGGAAACATTGTTCAACATTAATCAACCTACTGTTGAGTTGGTACATCATTTTGAAATCATCCCATATTTGAATTTAGGGAAAAATTTACAATAGATTAAATTTTTTGAAATTCGTTCAAACAAGCAACCATAAATAAAACCTTCTATGGTCATGTGTGGTCACCTCCATATCAAACTTTGAATTAAACTCAATATTAATTTTCAGATCCGGGAAATCATAAAATATAAATAATTGTCATGAAGTTAAAGCTTAATTCAAAAAAAACAATGTTACATAACACCTTCATACACTCGTCCCTTCAATTATTATTTATAATAATCAAACAAAAAAAAAGAAATAGGAATGCGAAATGTCCGGTTCCCCCTCTATGGTATACTTCTTCATGAAAAGTGTGATACATTGCATTATCGCAAGGTACATTTCAAATTTAGGTACCTACATAAAATCATTTTTGTGATTTACGATTAACATCGCTGTAGACATTCTCTTAACCCTGTATTCGACGTATTTTTTAAATAGAAATAAAGAAACATAAACTACATATAAGCGTGTGTATTATCGACGTAATACTAGGAAGACTGGATAGCGTAAAATGTAATTGATTTAATGAATTTAGTTTACGCAAAAAATCAATCTATCATTCAAAAGTTTTTATAATGCAACGTAATAATTTTCTTGGCAGTTTTATTTACTTAAGTAGCTGCAATAAATTGTTTTAAAAATAAGTACCTTAAGTACGTCCTACAAAATTATTTTTCAATTGCAAGTTACCCGGAATCTCATTGTCGGTAAAAGAACGGTAGAAAGCTGCAAACCATCGCTCACAACACAAACTAGTTGGAAAAATTGAATACTAAAACTAAACTTTATGGAATGCTCGCGTCACCTATATCTATGACGATACCTGGCGAAAGTTTACACAAAACCGATAAATCATAAAACATTCAACATTTATATCTACCACATGTATGTAGGTACGTTTTATCAGTTAGTTCCAGACTTGTTTTCATAGATATGTGCTCGTTGGAATTATACTTTTATTTAAAATAAAGATTATACGTTATTTGTGGCGTTTTTATCAGAAAATGTTCTACATAACGAATTACTAATTTATTAAAAAGTTGTCGGTTACTTATGTTAAAAGACATTTATTTTATTTCCGTAGTTGACCAATAATCCGTACCAGTAAACATTGAACTCCTTTAATTATTACTTAATTACATACAATTAGTACTTATGTACATATGTAAGTAACAATAGTAATTAATAGCTTTCCACAAAATCCACTTTCCAATTTCTTTTTTTTTCTATCCACAAAAAAAACAAACGAATGCAATAAATAAGCGTTGTCGATTTCAGATCTCATTGTCAGACACTGTAACATAAATCGATTGATGTCCACTTACAACATGCATTTTGCATAATGTAAACTTGGTAGCTTTACAGAAAATTTATTGTGCCCATTTTTAACATTCTCTTCGCTACTATTTACCGCATTGATTAATCGACTTACATACTTTGTCAATTTTTCGCTAATTTCTATTCTTAACTGATAGCAAGTAATTTTTAATAAAATGTAATGTAATTCGACTGCGTAAAATGCACAATAATCAATTATTTTGATTGCGACCTCATTTCCTTTACGGTAAATTATGTTATTTTTAATTCGATAAATTTTTCAATTTTTCAAACTTTGTTAATACGCTACATAATTTATTTTGTAAACTTTAATACCTATAAAATTTTATATCGCCAATAAATCCGTCTATTTGTTTAACTATACAATAAAAAGCCGATTCTACTAGCTTTTGATAAAATATAATTTTGTATAATTCGTTCCAAAATTTATTATGTTAACCTCGCATTTGTTTAAATACATTGACATCTAATTATTCAAAGCAGGATAGACGTTTGCCAAAACAGGAAACTTCGAATGTGGGTAAACGTGAATTGTCTGGGGTCAAGTTGCCTCTTCTATCTATTTGCAAATTTGTATTCGAACACGTCTAAAATTTGTGAACTGTCTAGGGACAGATTAGGATTAAACTCTCAACTCTAAATAACAGAACTAGTGATATCCGTTGGCTTAACGCTTTAATAACTGAGACATGATTAAAAGCACGGCGTTAGTTTAAAAACAGTTGTATAAGTAGTACCTACATAAATATGTACAATTCTCATGAATGCGATTGCTTTATTTATAATTAAACGTGTCTATTAGATACTAAATTAAATTCGTAAAATAAAACTAACATTTAAACTTGCTTATACAGGGTGGGCCATAAATCACGCCACCATTTAAATAGTCAATAACAAATTTATAATTCCGTTTTTTTTGGTTGGTTTGTTTCAAATATTGAAAATTTAGACTTTGGAATTCACGATCGAAAAATTCAGGTCAAACAAAACGATCTAAATTGTTCAACACTACTTTGAAAACCAGCACGACGCAGTTACATGCACCATTTTCAAGTTAGAATCCATCCTTAAAAACTGCTATAGGTACTACTGAGACTAATTAGGCGTTTTCTCTACGATCCTCTCAAAGTCGCTGTTTGGTATACGGGTTGACAGGGTAATAGGACCATATTTCGTTAAGGACGCGAATGAATAACTCCTAACAACATACAGTTTATTGTGTAGAAAGATCAATTTAAATATTAGAACAGTACAAAATGATAGCGTAATTTATGGTCCACCTTAACCAACCATTTGGTCCAACCAAATTTTATTCTCATGCACGTCATTAATAAAAAATTCTACATTTGTAATATTCAGGTTAAAGTTTTAAAAGTGGCATATTCTACCGATGATTTACCTACACACATATTACATGACAAAAAAAAGAGTACTTTATTAGTAGGTACTTATCTACTGTAAAAACACGAGGTATGAATGATGACGTGCATCGAAATAAAATTTGGATAACCCATAGACACCTATAAAATCAGATTACAGAACTTTTTAATAAGTATTTAAATAACCCACATTTCTGCTGTCGTTTTTCGGCCTAATTTAATAAATAATATCGATATTTATAAATATAAAAGTTGAAGCTTTCCGTTTGAACCCTTATTTGTCACATGGTCGCATAATGTTTTAAAATTCTCTTATATTTCGATAAAGTTTCGTGCAAATATCCTTTAACTGTTTATTAAATATCAATTTTGATCACGTTAATCGTTTTTAGTTAATAATTCTTTAAATAGAAATCATTTTATTATTCAAATTTAATTTAATTAGCAATCGCATTATTAATCAATATCTGATGTATTCCCTATATTTTGTCCTTTTAGAATAATCAATAACTTCATCGGTTTATTATTTTATTTAAATACGCTTAAGCACTTATTCGATTATTATCCAATTTTATTATCGCTAATTTTAACAATCTAAGGACAGTGCAGTATCTGTAACGTGAACATCCAAAACGTGAACGCGAAACTTGTTATATTCTAAACCATGAACAACAGAATAATACAAATTTAAGATATATGTTGCTCTTCAAAGTGAAATATATAGTGCTATTGAACTGTGCGTACTGAAAAAGGATACAATAAGTATACAATCAAACTGAAAGTGTACCGAAAAAATAAACAAACTCAACTATTGTATTCATTTCCAAGCAAGTTCAATAAGTTATTAATTTTTTAGACTTGGGGTGTAACAATTTTAAGTTCCTGTGAAATTCCCATTGTTATATTTATTATAGCAACTAAGAAAGCATCAACTTATTTAACTTTAAAAAACAAAACTAAGCTTTTATCAGATGCAAAGACAAGACTCTCGGTGATTTTTGTATCAAACAAGTATGGAGTTGCCAAGTCAACTGCAAATGTTCCGTCAAAAAGAAATATTTTTCAAGAAATTACACATTTTTTTATTTCTTTTTATATTCCATTACATAAATAAATGTTATTTTAACTATTTTTGACGTTTCAAACTATATGATGTATATGTAAATTATATTTAAGTATCTACGTATCTATTCAGTTACATGAACTCCTCGAAAAGGTGAACTCCACTTGCAGTAATTAGTTTACGTTATCAAGACTGTACTGTAATTAAATTTTATTGATACCTTTTAATAAAATTCTCTTTGAAGTAGCTAATTATAAATAAAGTATTTTAAAAGTTAATTACTAACACAGGATAAAAAGTGAAGCCCTCTGTAATAATTTCCTAATGTTCATGCCGAACATTATAAATAGAACAAATAATATATCTATATATATATAAAACTGAAAAGAGTAAATCGTTTTAAAAAGTTTATAAGCTACGTTAATATGTAATTTAGCAGTTATAGTTTTGGAAAGTATTCAAGTTATAGATTAAAAGTTTATTTATCCTAGAACCAAAAAGAATTAAAAGACATAAACAAAATTCAAATTACCTTGTTCTAAATGATCAAACTGATCTCCTCAATTCACCATTTTTTGATTTCCTAATCAAAGAATGCATTTCCAAGCTTAAACGAACGGCTACGAAATGTCATAATTGATTGCTCGAAAATGCAACTGCGAAGTTGCTAAACGCGTCGCGTGAATTTTTAAAAAATAATTAAAGTAAGTGAAATAAAAAATTTAATATTTATATAGCTTATTATAATAATGTTTCATTCAAATAAAACACAAGGCAATTAAGTCTTAAAAATAAAAACAATTTAAAGACAAACACTTTAATAACGCAGTAAAATTCTAAATTGCCCTATATTAAAATATCAAAACCACCAGTTCATTGTGATTCCGTTTTTAGCCATTTATTAAAAATAATTAGAGATCAACAATAAATTTACGATAACAAAATGAAATAGCCAGAAATCGTTCTAGCGCAAGTAAACTAATATTTGGCCGTCATTAATATAAATTAATAAAGACATTAAAATTTCAACCATCTATAGTCGAATTTATAGCCCATAATCGCCAATTAAAAACAGACATACATAATATAAATCGTTCGCTTCCAAATTTTCTTTACGCAAACAAATGTCAAATGTGTTTCATTTTGGTAGAAAATAAATCACGCGATTGAAATTTTACGGTACATATATTTATTACAATTTTGTGTATTTCGTATAGGGATGTTTAATTTCGGCACCATTAATTTTGCAACTGTAATGACAGAAATTAAATGTACGAATGGAAACTTTTTTTCAATTACAACAGTTAATAATAATCAAACCGTGTGCGAAGTGAATAGACGTAATTTACAGACTAGGGAAAATTAATAATAAATTTTGGGAGTAATCATTATTAAATAAATCGCAGTACCTAGGTAACTATCTAATTGATTTTATGTAGGTATAGTCAAAACATATATAGGTATGTATAAATTATTATTATTATTAATAAACTGTTTGGATAACCATAATTTCATTTCATAATTTAATGGTATAATACAATTCTAACTGTAGGTACGTAAATATATACATAGATAAATACCGATACAATTTGGTACTTAACGTATCACGTAGGTACATTAAAATAAATAAAACTTTTTATTGCGCTCGCAAAAACTTACGACAGTTACGAAGTAAACAACAAAAGATTTATAGATCTTGTGATGTACTTAATGCTAAGTAAGTAGATACGTATCCAACAAAAAGCACAATCGGTATTTACAGAGTCTACGAAATTCTCCACGATGTTTTAATGATTTCTACAGGTTCATAGCTTTAAGTCGCTTCGAAATAGCGTCTAAAAACAAAATTATCATCTGACTCTAGTTTTGTATGTACAGAAACAGATAACATCCAAGTATAATGCTATGTTTTATGCAAGATTCCTTTAAAGTTTTAGACAGTAGCTCATTTAAAATGGCAACTATAAAAGATGATGAAGTAATTCCAACATAGTTAATATCGCGGTTTAAAGGGGTTGCCTTTATTGTAATAAAATTTTGCTTTAAGCACTTAAAGTTTCTGGAAGCAAAGAGGCCTACTATGGATGTTTTCAACCTCAATAAATAGTCGTAGTACCTATATTATGTTGCTATACTTAAAACAAAGAAGCAACGCGTTGTTTAACATTTTCATAATAATAAAAATAGTCAACGCCTAACAAGGAAACGTTCGGATAGAAAAAAAACAAGTTTGGAATTCGCATATCTCGCATTTGAAACACCCATTACATTATGTGCAGGTTAACTAACACATAAAATTATTGCCAGACGTTGAGGCATTTGGTCGTTATAGGGCGTTAAATACACTACTGTAATATGCATATTCAACTTGATATAAAAACAGTATGGACGATTCAATTAGGGCGGAATTTTTCAAATTTATTAATGAGTAAATGTATTTGAACGTCTACGTATTTACAACACCGACACCGATGAAAAACCCGAACAAAATCGAAAAAAAACACTTAGTTTCTACTGTAGCATTACAAATAAATGAAAGAAATAAATGTGAAAATATAAAATAAAATATTATAATTATAATTATCATTAAATTAAATTAAGAAATCTATTGTGTAAAATCTGTTAATTTTACAGGCTGCCTGTTAACATGTTTTTACCATGGAAACGCATGAAAACCTCAATTGCAATTGACGGTTGTGTTCTTGCAGGTCTATAAAAATTACGGACTTGATTACAGAATAGACCCCTAAAATTAACAGAATAGAATCTTAATTTAATTGTAATATTTTGTTTTACATTTTTATATTTAACGGATTATTTGTGATGTAAAAATAAGTGCTTTTCTTTCTGGTTTTTCACCGATACCAGTGCTACGCGTTGCAAATACATAGAAATCCGCCAAAAAGTTCACTTGACCAAAATGGGCCGTGGACACTTCTTACTGGTACCATAGACCGATTGCCTCCAGATTGTTCGATCAGATTGTTTATTCATTACTAAATCTGAAAAATTTCACTCTAGTCGAATCATCCATACTGTTTTTAAATCAAGTTGAATATGCATATTGCATTAAACAGTAATCTATTTAACGCCTAATAACGACCAAGTGTCTCGACAGTGTTTAGCGATAATTTTATATGCGACTTAATCAGTACATAGCTATGGGTCTTTCAATCAACACAAAAACTTCATATAAACGTCTAAAACTTAAATAACCAGAAAAAATATACCTTATAATAATGTATAACCTCTCCCATTTTATCGCAAGCCGTGAGTTATAAAGGCTAACCTGATTTGTGTATAAAATTTTATAATCGATGCTAATACTTGCTTAACTTTGAGTTATTTTTATAGAACGGTTTAACATAACAAAATTTACTTCATACTTTTTTCTTCGTCTTTAGTTATTTTGCAGCATAATTTCTGTTTAAAATGATAGCGCGGTCGTTTTCATTGATATAACAAAAAAATAGGTAAATAGTCAACATTTAAAGTAGGTAGGTATTTTAAATATTTAAGCAAAAAACAGAACCTACGCGTTTTATTAATTTGATACTTTAAATTTCATCGATGATATCAAATTTATATCAGCACCATTATGCAACGTTAATGGTTAAAAAATGGTTGCTGGAAAAATAAAGACAATTATTTTAGTTTTCGTGTTCCAAAAATCTAAAATTTTAGTATCGGGTAAATATTTGCCAGAACGTCATAAACTTTGCTATTTTGATAGCGTTAATGTAAAATGTGTTCAGGTATAAAATAAAATTTTGTAGATTATTCTACTAACTAAATTATGCAACGAGCAATTTTGTTAATATACAATAGTTATAAAGAAATTCTACAACTATGCATCTACATATGTACATATAAATATTTAGGTACATAGAAAGCACAATTATTTCAATTATTGCTGAAATGTTTGAAGCTGAAGTTATGTAACAGAATATAAAATCATACACAAATATTTCGATAACCACGGACATACCTATGTAGTTTATTTTATTCAAAACAAATATTTAATGGTTCATTTTCGAATACTAGTTACCTACATTATGTATATCATTTACTAACGATGACAGGCTATATTAATTGCACTGAATTAATTATCTATATTAACTTCCCGTTAATATTTTGAAGTATCATATATCCTAAGGTAAAGTCACTCGTTAACTCCTCATTAAATATAAGTACAGAATCCAATCTCTGTTTTACGTTTCAAATATACTTTTCTTCGCTGTTTCAAAGCGAACAATTTTTTTCACAATTCTTACTGCTACTGCAGTCACCGATATAGATTCATCTGCTAAAAAGGTTCTAATATTGTAAGTACACAACCAGCGGAAAACAACTCTAGGAAAAATACCAGGGATAATATTACGAAATAATATTGATAATATTAATCCATATACTGGTTACTGTTTTAGACAGGACATCATAGATGTACTTTAGCAAGTTTGTTGGTAGATTGTGGACCTGATAGGGTGAGGAGGCACCTTTAAACGGGGGCACTTTCAAACTATAGGCATTTATCTCCCTAGAAAAGGGACAATTTAGATAAATTACACTGTTATAATAACAATACGTTATAAATCCCTTTTAATCATAAATTATAAGCAATATTTTGAAAATTAATATTTTTGAGTGGGTGCATTAATTTTGTAGACGATTGTACTACAATTACACCTCCGATATCATGTAATTCTATCTACTATGTACTTTCATTTTTCAATAATTACCGAGTGGTAATTATAATTACCACTAATTATTAATTATTAATTAATAATTACCTAGATTGTATGAAATAAAAACAAAAAAACATATTCAAATTACGGCAGTAGATAATATTTAGTAATATATACTTAAATTAGCGAATCGTAGGTCCTTTAAGATATATTTTATTTGTTACAGTAAATGTTATGAAACTAAAATGTTAATCAACCGAAAAGGGTATTTTGTTTTCCGCAAAAAAGACCTACAATTTGTGGTAGACTGAAGCGCAAATTACCTCCGCACCTGCTGCGGATATCGTTCGCAAGAGTGCAGAAAATTTCAGTGTGGAAAGAGCTCTCGTATTAATCTTATTAATACCCATATCAAAAGTTCTAATAATAAAAGATGATTGCAAAATTTAAACAAAAATCGTAAAACTTAAATACCGAATGTTTTCCAACCTAATACATAGTTTGTTTTTTTAATATCTGTAATTATGTAATTTGGAAAATTAGTCCTCAATTTCATTCACCTATGTACGAATTAGCAATTATTAATTTTATTAATAGCTATTACTTGGGCACTAAATCTAATAATTATTAAATATAAGTATACTTGCATAATACAATTTTCAATTTTACTTATATATTTTTCAATTTATCATTATTATAACATGATGATTTTTTACTCAAAAAATGCGTTGCGATGAAATTATACGTTTAACTATTATATTACGTGTATAGTGCATATTTATTGATTTATTTACCTACATTTTTTTATTTACCTACACTTCGTTTATCAAAGTCGATGTATGTATATCAATTCGTTAAATTTACAAAAGAAATCAATTAAATTAGTAGGTACCTACCTACTTATAATTATTAAACCATAATAAATTGACGCCTTTTAGTGAAAACACATCCTCAGTCTAACGTTTCATTACAAATTATAGGGGTATAATTAATTTTGGTATAGCGCCAATAGCCAACCCCTGACGTAGGTCGGTTAACTTCCGTCGTCACTATGACTCCAGATTATCTGCTAGCACTTACAACCAGAAGGCCGAACTAACTTAATAGCTTTAGAAGAAAAATTAGGCCACTTATCACGTTTCCGTTAAATAGTAATAGGATATCGTTATAAATATATAATAATGACAACTTGCGTATTGTCGCCGTCATTGCGTCATTATTATAATTTTATAAAATGCAGTCCGATCACCACAATCAGAAATCTAAAAAGATCAACATCTGTGCATAACTTTCACGCAGAAAAGAAAGAAAAGCTCATTATGATGTCCCAGCCATTATAACACCTACCCATAAATTCTTTTATACAAAAAAAATATTAATTTTCTTAATGTATTGTACGTAGGTACCTATTTATAATATGCAGTAAGATACCTACTTTTTCAGATCTTGTAATTATTTTTAAAAATAATATTAAACGTACCTAATTATTATTAAACGTTTACCCATATAAAATTTAAAAATAATACCTACTATAAAATAAAAATCGTGCTCGTTTTAATTTAACCAGATTGTACACTTAAGCATTAATAATTAATTCAAAATCGCAGTTGTTAAAACGCAATCACCATTAGATTTTAATTGACTTATTTTAAAGAAGAAAATGGGTTAATTACGATTAACAGTATTTCAAATTCCTTCAGATTTAAAATTCCCGAGCCACCCATTTGACATGAATAGTGCCTATTTTATGTAGGTAACGATGAAAATAAAATTTAATAGAATACCCTACCCTAATTATTATTATAAAGGGGTTGTCTTTAAGACCGATCATAATCGGTACAATACTCTTTTCAATATGCTATGATATTGAGAAGCTTGTAAATGTACACATCAAAAACATAAAAGGGTTTCGCTAAAATCAGATTTCAGAAGCACTAAAGGGAGACCTTTATATATATATATTTAACGTTCAAATTCGAGTTATGACACATAACATGGGAAATAAACGAAAATTTTAATTTACTCTCTGCTCGCAAGTAATCACTATTCCTACACTAAAGTACCTATGTAAGTATATAAATTCGAGCAATCTTTATAAAACAGTAAAGTCTTCCTTATTTACATATAAGTTTAACGATAAATTTAGTACTACACATAATAAGGTTAAATAGATAGTGCTTATCGTATTTAAACGAAGTTATATATTCTATGTTTTCGCTAAATTTATCCAGTAAGCGCATTTAAGTCGATAGTGCCAAGAACGATTAAGTAAACAACATTCTCGTAAAGAGAGGAAATGCATTTATAGCGCACGTTGTAGTAATGCGTTGCTCGGAATAACGTAGTATAACAACATAATCCCGCAGTAGCGCAACCGGACAAAAGCGTCGCAAGTACTATCTAAATAAATTAACTGAATAAACATTCCCAAATGCTAATTCCAATTCCGATTTCAATTTTCTTTTATGCATAACTGCTT
Source organism: Rhagophthalmus giganteus (assembly GCA_036326145.1). NCBI lineage: Eukaryota > Metazoa > Arthropoda > Insecta > Coleoptera > Rhagophthalmidae > Rhagophthalmus > Rhagophthalmus giganteus. The sequence continues at coordinate 51,483,052 of JARFJA010000001.1, forward strand.
GTCCAGTTACTTCTTAATGAAAATATCTGTTTAATTTTCAAAAATACACAACTAACTGAAAATAAATACTTAGTTATACAATTTTAAGAATTGTATAATAAGTAATAAAGATAATAAATTGAATAATTTACACACTATCCTTAGATCGATTTTTAGAAATACGGTAATGATCGTCAAGAATATTTCACCTACTTTAATTTCCTGAGATCGCGAATTGTTTAATCACGTGATCGTTTATAATTTAATACACATTAAATCGAATAATGAAAGAAAATCGACAGGTCATTGACAAAAATACTTCGGCTAGATTGGAGATCATAAACTACAGATGCGACACTTAGGGCGTTGGGTCACTAAACCTTCTGCGTTTCTTCAAAGCAAAATTTTAAAATTAATAGACTCGAGTAACTTTTGAACTATTGCATTTAGGAAATGTTTTTATTTGAATTTTTTGTTCAATTTCGTTTCACTTATCCACGTTTTCTTCCGTCGCGTTAATTTCCAAACATCCTATATAACTATCTTAAATTTGTAGGTATAGGATTTTAAGAAAAAATTGAATACATGCTTTAAAAAAATGTTTTTCATTACTTGTGCCACATTCGGACGAAACAAAAACACTGTATGTGTAAAATTTTTGATTTTGATATTTTCGCATAATTACATCGATATACAAGGTGTTCCTAAAATAGGTGGTTAAAACTTGAGGGCACGTAAAGCAAGTCAAAGCACGACAAAAACCTCCATATGATTTTTTTTCCAAAATGCTCCCTAAGGGAGATAGAGCTCCTTCGAATGTGGGCTTTAGAATGGTTTTTATTTAACATCAGAATCTTTTAAGGTAAAATGACGAAAATTGGCATATTGTCTAATAAATCAGAAAAGAAGCTCGTTCAAAAAAAATCTTGCTGAAAAAAATACGTGCCTGTTCATTTTGTTCGACCAGTTATAAATCACCCTATATTATATAGTTTGAATGTAAATGAATATAAGAAGCCGTGTGGCCTAGAGAGTCAGCCTGTCGAGTGGCCTTCTAACACACTCATGAATGCTAGTTCGAATCCCGCTGCAACCATGGACTTTGTGAACGTAATACTAACCAGATTTACTAATAAGATTTAGAAATTTAGAAAGAATTGGTGAATTCAAAGCCATAAACAGAAAAAAAAAATGTAAATGTTTTAAATGCTGTGTTACGATGCTGTACTCGTATGTTAACCTTCATAAATAATTTATGAAAGTTATCAAACAATAATTTATAAGAATGTTACATTTATAAGAAAGTACAATATTCAAATAAATAGGTATACAGATTTCCATTATTTAAATATGTTGATAAACTACACGTAAATCAAAATAAAACTTTTCAGTCTACAAAATTTGTTAACTATGAAAATACGTTTGTCATCTAACATAAATCTATGTGGAATAGATAAATAGATTTTTGTACGCTTGGTTTTTAAGTATTGATTCTGTAAAGTTTAATGTAATTCGAAATGAATTAAACTTCTATTTCCTTGTTTTTTATTCATTTTATTATCCAACATGATTATTATTCAACATTTTACATTATCCATAGCTACACCCATACCTACTATAAAAACCTTCCATTTCCTAGATTGTGTAACAAATAAAAGAAAATGCTCGATAACAAACCCCAGCAATGAACTGCTATTTGTCCTATTTTAAGCCTTTGATGTCAAAAGAAAAAGTGCAATTTGTTTCTCAAAGGGTTTCCTACCGATCAAGTTTAAAATTTATATTTATTCGTGAGCGGGAATTTTTCATACGTTTACTATAGCTTATCCGAACCTGTATGATGTTCGCGTCATCAACAAAAAGTTACTAGATTGTTTATTTGTAATTCGGTTTAAAGTTTGAAAAGTGACATATTCTATAGATGATTTACTTGAGCACATATTAGATGGTATAAAGAAAGACTACAATTTATTAGAACTGTCAAAATACGAGGTACGAGGTGACAGCACTGTGTGAAACGTCGTCATCTAGTAACCTTGTATTGATGACGTGAACATCATATAAGTTTGGATAAGCTATAGGTATCAGTGAGTCATAACTGGTGGAACTAACTTTGAGAATTAACGGAAGACGCTTTTTTCAGTAAAAATTTCATATTATGAATCTATGTTCTAATCTGCATTGTGGAACTACAAGAAATCGAAGACAAGTTTATAGATGTGTGTATATATGTATATATATATATATATATATATATATTTATTTATATATATTTATATATATATATTTATATATATTTTATATATATTTATATATATTTATATATATATATTATATATATATATATATATATATATATATATATATATATATATATCTTTTTACTCAGAAAGATCTCTTCTGTCTACGGTCAAAGTTTGTTTCACCTATTATGACTCATCCTCTATAAGAACTTCTGATGAAAATTTTTGTTTTTAGCCTAATTCAATTTTATGTTGAAATTCTATCTATCAAATTTTCAGTTTTAACGTAGATCTTTAGAAAATACGACTTTACTTACGAAAATGTAAAGTCGACAATAAAAAGTCACACAATAATACCTACAATAAAAGTCATACTAGTCATACTATAAAAGTTCTTACATGCACAACTTCAAAATGTCAATTCTAAAAGAAACTCTATTGTTATCCTAGGCATCGAGTGCTTCTCGTAATGGACACCGAGATTTTAACCCAACTTCCAAATTAAACTCATTGTAAAATAAAGCTCGACTTAAGAAGTTGAGAAAATCGTTTCTGCTTTATGCAAGACTTTATAAAAGAAAGTTTACTAATTTATTTCAATATTTAAATTTTATCAAAACTGTTTTTTTATTTGCATCTGTGTGTTAACGTAACACTAAAGTTATATTAATACAAATGCAAAATATAGACTTTATAAATACCTAAATCCGAAACGTAGCTACAAAAATCTCAACATATGGAATTGGACTTTCGAAATAAAAAATAAGTATAACGATCAATAAAGGAAAAACAGAAAGTTTCAAGTACTTGGGTTCAACGCAATTGCAAGGGAGGTACGGACGGAGAGATAAATAGCAAACTGGAGATAACAGCAAAACTCTATCACGCGATCTCGATGAAAATCAACGTACGAGTATGAGGTAATAGCATCTACGTACGAACCTTAAAATATAGTAATGAAGTGTGGACACTCAGAAAAAGAAGTCATAAGAGACTCCAAGCAAGTGAAATGAAATTCCTCGGGAGAATTGAAGGAGTATCAACGAGTAATAGAATACGAAACAAAGAAATAAGAAAATAGAAGAAAACCAATTGCACTGTCATATTGGGAGGCGAGACCGACAGGCGAAAAATCTCGTAGACGACTAGCAAAGACTCGGAAAAGGCGTTGAGAGAAGAAAAAAATAAGTTGGAGAGAAACTAACCGAGTGAAGAAAGATATATAAAGGTAAAAAGTGAATGCGTGTAGACAATTAACGGTAGAAGTACTCGACACCGTTTACGGTAAAAAAGTATGAATGAGAAGAAGATGAATATTATCTATCCAAAACCAATTAGATAACTGAATCATATCACCTTGTATACAACGTAAATTCCAATCGAAATATTTTTCTTCATTTATGAATATATTTTGTACAAAACAATATATCTACTTTTTTTTATAAATATTAATGAATACCCCTTAACGGAAATTTAAAAACGTTCATTTCCCAATCCCCGATTAGTGCAATGTGTTCGGAATTTTAAATGTAACTTCGCCAATCGGATCCCATTTTCGATTTTTTAAATGTAAATTCGAATCTTTTCAAGATTTGCATAAACATTATATTCATTTTAAAAGAAACATTAAATTTCATTTTGACCTTTACGAAAACAACGTGTCAAAGTAAGAAATTGATTTCTCGAGTCATTTACCGCCCACGATATTAATATAACGTTTAATATTTTGCATCAACGGCATTTACTACCCTATCATCGATCGGGGTGTGACAGTCATTTTTATTTTCTAGATGCGGATTGATTTTTAAATTATTCTAATTGCAAATATATACCTACATAAAATTAAAATACGCCATCAACCATTTAATGCTTATCATTTTGGTACAGTTATTGTTATTACCGTTATTGTTTAAAAAGGAAGTTAAATGCCACAAATTCGTTAATTTATTTACACGAAAAACGTTCGTTATAATTACAAAAACTCTTTTATTTTCAATTTAAATGAATTTCCGAAGAAAAAAGTTTATTCTAAGTTTCTGAAGTCGAGCTTAAGTTTTAAAATATACCGTTTTCCAATTTTAATTGTAAGCTGTAGCTTTTGTAAAATTGTTGAATTTACATAAGAGTTCAAACAATAAACTCGATAAAACTTTTTCCTTTAGCCAATTATTATTCAAATACCTCAATTTTATTGAAGGTAAAATATATTCAAAGCGTATTCTTATATTTTAAGTTTTTTTTTTGAAATCTGAAAATTAAATAAAGTTTTTTTTAAAATTTTGTAACGATTTTCTTAACTTTACGAAAAGTTTTGTAAGTAGTTTACAACTGCTTGTTATTAGTTATGTGATTTTATCCATAATATTGTTTTATTGTTATTTCAATACGTAAACGTTTTGTTTTATATCGAGGACATCAGATCAGAGGAGCATAACAACCAACCAAAAACAAATTTGGTTGATATACGTACCTACAATTTATAACGTGCAACTTGTCTTATTTTAATTTCAAGTACGACGCGACGCTACAGAATAAGTACTATACGGGATGGTTCGGGAAGAAAGGAAAATATTTTAAGAAAACTAGAGCACTAGGCAAAAGTTGAAAACTAACCCGATTTTCGTTCATTGCAGAGAAAGCAAGAGATTAAGGAATTGAGATGTGGAAAGCTAAACAAAATTTGTTTCAAACATAAATGCAAATTAAAAATGTAAAATAAATTTAAATAAATTTAAAAAAAAATTAAAAGCGGATTTAAACATATTAGTTTATTTTGCGTATTTTGGCTCCCTCAACAAGTCTTTAAAATATTTCTCTTTCCTCCCAAATCACCCTATAGGTATATTATGTAATATTGGTTCAATACAAATACATTTCATCATTACCTACTTATTTCCTTTAACCACATAAAGCGTTTGGTTTCAAAGTTATAATTATACGCGTCACAAGCAAAAATCTTAATACTTATTATATTTTCCAATGAAATTGGCTGTCAAATTCAAAATTTAATTTTCCACTAAACGCAAATCTTAATTAGTCTTGAAGTATTGCTATTGCAAATTATCGAAGTAAAAATATTTCAAGATAATATTCTTTTTGATAATTTCAAAAAGACGTTAAAGAAAGCGTTGGGTATTGTATTAGAATTGTTGCAACATGAGCTAATTTGCCAAATTTTAAGTTAACAAAATGATGTAAATTATCAAGTGCTAATACAATATGAAAGTATTCAATTCGTTCACGTAATTTCCGTTTTATATTGTCTTGTTTCAATTAATTTTTTCAAGAAATTGCCGTAAGTACAAACTCTACAGTACTACCTTTATAACGTTTTTTATTCCTTGCCATCACGGATGCTAGTAAATTGAAAATGTGCCCTGAATGTCTGCTTTCATTTTATTTGATTAATTTCTAAGCCATTGTTTCACTTTTGTCCTTATTGTACGTAAACAAATTACACATGTAATAGGTATACCTACCAACATTTCAACCTATGTCAATATTTTTATAGCCGTAGAAGAAGGTTTTTATTTAATATAATATAATTATGCTCAAAATTTAATCATTCATTGTTTGGATATATGTATGATTTTTTTATTTTAAAGGCAAAAAGAAGAAAAATCGAAAAAATAGTATAAATTAGTCGTTTCATAAGGCTTTTATCGCACTCATCCTTTAAACTTAAACTTATTGTTGCACTCGTGGGACAATAACACGCCTTTTTTAATTTGTTCTTTAATATACTTACTAGTATCGCACTATTAATTATTTCCTAATTCCTTTACTATTATTAGTTTATTTTTCGTTTCATAAACTATGGAAAATATATTAATATTTCATGTTTGAATTTAATTTAGAATATCAAATTTTAAAAATTGTAATTTAAAATTTACAGTTTTATTATAAAAAAAATTTATAGTTTATCAATAGATTTGAAATCAACAGATTTGTTAAAAACATCATTTATCTCAATAATGAAGACGAATACGGGACACGCTGTGTGTAGGTAATCTTTCATTTACTTTCATACATACGATTTTATACTTTTCCAACTTTAGTCATTAAATTTTCCCCGGCAGTTAATTTTAATTTCAATTTTGTATTTCTCAAAAATCTAAAATCTGCAGAACTAAGAAGAGCTTTGCTACTTAAAATTTAATGTTCTCCATAAAAGTATTAAAAGCAAGGCAATAAATTCAGGAATACTTTAATTCGCGGATGCCATTTCTTTAAAGTAGGTATTACTTAAAACAAATCTAAAATCCTTCGCAGGCCCGCTCCATATACAACAACAATTTAATAAATAAGTTTACAAATGGAAGTGAACTAAACAATTGCTTCGAAAACGAACAAGCCATTAGGCTCGAACTACACCATTCCGTTTTCTGCCGGATGTCGGATATACAATTTTCTATTCATAAGTTGACGGACCGTACCGTTTAAACTCTTGCGATGTCGCAAATTTTTCAGGTAGCTGGATTTTCGACGTAATTATCTGGCAAAACCGGACAGTGTAGTTCGGGCCTTATTCCTACAGTATTTTAAGAGATCGCATCACTTCAATTTACAATCAGATTTATCAACTGTACCATAGCCAAACCGCCGTCGATCGATTATATTTATTTTTCGTTTCCATTTTGGATTTAACATGCTGTAACCTACATATTCTTTTGTACAAAAAAAAGACAAGAGCTTTTATAAAAACACACACGCCTACTTTTCCATCCGATACGATAAACTATTTAAAATTTTATGGAATATTATGGCGGTCGATCTGAATAGTAAAACGTTAGATTTGCTTTGAATTCCACTAGTTACTCATGGATTCGAATCGCGTTATAGTCATGAATATTAAAGCATCTTCATTTTCTTGTTTGACTTGCAAAAGTTATTAATTATCAACTGATACCTAATATTTTAGCTAGTAAAGCCCCTTCAATTTTAATTCTATAACATATCTATATTATAAAAACGTATTATTGTTTCATTGTTAGCTTCAATATCTTTTTACATAATATTCCCAATTCAATTAACTGAATGTATAATGTGGAACAAAAATATCTATAGGATTTGAATATTTTTAGGTTCTTTTTTTGTTTTTCGTTTTTGCAAAGTGAAGTAGAAACTTGAAAATTTTAAAAATAAAACGATATACCTACGCTTCGAGAAAAAGTTAAAGTCGATACAATTTGCTTAAAAAAACAAATGGAAGGAATATTGTTCCTACTCAATATTAATTTCGAAAAATATTTATCTCAAAAAATGCTCCTTCTAACCGCACCACACATTACAGTTGGTAGTCTTTAAAGAGACTGGGTCAGCTGTTGATACTGGGAGGCAAGATTTCAGTTCTGTTGGACGGAAATATTAAATTTATTATTATACGGAAACGGTATTTTTAGTTAAACAAAAAACGACGGTCGCTACAAGGTATTAAAAAAAAGATCTCGATTTTTTGTTTATAAATATTTAAGACAAGTCTATGTGGATAAGCCTCGATGTTTAGAATAACTGAACGAAAATATTCGACGGGAGATATTGACGATACCTCGGGACACATTAAATACAGTCACGGCAGATGTTTTAAAACGAGCACTTATGTACAACTTGACAATGCAAAAGAGAACGTCATTTATCAGATACAATATTTCGTAAATAACTTAAAAAGAAACAACTCCATACGTTATGTTATGATTTTCAACTGAAGCGTTCGATAACTAAATTCTCAATATTTAGTTCTCAATATTTAATTCAAATAATTAACTATTTATTTAATTGAATCTATTTGAATTATCAAACTAAATATCCCGTTATCCCGTGTTCTATGGAATCTCCTTAACAGTTCCTTAAATTAGCATAATAACCACCACATACTTTAGAAACGCATATATATGTATTACATAGATATGTATATCTTTATTGTTGTAACATTAAGCTCCCTAATTATATCTACTTAGAATAGATTTCAATGAATATTAGGAGAGATGCGTATCGGATTTCTACATATAATCCTTTAAATTATAATTAATTTAAATGGAATTTGGAGCGTGTATTATATCACACATAAAGGTAATGATTATCTAAATAATTAATAATAACGATAAAACGTAATCTTAAACTTGATTCGATACAATGGTACTGTTTTGTGTTGATATTGCATTGAAGGCACGTATCTGTGTAGGTACTTTCATTTATTTTAAATAGATATTGTATTTTCTTCATCGTTTACATCCTCGACATTTTTTACATGTTTTATTAATTGTTTCTATATGAAAAATAACATAAAAACAGATATGTCCAGTTTAAGGTCGTAATTTCGATAGTAAGACTTTAAAAATGCTATCGAAATACGCAGAAAATCGTCTTTGGTCTATAATTATTTTAAAAATTTTCTTAAAATAATTCATAAATAGGTAAGTGAATAATTATATATGTACAATCAAGTTCAAATTTAATTTCCGAATCGCGAGCATTGCGTGGGCAATAAATGGCACAACTAACAAATCTACAAAAAGTACTGACGTTGTGTAACACGAATTATAAATGCAATATTACTGCTTTAAATATTCAGTTCATAATTTGTTTGTTGTATCGTCTGTGTCGGCGCAATACTCGCGACCCGGGACATTAATTTTGAACTTGACTGTACATGTGTATTGATGTACATTGATGCATGCTTGAACTTAAACTTTACAGAATTACTTTGCATAACAAATGCAAGATAATTTGAGAAGTTTCTACAACGTCAATTGTAATAATAATCATTGAGCATAGGCAGCATATAAATAGGTACATAAATAAACAAGTAGGTAACTAAACAAGTAAGAAGTATAAAAAATAATAATAATAAACATGCAATGTGATAACTGTTTTATTACCGTTTAACCACTTCTCGCCTCTGCAATTCGCAAAAATTAATAATGGTCGCTATTTCGATAACCGTAAGACTTTGCACTATAACATGTATATTTATTTTTATTCCTTTCAACCTTACTTATCGTCCTCTCAAATATTAACATCGACCCTCCTAATACCCTGTATATATATCTTAATTAAATATTTAGTATTTTCTGTCTTGGGGAAAATCCCATCAACTACAGATGTTTGTAGTTATCTGCAATTGCAAATTAGAGAATGCTTCACCTTAATGTCGCACATCTGGCAGCAATTTAGTAAATATTTAGTTATGTGCTTAATAAAAAATAAACCAGAAAATATTCAACAATTTATTTTTGTTTGAATATTTATTACTTTGAATAAAATGATCAAGCAAAATAACAATATTCAAAAAGTAGGTACCTACTTGGATAGATAGTATTAAAATACTTACTGTTAGGAATAAACTTACTCAAAATTTTATAATTTCATGTTAGATATACCTTTAATTGCCATTATTTAAAGATATTCTCAAAAAAATATAATTAATGCACATTATAGATACTATACTCCATATACTAAGTAAGTATATGGGATTAATGTACAATTTGACAGTCCTAATTTAGGGGTCACTACGTTTTCTTGAACTAAGGGGTGGTTGAAGTGCTATAGAATCTTAAACGTCTGTTCGCAGGGATTACAACACTTTGCTTTCACATAACCTAAATCAGCTTAAGAGTTCCGAATTGTTTCAAAATCTAAACCACGATGCGAGACAAACGCTGCCCCTAAATATTTAGTTGTTTCCCTAAACATTTGTTTTATGAAGAAACAACTTGTCTGAACTTTGTTCCATTCGGTAAGAGTTCCTGAACTTTGTTTGGTTAACGGTTATACTGTTTTCTCAAAACAACTTAAGAAGAAAATTTCTGTACAAAACTTCTAAATTAGTTGCGCCGTTCCCAATATCCTATTAAACATTAAGCGGAAAATATGAAATAATCTCATAGTGCCTAGGAAAAGTTTTTATATTTGCACATACGTTCAACGCGAACAACTGTGTTAATAAAATTACAAATAACACAATTAGAACAAAATGTCATCGCTGACAACAAAAATAAACGATCAAACTTATTAAATAGTTTTGTAACTTTTAGAAAGTACTGACGCTAGTTGTGCTTTATTGATACAAAAATTAATTAGAAAAAAGTAGGTATTGATTTAATAACCGACATTTATAACTGATAACTTTCAAAATATTTTTTTACTTTTAACTGCATGTACGTACGTAAAAATAAATTTTGTAATTCGATAATTTAAAATTAAAATCGTAATTTCATAATAAAGCATTACCAAACAATGTCTTTCATTGTTTTTAACACTATTGCAATCGGCGCAACATTTTACCACATACAATTTTTACATTAATTTATTGAAAATACAGGTATTATTATTACTCTAAGAGACAGTGGTGATCTAAAAAGCTTTACTCGCTTCTAGTAAATCAACAGTCGGGAGTTCGAATCTCCCTGCAACCATGGATGTTTGTGATTGTCGTTGAATTTTAAAAAACGAAGAGCAACGACTAGGCGTACTGTACTACTAACACCGGTGACGTAAGATCACCTAGGAAACAATAAGTGCTGGACACGCCAGAAGGGAAACTCCTGGGGAACACCACATCTCCACATACTGATGCCGCTGCAATAATAAAAATCTGTAGTGTAGGTGCACCCAATCACGCGACAGGATGCAAATTCGCCACTGTGTACTCTCGGATCGCCACATTCCGGATGTAACGCGAGTTACAGTAAGTGGCCATTATTATATTAAATAGCCGTATATAAAAAGCTGCAATAACTTTACTCGCTAAATATCAGTTCACTACATTCTAATCCAAAAAGTATATATGACGTGCTATATATATATATATATCATTTGAAGGCTTATTCCATCTACTTTTCAATACATTAATTAGTTCTTATCTAATCTTATTTAAGCGTTTGTATATTATTTGATAATCTTTATAACTTTGTAACGATCGACAAATTCGCCACGTGGCGTGGTGGCGAAATTCTAAATCACTTCTACCTATGTAAACTACCTTTATAAACTTATACCTTCGTGAACGTAATTCAAATCAATAACTCTATTTCAGTTAATAATTGCCCTTCGAAAGCAATATTACTATATGCGGCGAAACTGCAATACATTGGTTTACAATTTCGAAACTTGACTATCTTTTTGTCAGTTTGTCATTTTTTCTCAATCGACTGTTAGCAGTTGAGATGGATTTTTAATTTAATTAAACGCGTAGGACGTTTATTTACAAGATGCATGTTTTAATTTTTCACAAATTTTAGATTAAAGACCTGTAAAAAATGTTGAACGTTACGGTGGCGAAATTGGGTGAATCTACCTTAGAAAACTTTCTGTATAGATACATACCTACACATACTTATTTATTATATTTATTGTTAGATATATTTTACTGACGTCAGTATAACCCCTTTTTAGTTTTGTTTTATCATGATTATGTATATATAATTTATAATAACTATAGCTATCTATGTAGATATATAAAATCAAACATAAGTAAAAAATATTTATAAATAAGTAATTAGTATATCTCAAAAGTCGTCTGTCTGAACAATACATTCCCAACAAGCCCACCAATATATGAACAAGATTAGACGTTATCCAATTTTTTAAGAATCCAGGAAATACGTAACCTGAAAAAGGAAGATCGGTGATTTTAACGCTCGAGTAGCAAACGAAATAACTATATACATAGGTACCGCGTGTATATAACAAAAAAAATTAGTGAAAAAGTTCAAAACGAATATGAAAAAATAATAACACAGATCGATGATTACAGTAAATTTCAAATACATTACAGACTGCATCAGTAGATTCTGTTTACGTGAAAATAAAATTAGAAAAAAAAAATAAATAAGATCTTTACTACAAGAAAGAAAATAGGTACCTTCAAAGTACCTACCTATGGTTAGAGATATACAGTTTTAAGCAGCAAATAATTTTCTGTTTTCTTTTACCTACTTACGTTTATCTTATACTTCTTACAGTACCTATAGGTAGTAGGTACTCACATTTTTAACTGCATTCAGTTAGGCCTATGTATCTACTAATTCGAACGAACTAATTGGAACCATCCCCGGTTCCAATTACTTCAAATTATCAAGGTTCTACTATGGGTATTTCTAAACCGCTTATGTATTAATATCAGCAATACTGATTTATAGTCATGTGCACTGTACTGACCAAATTCGGTAAGATTTATCAAAGAAAATGATATCACAATTGGATGGTTAAGTAATTCTATTTTTCTTGATTTTTCAAATACAAGCTCAACTATAATATGATATAGTTATTTATATTTAAATTTCATTTTACATAAAATTGCACATACAACAATACCTACTCGTTATGAGAATCTATTAAAATAACGTAATCTTTATAGTTAAGTACTCATGTCTTTAGTATTTTTTAACGGGCTTTAAAACGTTCTGAAATTGAAATTGTATGAAATATATAAAATAATGTACGGTAAGTCAGTTTTTATTGCACATCTAAGAAGCATTTCTATTTGTTTTATTTAAAGGGAAAGGATGCTTATTTATGAAATCCCACCATGACAATCTTTATTCCGTAGAAACATTTTTCCACCGAAAAAATTAACATTTTTTATTTTCCTATGTCTTGCGACATATTATAAGTTAAATTTATACGTTGATGAAGTATGTGGTGCACACGAAAGGGTTTATATTTACGTGTTAATTTAAATGGCATAAGAATAATTAAAAATATTAAATATTTTTAATAATATTGAATTTTATTTATATTGTTCTCGGTACGATCTTACAGCTAGTCGAGCGCTTCCTCGTGCGTAATGGTAATAGTAACACATATCAGTATATTCCCGGTACGAGTAAGGCAGAGCGCGTTACGCAAAAACAATACAATACTAAAAAAGTCTAATCAACGAGCGAATATCTAGGTGTTAACAATTTAAGTCAGTGTGCAACTAAAGAGTCCAAAATAAAGCGAAATTCATAAAAATATGAAAAAAGTTAGGTAAAGCAGACGATATTACCTACAATTCACAAACAAAAAAAAACACAAAACACAATCCGAATTCACAAAAATACAAAAAAAACGGAATACGGAATTTTCACTTTGTACAAAGTTTTCGATTCACGGGGCTAGCTAAATGAAATTTATAGGATGATTGCCAGTAAAGTAGAGAAATTATTAAGATGGGTACTAATTTTTTTTCCATCTATTTAGTTTTAGCTAGAGTGTTGTAAAGCTAAGGAATAATTTTTGCTTTAATAAAATATTTAAAAGATTCTTTTTTTGTAGAAATACCTTTAATTCGAACAAAAAAAAAATTTTGTTTAGGATGATAAGTCCATTATTGGGCTACGATCATAAAAAAAATCATGGCGCTAGTACCAATAATTTAGCCAGAATAACGAAATTTGTGGACGAAACCGGAGTTTAGCTAAAAATATATAAAACCTAAATAACTTCTAAACTAACAAATTTGGGGATCCAATCGATGCGTATTGAGGTCCTCTATCGCCCTGCGCCGGTTGACCCGTCCTCAATGATACACACCCTGTATAATATAAAAATTTAAAAATATGGCCTATCCAAACTTATATGCAATTCACGTCATCAAAAAAAAAAGTTATTAGATCGTTTATTTGTAATTCGGTTTAAAGTTTAGCAAATGACATATTCTATAGATGATTTACCTGCGCACATATTAAATTGCATAAAGAAACACTACAATTTATTAGAACTGTAAAAATACGAGTTACGAGGTGACAGCGGAGTGTGAAACGTCATTATCTAGTAACCTTTTATTGATGACGTAAATTGCATATAGTTTTGGAAGAAGTGTAAGGCCTGTTTCAGACGAGGATACGCGTATGCGATTCCGGTATGCGATTCTTTGTCGGTTGCGTATCAAGCGTCTGAAAGGCTACATATGTTGTAATGTTAATTCTGTATCCATCATATGTATCCATCACCAGCCTTAGGCTGGTTTCAGACGGACGATACGCGTATGCGATTCTCGTATGCTCGATACAGAATTAACATTATAGCAAATGTAAGCTTTCAAACGCTCGATACAGCCTTCATACAGTATCGCATACAGACTTCTAAAATCGCGACATTTCTGACCTCGTCGACTGTAGGATCGGTGTCAGTCAGAAAATACGAAAACTCTGTGTGTGATGGATAGATAACTAACATTACAATATATGGGATCTTTCAGACGGCGATACTCGCTTCATACTAAATTTGAGTATCTCGTGAACGTCGGCCGTCAAGCGACAGCAAAATGCTATACTCTGTTTCTTAATTAGGAGGAGTAAATTAAAATTTCCACCTAAAAAACGCGCTCACCGATTGGCTACTTGCGAGATTAGTTTACGCTGGGTAATTTGCCGTACGCGCTATTAAATCTCCGGTAATTTATGTTTACCTACATGTGTGACAGTTGATGGGTATCGACTTTAAACTGTTTTAAAGTCATTTCTTGTATATTACCAATATGAAAAAAAGTTCTTTTCAAAATTAAACTGATCATTTTGTAATAAATTCAAATCCAAGATCAAGTATTGCATCTGCAGTGTCACCGCAAACAAAAACGCCCCCATTTGGGGCATTAGTTTTCTGCTGAAAAGCAAACTATTTTGAATATGTAGAAGAAACTGAGACGGACTGCAACTTAGACGATGCAAATTCGGTATTACCTACGTTAAAAATTGTACTTTTAGCAGTTTAAATTAACAGCCCTGATATTACACACCCTTAATGCTTTAACACTCATCTTATTCATCATACATTGACACATTTCGAATTGTCACTGCATTGGTACATTTTTGTCCCATACATTTACAGGAACCAATGCAACTCATTCGATTTTTGCTACTTTTTTCACATTTTGCTACTGCAATGTAAAAAATATGATGAAACGAAATTTATGAATAAACAAAAAGAGACATTAAATGTTAAAGTCGCTGTAGTTTTCGTATGAAATAGGAGCTTCTCGTAAATTTATTTAATACAAAACGCTTCATGTATTATGTACTTAATTATTAAAATAACGGATAAGGTGTATTTACAATAATAATAATAGTATGTTGGCTTATTTTAAAATTACATATAGAATGAGAGGGAGCTACTGGAAAAAGTGAGATGGGAGATATACTGCAACCAGTTGAGAGTGCGACTCTCGAAAATGCAATTTTCGGATGTTTTCACTTTTAATTATTTATCTTAATTATGAAGCCCTACAAAAATATAATTCTTCTATCGTCGGATGCTACAAGGACGAACCAAACTTTTTTAAAGAATAAATTTTTTCGATATGTCGTACTATTTTGTAGTTATGACAGTATAAACGGTAAAAAACGCGAAATTGAAGTGAACTTTTTAGCTGTTCGAACTGAGATATCGGTCCCAAAAGTTATTTTTCTCCATAAGAGCCTGTGTATTTTGCATTTTTTCAAAAATTTTTAAACGATTAATTCCACAAAACCAATTACGAATTTTACGGCAAAAGAAAGTTCACGTTTCCTTCTATACGTACGCTGAGTAACTCTTTCGGTGAAGATAGTGCCCTTTTTAACTGGACAATTTTTGACGGCTTTTGGCTTTTTAAATAAACAAATACACCCTTTCGATTTGTCGAGGTTTCATCTTGTAACCCCGACAGCCCCTCGAAGGTCATTTTGCGGAGTTTCGAGCACTCTACTATAAACAACGAATCGCTATATACTACCGATTCTGTCTAACTGCAAGAACTGGCGAGAAAAAGCCTAATCGGAAAAGTATCGCAAGAGAATTTTGTACGCGATACGTGAATCGCATACCGGAATCGCATACGCGTATCCTCGTCTGAAACAGGCCTAACGTTATTTCGATTACTGTTTTATAATAAGTAGTAGGTATAATCAATACTATAAATCTGCCTAATCGAATTTTAGTTAAACACAACGTAGACCGAATACACTAATTATCTACAATTCAGAAAATCAAAACTTAAGCATCAGAAATTCATTTGTTTTATTAATTGATTTAAAGGGTCCGGTCCCGTTGCAAATTTCAAACCAAACCCGTGAGATCTGCTTGTATAATAATATAATTTGATTTTAAGTAATTAATTCCCTTAAATCAATATAGCTATGCACTTGATATCCAATCAATTTAATTCAATAAAGCAATAAACTAATTCGTTTCGTAGATATCTAATCGTAAGTATAAATTGTTTCCAGTAAAATACAATATAAATAACCCGCATTAAAATATAAATACGTAACTACTTATGCAGATAAATTAAATATGCTAGTACGTTTTTAATGTAATTAGGTATGGATGTGAAACAAAAAAAAATGAAGGTCGTTGTGGCAAGTATTGCAACTAAGAATTGAACAGATGAACACAGACGGACAAAAAGAATAGTGTAATGGCAACTATGGGACAGCAGACGAACCAGTGGTCCGCCCCCGAATAGGTGGTACGATATCAAAAAAGTGGCAAAACACCGTGTTCTTATACACAGGTTATTTTCGACGAAAGTTCGCCAAGAAGTACTAAGAGGCCTATAAGAAGATGCGCTTATAGGTACACCCCCACCCCTTCAGGTTTTCTTTTCTGTTTTTACACGATTTTTCTGGTACACATCTATCGTGTAAAAAGAGCATTAAGTGCGCACCTACATAAGTGAATCGATAATTTTATTTTATAAGTTCAGAACGCCACTAGAAATATTACTATAATTTATATAAATGTATATAGGTACACCAAGGAAAGTGAAGTTAAGATGCTGTCAAAATTATATATTGCCAACACGAATTTTCAAGCTCTACAAACAGAAGAGCTAATAAATAAGGAAATGCACACTGCATCATTCCGCCAAGAAGAACCATTTTCATTATTACATTTTTGATTTAATGCAACTGCAACGTCATAAATCTAAGGAAGCGATTCTGAAATGCCAACAGACCAATACAAGATCATGTTACTTGAATTTAAAATTTTAATAAATGTGTCGTGTATATTATTTTTGAGAATTTAATAAATGTCGTATGAGATGCATGAACATTTCATATATTCCAATTACTTAGTTAAGAAGATAAATCGTTCATTTTGTACTAGTTTCTCAAGTAGGTATGTAAATACGTTTTAAATTTTATAAAGTCAATATAAATCAGTGTCAATATTGTAATGCTACAACAGACAATATATTATACCAGAATGTGTACTTCGAACTAATTTTTTGCTCATCGTTTATATTAAGCGTTTTTAAATTAGTAGATTACTTGTTATAAATATTATTTTTTAAGACTGGTTCATACTGAACACGAAATGCTTCTTATTTAAGTTTTTCTTGTATTCTCCTAGATTGAAGGCCGCCCTAAACATGGATGGAAAACAATGTTGTTTGCTGACAAATTAAAAGTAGGTAATTTAACAGTTTGTTTGTTATTTAAAAAGATATACCTAGAATAATTTTTCACATAGTTATGTAAAATCCGAAAATTGTAACGATAAACTATCATAAAACGTGTACATCTTCATAGTATAATATTGAACTTATTATACGAAGGTACTCTAGCTTCATTTTCCACCAATATTTACAGTTTAATTAGTGCTAATTTAATTTAAACTCAATCTACTCAGAAAATGAACTAGAATTGTTTTTGAAATTAAGATCGGCGCTACTCAAATGTTGAGAGTTAATACATTTAAGAGAATTATTTTGTACAATAGCAATATTGTTTTCATTTGTGTTCAAAATATTTCTTTTACACTTTCAGTAATACCCGTACAAATATCGTATAGGTATGCATACTTTTAAATTTTTATAAAAATCGATTATTTAGCATTTAAGTAAAAGTTATCATGTTGATTTACATTACATCGTCGAATTCAATAAACAAACCAAAAATAGAAAATAAAAACGAAAAAAATAACTATGTACTTACAATTTTATGTTTAAAATGTCGTTTTATATTTTTAAACAACTATATGGAGTAGGTGATAAACATCAAATTTTAACTTTGCGGCAGATAAATATAATATTCAGATAATAACTGTATTTTATAAGTAGGTATATTATATTAAGTCTGAAAAAATGTGATTTTAAAATGTTAAAAATGTGAAATTCAAAAAAAAAATTAAAATACAAAAAGCTCGCATTTACTTATTTCCGACTCTATAACAATAAAATGTTCGTGTGCCACATTAAGTTGCAAAAACTCTTGTTCAGAATGAAGTAGGCGGTGAAAGGTCGAAAACATCTGCGAACAACAAGGAAAAAGCAACATAAAGTAGCGAAAAAGTATAAACCAGCTGGCTGTGAAAGAATGTAATATTAAATAGCACTCCGAGGCAACAAACATAAATTCTTGCAGATATAGAAAAGTCTATGGCCTTATAGAATCTTTTTAGTTTACTTTCTGGACGATAACTATTTGTACTTTTATCAGGACAATTCTAAAACGTTTGCTAAAGCGTTATTCGCTGTTCATATAGTTTAGTTTTATCTGTAGATTTGATATATAAGCAAATGAGAACACGTTAGTGAACATTAAATGCGACGTTGTTTTAAAACTATACAAAGAATAATATTTAAATAGACAACGTCAATTATTATCTAACAACAATGAAGGAACTATCGTCCCAATATTTACAATTAATCGTCATTTATTTTATTTCTGCATTTTCCTACCTTTTTTCTTTTTAAATATTTTTTCCTCATTATAGAAGTTTTTTTTTTGTTTTTGTTGGATTTAAGTAGGTAAGTACATAGGTATAGGAAATAATTATAGGTGATTAATATATTGTAAGTACATACAATCTCAATTTCATAATAGAACTAAAGTGACTTTAAGATTTAAAGTCGGTTATTAGTATGGCAACACATTGTTGTAACAATGATTTAAAGAAACGGCATATAAAACTGATTGTGAAGCGAATAGACTGTTACAACACTGTTAAAAAACAGATTTGCTGGCCCAGCTGAAGGTTTCTGCCGAGGATTGCCCGATAAAACGGAAACCGAAAACGGAAAACATATTGAATGTCAATAACTAAAAGGGCAAAATAAATAAAGGGATGCTACGGGATAGTTAATAGTCGATTGTCAAAGTAACGAGGATTTAGCAAGGTAGTGAAAGTTCCCAAAATACGCTTTACTTAAGTTATCAGTTAACTGTATTATCAATGCCTACATTAATATCAAGATCAAATGTTCTTTATACGGGGCATTTCAAAACTAATGAAATAAACTTGAACGGGTGCTGAAACGGGCACTTTTCGTGCGATTCAGGAGTAAAGGTCGTCTTTTCGAGCAGCTTTTGTAATTGTAATTACTTCCAGTATACAAATAGCATGTACGTAGGTACCTAAATTAGTCTTGTCACGTCTCGTTTTGTAGGTATTTTGTCTGCAATACAGCTTTGTTTTGATTTTTGCGCCATTCTTGTCATTTGCGTTGCGTTACGTAGAGTAACGGAAAACGCCTCCAGCGCCTAACCGCTTCAGTTGCGATCATGCATTCACAAATAGTGCTTGTTTCGGCGTATTCTATCGTCTCAGTATAACAAACAAACGCCCTGTATAATAATTTCAATATCAAAATTTTAGATATAAATAATGAATTCTTAATGTTAATCTGTACGATTATGTTGCTGTCAGTAAATTTTTTCTTCACCTATATTAATTGCGATCAATTACTTTAGCGTTCTAGTTGCTTAAATATGGCGGTTGTCTTCGACTTATTTTAATCTACGTACCTATAGGTAGTTAATTCCTTTGCCCGATGTAATATTTTACGCAATTCAATTGCTTTGGTTAATTTTCTAACACTGTTTTTATGATTTTACTATTGTTACATAAAATATCTGTTGATGGCCACGAATTGGTAAGGGGCCGTGAACAGGCACATCTATCCAACTATAACATTTAAATCAAGATCAAGACAATTATTTTCAGATACGCTCGTTGTCTTAATAACAACGCGACAATCTCTCTATTATTGTTGTTAATAATATAATTAACTAGAATTCTAATTCTAATAAATAAACTGCTTGAAAATAATACCAAACTTCATAAATATCCTCCTAAATGAACCAACAATCCAGCTCTGACGGAGCTGTAAAGAATTTACGGGAATTTTTAGTGGCTTGAACGTAGCTTACTTTCATGTTCACAAATAGTGTGCGATAGTTCCGTATACGACCACTTACAAGTAATCTCGAACAAAATAAGAAAAACAATGTCTCATTTTTAAACATTGTTTTTCTTCAACTTTACATTTCTAGTTCGTTCAATAATGCAGTCGTGCGAGAGTCATCAAATATTTACCTTCGTAAGGATACATATCTTTGGATAGAAATTATCGATTTATTTGAATAGCTAAGCTGGGATGTGTTATTGGGAAAAGTAAATTCGTAAAACATACCCTAATAATCGATTCGCTTCATTGAATGTAGGGATTAGGTACAGAACTTTAAGATGAACCAATATTCCGCTTTTAGTAATTAAATAATAAGTTATTATCTACAAATAATAGTACGAGAAACCGAAAAAATTCGAATTAAAAAATCATAAATTAAAATATAGTTCCGGTAGTAGTATCTCAAAGTTTCAAACTGTCGCAAAAAATAATACTCTAATAATACTCTATACTTATATAGTTTTCAGAAAGATGCAATCCTTTCAAATAAAACGCCTTGCAAACTGCTTTAAATTTGCCTCAATTCCACTCGATACACATTATCGTATACAAAGTTCGCAATAATACCATTTCAAGGTTCGGTTTTCCTCTTTAAATTTGCATACAGGCAAAGTTTGTGTCTGGCTGATGGTTTGAACGTTAAACTCGCTTTAATAAAAACTGAGCAATTTTAGCATAAAACATAATACCTATTATAATGGCGACACCCCAAAAATGGAAGTAATTTACAGATTATTTCTAAGGTCCTAGTAAAACGATAATGCTAAAACTTTTGACATTTTAATTTTTCACCGTCAAAACCTGTAACGCACAATTTAAAATGATTTTAATTATAGAATGTTATTTTACAGAGCGATTAACGTTAATGTTATTGCAAAGACAAATATCTAATATAGGTGAAATGTAAGGATACCGAACAATATAAGAAGTTCTTTGAAATATAAAACAAAGTACAAGTAATGAAAAACATCAAAAATTGGATGTAAGTATAGACTCCAAGTACTTTGTGTAGGGATAAAGTAGAGAAATTTCGTCAACTTAAACAAAAATTATTGCACAAAGAAAACTGTTTGCAACGAAATAAAGCAAAAGTGATACTTATTCTATTAACCTTTAAATACCTACACACCTTATGTATGCAAAGAAACTGTAAAATTATTGTTGAATAAATTGCAAATAACTGTTTTTTAGACATTATACGTTTGATCGTAATTTCTCCAACGTGCGCGTAATTCCAATCACGTATTTGAAACTACTTATTTAATTATTTCTAATACTTTTCGCCAATGAAATATTTTATTTTCTACTTCAAAAACATCATATTTCGATCTCTTGAGGTCTTGTTCAATGTATTTTAATATGAACTAATATTCGGCCCTGTGCTGTATCATTTCTGTTATTTTTAACGAGCGGCCCCGTTATGAAAGTAACAACTAATCACAATCGACAGTTTCATACGTTTCCATGGTAATGAGATGTTAACGGAGCCGTTAAAAATAACATAAACGATACGGAATAGGGTTGATTAATGACGATTTATTTTATTTAGTATTTTTGACGTTTTCGAAGTAAAAAATAAGATTTTTAAATTGGCCAGTTATAAAAATTAATTAATTAAGTATATTAAAAAACGCCAAAAACAATTATACCTAACGAAAATACCTAGCAACGTAAGTCATTTTTATTTTCTTTTAAATTTTGTATAGGTACGTAGGACGATAGTCGCACACTAAAATTAATAAAATACCATAATGATAAAGATTTACTAACTAATGAGTTTCCTGGGACATTAATTTTGTTTCCTCGAACGCTGAAAGTCTCTGATGATAACAATTTAGCTTCAACTGTTCGGTCTGTTTAAAAAACTTACGCCTTTTTTGTACTTTTTGATTCTTGGAACAATTGGCTTCCATTCAATTCTGATCAGTGGTAGTCGGAATTACCCAGAATCGTCATATTGAAACGAAAACCCGCCTACTCGATTAATGTTACATAATTAAATTTGAAAATGGTTTTGTCTTATTGCCACATTCCCTACTATTCCATACTAGAAAGAATATTGAAATTAACTAAATAACAATAACTATCTAATTATGAAATATAATTTTTCTTAATACCCTTAAAATAAACCCTCTTTTTTCAGCACATGTTACTAAAACTGTGCACAACTCATTTCGGAAATAATTAAGGTAGGTCTCTCGATAAGACTACACAATACAGATGACATCTATTTCACTCATTTTAAAGTTACGCCGTGATCGGAATTCCCCCACTTTCCTTGTATTCTGATGATATACATATTTATACAAATAATACAATTATTAATAAATTTAAATTCCATAAACATTCTTTATATTAGTTTTGACGTTTTCGTCAAATGTATCGTTGAGAAATTGTCCTTTTTATGCAAACTGAAACGGTAACTAAATGTACTCGACAATTCGTATATTTTATAATTTAGTTTAGTGAAGAGAAAACGAAAACACTTAAACATGACTACCTATTGATTACGTACTTTTTGATACCACAAGGACAGAACGTGCAAGTCTTTTAACTTCAACTGAAAATAAGAAAATGCGTATTTATTCATTATTTTCCTTTAAAAAATAATATGACAAAAATTGATAAATTACTTACGTTATTCAATCACATCATTCATAAACTTTACAAAAATAAATCCTAAATCTCGCAAGCGTAAAATTACACGAAATAACATTTGCATTTGGTATTTAATCATCGATCGATTATGAACTGCTTTATGTAAACTTTGAATTTATAAATCGTCTTAAATAAATGAAATAATTATTTAATTTTATTAAATTCCGTTTAGAACATATCAAGAAATAATTATATGCATAGCGTAGTCGTGATGTTCCACTCGTTTTGTTATAATACCAAATGCACAATTCTCCGGTATTTTACGAATATTTTTTTAGATAAAATATTAAGTTTCAATACAAAAATTTAAATACAAAATTAAAATTGCAGTTAAGAAAAATCATTCTGTTTTGAGACGATATCAATAAAGTCAATATTTATCTACGTTTCGTGTTTACATCGAATTGTTTGCAGGAAAAACAATTGGAAAATCCCATTTTTCTTTCAATTCAACCTAAACATTTTCAGTTTTCTTTTTCTACAAGGTCAATAATATTTCAATTAATTGGTTTCGGACATGTTTTTAATGTGAGTATTGGATACTCTTTAATTTTATTTACATCGATAAAAAGTTACTAGATGATGACGTTTCACGCAGTGCTGTCGCCTAGTACCTCGTACCTAGGTTACCTCCTGGAGCAACGCAAAAATGAGCAAACCACAATATGAATATTTTAATAGGGTAATGTGCATGAAAAATGTGGTGGAAAATGTACCTATATGAAATCTTTTTATCGTACTTTGCATTTTTACTGATAATCACAAACAAACAATTCCCTGAATTTTCAAATGTAACAAAATAACATTAGTCCTTTCGCATGATTTGACAAATATGTTTTATCGTCTATTGATTTACCGATGAGGTACCTACTATGTACGTAAATTTCAAACGAAAAAGTTTCGATTCTCCTCCTCAATTAAAGTAGAACGTATCCAGGGAAGTTGAAAACTGCATTCTATTAATAAAAAAACGTTTCGCTTTAATACAAAGTATTTAATCTTTTTCGTTGGTTGAATATAAAATATTAGTTCAAGAAAATTTGATTAAATGTACCTGTGTAGTAGGTACTTTAAACGTGTCTAATTTCGAGTACAGAAGACTTGGTGTATATTTAAACTAATGTTTGAAGTTAAGCTTTATTTCTGTAGTCTTTTGTATGTTAATTACGAGCGTGTATTATTTAATAAACTACCTTTTGCTAGAGATATTTTCCGCGTTTCGCTTGACATAGGTATACTACGTTTACATTCTCGTCCTCCTAGTTTAAAAAGTAGGTAGCTAATTCAAATAACCTTCAATTTCCATAATTTAAATTTTACAAGTAGATATTACATTTATAGGTATGTATAGCTAATGATGATTACTTGTGAATACTGTACTATTAAAACAAACCCAAAAAAAGATTTTTAAACAAATAAAATAAAACTAAAATGTTTAAAAATGTATGCCAGGAATGCACGACCCCTAACCTTTCTAATCCCAAAACATTTCAGAGGTTTAGGTTGTTAAACTTTAAACTACATTTTAGGACTCCCCGAACATTTTAGGATAAAAAGATATTCTTGTGTAATTTCGATAAAATGAACCATATTCGAGAAAATCACACTTAAATAATATCTAGAATTCTCTGCATCTCTTATTTTTGATGTATAATTTTCTTGAATATGGTTCATTTTATCGAAATTAAACAAAAGTACCTTTTTTATCTCTAAAATTCCGAAAATGACTTTAAAAATTAAAAAACTTAAACCACTCAAAAATGTTGAGGTTAGAAAGGTTAAGCGTAGTGACTCTTCTGAAGTGATATCAAAAAACCTATTATGCCATTTTAAAGACTTTTATTTTATACGCATGTGTACCAAAAATTATCGAATTTCAACGAAAAATAAAACTTTAATTATTCCTATTCGTAAGTTCAGTATTTTTAGCATACTTAACACGTGAATGTTGATTGTTACATGATGAATACATACTCAGGCTCATTACTTAACTTACAATTAAATCCATCCATTAGAACTCCAATACACTAATAATAAGAATTAATTACAGAAAACCTACATCTAAACAAAAAGACCTAAGACCGAGAAGACTAAGACCTATATTAAATTAGAAATTAAAAATGAAAATCAAATTAATCGATCATAAATACACAGAAATTAAATTATACTAACTATTAATCAATCATATGTGTAAATTGCTCTAAATAATACTCCTATAAGTCAATCAATCAGTACTTTAGATTTAAATGTTTTATATTTAATTTTAATTATATCCATCTATAAAACCATTGCCTTTCAACTTACCCCCAACAAGATTCGTTTTAGTAATAGCTTTATTGCATTCCGGATCCTGAGTTAAATTAAAACTAAAACTAAAAGTTCCCCTTTTTAATTCATCATTTATCTATACGCTATATTTAAATAAGTACCTACCTATTTAATTAATAATATTATAAATATTCAAACATTGTCGAACAATTTCACCTTTTGAAAAACTTATACAAATAACTTTCAAGTAACGCCATTTTATGGCTATTAAACTAAACCTGATGTTTTGACACATTTTATGTTAAGTAAGTACTTACTTCTTTAATTAGTGTCAAAAAATGTTTTGATAAAATACATCTTAATGAATTAAACGTTTAATAAGATGTACTAATTATTATTAAATATAAGTACCCAATTAAAAAATGAAAATAACCGTGTTTTATATGATTGAGTGTTTTAAATATTTTAATTAAAATAACTTTACCTATTTGTGAACAAATACAGCGTAACAAGAAAACGCAAGGAAAAGTGGTTAAAATTTTAAATTAAAATTTTTAAAGCAAGTTCACAGATCGCGAAATAATAGTTATTAAGTATTGATTCGCAATTGGACGGCAAACGTGCATTGCTTTTGTGAAACGTCTAAAATACTCCGTCACGGTGTACAATTTTTGCAGCATCAACATTTTTTATAAAATACCTGTCAGATCAATCATATAACAAAAACCTTCGTTTATCTAGAAAACGTATCATATCGAAATGTGTCAATGTATTTTTGTGAGAAATATTTCAACGTTGCAACTTAAATCTTTAGTTTGTAAACACCAATGAGGTTTATCAATCATGAATAAAATACAGGTCGTGTTAATTCAATGCACGATTATGTTAGTAATCAAGGTAAGAAGTCTAAAATAAATATCACAACATAATTCGTTACTCACTACATACGTTTATGTATGTATGTACAGTCAAGTTCATATGTTTTGTTCCGCGAAATGTGATCGTAGGCCAATGAGCGACGAGAGAGGATTAAAAGGGATGAAGGGTAGCAGTTGTTTTTGAATTGTAAAAAGGTACACGTCCGATAATAAATGAAAACGGATAGTAATCTTTTTTTGAGCCCTTCACGATAAAAACTAACACAGGCGACGGGACAAAACATATGAACTTGACTGTATGTAGTACTTATATGTAAATTTTTATATCTTTGATTTACCTAACTACTATATATTATGTAAATAAGACAAATAATATGACCATTGCGAAATATATTACAAATATTTTGTTCAGTTAGTGAGATACAATATATTCTAATTTACTGCCAATTAATATTAAATTAATAAAAATTCCTGGAAAATTGACGCGATTATAGATACATCTACATACCAACAAATTATTATATTTTATTATCTAAAAACGTTTAGCACTACAATACAATTGTACTAATTTAATAAACGTTACTTAATTTTTTTTTTTTTGGTACTTAATAGAAATGAACGACAAAATTTTCGAAAAATAATTTTCACTGCTACCTTTTGATAATAGTGTAATAGTAAAATGTTATTAATGAATTTGTGCGCCTCTCTACCTGCCTCATCTATTCACTTTAAAAACTGTACTTCACGGGGTACTTTATCATAACCTTCGTAATTTAAATCGTCGAAGAAGTTATTATGCTACGAAGAAACGATTTTTCAATTTAGAATTAATTTTTCTCCTTCGGTTTTCTCGTTTCCAAAATGCAAAACATAAAAAATTACAATTACACCGTCATTTATTTAAACGATTTTCTTTATCAGTCATTTGTCTTTTAGTAACTGGCAAGTACGAGATTCCTTTAAAAAATAACAAGCATGCTTCTCTGAAATCGATAGGGTATGAATTATTTAAGATATTTTTGCCGCTTTAAGGCCTATTCATTTTTCTTTTTTGAATATTTTACGTTTTAGACAACCCCACAGAGCATATTTACGTGTGTACATATATAAATGAAATAGGTAAACATGTTTGTAATTTAAAGACGTGCTATCATCTACTGCAGAGCCATGATTAAAAATAGTAAAACAATTGTGCACTTTGTGATTTTAATGCTGGATTTTTATGTGGACCTTGTCCACATTTTTGTGTTTGTATGTAGACTGAATGAACTCTGAAAAAAAAACGTACACTTCACCATAAGTATAGATATATAAAAGTCTATGTGGTTCTTCAATGCTTTGAAGGATTTTGACCTAACTTGGCACAAATATTTTTATCGATTTTTCTATTCGAGGTGGCAAAGGTAAAAAATATGCTTTGACGAATATGAACCAAATCATGTTCTTCATCGTCCAACATAAAATACTTTTAATTCGAAAAAAGCCCATTCCATTAGGGGTGACAGAGGCAAAAAAATGTGCCTACAATGATCTTGACCAAATTTGGTACCTACATGGGTAAGTACATATACCCTTCATTGTTCAGTTTAAAATACTAGTAAGGTTACAATTCAAAAAAAAAAAAAAAACAAGTTCTCGCAATAAGGCGATGTGTTAAATTGATGTCATTGTATTATTTAAAAATGATCAGAGATTACCCTACAGTTTTCCTTGGATTACCTATAGTTAGGGAAACTTGAAGTTATAGGAAACTTCAGAAGTCGAGGAAGAGACAAACTAAGTTTTTCACAATTCTTTTAGATTGAGAACAATATCAATAATACATAATATCCCGATTTACTAAAATCTTGCTAAAATTTAGCTGCTGACATAAGCGCATAAACAGTTTCTTACTGGACATGATTTCATAAGGTATTTCATTAAAAAAACGCACCTAGTACTCAAGCCCCGCGATGGAGTGGAAAGAAGTGCACTTTTTCTACAAACTACAAACATCGACACTTTGTCACACGGTTTACTCGAAAACAATTAACTTTACGAAATAAAATCAAAGAACCTTTTTTGTAGCAAATTTTACGAGTTACAATTTGGATACTAACCTTTTTCTCGAAATATTGATAGTTTCTAAAATCGTTATAAAAAACTAAATTTGACCTCTTTTCGTCATTTATGACAATTTTTGCGGTCATGCTATTGAAGGGGACTTTTGAGGTTTAATTCAAAACACAAAAATCTAGCTTGTAGTTAATAATTTTTTTTTATAATTTTCCCCTTTTATAGTCTAATTTTACCGGATTAGTAAGATATGAAACTTTTATCATAGTTTATATAGATCGTAATGTGAGAGGTCAGGTCGCTTGAATTGATCTGATGTTTAATTAAAATGCTTAACTTAGGGAGCAAATTATGTTATTTATAAGTACTTTAAGGATGCTCATTTTTTGACCACCATGCTTGATACCTGACAACAACTTATTCAGCGTCCGACAGAAAGTTTCAGTCGTGGCATTAAATAAGTAAACGGTATTAGTCGTCAATCGTTTTAAAAAACGATTTAAAACTTAAATTTTTAAATTAATTGTTAAGTAGGTAATTTGTTTAAATTAAATTTAAATATTGTAAATTCAATATTTTTCAGAAAATATTTATTTATTTCTTTTTATGTTTGATTCAAAAGGTACCTAATGAAAACAAAGAGAAAGAGGGCACTTTATTTCAGACTTCGGGGACTAAACAGCGCTTTAAAGAAAAGGCAAATAAATCACACCTCTTGATTCCGGATGAAACTGCGAAGCAGACGAAAACTGCGATAAAATAGAATTTTCCACAATCGAGAGTGTTTTCTCTTGAATTTTAGTAAGTACGCCGTTTAAATTGTTAAAAAATGCACGAGTTTTTGCTAAGAAAATTACGTTCCGACCAAAAGCTCGGAAAGGAAATTTAATTAGCAAGTTCTATAATGCCTAAAGCGTAACAGGCGCGGTTAATGAAAGTATTATTAATATAAAAATATTTAAAACACATACTGATTAAGAGAAATGAGCGTATCCATATTTTGATATTATTCGATGAACTTGTTACCTATTTATAACTAGTAAAAGAGATATAATTAAAAATTTCGAAACCCCAATAAATAATGGCAAACGATAAAATATTGGTTGTACAAAAACTAAGATTTTTTGTTAACTATTCATCTCTATTTCTTGTTTCCACAGATCCACTTCATTATAGTCGCATTTATAATTTCATAAATCAAGCAAAAAGTTTCCGTTAGACGAGAGCCTTTATTTCAAATTACCATTTTATACGCTTAAAAGCGACCCCACAAAATGCCAATCAAAGGAAAATTAAATTTTTTGCATACAGGAACATCCTACGTCATTGTGAAGGCTTCCCTTGTTTTTAGATGAGCCAACCCTCTTAGGGTCAATTGCAGTCCGCTTTTAAACCGAGCACCCTTATCAACTAAGGTTATCTGAGCTTTTAGACCCGTGGACGCTTGTAAAAGCTTATGACATTGCCCTAAATACAGACCTCCCTTTTCGTTTATGTGGTTCAAATTATTATTATCACATCACAATCAAAAAGCACTTGTTTGCACTTCATTTTATGCGAGGCTATATGTATATTTTACGTATTGTTCATTTATACTTAAAATATTTCCACTTAAATTGTGTTACCTCAAAAATAAGAATATTTTGGAATTTACGGTAAATACTAAGTATATAATATTTATATATTTAATTTGCCGTTATGTTCATCAATAACTTAACCTTATTTTTTTTAAGGCATTTAACCTCTATGTTATGTAAATCAATAATTTCAAACCTAAAGGAATTTAGCTAATATTTTTTATTCCTATAAATGAAGGTATAAAGTCAGAGCAAAAAAGATGTAAATTTAACGAAAAATATCGCGACATGTAGCTTTTGCACCAATTTATTCACACCTTGTATAGTATTAAAATAAGAAAATCAGTCAATTAACAAATAAAGAATACTGCAAAATCTAAAAATGTTGAAGATGTAGATGTCAAAAATAAAGTCGGAGAAAAAGGTAAACAGTTAAAAACAAAATAATGAATTTATTATAGAATTCAAACAATTTTTGAGGTTATTAGGAAAGAAAAAATAACAAACCAAATATGACAAAGCCAATCGATAAAAACATTGTTCTAAATATCAATAGAAAAAATCAACCAAAACAGAGGTTTATTAGGGTAGGTACTCTATAAATAATATCGACATACGCGATTATGATTTGGATTCCATGTAGATAATTTGTTACCGAATTCAATTCCTTGTAGCAAAAATTCAAAATAGTCAGGCAAACAGCGAATTTCCAATAATATTATAGTCTTAAGAAACCTTCGAAATAAAGTTAGATAGCGCATTGTGCTAACATCAAGATGACCTAAACAATTTTCGAAAAATTTTAAATGACTGGATTAGTTTTTGAAAACTATAATTATTTTTTTTACTATTCAATGAAATAAAGATAAACTTAACTTATTAGTTCGGAAAGTCTTAAAACAACATGAAATGTAGATTTCTTAGTTGAATAAGTTCGTTTAAGTAATTAACGTTATTATAAGAACTAGCTGTTTTCCATTTCCCGTTTCATTAATGTAAGTTTTATCCTAAAATCCCATAGGTTAAAAATAAAATATTATAAATCACATATTGCATTTTTCTTAAAAAAACATCCTGCTAGAAATATTTCTTTCGAGCGAAAGTAACCTGAATTAATAATAAAGCAAAACATTACTAAATCTATACTCGTTTCAAGTAAAACAAACATCAAAAGAGAACAACTTCGCCAATTCAAAATAAAATGTTAAAATTCTACTTGTTACTTTTAAACTAACCAAAACAAAATTTTCACCTAATAAAAAGTTCTTTACTTTTATAGAAAGAAAGAATAGAAAAAGTTGTAAAGTTCTTAAAATGTGTTTATATAAATTAATTTAAATCATTAATAAGCGAATTTTATAACTCATTGTCGCTTATTACCTAGCAAACAATAAACACGGTATAATCAACAACAAAACTTCCCAAGTTTAACTAGTTTAAGAAAGTTTGTTGTAGTAATAAAATGTTTTGTTAGTTAGTTCAAACATTAAGCAAGACGCGACCAATTGAAAAGTAATTTTACTTGTAACTAAATGGTGACTATAGATCACAGACTTTCACAGATATTATTTTGATATATCATGTCAGAGAACAAATATCAATATATTATGTATGTATAACTTTTAGTGAAGTTGTATAATCGACATTTATCTTCTAAGGAGTTTTAATACATCCAATAAACTCTGTTCTATATATTATAGAAAACATTTTTAGAAGTTTTAAATCATTACTTACACGCAAAATATACCTAAGCAAAACGTGTAATTTCTTACGATATTTTTTAAATTTATACAAAACAAAACAGTAGTCAATTTAAAAAAAAATGAAAATAAAAATCCCTTATCCTTATCCTAAAAAACAGTTAGGTACATTAAGACATCTGATAAAATGAAGTTATAATATATTCAAATCTTTACTGAAAAATCCGTCCGATTTTAATAAAAAGTAAAAGCATAAAGCTGAAGGAAGTATGAATTTTTTATACGAAAGGTGATTAATTTTGCAGCAGTTATTCATATGTCATGTTTTCACCTTTGCAGATCCTTTAACATCAATTTTTCATGGTATATTTTAATTATTCACCGACTCAGGATGTATAAATTTAAATTATGTATACTATGCTACATTTTTATCTTTAAAAACATTTAATTATTAGGTGTACAACTTTGCTTCCGCCGTTTTTTTCCGAAATTCGAGGCTTTATTGTAATAAACTAGTTATACATTTATGATTCAAAGTATTGTCCATCGCTGGCCACTACTTTCTCCCATCTTTCGGGCAGCGTACGAATCCCGCGTTGAAAAAACTGGTCATCTTTTGAAGTGATCCACGAATCGATCCAATTTTTTACTTCTTCATAAGACCGGAAGTGCTGGTCATCCAGGCCGTGTGCCATTGATCGAAACAAGTGATAGTCCGAGGGAGCAACGTCTGGAGAATACGGCGGGTGGGGTAGGACTTCCCATTTCAACGTTTCCAAGTATGTCTTGACCACTTTCGCAACATGGGGGTCGAGCATTGTCATGCTGTAAGATTACTTTATCATGTCTCTCGTTGTATTGAGTCTTGCTCAAGTAATGCCTCCAATTCTGCATCTTCGAAAAACTTCTCTCTTCCACCGCCATGCCGGTCTTCGACGTCAAAATCACCGTTCTTGAAGCGTTGAAACCACTCTCGGCACGTTCTTTCACTAATAGCGGCCTCACCGTAGGTATTTGAGAGCATTCGATGAGCCTCAGCCGCAGATTTCTTCATATTAAAACAGAAAATTAAAACCTCCCGCAAATGACGAGAATTTGGCTCGTAAGCTGACATGTTTAATCGAGAATAACTTTATGATGCAGACACAAATCGACTAATATTTCGATGGCGTTATATTTACAAATACCTAATCTTATTGTATGACAGCTACGATCTATTTATTTCGACTACCACTTACCGCTACAGCCATTTATTGCAAAACGGCGGAAGCAAAGTTGTACACCTAATAATTTGCGACAAGTTAACATTTTAAAATTTTATCCTACCATTTAACCGAACATTATAGTAAACAGAGACTCCTATTACCTACGAAAATATTTTTGCGATCACACGAAAATCATTAGACGACTGTATTTTAAATTTAAGATAACATGTAACTTTACTTTTAACTTAGAAAAATAATAAATAATTCCGATTATTTCACTCATTTTATCAAATAGACGAGTGACGACGTTGCCCTCGACCTTCGATCTCGAACTTTTCTTTTGTATTATTAAGTCTCCAACATTTTCTAAGCAAAATTTTACAAAACTAACTACTCGGGATGTGACCTATCATTAAGAAATAAAATTAAAAAGAATTCGTTGGCGATCTTTCCAAAATTTTACACTCAGAAAATTCCACGAAATATCTCGGAAAGTATCACGCTGCCTATATTTCACGAAAATAAAAATGCTATACTTCGTCCAAACCTATATGCAATCTACGTCATCAATAGAAGGTTACTAGATGATGACGTTTCACGCAGTGCTGTCACCTCGTATCTCGTATTTTGATAGTTCTAGTAAATTGTAGTCTTTCTTTATATCATCTAATATGTGCGCAAGTAAATCATCTATAGAATATGTCGCTTTCCAAACTTTAAACCGAATTACAAATAAACAATCTAGTAACTTTTTTTGATGACGTGAATTGCATATAGGTTTGGATAGGCCATACCGCGAACAACAAAAGTCTATAGGTATATAGTAACGACTTTTCGTTCAACTTCCAATTAAGTGCCTACATAATAAATATAGGTACCTATGGCCTATCCACCTTGTCCGGCGACGCGTCATCAATAAAAGGTTACTAGATGATGACATTTCACGCAGTGCTGTCACCTTGTACCTCGCATTTTTGCAGTTCTAATAAATTGTAGGACTTTCTCTATACCATCTACTATGTGCACAAGCAAATCATCTATAGAAAATGTTACTTTCCAAACTTTAAACCGAATTACAAATAAAAAATCTAGTAACTTTTTGTTGATGACGTGTTGCAGGCCGCTTGGATAAGGTATACATAGCAGTGTTCATTAAAAAGTGAAATATTCAAAAATTTAAACAGTGATTTTTTTAAAGTTTTATCTCGTAAAAAACTAGTAGGAAATTAGTCCAACTAAAAAGTCTATCACGTATATGTCAGTAAAGTTCAAAATTTCTAGTATCTAAAATAACGTTATAATTAGTTGAGTTTAATGAGTTTTGGTAGTAAAAATTTGAGTAAAATTGAAAATTGAACGTTGCCCTTTTTTGCAATAAATCTTTTCAACACGACGGTATCGACAAAAAAGTAAATATATTTCAAACAAGCAGGATAAAACCAAGCAACTAATATCTACATAGAATAGCCCGGAAGAATAGAAATTTATTATACCTGTTATCGGGATGAATAAAGAATCCCATAAATCTGAAAAACCGCGATAATTTAACGCGCTCGACTTATGACAATATTATCTTATGTTAGGTATGCGTTTGATTTAAACAAATGTAAAACGTTATCTACCACATGTTCGATAAGCCGGCTGGCCAACGATAGCACCTATACGTCATGATATCAAGCGGTCGCGTAACGCAATATAACCCACTACGTCATTTATTCCGAGTCATTTTTAAATATAAAATAAATTATGAAAGTTTCAAATCTACACTTCGTCCAAACCTATATGCAATCGACGTCATCAATATAAGGTTACTAGATGATGACGTTTCACACAGTGCTGTCACCTCGTACCTAGTATTTTTACAGTTTTAATAAATTGTAATCTTTCTTTATGCCATCTAATATGTGCGCAGGTAAATCATCTATAGAATATGTCACTTTCCAAACTTTAAACCAAATTACAAATAAACAATCTAGTAACTTTTTTTTGATGATTTATTGTCAAAACTTGAGATTTTTATAATGAACATACTATACAGTATAACTACTGTAAACTATAGTTTACGTTAATTGATTAACATTTGCAAAGTGTTTCAGAATAACTATTCCTAATTTTCAGATGTGATCGAGGACATGTAATTAAACATTTTTTTGTAATAAAGCAATGTCCAGAAACGCTTACAATTAGTTCCCGAGATACAGGGTATTAAAATTTACGAAAAGAATAGTAAGTGTATTAATTGGTATTCCG
Organism: Rhagophthalmus giganteus; assembly: GCA_036326145.1. NCBI lineage: Eukaryota > Metazoa > Arthropoda > Insecta > Coleoptera > Rhagophthalmidae > Rhagophthalmus > Rhagophthalmus giganteus. The sequence continues at coordinate 51,518,022 of JARFJA010000001.1, forward strand.
GAACCAAAGCATAAACGAACTGAAATCTATATTAGTCCAGTGCAGTACCCAAGGTTTTTACCTCGGAACCCAGTTATACTGAATTGATTTTCATAAAACTTGTTTCATTGTATTTCTGATAGTTGGAACTAAAATGTTTACCATTTAAAAATTACCGCTTATGATTATTAATTATTTAAAGAGGTCCAGCCTAGTTGCTCGGCCGTTTCAAAAACAAATTTAATTTGCTGGTATATGGGAGTTACGTTTATTACGAAAAAGTGTTTAATTACGTGCCCTCCGTCACGTCTGAAAAGTAGGAATAGTTATTCTGATACACCCTGTATTCCCTTCCAACAATGAGAAATAGAGTACTAAATAAACGACTATTTTCAACGGAACAGTTTTTTTATTAAATCAACTGATGTTTTAGTTTCCAATTTGCAGACATTACAAGCATCTACAATGGATGATGTTTGTCACAAAAAACAAAATCGTGGGAAAACAGAAAGTTACATCAATTAGGAAAAAAAGCAAACATATTACGAGGTTTTTAAAAAACTAACTAATTCAAATCATTCATCGTTTAAATCCCCAAGTGTCAGATACTTATCTATGAAGACAGACGGTGGTGTCTTTCTCATTAACAACTAAATCTAGTGTTTTTGAAAAATGCGTAAAAATGTGGTCTATTACCTACGCATTTTTTAATAGGACTAAACATATTAAAACCTTTTCATTTAAACGTATATAAATTAAAACAAGAAATCATATATATTAAGCGTGTAAACTTTATCTTAACAAAATTAAAAATATTTTAAAACCTAATACCTACCTAAAATAATATTTTTCTCACAATAATATCTAACGGTAGGTAAGTGGGTGCTTGTGTTTAATTATACCTAAAACATAATTCGTAAAAGAATAATGTTTGTTTACTAATTATTCAACTACAAAAACGAAAAGTGAAATATTTTGTAGGAAAATGAGGAAAACAATAGTAGGACTAAAATGTGTAAACGGCAGTTTGTAATTAAAATACTTTTAACATTTTTGAAAATAACTTATTCGCTTCCCTAAAAAAATACATATATTTACCACTACCAAACTTGATAAGAAAAAAAAGATATTTAGGCCAGTCGCCAAAGGGTTTTGAAAAAAAATAGGAGGAAGATAAAATAACATTTATTCTTTTTATTTGGACTTCTAGAAAGACATACTAATTTTACACGGTCTGTCGATTTCGGATTTGGTTGCCATATTGAAAAAATCGTCTCAAAAGGACGTTTCTTATGAAATATTGTAGATACCTTGGTCTGGGTTCATTTTAGGGCAAAACGTAAAGTAAATGAAAATAAACATATCAAATTGTCTACAAAAAAGGTTACCTATTGATTTATTTGGAATTTATATATTAAAAATATCAATATTTATAAAAGGAAATTAAGCTACTTTCCCTATTAAAATAATTTAAAAATGTATGAATTACGGTATAGCCTTTAATAACACACAGAAACAATTATTTTTATTTCAAACAATAAACTTGCTTGTTATTTACCTACTTAATAATTTTAGAAAACTTCTTTTCTATTATTCTCTAACAAAATGCTAACTTTACTTTTTACTTCTTGTCTGATACTTATAGGTAGATAAGTATCTACACATTATCGTTCATTTGAGATGTTCAAGTAAATACACAATATAGAGGTTTAAATAACCACGTAATTGTGTTTTTTATTTTATTTTTAAGAACACGACATAATTAATATCTACATTTTTTTTTCATTTGAAAACTAATTTTACATTAGGTAAACAAAAATGTTTAATACAATTTTCTATTAAAACTTTGAAGAAGTTACTAGTATTTATGGCATTTCAGTTTAAAACGTTTGTTCTAATTGAATCAGAATTCAGTAAATTCTTATATAATATTATATATTATATAATTAAGTGAAATAAATTATTCACCTGAAATGGAAATTTACAGGATAAGTATGTGAAAGCTACAATAATTATAAACTAATATAGAACCAAAAGTTTCAAGTTGGAAGTTTACCACGCTGATTAGAATATAAATAACTTTTCCAGAATAATCAGATTTTGATCATGAAATTAAATTACAATTAAGTTTTGCACGTTCTATAAAATTAGAAACTTTCAGCGCTTACATTAACTTTCCCTATTCATTATTAGATTAAGATTCATCTTGAAATATTTGGACCGTGAACAAGAAATATTGATGTCGATAACTATATAAAGTCACACTTGAAGGCATTATTTTGTATATTTCCTTATCATTTTAAAAAAATATAAAATCGTGGGTTGTATTATTAAATTCCAATAATTTGAAAAGCGATTCACTTAATAATTAGGTACCTACTTCTTATAAATATTGAGTAGGTAGGTATCGATTTTACATGTAAAAATTTATAATACCTACCTACGTGTATTGTAATAATTTTTTTAATGTAACTATATTGCCTCAAATCTTTAACAGCATTTAGTAAATTGATCTTTTGGGCATTCAAGTCCAAATTAAAATTAAATATAAATCGTAAAAATTAAGTTCAGTTTAAGAAATAGCAATTAACGATAATTCGTATCCACAGCAGTAATACATGATATCTATATCATTATTAAGTATCTAGTGAAGTATGTACAGTAAAACCTCTTTAACATGCTCTTCGGGCAAACTTTAAATTGATCTTCCGCTGAAACAGATTTTTAGGCGAATATGGCACATATACAGTTCGGCACAGAATTAAATTCTCTACAATACTTGTAGTTTTAACTAATTTTCATATAATTTGACGCCGGTGTCGTTCTGCCTTAAACGCGTCGACATGAAAATCGAAAATCGTTTTATAATCATCTTTCATTTAATGATATTAACATTCTTCGCGCGTATTAAACGAAAGGCTATTAGGTAGGATTCAAAGGATTGATTAAAAATGACGTATTATGTGAGAAAGCGTATTAAGCAAGGACGACTTAATGAAGTTTCACAATATTAGATAATTATTAAGTAATTAAATAATATCGGTACTTACTACTAATATGTTTTAATACATACCTAATACTTTATCTTTTGCTCCTATATATTCTACCTGCTGTACTATTCACGCAATGACTTACCTGTAGAAAAAAAAATACAAATTAATTTATTATCACAAAAATTTAAGTTAGATAACATTAGTTATTTGAATATCTACTAAATATTTATTTGTAAAATAACAATACATAAAGTGTACAAAAATGGAACGTGATACACAAGATCTCTTTTAAAAAAATATACGTCTATTTTTCTGAATTGTTAAACTAATATAGTGTAAATAAAAAAAATATCGGAAATTATATTTTACTCCTAACATTTTAACTCAAGTCTTCTTCTAATTTTTACTATTAATTTAATCTGAAAAAACAAAACTTTGCATTTTGCTACTTAATAATTTACGTAAGTTATTCATTAATAACTATAGGATAGGTATTATTAACCATAGCGCATTATACCCTATTATATATCCCTATTGTGTATTATACTATGCCGTAATATTAGGTTTTATTGCTTATACAGGGTATCCTATTATATGGAAATAATTTAATATTATAGCAGACTCACTTCATAATTACCCACATTGATTGTTTAATTAATTACTATTCCACTCAAGACGGCAATTGCACAAGATACAATTGGACAAGATATCTCAGGACGTTTCATTCAAATTTGTTAAATATATACTTACCTTACTTTACTTATCGTTTTTAAATGACAAAGTAAAATCTAATAGAATCAAATCAGCCGAGATTGTTGGTCATTATGTTGATCGATGCTTGAATACCAAACTATGTAGGTGTCTACTATAAAAGAATATTCCAAAATTTAGATCATGGTAATTTCTTAAAGTAATATGGGTTGTTACTACATCTTGTTGAACGCATATATGCTATTGTTGAATAAGATAAAAATCGTTCGTTTTCAACAAAAATAAATTTTCAAGGAATTCCAACTACCGCTAACGTTAAAGTTCTTCGTTATAAAAGTATAAAATTATTTTGCTGTGATTAAATAATGTACATCGTACATAGTGCAAGTACAAGTACCTACATGTAAATAACGAATTAGATAAAATCGGTAAGGATTTTCCGCAACCCCGAACAATGGCAACGACGGTGGATATAAGTATTTTCCTATTTTTTAATTTTTTTCATAAACTGACTACTTTTTATTTTATCGCATATCATGCGCGTACCTACAGATAGTATATCTAATTCTAATTGTAAGATAACCTTATTTACAATGTTAGTTATTCAATTCAGACCTGTTTGTCTGGTACTCACTTTTAAAATTTAAATCAGTCGAGTTTACAATAAGAAACATAACTAATACCTACAGAGTATCGTATTAAAATTAAAATTCAAACGTTTATTAAAAGTATCACGCATGTAATTCCTATAATTATCTCGAAAAACTTCTTAATGTGAATATCGTTAATCGATCACCTATGCGAACATTAAATTTCCTTAATTTATTACTATTCTTTTTGTGTCCCGTTGTTTATCATTTGGCAGCTCTCTATCTCGATGTAGGTTTTATTCTACTCTTATTTTCATAGAATATGAGCGTCTCTCTCTATATATAAAGGCACCAGTTAAATGCACATTTTCTCACAATCACCATAAATAAGCAGCAAATCATGTAATCAATACTATATACTGTAGAAGTTATCTACATAAGTAGGTACTATACTTACAATTAGATCAATAAAAAGACAGTTACTTCCTTAAATTCTACACGTTTCATCGAGGTAATACCCGTATATCGTTAAAGTCGTGGTCACCTAAGACTTTTATTAAAAAAAATAGAAGTTTAGGGTCCTACCGTTTAAACCAAACAAGATTTAAAAAACTGACACCTTCATCATAATCTATGTAAAAAAGTGTCTCAATAATGTCAAAGAATTTTTGTCATTTTGTTTACCTCTGAGAATAAAAAAGTTAGTCAAGGTGCTGAACACTATCTTTCATTTAACCGTATCTCTATAACGTACCGTTTTCAAGATCTCCATGCTTAACGTGATCTTTTGAACACACTGTATATAATTTAAGAAATTACATTTAAATATAAATTTCAACTCTAACGAGAAGTTTATTTGTAGTAAAACTGAAAGTTAAATTCAATAACAGTTCACCTGAATAATTCAATTCACAGTGCTGAATTATCCATTTTGCCGGAGTATCCGAGGTATTTTAAGCAGGTTGTAGAGTTTCGCCATGGGTGATTTATAGTTTAACTAAAGTCCTAACGCACCCTCCGTTTATCCTAAATAAAATAGAGCTTGCATTATTTTTTAAAAGAACTTGAAATAAAACATATTGCTTTATATTTATCTTAGGCGCGTAAATATGAGAAAATTCGTGCCTACATACGTAGAGAGCAAAATACTACAGGAACAGAATTATTATCTATTATTAAATGCGTATTATTTAAATAATATTTTGTCATATTTTGTAATTATTGTTATATTATCCTTTAATATCATTTACTAAATTAAATACTTTTATATCGAATAAGAAAAACTTATATTTTAAGCTACGATTAAAAATTTTATGTAAGTTAGGTAATTACATTTGAATTTAAGTTAGATAGGTGTATACTGTGCGTCATATAAATATGGTACAAAACTTGTGAGCTGAAAATCGTGTTTTATAGCTGTGTATGTTGTTGATCTTTCTTGACGTATCCATATTAACAACCTTTGTAGGTAATACGCTTAGGACTAACGATGCCAGTTATACGGTTTCCGTAGTCTTTTAGGTTCTTATTAACAAATAAACTTGTGTATCGGAAACATTTTAAATAATTCGCAATTACTCATGTGCCTTGGCATAGCCACAATGTTATGTACTACGAAATTACTATCAATGTGACAAAGCAAGTCCTATTTACATTGCCAAAATCTAAATGTACCAGATTAATATGAAGCGCAACGTACCTAATAAATTTTATCTACTATACAAAATTTAAATACCATCTAAATCGTTATTCGTTTTAGAATACCGTAACCGCACAACGTACCTATCTTATAGTTAATAAATAAAAATGGAACAACTCTGAAAATCTACAAACTAAAATGCAATGCGAAATATTAATAAAATACAATATGTATGGAACAAATAGGTACCCCTATTCAAATTTAGTTTTCTAACTTCTCATCTATCATGTATTCGCGGCGCTTTATCTATTTCTTGCAGTGTTTGCCCATTTTTTAAAATACAGTACTGTCCACTTATAAGGGCCACGCTTGCAACTAACTCTTTTTCTTGTAATGAACCGATTACAACGACTCGGATCAAAGAGTCATTTAAACCTATGTAAATCGAACCTGATATTATGGACTTTAGCTGATTATTGACAAAAAGTTCGTTAAAAGTTCATTAACATGGACATGGACTCAAGTATGTTCATATTGAAGACAACATCATAACTGTCCAGAAATTAACAGGAAAAATTTGTAGTATTAATTATTATTGCATAATTCAATAGGGGGTAAACCTGGGGCAAACGGACACTTCGTTAGCTTGTTCTTCTTTACAGTGGTTTGATTTGATTGTGAACCATTATTGTTTCAATACACCATAGTATCCGTTGCCACGTAACCATCTTGTTTAAATTTTTTACAATTGTATAAACATGGTTTAAAGATTTTCAATTGAAGTGCAACAATAATAAGTAAGTAGTAAGACTTTACTGTATTTTGTAATGCGTTCGTGTACTTACACCACGTGGAGGAAATTTGTGACGTGATGATATTTTATATACGGATAAGTACGACATATGCGTAATATTAAAGGCCATTAAGGAATTAGTAACATAAATAGCGGATTGTAGTTCGCGGAGCATACGGACATGTCATGGGTTCTGGGACAAACGAACTTCTTTATTATTTATCGATTTGTTCCGCATGCTTTAACTGCCAGAAATGGTACGATAACGACTAAGAACTACACAAAGATGTGCTTGGAAAGCTGTAACAATAAATAAAAGCGTGTTACAAACAACAGCGAAAACGCATAATGCGCCGAAAAACACGTAACGGAGAAGAGTTATTTTTGCTACAAATATTCACAAGTTTGGAGATCATTCCACCAATGGAAAATAAAATAAAAATCAGTTGGTAAAACACTTCAGCACACTGCACCGTTAACCTTAACAAGTACATGTCAAGCTGCACCATTACCAAATGCGAAGTCCAAATGTAAGTCCTTTTTAGATATTAATCCACCCCCAAATGCTTTTCGAAGTTTTACAACACCTCTAAAAAAAAAACCAAGACAACACACCGATAAGTTTTAACTTCGCCAGACTCTATTACAGAAGTTCGAAATAGTAAGCGGATGCGAGAAAGCAAGGAGAACGAGACATCGAGTAAAATGCTCAAAAACTTGCAACGAGATTCAAACTTTTGCGGATCCTGCGGCCAGCTTAAAACATTTAATATAAACAATGGGTTCGATGCACTAAGTGTGCGCTTTGGTATTATAGTCAATGTGATGTCAATTTTAATGGTTCATATTTTAATTGCATTTTCAGTGCGAAAATAACAATTAAAGGTTGCCGTCCATTTGCCTCTGCTGCGGATACAAATGGACATTTAGCACTTTAAATTGTTATTATCATATTTCACTACATATTTATGTACATTTTAGTGGTCAAATAAATATTGAATACTAATTTACGATTGTTGCATTATCGACTAAATAATCAAATTCTCTTTAAATCGTTTTTGACGGAAAAAAATATTTAAAAACATTATAAACGTGTTCGTTTGTCCCAGATTTATCCTAATTATTATTTAAGTAAAATATTTTTGAATGTACATTTATTGAATTGCTCGAGTTTCCCTAACTTGTTTGTTGCCGATTCAATACAGACGTATCTAATAAGCAACAAACCGAAAGAAATTTCAAAAGTAGAGCAAATTAGCGTTAAAAGGAATCAAACGAAAGTACATAAACTCTTCTCGCAAAATCACAATTTATTTGTCCCGAAGATTGCTTGTACACAAAAACGTGGCATAATAATACACCCGCGTCGATTAAAGAACCGTTTCGATCTAAAAGACTCTTTGTACCAAATTTTTGACGTTACATATCAGCGAGTTATTCGATGTATCATTTAACAACTGTCAACGTTCTTCTTTTAAATATCTACTTTTTTAAACTTGGTTTGATAGTTGGATAGTTGTTTATATTTTAACTTTAATGGAAAATTAGATACGGTAAAAATAAATTACATGAAGTTTATTGCATAATTATGCTAAATATTTAAGAACAAGGCCCTATCTTCCTGACAACATTTATGGATATAAAGCCATTTTAAAGAGCATAACTTATTTTATAGTTGTATTTTATAATATAAAAGTTTAAATGAATAATAAACTTTCGTTCAGATAGCAGATGGCATCGTTTTTAACGTATATATGAAAATGCGAAAAAAATCCATTTTAATAGCACCAGAAAGTAACAGGCCTTAAAAAATGTCTATAACTGCGCTAATATATATGTAATGATAGGTATGTACAATATCTTATGTATAAATATTAGATAGGGTTTTTACCCACTTTAATTTCATTCAGAGAAATATAACTGAATCAAAATAATCACCGTTTATTAGGTAAATTAATTAAGTTAAGCTGGAATCGTTTTAATTATCATTAAAAATGCCTACATGAAAAATGTATCTTTACCTAAAATTTCTATTATGCATCGTACATTGATTGCGAGAAAATAGTCGTGCATAGTTGTATAGGCGCCATCTTATATTGTCTACTAAAAACGAAAGTAAAAGTATCGTTATTGCTTTTTAGTAGGTACCTATGATATTGAAACCTATTTAATCATTATTATTTTTTAATGTAACATAATTATTTTTATATTTATAGAATGGCATTTTAAGCGGTAAGCGTACATTATGCCGAGACGCAGCGGGCCGCAGATGGTCGCATTTCAGCGCAACCAATTGCTGGGGTACATTTTAAATGAGTCAATGCCGGGATCTCTTTTGCGTGACAAGGATAGGTTGCAGAGTAATGCGTTGCGATGCGGCCAGCTCCGCCCCGGCAAAATGTACGCTTACCTTAAAATAGCATTTTATTTTACATAGGTATCTACATAATCCTAAAACGACTAACGATTGTATATTTTTCATACATATAACTTAGAAGTTAAAATGACATGAGAGTATATTATAAACATTAACTTTATTCAATTTTATTTCGTTTGTATTAATTATTCTGTGTTACGCTGTACTTACATACGTTATCACGATCTCACGTTAACATTTCAAACGTATTTTATTGCTACCTACATTTCTTGTAATTTCAGACAGAGCAGCTGAATTTATAACCGAATGAAGACTACTAATTTATATTTGTATAAAGGAATTTATAACAACATTCAACTACCTGAAATTACCTAAATCCCGAATAAATGCCTTCTTAACAAAGATTCGTCTAAATTTATAAAAAAATTAACTTTGTAGAACACAATTTCATAATGAACCAATTTTCTGTTAATAATAATTATTATAAAGAAGTACCATCGATATAAAATTAAATTAAAATTCATGACATCAACAATAAAATAAACAATAGTGAACACTTTTAATGTTAACTGGTAAAAAAAATTAGCTTTTGCCACAGATATAGACTTCACGTCCTAAAGCTTTATGTCTATTTCATACCTATATTACTTATTTATCAAATAATTCTTTTTTTAATACAGTGCACACCCCTTAATGTGATCATATCGGCACTCTGGGTTTTTGATAACAATAACTAATTGATAACGATATGCGATAAAACAGTAAAACAAATCTTTATTGACTAAAATTGTTTAAAAATAAGAGTAAATAAATTTAGCAATAAACTACATAAAAAATTTAAAACAAATATGATATTTTTTATGCAAAGTTGAAAATAAATATGTAATTATTCTACATACGTACATATGTATAGATACATTTATGAACAAAAAAATAATGGAATGATTGTTACTCAATGTGAAAAACCCTGAAATTTAATGATTCAAAATTAAAAAATCATAAAAATTCACGATACAAACGTAAATAATTCCACTGTTCCTTACCTACAATGATTTGTTATTGAAGTTTAAAGTGAATTTAAAGAAAATACCGATAGTTAAAAATAAATCCTGATGGGGGGACAGATGAAAAACTCGGAAAGGTCAATTAAAACCCAGGAATACAATCACCTCTTTTAGAATATTAAATTTAAAAAAAAACTCCTTCACCATTGTTTGTCTCTGTTATTCGGTCTGTAGGCCGATGGTAACTTATGGGAGAGAGAAGTTTGATGGCACTTCAACTTGAAAATAAAAACAAAAAAAAATGCATGCTAACAAGGTTATTGCTTGTATATGAAAACGATCTTTAAATAAATTGATAATATGAAACGATGTTTTTCTTATATATTGTATATGTTCGGCACGTACTTTGCGAAAGTGATAATAATGATAACATTAATGATAACATTATCCGTGATTCCAATAGGCGGCGTACACTGTATTGCAAATTTATAGATTTTATTATTTAAATATTAACAATAAGTTCCTTAAATAATATATAATAGGTAACATGTAGAAAATAAACGACGATTTGTTAAATTATAAATTATTTTGCTTCTCCTCAAAATAATTTAATTTCCTGATCTAACAATAAGTACCTAGTTAATTAAACTCTTGTGTTTATTACAAGAAAATATTAACATAAATTTGCCCTTAAAATAACTATAATATTTAAGACATATGTAATACAACATACTATTTATTTAATACAACAAGAAATAATTTTATTATCTGCATCCATATGTGTGGCCTAACCAAGCGGACTGGCGATTCACATTATCAATAAAAGGTTACTAAATGATGACGTTCACATTACGCTGTCACCTCGTACTTCGTATTTTTACAGTTCTAATAAATTGTAGTTTATGTGTGCAAGTAAATCATCTGTAGAATATGTCACTTTCCAAACTTTAAACCGAATTACAAATAAACAATCTAGTACTTTTTACTGATGACGTGAATTAGCAGGCCGCTTGGATATACCTATGAATATTTTGTAGACAGCACTGTGTACTAAAAAACAATGATTATCCTATTTTTAGTAAAACATGTTGAAAAATAAATTTTTACAGAAGAAATCTCGGTAGATAATAGCTGTATGATACAGAATATGATTATTATTAATTCATTTAAATAAAAAACTGACTGGCAAAATTGTTTGCAAGAAATTTGGTTGTATTCTTTCGGAAATTTTCATCTATGGCAGAGAGAAAATTTAAACTAAAAATCGAGTGTTTCGGTAACTAGTCCAATCGAATAAGGACAAATTTCGACGTTTGATGGAAATAATTGGTAAAGTTTTGAAACTTGGCAGAGATACTCAATTCAAATTATACTGTTTAACATACTAAAAGTCCTAAACTCAATCCGTTGAGCCTCAAATGGTGTCACAAAAGAATTTTTCTGAAGAATCTTCCTTCCGGTTCATTTTACAACGAAAATGCTTATATGGAAAAATAAACAAGGAGAAATTTTCTATAATTTACATTGTTATTACTTTTCTGTAGAGTCAATGATTTCGGCGTGCGAGCTTCGCAAAGTTTATTCTGCAACGTAAATTGACGAAGTTTTATAACATAGGAAAATTACCCTGTGCCTTCTGATACAAACATGAAAATCTGTACATCGTTATACTTATCTAAGATATACATTGTCAGGTAAGGAGTGCAAAAACATTCCTCCGCGGACAGAAGTTGTAAAGTCATAAAATTGGCCGCCACCACTTAAACTTTTTACCGGTATTCCACCGGAAACACTAGTTCAATTATCGTTTTCCCTCTTTAATGAGAAGTCTTTAGAGTATCTTTCAGTCGGTAATAAAAAACTCGCGATATGTTGATAAATACTTATTGTTAGTTAATTCACAATAATGGTAACGACGAGTGTTTGTTTTTTAAGTTTTTGCTTTAAACTTTTTAAATTAAAACAAATTCAAAGTAAAAGTTGTTTCTAATTTTATTTATTACGAGAAATGTAAGTATCTTGTATTTTTCGTACGATGAAATATTCTATATTATATAATATATAATATTATATAATATTAAAATATTATATAATAAATAAATTAAAATTAAATAAATTAAATATTATAATATTATATATTATATAATTTTATATAAATATTATATATGAAATTTTCTTTTCATTTTGTTCAAATTACAATTACAATTAAAAACACACACATTTAGACAGAATACAATTGCGAGCAATGAAAAGTGCTTTATTGGGTGTAAATTATAGGAAATTTCCCCTTGTTTAATTTTCCATATAAACCTTTTCATCCTAAAATAAGCCGGAAAGAAGATTCTACAGAAAATCTCTTTTTTGACATTATTATCCCAACATGGCGACTCGAGCAGTACGTCTGAATAAATATTTCTGCCAAGTTTCAAAACTTTATCAGTTTTTTCCGTCGAATTTTCTCTATTCTGCAGGGCTTTACCTGTTTTACAAATTTTAAATGCATTAAATTAAATTTTCGAAACAATTAGATATAGAAAATTTAGCACAACGTGGTTTAAAAATAGCAATGTATCCTCAGATTTTATTTTAATGATTTAGTTTAATAAAAAAATTATCTGATGCAATAACTAGATTAAATTTGAACTTTACAATTACTGTCGTGTTAATGCGTTAAATAATATGCAAAATTCAAGTCTTGGCCGATATTTTACATAGGTACCTATATATTTTTAGTTTAACGTCGAAACATAATTTTCTAAAAATTAAGTTGTAGTGGGTAGGTACTTTAAATTCTAAAAATCTTTGCGGTTTCACTTTAATAAATAAATGTTGTGCTTTGAGTACCTACACGGTAAAGCTACAAAATATACCGAGAGCCAACTAAACTTAGAACTTCCAGGAAATTGAATCACTTCGGTCTTAATTTTGTGGAACCCAAATTCAAGTTGGTTAAAACAATTTGTAAAGCGACGTAGTAGATATATATATATATATATATATACCTATATGATTTACTCTACATCCGTTAACAGCAAATCGCGTATATGCTATTTCACGGATTTCAAATTACTGGATAGGTATGTAGTACATAAGCTGTGGAATTTTTATTAAATTCCACAGTCACTTAGCTGAACTTATATTTCTTTGAGAGCTATAGGATTGCGATTAATTAATTGAATTAAGCTAGAGACTATTGCAATATTGTAGCTATTTATTGCGCCCACTGTATCATTTTATATTATAAAAAGCAATAATAAGTTCTCGGACGTAGAAATGGCTACATATTTTTCGAGTTCATTGTTGTTAAACCTATAATTCAGAAACGTTTTGCTTATTAATTAATTTAGCGAATAGCTATTATTAACCATTATTATTATTTAACCATTTTTAACCATTATTTAACCATTATTATTATTATTATTATCCTATTATTTAATAAGTATTCTGTAAAAATTATGTTTGTTTTTTCGTTTATTCTAACGCAAATTGTTTAAACATTACCTAATACCATTCTTTTACATTTAATAGTTTAATGTGTAATAGTAGTTCAAGATCATGATGTAATAACTACTAAAGGTAAGATATGGAGGAGGATCTGTGCATATCGTTTGACGTCACTGGAGGACAAATAAGACCGACAGTCGCAGCCAGACACCGTCAGACATTCTCCGAATACCGATGATACGGATACGTTGTTCACAAGTATAAAAAAAAAACGTAGTTTCGGCGTTAAAATTGTTTTTATGTCTCATCATAAACATAAGCTGCGCGATGTTTGATTGCAACTCTGACAGAACAACTGCTTTTTTCTGTTTTCCTTGCAATGAACCTGAATTGAGGTTAAAGTGGATTCATTTGTGTTAGCGGTTGTTAACACTTCAAGAATTTGTTCGAAACATTTTAAAAACGACGATTTTGAGAGAAATTTAAAATACAAACTATTGAACGTATTGCCGCGTGTTACTGCTCGCCATCGACGTCACTGCGCGGAGTTGAACGTGTTTAGAACACTCGAATATCCTACCCTGTATAATTATTATACCATAGTTCAAAATAGTACGTATGGCCTATCCAAACCTATATGCAATTTACGTCATCAACAAAAAGTTACTAGATTGTTTATTTGTAATTCGGTTTAACGTTTGGAAAGTGACATATTCTGCGACATACTTGCGCACATATTAGATGGTATAAAGAAAGACTACAATTTATTAGAACTATCAAAATACGAGGTACGAGGTGACAGCACTGTGTGAAACGTCATCATCTAGTAACCTTGTATTGATGACGTGGATTGCATATAGGTTTGGACGAAGTTTAGGTACCTACAAAAAACTTACATATTCCGTAACAATGTCTAATTCTATTTAAACTCTGTCGATAGATAGGTACATATCATTAATATTCACTTATGTCGACTGAAGCTATGAGTAAGTAAATCGAATAAGTAAATCAGGTTAATTCGATTACTTTTGATAAAGACAAACCAGGAACCTCTACTTGATTACGTTTTATCAAACATACCTATACCTACGTGTGTACTGCATATAAGTACATTATCTATCTGAAATGTTGATTAGTCAACGTTAACTCAGAAAATAACAAAAGTTGTAAATACCTAACTACATATTGTTTACATTACTACAAAAGAAAAACTCTGGGGCTGGTATTTTGAATCTCAATAATTATACCTAATTAATTTTAATCGTCAATTTCAGTAGGTACCTACCTATTTTATTGCGTAGATTAAGTTTAAACAGGGAACAAAAATACATAAATCCAATATCAAATTTGACCGACGATGAATCAAAAGTATAGGTATAATTAAAAATTTCGACAGTGGTTCTTTATTTATTTATTGGGCGATTAAGTAACCAGGTATAGGTATGTATTAACCAAGATTCAAAATACCGACCCTAAAATCTTTTGTGTTTTCTTCATATGAAAATGAACGAGAATTTTAAATTTTATGTTTAATTTGGATGAAAATGAAAAACTCGTAATAATTGTTCAAAATATTTAATACCATTACAAGAATGACGTTAAATTAATAAGAACTTAGTAAACAAAATAAAACTGTAAACATCAATAAATATTAATTTTGTTTTATTAACTTTTTTGTTGTACCAGAAGATTATGAAAAATCTGCATCAAACAATATTAAGTTTACACTCATTACTAATATATTTTCATAAAATTTTTAATATAAAGTTATATAAATAAAATAAAATTTAAAGTAAGTATAGGTACAACGCTTTGTATAAATTATTAAAAGGTTTTCATTTGTTCTATATTAAGTTGCGCGTATAAAATATAGGAAGGTATTACAGGATAAGTTTTCAATACAGAACTACGAATATCTGTACTGCGTGATAAATGCGAATGCCGCCTTAATAAACCTAAACAGATATTTTCCTTAAATAAATATATTAGACAAAGCCTTAAGATCATAATTAAAAGATCGTTTATTTGAAAAAAATTTATACGAATTAATCATCATAAATCTTTAATTTAGATTAAATTGTAAAATGCGTAAAGTTTAATACCTATGTACATAAGTAGGTCGTGTAAATTCAGAACGATATCTATTTTACAAAGTAGTTTGCAATAACCAAGTTTACGTTGCAGCATAGTCGAGTAAAGGATCTTATAAAAACGTAAGATAAAATATCGTCAAATTTAACTTACGACTTTTACAAACATGTGACCATTTATTCTGCAAGAACGGTTTAAATTTAAGCAACTGCTATCATTTTAAGGCTAGAAAATAAAAGTGCTTTTGCCAAAGAAAAACCATTATAAAATTCGACAGGCTTTCGATAAAGATAACTTACGTACTTATAATTTAGAGAGACGTTTTCAAATTCTTTCAATTAACACTTCTGAATTCGACTAAAATACGAAGGTTCGTTTTCCTAGTTAAAAATATCTAATGCAAATACTACTATTAAGTTACTAACGGGATCGACAATATGAAAATAAACGTGTAGAATAACGTGTAAAGTTAAATAACATTAAATCTATTAAATCATATTAAAATTAAATGATAGACAGTGAGGTCGAAAAGTACAAAATAAATTCAATTTTGATAATTAAATTTATTTAATTCAACTTTTAATTGGTTATATTACGGAATTACAATATTTTGATTCAAAATATTTTTAAATTTAAATAAATAGAATATCTATTTTCCATATCCTTGAGTAATTTTGTTGGGCGATCATGCTAAATATTAGCATACCCCTTTTTTGATAATCGATAAAATTCATTATCAATTTTGCCTAAAATTTAAATATTCGCGAACGCAGCGCTCAAAATACATTCATTAAAACGCTCTTTGTAATTTTATCCGCTATATTTGAAAGATATAAAAATCAAACGTGAACATCGGTTGCTAGAAACAGCCATCATTATCCAATTTCACCTTTTCGAAAATTAATTAAACTGAACATGTAGAATTTAGCTTTATAACTCTTTGGCATCCGCATAGATATAAAAATTAATGTTAATAACATTATAATAACGCGCGTTTGGCGTATAAATTAATTATGAACGTTAAAATTATTATTGGTTTGTGACATTTCTTGAAGTAGGTACCTACCTACATACTATGTACACTTCGAATACCTACACCTATATAACGTTTTTGTTAGCATGCCAATTCAATACTTAATCAGTACAAATCCGAGTGCGAGAATTAACAGTTGAAACAAAAACTGGGGGATTTAGTCCGCTTAACTAATTGGAGGAAATAATCCATAAACTCGTACATTAATCTCGCTAATAAATAACGCAGTTTGAAATTATAAATGTATTCGAAAAAATATATAATAATACTATAACGACCTACAACCGCGACCACGTACTTACCATGGATGTTAGAACTATTCCGATACAATATAACTACAGGCAACTAAACTTACTTTTTATTTTTCAAAATACCTTTATTTATATTTCAAAATTATAAACGAACACATTCCATTAACAATAAGCAGAGATCGCAATTTATAATGAAAATAACATTTAAAAAAAATAAAAAACAAAACAAAAAATCCGACCGCGCTCAAGTCTCGATATTTAATTTCCATGTTATATGTATCGAAACTCCCTCTTTTTCATTTTTTTCAAAAGAAATATATTTCTTGAAAAATTACATTTACTAGAGAAGAGCATTTTTATAAGAATTAAAAAAATATTTATCACTTTTCCCAGATTATTTCGAAAACGGTGCATTCTATTGAAAATTATGAGAGATATTTGATAGAGAATTGTATGATAATTCTGAAACATAGTTTAGATTATCCATTTCATAATTAATAACGGAAATAATTCAATTTAAAACTTTTGATTGGCCGCCATTTTTAAACGGGAAGGTCGGTTTCGCTGATTAAGGAATTTGACTTTCTTATTCATAAAAATAATATACTGTCGAAATCTCAGTCTACTACGATTAAAATTGCTACCGTAATCGTGTCTACGAGATTCTTTTATATATAACTTACTATATATATATATATATATATATATATATATATATATATATATATATATATATATATATATATATATATATATATATATATATATATATATATATATATATATATATATATATATATATATATATATATTAGGTGTACAAAAGTTCTGAGCTTTAGATTTCATACAACCGAAACCACAATTTAAATTTCATGAAGTTTCCCGCCCTTTTGCGGGTTTACAACGTTGACATTTGGTCTTTGAAAATACCATGCGGTTTGACGTTTGATGCACATAATCTAAAAATCAGTAGTGTTTACGATGGCAATAACCAAAGAGCATATTCGATTTTCCATCCACTTCGCGTTTCATCTCAAGAAAAATGCTGCTGAAGCCACTGAAATGATTTGTGCCGCATATGGAGAGAACGCTGTAAGTCACGCTACGTGTAAAAGGTGGTATACAAAATTTCGCCAAGGAAATTTCAGTCTTGAAGATGAACCGTTACAGCCGGGTGAAACAATTACGGCAGACCGCTATCGGCAACAATTGACTAATTTGAGCGATGCAGTAGAAGAAAAGAGGCCATTTACTGGCAAAGGACGTGGTAAAGTGATACTGCTTCATGACAATGCCCGACCACATGTTGCAAAAGCGACCTGGGATCATATCTTTGCGTTAGGCTGGGAACTTCTCCCGCATGCGGCGTATAGTCCAGACATGGCACCGTCTGATTACTACCTATTCCGGTCGCTGCAGCATCACTTGGCTGATACACACTTCGTGGCACTTGAAGACCTACGCAAATGCATTGATGACTTTATCGCCTCGAAGCCAGGGAGCTTCTATCATCAGGGAATTCGCAAGCTGCCCGAAACATGGCAAAAGGTTATCGATGCAAACGGGGATTATTTCGTTGATTAATATCTTTTGTTTGTTTTAAATAAATATTGAATTTTACAAAAAAGCTCAGAACTTTTTGTACACCTATATATATATATATATATATATATATATATATATATATATATATATATATATTTGTATATATATTTGCTACGAGCTTGTGTTGTCTCGGCTAATGCCGATAAAGTGGAAAGAGCGCGGTTCGGATCTTGGCTTGGCGGTAAGCTCGTAGTAGCTGAATTATACATACTGCTACAAGCTAGTAGTAACTGGTTCAATTGAAATTGCATATAACCTTGCTGTTCATTAATTTTAATATAAACAGGTGCAATAGCTCTTACATAGGTGGCGTCATAGCGTGCATGAGTAAATATAAACCATTTTAAGTGGGAAGGTATACCTGTTGTAACATTTTATTAATTAAATCTAACAATAAGAATAAGCCTATTTACATAAAAAACATGTTTTCATGTAATTTTCGAAGAAGATATTTAGATTAATAAAATTATGAATAGATCGAGATCTACGAAGGTGGAACCCCCAAACATCCCTATGCACTTCAGCTGCTAGTCAATTAGCACAACTCTGTTACTAAAATTTTATTATCAATGGGTATTTTATGTGCTAAACATCGTATTGACACATGGCTTACGATTTCACTTCCTTATCGGAAAAAAGGGAATATTTTCATTATCGGATCTTTTCAACTTGAAAAATGTTATCGATCTCAGCTAATTTGGAGTCCGTGACTCAAGTTTAGCAACAAGTTCACTAATTACCCAATACTAAGGCCGATTAATTTTTTATTTTTAGTTTATAAGAAATGATTATAAAAAATAAAATATTCTGACCTATTGAAAACACAAGTGGATAAAGCATCCATACAAGGTAACATTTTTTTATAAAATGAGATTTTCGTGGTTAAAGGTGTCAAGTATTTAGAAATTTTATGATGCCTTAGAATAATTCCTCACCATCTTAGCCAACCAAGTTGACAACATTCACCACGCAATTAAATCTTTACAATGCGACATCAACCAGCTATTAAAATGGTACCAGAAATGGAATGTAACCATCAACCAAACCATGACGCGAGACCAAAATTTTGACCCTTAAGAAATATTACAATCGTCCCTTCTTGACAATATGCGGCCATCCGATCAAATGGAACCCACCAGATAAAGGTATTAAGTATCTTGGAGTCTATCTAGACTAGAAACTCACATGGGGTTTCCATATCAATAAAAAATTAAGCCAAGCCCACTCACGTCTTAGAATACTATATCTTATCATCAATCGAAGGAGCGTATTAAAAATCAAGTGTGGCCAGCGCCATCCTAAGACCGATCATTATTTATGGCTGCGTAGTGTGGAGCAGTGCATCAAAAACTCATGTTAAAAAAATCCAAACGTCCCAAAACAAAGTGCAACCAGTGCCGATTGATTCATTAAAAACAACCAAATCACAAACACAACCAGGCATAGCAAACTAACTTTACTAAATTAGGTAAAAAATAAAAAGAATCATTCCTGCAGAAAAATAGCTAGTTTACTAGATGATAACAGTCCACTTTTGCAAGTTTAAAACTTTAACCTTTGATTTCTAAAAGCATTTTCTTCATTACTTCTCTTCAATTATTTAGCACTAGGTACTAGTTGATAAATTACTAAAAATGAACAAGAGAAGTATCTCAACTGACGTTTTCACAGCCCTGCACAACTTATAATTGTAATTATGTATGGTATACGTTTTTGTATCATGTGAACCACCCACCATTACCATTTATTATACAAGGACTACCATCAAGAAATAACAAAAAACAATATTAATATTAAATCTTTTATTTGAATAAAATGAAAATAAAATATAACATATCATAAAATTTCATAAATCAAAAATTACATTATTTAATCAACATTTCTTGATGAAATAAATACAAGTGTTAATAGTCTCTGTCGATTCATACCTGCAGAAATAAAGAACAAAAAATAAAATAGTATAAAATTACCTATAGTCATACATAAAATCGTAACATACTACAGAATCACAATTAACAATGGTTATAATGAAAACAAATTTTAAAAAGCAAATTTAAATTAGATTTGTTTTCTAATGTTAATTGTGATCATCTACATCAAATCTAAATTAAACAAAGCAGCCAATAAATTTCATAGAAAAGAAAGTTGATATAAAATTATAAAACAAGATATTTAAAAATACACAAATTTAAATATTACAAAAATTCAACAAACAATAACAGAAATTCGACAAACAGAAAATGAACACACTATACACATGCACATTAAGCAAAAATATAATCACTATCACAATATATTTGTTGTCAATAGAAACAAAATTCTACAGTTTTCCACAAATTCGTAACAACTTACAAATACTAGCATTTACAAACAAAGGCATTCTATAACGCAGCCGTCTTGTTTAGGTGAAAGACTTAATTCAATAATTAATTTTTATTATAATAATAAACCATTTAATAAACTATCACCAAATATATTCGTTGACGATAGAAACCAAATTCTGGAGTTTTCTACAAATTCCCAGCAACCTACAAATAGCGAGTAATCTACGAACACAGACATTCTACAATGCAGTCATCTTATTTAGGTGTGAAATCTGAAGAATTCAATAATTAATTTTTATTATAATAAACAATTGAATAAACTCAATTTAATAATTATAGCAAAATGCGATACATTTGAAAAGGTTCATGGATATGAAAAATATTGCAGTAGATAGATCTTGCCACTAATTTCTAATACTTTGCACAAAAATAGGAACATTAAATTAAATAATTAAAATAATTAATTAGGATAATTAAAATTACTAGGTACTATTAATTATATTATTTTAAAGATGTACATTTCAAAAAAGTCTAGTGCAAATAGAAGCAAAAATAGCCAATCGTGGTATGCTTGCAACATTCCACATCATTCACTATTAACTATCAACTATTAACAATCATCATTATCAATTTACATAGTACAAAATAAGATAAATAAATTTAAAATTATTAGAATCAGGAATTTAGATAGTATGTTGCTTTAAAAATGTAAAATGATAAATAATTATTGCTCGAAAATGAAGCAATATATGAAAACAAAATTATAGACAATTCAAGTTTTACTCACATGCACATCATACTAGACAATGATTTAATAGTATATGTGTAATTTAGTTCAAAATGTAAAGTGGCATATTATACCGATGATTTACCTGCATGCTTTTATGTGTATCGAAATAAAATTTAAATTGTTTATAAGTATTATTGAAAACTTGGAAGTTCAACTTACTTTATGAATACGTTTTTGTTCGTTAGCAACAGCAGTTTTGATAGCAGCCACGGTTAAATTTTGAAATTCTGGATATCGTTCCATAGCAATTAAACATTCAGAATTAGATGGTAAGGTGTCATTATCAAGATGTTCCATAAAAATATCTTTTAGGGCACGTTTCATCGGAGACGACCACTTTTTCCTTGTAAATAAGGCTAAAAAAGTTATTAAATTAGTAAACTAAATAAACAAGTATTACAAATGTCTAAAAACACATACTAGTAATATTTTCATAAGAATCTGAAGTAGCCCCTTCAGATTGTTTTTTTCTACGCACTAGTTCATTCTGCATCCACAATCTAACCGAAGTTGGAGACCTAGATTGTAATGACGAAATGCAAGGCAATTTCTCAATCAAAAATTTCATAGAAGGCAACTTATTCTTCTTTAAATACTTTCTGAAATGAATTAGAACTGCACGCATTAGAACTTTTCTTCGGATCCCCAAGGACTTTTAGAACCACATATCCGTTTCAAACCTAAAAATATAGAAAATTTATTATACACAACTTTTTTATTATAAATTAAAATTACCTCTAGAATGAGTTTTTATATTTTTATTAACATAATTCTCGCTAGAACTTGGCTTAGTAGAAGAAATAATCTCATAGCTTGTGGAAGCTTCTATTTCTTCTTTATTAACATCAGAACTAAAAGTATTATTTTCATCTTCTAAATTTTCAAGAGAAATTTCAGAAACAGCTTCAACAGTAGAAGTATTTGGTTGTATTTGGGAATCGTTTTCATAATCAGAATCACTGTCGGAATCACAATTTCCTTGAATCGTTTCTAAAATTCTAGACATCTGAATAATATCTCGATTGTCAACTGGCATACGGTAAATGTTATCATGTATATCTTTAGCATGGCCCATAAAATTAGCAACATCTTTTATAACATTATCCGATAAATCCCTTACAGCACATTCGGTGGCAATCTGTTTTCTTAATTGTGTGCCACGCAACAGAAGTGGTCGAGATGCACCACAACATACAGAGTATTCCCTCAGGAGAACGTATGCTCTCAAATAACTATGTCGATGATCGGTTTCTGGTAAACCAAACACGTAAGGATTATCAGAGGGTACACCAACTTCAGCTCTTCTTTTAATAACGAGATTCAAACATTTTTCAATTTCAAAATTAATTAAAACTGGAACGGTTCTATTTAATTTTCCACGAATTTCGAAACGTTTATAACGGCGAGCTAACTGGGTATCTTCTTTGCTTCTAAGATTTCCTGCAAGACTCGATATGGAATCTGCAGATCGTAGTTTAGAAAAATCAGTAATGGTAATCCGTTCAAGTTCACCGGGTCGACGACGATTAAATACCATAGTAGATACTAAAGTGTATGATGCCAATTCTTTCCAAGCATGCCTTATATTCGGACATTCATTTTTATTAACTATATAGAACCATTGACGACGTCCTTCCCTTAAATAAGATACCAATTTTTCGATATCACTCTTAAGTGGCAGCTGAATATCTTTATGCCGTTGGTGCTGTAAACGAGTATCCAAAGCCGTCCTGCCCAGTTCTGATGGGAATGTAGTATTAAATAATACAAGAAAATCCTCTGCTTGTTGCTTTGCAATTGAATTTGAAGATTTTATACATTCAGTTATCCACACTGGAACTGCTTGCTTGCAAAGAGTTGAAAGTGCAAGAACGGTGGAAGGAGACTTGTATGTTGTACAAGCTGAATTTAGACCACCAACACGTTTGATTGCTTCAACAACAATGTTGAACTTAGCAGGAGTTAAAAGAGATGCAAAATCAGTAATGTTGTTGTAAATTTCGATCCATATTCTATAACGTAATTCAAAATACAATTAGTAACAAAAGAACATGAAAAATCTATGATAATCTTACCTCTTACTTCTTATAAGTTCACCCAACCGTCTTAAACTGAATTCACACACCAAATAAACTTGTAGCATTTACCACACGTATAAGCGGGAACTAACGAAAAGCTGGAATTTCGTTCCCACTCCGCTCAAAAATGTTCTATTCATCACAAAAATATCGTTTAAATCTAAAGAAAGTGGAACTAGTAAAAACTAGTACACCAAATAATTCTTTATCGCGAAAAAAATGTACTTACGATTATAAACATAGTTTATAATTTATTTTCCTCTTAAATTTTGGAATTAAAATATTTTAAAGAACATTCTCGAGTGTTTCGATTAAATATAACTTGGAAAAGTGCAAATGCACTCTACGTGTTTTAAATAATGTTCGCGCGCTCTTTAATAATTTGTTTGAGCGATTGGATTCGTTTTCTCTTACCGAGAATTTACAGATTAACATTTTCAGTTAAGTTGTTGTTGCTAACTACGTAATTAAGAAATACTTGGAAATTTTTAAGCTATTCAAGCAATTTATTTTAAGGGATTATTATCTGTAAATGGAATAAATAGATACTATGTAAAGATAAATGTATACTATTAATTTATTTGAACGATTTTATAGGTCCTAACAATTATTAAAATAATGAAAGTATGTATTCTTTTTAACTGCAACGACTGACATTCTAAATCGGTGATCTAATTATGAGGGATTGGATTACCTCCCAGAACATTTTCAGGAACATATAGTTATCTATGACCCCAATTAACGTTTTACAATAAAATTATGCACTGTTGTGATAAGTAGAATTTCTTATTAGGCTATTTTTTATTCTAATTTAGTGGTTTTAGTGTTATAATTATTTTGTAAATAGTTTGTATCGTTTTAATTGAATATAGGTACTGCGAAATAAAATCATAATTATTTCGCCCACATCTTTGCTGACGTAACCTCAAGATGTTTTCAACGTTCTGTTAGTATGAATTCGCTGACCTACCTAAACAAAACTTGCGATAACAACTAATTTATCTGACTCATACTTGGCGCGAACCCATTTCCTGAATATTAAATCTACTTATTTAGTTTTTAGTAAACATAAGAAGATAAAGATTTTCTTAAAATAATTTCTACTATAACTGACGACAATGATATGAGATGACGAATAAAGTTTGTGTGTTTTGATGGACAATTATCTCTAAATAAAATAAATTATCCCTAAAAAGGTAGAATACATTATTCTACATTAAAATTTATCAAACATTATTTTACGATATTAAAGAAGCGGCATTCGTTTATTTGATTAGATAGGTATTATTAAACATATTTTCACAAGATAGGTTAATAATTTATTAAAACAGGATCAAGAAATTATTCTAAATATTTTTATTATAATTATTCTAAATATTTATTGAATTTAGAAAAGATAGAAAGTGACGATGGTCCAATGGTAAACGTGCACGTCTTGCTATGCACATGACTTGGGTTCGATTCCCTAGATTGCGTGTCGAAAACAAACGTGTTGATCTGTCATTTTTTTAAATATAACATGCGCTGTACAAATAAAACTCGTAAATCCGATAAATTTTCTCTATGGGATCCCGTTAGGTGATGGATGTTCAAAAAATATATATAGACAATTTTAAAGTATTTAATAATATAACGCAATTCGAAGACGAACTGACAACTTCTAACAACACAATAAGCGATTTCGGGGGTGATTTTAGAGTTGCGAGAAAATTTTTTTGGTATTGTTTTTAGGACATGAAAGTACGAAGTTTTGCTAAATTTTAACTTTTTAGGACGCACAGAGTCTATTTTAATATCAAACAGTCTGACAAATTCCTCGTACGTTTAATATGCGATGCACAAACCAAATTCGTAACTTAGACGAATTTTTTCGATGGGATCTCGTTCTTCGACGGTAATTTTGAAAAAAAAATAAAAAATAACCATTTTGTTATATTTCGTAATATTGCGCAATTCGATGACGTCATGGAAACTTCTAAAGACGCAATAAGCGATTGCGGGGGTGTTTTCGGGGTTGCGGGATATTTCTCTTTGGTACTGTTCTTGGGACATGAAAGTAAGCGTTTTTGCAAAAATTTCACCTCTCTAGGACGAACAGAGTCCGTTTTAATATCAAACTGTCTGGCGAATGCCTCGTACGTTCACTATGCGATGCACAAACCAAGTTCGCAACTTAGATGAATTTTTTCGGTGGGATCTCGTTCTTCGACGGTAATTTTGAAAAAAAATAAAAAATAACCATTTTGTTATATTTCGTAATATTGCGCAATTCGATGACGTCATGGAATCTTCTAAAGACGCAATTAGCGATTGCGGGGGTGCTTTCGGGGTTGCGGGATATTTCTCTTTGGTACTGTTCTTGGGACATGAAAGTAAGCGTTTTTGCAAAATTTCAACTCTCTAAGACGAACAGAGTCCATTTAATATCAAACAGTCTGGCGAATGCCTCGTACGTTTACTATGCGATGCAGAAACCAAAATCGTAACTTAGACGAATTTTTTCGGTGGGATCTCGTTCTTCGACGGTAATTTTGAAAAAAAATAAAAAATAACCATTTTGTTATATTTCGTAATATTGCGCAATTCGATGACGTCATGGAATCTTCTAACGACGCAATAAGCGATTGCGGGGGTGTTTTCGGGGTTGCGGGATATTTCTCTTTGGTTCTGTTCTTGGGACATGAAAGTAAGCGTTTATGCAAAATTTCAACTCTCTAAGACGAACAGAGTCCATTTAATATCAAACAGTCTGGCGAATGCCTCGTACGTTTACTATGCGATGCAGAAACCAAAATCGTAACTTAGACGAATTTTTCGGTGGGATCTCGTTCTTCGACGGTAATTTTGAAAAAAATAAAAATAACCATTTTGTTATATTTCGTAATATTGCGCAATTCGATGACGTCATGGAATCTTCTAACGACGCAATAAGCGATTGCGGGGTGTTTTCGGGGTTGCGGGATATTTCTCTTTGGTTCTGTTCTTGGGACATGAAAGTAAGCGTTTATGCAAAATTTCAACTCTCTAAGACGAACAGAGTCCATTTAATATCAAACAGTCTGGCGAATGCCTCGTACGTTTACTATGCGATGCAGAAACCAAAATCGTAACTTAGACGAATTTTTTCGGTGGGATCTCGTTCTTCGACGGTAATTTTGAAAAAATAAAAATAACCATTTTGTTATATTTCGTAATATTGCGCAATTCGATGACGTCATGGAATCTTCTAACGACGCAATAAGCGATTGCGGGGGTGTTTTCGGGGTTGCGGGATATTTCTCTTTGGTTCTGTTCTTGGGACATGAAAGTAAGCGTTTATGCAAAATTTCAACTCTCTAAGACGAACAGAGTCCATTTAATATCAAACAGTCTGGCGAATGCCTCGTACGTTTACTATGCGATGCAGAAACCAAAATCGTAACTTAGACGAATTTTTTCGGTGGGATCTCGTTCTTCGACGGTAATTTTGAAAAAAAATAAAAAATAACCATTTTGTTATATTTCGTAATATTGCGCAATTCGATGACGTCATGGAATCTTCTAACGACGCAATAAGCGATTGCGGGGGTGTTTTCGGGGTTGCGGGATATTTCTCTTTGGTTCTGTTCTTGGGACATGAAAGTAAGCGTTTATGCAAAATTTCAACTCTCTAAGACGAACAGAGTCCATTTAATATCAAACAGTCTGGCGAATGCCTCGTACGTTTACTATGCGATGCAGAAACCAAATTCGTAACTTAGATGAATTTTTCGGTGGGATCTCGTTCTTCGACGGTAATTTTGAAAAAATAAAAATAACCATTTTGTTATATTTCGTAATATTGCGCAATTCGATGACGTCATGGAATCTTCTAACGACGCAATAAGCGATTGCGGGGGTGTTTTCGGGGTTGCGGGATATTTCTCTTTGGTTCTGTTCTTGGGACATGAAAGTAAGCGTTTATGCAAAATTTCAACTCTCTAAGACGAACAGAGTCCATTTAATATCAAACAGTCTGGCGAATGCCTCGTACGTTCACTATGCGATGCACAAACCAAATTCGTAACTTAGACGAATTTTTTCGGTGGGATCTCGTTCTTCGACGGTAATTTTGAAAAAAAATAAAAAATAACCATTTTGTTATATTTCGTAATATTGCGCAATTCGATGACGTCATGGAATCTTCTAACGACGCAATAAGCGTTTGCGGGGGTGCTTTCGGGGTTGCGGGATATTTCTCTTTGGTACTGTTCTTGGGACATGAAGTACGCGTTTTTTACTTAATTTCAACTTTCTAGTACAAACAGTGGCCGTTTTGATAAAAAAAATAGTCTAGAAACGCATGACAGAACAAAACATAATAAAACAAAAATTAACCTTGGTTAATATTTTCGGGGGGATCTGGTTTTATGATCAATCTTTCGAACAAAATTAGTATATTAGATTAAATACATTTCGATTTCGTTTACAAGATTCATTATATAATGTTTAAAGCGGAGGTATGTTTACTTTCAACGGCGATAATAATAATCTCGAGATTTTGAAACGACCTTGCTGAGTTGATCGTTCGTCTAAGGAATCCTGACCTACCACAAAGTTCATGACCAATCGCAATTTGCCTAAATCGTTTTATTAGATTTAAGTACTTAATACTATTTTCGAATTTTTATTTTACGCTCTACCTAAATTTAAGTGGAATTCAATTTATATAGAGCAACAAAGTAGAAAATTTAAAAATAAAAATGAATATTTTACTAAATTTCAAACAAGGTCATCTTTGCAATAGTCCTATGTCGTAAAATGAAGTTTGCAGCTGACAACTATTTAATTTATAGCAGCTGTGTTTATAAGGGATGGATTCAAAGTTGTTACTGCAAGAATTGTTTCAAGTTTAAATAACTAGCAAATATTTTTTACATACATAGTTATTACAATTTAAACAAAAACTTCACTCGAATCAGTAATAAAATACTTAGCGGAGTTTATTTCTAAATAGTTGCCGATTATATTACGTCATTACGTTCTATAAATACGCTGCGACTAAAAATAACTTTACCTTGGTTACGGTCAGAATAAAAAGAGCGGGAATTAAAGCGTTTTAATGTTTACATTGTTAGGTAATCTCTGAAGTTCAATTTTATAAATTTCTTAGTTGTGCCCATCATATATAAACACGAAAAAAAAAAAAGTAGATGGCCTACACCTAAATTGGATATAGCACAGTATAAAGATAAAATGTTGATTTAACAAGACAGTTTTAAAATGTTTGAGGTTAAATGAAATAAAATATATTGTATTCGTTAACTGTTATTGTTATTATAACTGACTTCGAATACGAACAATAACGTTTTGACTTTTAGTCATTTTAGTCATACATTTAAATAAAATTTGTAAGATTCGTACGTTTGATTAAATTCAACGTAGATGTTAATCTCTCTAGAAAATAAATTTTAGAGCCTTTTACAAACACCACCTTTGAGCTATTTAAGAATGTACCAACCAAAACAAAAAAGAGTACTAGATGAAGTTGATTGAAAAGTCATTTTATTGAAAATGAAGAAATTTATAAATTAGATTATCGAAGATCCAGGTTTCTGCACAATTACCGTTTCATTTTTGTCTACTAGAGCACAGTACTACATAATTTGAACAAAGTAGAAAATTATACATTATTATAAATTATACATTAAATAAAATTAAAATGGAAAATTATAAATTATATTGACTTATTATACAATATAAAAACTATTAATATTGGTAGATTAAAAGAATTACCAAAAGTATATTTAAAAATTTACTATATTATTTAAACTAGTATTATTCGAATCTTCCATAAAACGTATAATTGTACTATTTCACGTTTAAAAATGTAAATTGTATTAGAAATAGTGCCTTGTATTAGTATTAGAACGGCTGCTTTGAACCTTTACTTAAAATTATAATATGAACGGCGTCAACGGCATTTATCAATATCGGCAATACACATTCAGTAAGTTCGCATTTATGCATGCCGTCGATCACAGGACGTCACGAAGTCGTAAAATTCTAAGAACACAGATAGCAATGGGTCCATTTATGTAAGGACGTCGCAGCGGCAATCGTTGTTGCCGTCGGTGCATAAATGGATCCATTGCTATCTGTGCTCTTAGAATTGTACGACTTCGTACCGTCCTGCGACCGACGGCATGCATAAATGTGAACTAAAGACGACTTTATAAATCTTAGGTTATTAAATAGTCGGTCATTTTGTTTTACAGAAGAAAAATTAACTTTGTTACCTTAAATTACCGTCACTTAATACTCGTATAAAACAAATTAATTTTTTAAATGTTTTACAATACAATAGCTATTAAATTGTAAAATTGTTTACTTCAAGTAATTCATAATTATCTTCATAAGCAATTATTTAATTATCTAAAATTGTATAAATATTTATTAGTTTTATAAATGTAATCACCGCCGATGAAAATATTACGCCAAATGAATTCGTGTATAAAGATTATAAATAGCACGTATTTCCTTACGTCATCATGCGTGTCAGTTCCAACGATCACAATTTTAAAATCTCGAGAATAAAGTTAATCCAGGAATAATTGATAAAGACTCCATCTAACGGTCTATACGCCAGATAGGTGCGCTCAACCGAACGTTCAAGCTTTTCCGTTGTCGCCACTGTCGACAAGCTAGTAGTGACGGTTTTATAAATCTGTTACTAACTGCCTACGCTCGTAGCATCGGAAATAAGCTTGTAGAATGCGTTTGATATAAAAACAAGCTCATAGCATATAGCCTATACAAATATATATATATATATATATATATATATATATATATATATATATATATATATATATATATATATATATATATATATATATATATATATATATATATATATATATATATATATATATATATATATATATATATATTAGGTGTACAAAAAGTTCTGAGCTTTTTTTTGTAAAATTCAATATTTATTTAAAAACAAACAAAAGATATTAATCAACGAAATAATCCCCGTTTGCATCGATAACCTTTTGCCATGTTTCGGGCAGCTTGCGAATTCCCTGATGATAGAAGCTCCCTGGCTTCGAGGCGATAAAGTCATCAATGCATTTGCGTAGGTCTTCAAGTGCCACGAAGTGTGTATCAGCCAAGTGATGCTGCAGCGACCGGAATAGGTAGTAATCAGACGGTGCCATGTCTGGACTATACGCCGCATGCGGGAGAAGTTCCCAGCCTAACGCAAAGATATGATCCCAGGTCGCTTTTGCAACATGTGGTCGGGCATTGTCATGAAGCAGTATCACTTTACCACGTCCTTTGCCAGTAAATGGCCTCTTTTCTTCTACTGCATCGCTCAAATTAGTCAATTGTTGCCGATAGCGGTCTGCCGTAATTGTTTCACCCGGCTGTAACGGTTCATCTTCAAGACTGAAATTTCCTTGGCGAAATTTTGTATACCACCTTTTACACGTAGCGTGACTTACAGCGTTCTCTCCATATGCGGCACAAATCATTTCAGTGGCTTCAGCAGCATTTTTCTTGAGATGAAACGCGAAGTGGATGGAAAATCGAATATGCTCTTTGGTTATTGCCATCGTAAACACTACTGATTTTTAGATTATGTGCATCAAACGTCAAACCGCATGGTATTTTCAAAGACCAAATGTCAACGTTGTAAACCCGCAAAAGGGCGGGAAACTTCATGAAATTTAAATTGTGGTTTCGGTTGTATGAAATCTAAAGCTCAGAACTTTTTGTACACCTAATATATATATATATATATATATATATATATATATATATATATATATATATATATATATATATATATATATATATATATATATATATATATATATATATATATATATATATATATATATATATATATATATATATATATATATATATATATATATATATATATATATATATATATATATATATATATATATATATATATATATATATATATATATATATATATATATATATATATATATATATATATATATATATATATATATATATATATATATATATATATATATATATATATATATATATATATATATATATATATATATATATATATATATATATATATATATATATATATATATATATATATATATGTAGATCTCGCCATCAGATACGCTGTAATAGCTTTATTTTCTATGATAATTCGCTAAAATATATAATTATAAAACCAATATCTAAGTGATAAGACCTACCTACCTACCTACTTAAGATTTAGGAAATTATGGTGAAATTAAACATTAGTGCCCAATTCAAGTTAACTACATGTGGTGATTTAACTTTAAATAAAGAAACTGCAAGAATCAATAAGGAAGTGAAACATAAGTGTAACTTGTTTTAAAACACGTTTACAAGACACACCTTGTTTATCTCAAAGAAATATTTTCATTTATCAAATAACGCATTTTCATTTATTTACATTAAGCAATCTGTAACTTCAAACTGTAAAATAATAATAATTGACTAACATTTGCGAATACACACTTCAATTCGCAAGATACAAAATTATTTTTGAAATAAAAAAAACAACTGACAACTGACTACGTAAAAAAACGTTTGCACTCGATGTATTCAAAAAATATGAAAAATTAACAAAACTTCACAGAACACTTGTTCTTCTAATTAAACTGGAGAATCAAAAAATGATAACCAATTCTCGAAAATCAATTGAATATAAGAGGGGTTCATATCCTTTATAACTACGCTTAAAACTTTTTAGAGAAAAAAACTTCAACACCGTGTACTTATCTTAGAATCAAACACTTTTAAAAAAAGTTTTTAGAATAATCACGCCTATTGTTCGCTGGTCTATCGATTTCCAAAATATTTAATTTTTTTTATTTAAAAGTTTAATCGTCCTGTAGAAATTCAATGTATCGTTATTATTTACTTTCAAATAAAGTAAAACAAAGTTGCAAGAAAACATTCATAAAAGAAAACATGTAAAAGAAATAGGTACATAATTAATGGGTCTTGTTCGTTTAAAAAGTTTAAACAATCACCACACATTTTCGCCGCGAGAAATAAATTTCAAATCCTTTTTATTAAACATAGATATACTTACTTAATATATATTTTTTAACAAAATATCGAAAAATAAAATTGAATATTAAACATCACCGTAAATTAAATTAATATTTCTTTTATTAATTAAAATATGTATGTTATTTAGTTAAATACACTAACTGTTTGAATCTAAAATAAATACAAACATTCTGTATACATATTGTACATATATATTATTTGTTCATATCATGAACATATACATATCATATAATTTGTTATATCATTGTTCATATACATATTGTATATTACGTTTTAAGAATATTCAATTTTAATATTAAACTTTTGCATCAATAGTACATTGAAAATTAAAATTTTAATTTATCTCGTCAAAAAAAAAGATGATTTAAATTTAAAAAATTCATTCTAATTTTTTTTTAATTTAATTCATTGCAACAAACATAATTCTTTTATTTTTACAACAACAAAACTCATTACCTAAGTAAATACTTCTGTTTTAATCCTAAAAGAGTTGTTAAAAATTTAAAACGTAAAGGTTACTAAAATTGTAAGCTATCTTTGAGTGCTTTTTAATTACAAATTCTCTCTAACAAAGGAAATGCTTGTTATTAAACTTTTTTTTTTAATTAATTAGAGTATCCGATATAATAATTAATGCAAAAGGGGGCAACATCAACTAAAGTAAATAAATAACATGAGGTCTAGGTATAAAAGTTCACTGCTCATTATTCTAACTCGTTTCCCTTGCAATAAATTTATGTTAATACCGCTATTCGCAGCAGTTTAGTTTTTATTTCTTCTGTAAACACATTTTGGTTGGTACACACGTTCACATGTAATATTTATATGGATTTTGTGGGTCTTAAAAAGGAAGACTTAGTCTGTAGTAAATGGCACTAAAAGCTTATCACTTCGAGCACTGATCCTTTGTAAAATTTGTCCTTTGGTGGTTTAGACGGTTGCATGTTAACTCTAACAGTCCCGATTATTTTAATGAAAGCTTCTGTTTTGGTGGGCCTTTTGGGTTTAGTTATCAGTGTAATTCGGACAGTCGACTTTATTACTGCAGTTAGAATGACAAATTTTTAGGACTGCAAATAAAAGGTAATATCTTCATATCCTTTGCGAAAAATATTTTTCCGTAACTACTTTCGCGAAGATATAATATTTAATACAATCTACATATTTATGTAAAAATTTCCAGTTAAATAAAAATACTGTTAGAAGTGATATGGTGTTATTTTTATTAATTGTAACTTTTAAATAAGATACTGCATTAAAATGTTGCTTTAGACGTTTTATAATA
Source organism: Rhagophthalmus giganteus (assembly GCA_036326145.1). NCBI lineage: Eukaryota > Metazoa > Arthropoda > Insecta > Coleoptera > Rhagophthalmidae > Rhagophthalmus > Rhagophthalmus giganteus. Next base: position 51,552,081 of record JARFJA010000001.1, read on the forward strand.
AAAGAATGAGTAGACATTAATTTGACCATTTTATCTATATCGATATAACATCGTACTTACATAGTATGTACATTTACACATATAAAAACGAGGAAAATGATTTTTGTACATATACCGGGTGTCCTAGACCACCAGGATCAATCAATTATTTAGTAAACACCGCATCTTGATCTAATTATTTTACAACTTGAAATCGCTGTATTGTAGCTCAAATTATTTACATCGCATTGCATGTACATTAAACTTTTTAACTAATCCGAAATACAAAAATTCAAAATAGTTGAACTGGAAGACCTAATTAAACAAAAAAAAAAACGAGGCACAATTATTTAAGCTATCTATTGAAAAACAAAATCGCTCTTATCTCGAAAATGGTCGAGAAGATGTATTTTGCGACTTGATCGTTTTTGTTCTTGATCATACTGTGCGCCCTTTAAATATTTTACCATTTTTCCAACACCCTATATATCATGAATACATATTTCTAAATCTGATAGGAATTTCAATTCCGCGAACAAGCATTTTCTTTATAGATGTGTTAACAAACCAAAACGAATACATTTCCAGAAAACCTCCGTTTTAAAACTGTTAATAAGTATTCTAACAATTTATAATTAAAATCGTGATTTGATTTTATCACCTTCTGCTCGGCATTTACAATTTGTTGCGTATAAAAGTTTTATCATAAATTGAATTAAGCAAATAAGTTTTCGAAACTGGGATTTCCACTAAACTTTTGTAAGAACTACAAACAGAAAATTATTTCTTCTTAGAATTACTCAAAAAACATTCTATCTATTTACTATTTACCTACTTATTAATTTTCTAGTCGCGTAATTTCAAATATCGAAAATGTGTTAAAATTCCTCCTAAAATTAAGTAATTAGATACCTATAATAAGTAATAAGACAAATATTATGGGGTCACTCTTTATGAGCACCTAATTTCCGTTTTGATTACCGTTCGCTAAACTACCCCTTGTCGGATTTCATCCCTAAATGATAGGTTATTTTAGCATGGCGATAGGTATACCGGGAAGGATGAAACGTTATTTGGTTTAATATTGGAACGAGAATTGTCTATTGAATCTGATTTCATCGTAATTTAGTATTGTTGGAGAATATATAACCACACTAACTTCATGGTAGATAGGTATAAATCGTGGACAGCACTTTATTTTATAATGATAAAATAAATTATTTCTAATTAATTCAGTAAACATACGATATAATATAAGAGGATATAATATATTAATTTATTAATACAGGCATTTATTAATACATATTTACTTATTTAAATGTCAGGTACGGGGTTCAGTCATACATTTAACTAATCAACTTCCCTGAGCTTTCCCTGGGCTTCGCTCAAAAAATCAAAAAATTTTATTTCCAGAAGAATTAATAGCAGCGAAATAAACTGCTTTTTAAATAGTCTGTTAAACAATCGCGTTGTATAAAATTATAGGAGTACATAATTTGCCGATTACCTATAATTGGCAATCAAAAAATCATATAAGTAGGTACCTACCTACGTAGGTACTCGGCAGCGGCTTGTTCCTGAGATTTCCCGGTTTTCCAGGCAAACGGTATCGTTTCCCCGAGGACTCCCGGTTTATCGCCTTCATTTTTAATTTCCCTAAGTTTTCTAGAATTTCCCGGTCTGACTGAACCCCAGACATTGTTTCACATTACCAATGCAGTAGCAGTTATTAATTATGACTACCAAAATTTTTACTATATCTAATTAGAAAATAAAACTTTAATATTAAACTTCTACTTATATTTTAAAAGTCATCCTATTGTTTTTAAAATCGCTTATAATTTGAATTATATCCAAGTAAATCAATATGAAAAAACATAGCCGTCTAAACTACCTTAAGGGTGCGCATAAATACCTATCCGTTTCATTATTATATCAGAAATGATACGTCATTGTTCGTTTCAAATCATGAACTTCGTGCAAAAGACCGAAAAAGGTAATTGAAAGATCTTGTCCCCACATATCTCACCATTTAAGCACTCTTTTTCGCGAGTTTCCAAAAATAGTATCGTAAACTAGTTTTAGATATCTATTATCCTCTATAAGTAATTGTAGGTAAACTATATTTCATCCACAATGTATAAATTATAGCAACACAAACTAACCCAAACGCCAATATAAACATAACTAATTCAAATATTAATTTGATCGAACCCCATACACGTAAATTAATGCAAACATTTAAATACAATTGCTCGTTAGGCTTAACTGTCCGTTTATTTGTACGCTATATTTTATATTTTTCGTCGCATTTGGCCGAATCTAATTTAACGTGTAGTAACGTAATTAATTTTTTATTGTATTTTATACATAAGCGAATTGTAAATAAACTAAACCGAATTTATAAATATACCTATTTTAAATTTTTAGGAAATTCGTATTCGAAAACAAACATATTTAATTACGTCATTACTATACGACATCATTTTTTCAACGGCTTTTATTAAAACATAGGTAATATTTTTGATCCAACGCGACGCAAAATAAAAGTATTTCTTGTTTTTTTAGAACTTACCTAATATACTACTCTGTAGAAACCAGCCAATGACGATCAAATACTTTTCCATTATTACGAAAATATGTCACAATTTATTGGCAACAACAAAATTGTCTTTTTCCGTCTATTTCGCACCCGAAGATATTTTATTTTCACGTTAAATTATGCACTCTGCCGTTCAGGTGTAAGCTTTCGCGTCAAGACGAAAACGTAATCCATTTTTATCCATAAATTATCAACAGCTAGAGCCAAATAGCTCGGAAAAGCTCTAATAAATTTAACAAAGTTAAATAGTTCCTATTTAATCATCGGACTGCATTAACCTGATTAAAGTACCCGAAAAATAAAGCAGAATTGGTACATTTATATGATGAATGATGCCAAACTTTGTTTGAACGAAAAAAATCTAAAGCTCAGCGGGATAATATTACAAACCGTGAATTGGGAGCTATAAAAACATTCGCGAATCGCATTAAATATAAATTTTTAAGAAAAAAATTAATTTAATAATTACCGAAACCGACAACGCCTATATTTTTCGTTTAACTACGTTCGTATATATATATATATATTTTTTTTTTCGAATGGCGACGACAATAAACTTGATCAAATGCAAGTATTTCAAACTTTTAGCCAAAACGTAAAATGTATTAATTAATTTTGCCGGAAGCCGAGCGAACACCGATTGTGAGTATCGCAAGTCCCAAACTCATAATTGCGCTAAAAGATAAACAAGTAACTAACTAATGTTTTTAATTAATACTTCACAAACCCCGATTGATTTTAAAATTGAAAATATTGTCGAAACGAATCCGGTATATTTACACGTTTTAATTGTCTTTCCTCCCTCGTCAAATGGGGCGAAATAGCTTTTTCTATTGAAATCGACTACAATTCTCTCGTTATTTTGAAAAATGTCATTTAGCGAACCAACACCGTTAGTTTCGTTACTTTTTAAGTTAAAAACAACATACAATTTCCTATTATGTAAACTATATTTGTATACGAAATTACTTTGGAAGTGTTTGCCGCCTATTAAACAGCTACTTATGACTTAATAATTATTATTTAAGTTGAGTCGTTAAATTTGTCCCATTTTACACAGTATCAAATGCACTTCACGTTCTAATACGACATTAAAATTAATGTGCGCGATGTTAGTCGAATGCTTCAATATGAACAGCTTGAAGCGCGGTTTTGTCGGTACTGACGCTGCATATCGAGAAAGCTCTAAGCTCTCGCTGGTCCAGGGCAGCATGCGCTTGTTGAGCTTTCAAATCCAGAGTGTAGCATATAACTGAATTCTGTGTTTTATGCTAACCCGTTTTTAAAAAGCTCCTACTGTACCATAAAAGAGTCTATTTTTCCATTTCCTATCTCCCGCTAGCGCATTTTAACCAAAATCTGAAATAAAATTATATTCCGTTTACATTCGCTCGAAATACCAAATTACTTAACGTGCTTTTAGTTTGACTAATGCACAACCACGTTAGATCTGTAAAAACGAATTACATACATAATATGTTGAGCATATCTGCGTTTCATTTAATCGAAGCGAAATCGTCAAAGAACTTTAGTCAACTTTAAAGTGCATCAAAAAGCGGCAAACTACGAAAACGATTTTCGGTTGTTTTTTATTCATTATACGCTTACTTTATTATAATAAATTAAGGTTTCGTGAGGTGCATAATTTAATAAAAATATATGGCTTTATATTATATCTATATGTAAAAAGACTCGATTTTTATTTATATTCACGTTTCATTTACCTACTTGTGTAGAATAACAATAGATCCTAAAAGGTCCGTGAGAAATAATATCATTTTGAGAGTCGCTCAACAGGAATATTGCTATCTAATTGTAAAATTCGAACAGATAATATCGTCTGAAATTTTCATTAATCCTTACCGGATTCATATACTTACAAAATAATAATTCTCTACAGTTTTTTCCTGTTTCTCTTTTATCTTTTTTCATCTTAAGCCCGTACGACACGAACTAAATAATGAGTGTCCAAAAAGTCTTTCAGTCTTGGTTGGCTGTGGAAAGATAAAGGCATGGTCTTGGTTTAAAAAGCAATTTTATTACTATCATATAACAAGAAATAATTTACGACACGATTTAAACTAATTGAAAGACATGCCTAAACTTACAAAATTTTATACGAAACGTATTGTTTTACCAACGGCAACAGAAGTTAAAACAAACAGTTACAAACAGTTAAATACGAATATTTCTTATACTTACAATTAGTTATGTAACATTTATACAAAAGTTTTAAATGGGTAACGTTGCAATCTTTGTATTACTTAATTAGAAAATTTTGTAAAAAAAATAAAATAAGACGACAAATATCTATAATATGATATAGTTGTTTGAAATGAATTAGAATCGAAAGTGGTAATACAATTAATTAAAATAAAAAAGTTGATATTGATAACTGTCGTTTAAGCCAAACAAGAAAACTGACGCGACGATTGTCATATAAAGAAATTTACGAGATAATAAAATTTCTATAATTAATGACGAAAATTCGAAGAATAATTCATTACTAATCGATATGTAATAATTAAAGTAGATTTGTAATAAATGCTCTAAAGTGTTTTGCCTATTAGGCATGTTTGCTTTAAACTAGCTATACATAGTCGAGTAGACAATCCAGTTTGCCTACATAAACAAGGTCTGAATATGTGTACTGAACCCTACAATTGTTTCCACACGTACAAACAGTTCAACAACAACTGTTCTCAGTTTTGAATTACGTATTACTTGAACTTGTTGTCAATGAACTATATAAAATATTTATGTATCATATTATTAGTATAACTCCTATAACTAAGCATATTTTTACGTGTCTGTTTCTGTTATTTTCCAAATACAGTGAAACTTCTCGATAACGGACACTTGCGGAAGCAAAAAAACCGACGGTCATTAAAAAGTGTCCACCAATGGAAAATACACAAAACTCTATAAAAAATGTCGAGGGTTTTCAAGGTGTCCGATATTTAGAGAAGTTCGTTAGGAAAAGTTTTACTGTACATAATAGATATTAAGTACGGAAAATAATTTAGATGTTTATTTGAAAACTACGATGTTACGTTTTTTAATCATTGGAATTTGATTTTTTTTAATATGCACGAATGCGACTCTTGATTATTAAATTTTATAAGTAGGTAAGCACTTTCTACCTACGTCAATTTAGAATTTCTTAATTAAACACGCTAGAATATTACTTGGAATTCATTTCGAATATCAAATATTTATTACTTAAAAAAACGACTACGTTAAACGAAAACAGATTACGTGTTTCGGGATGTGCCATTTTTGTATAAACAACGCATATGAAAGGAGAAACAAAAATACTTTTTCCGACGACAACTATGAAAAGTGTATAAATTCACACCAATAAATGTTACGGAAAATTGACAATTACAAACAAATAGGCCGACCGTGCGTAAAGCAACTTGCAACGTTGCGTGTGCAATCATTGCACATACTACTCAGCCAATCAAAAGCCTTCTAACCTGTCATGCAATGACTTTACGCATAAACTATTTTATTAATGTCAAATTATTAAATTTGACATTTTATTAAAATGTTAAAGGTGTAGTGTATAACACATGCTGAAAGGGTATTTCACGATTGAGTGCGATTAAGTCACTCGACTTCGTCCCGTGAACAGACACAAAACTGTGAAATTCGAATCCTAGATTTTGGATTAAAAAGCAGAATATTATTATAAATATTTATTCCGCGATAAAAAATAAATAATATAACCAATGTATTTAAAGAACTGTAGCTTTGTCAACATAATAATTTTTAGTTCTAATTTTATTACGGCAAATATACTTCCTAAAAAATGGCTACTAATTTTTTATTAACAAGTTATTTAACTGTTCCGATTCAAAAATGTATTTTTAGTTATACTATAAAAACTCTAAAGAGTAAATGGGTAATATGTTAAAAATTCATTCGAGAACAAAATTATCACGAAAAGTTGGTAGACATGCAAGTTCTTAAGAAAACCAGACACTGTTCGTAAAATTCACTTATTTTGCATAAACAATTGTGAGCTGAAGGTAACTGAGTTATTTGAGAAGTAATTCTCATTACGACCTAACGCTGCAAAGCAAAGTCGACCATACTAAGATGTTCATAAACAGCTCATTACTTGTTGCCATCGCTGTACATACATTTGTGTATCCGTACTTATTATTTACAATACTTACCGTTAGGTAACAACGAATATAAAAAGTTTCTTTAATTTTTTTAATTCAAAAATATGTAAAATACGAAAATGACCCCTTTTTGTCATAATACTTTTGATCGTAAGTTCGTTTTAAAAATACGCAATAAAGTTTTTATTCGAACTTTTATTTTACTTTAATATCTTAGAAAAACTTTTTATCGCCATTTTATAAAAACTTCTTATTTACTAGGATAATATAAAACTATATAACCGTTTAAATAAAATCTCGACAATTTCATTGAACGTTAAGTTATCTATTGATTTTATCGGTAATCTGAAAACATTAATTTTCTTAACAAACTACGCTGTCCGCTAAATCTATTTAATTTTTGTCCTGTCCGGTTTGAAAGCGTCTATAAATTTTCAAATGGTCACATGCTGCCGATAGCAGTATTTGTTTTCGACAATTGATTTAGCATTGCCTCGTAACAGTTTCGCATTTACTACATTCGATGCAAACAAATTTGTCGTCAATTAACAGCAATTAAATCGCAAATTGCAATAATGTTTAGGTAATTAAAAATGTAATGTAATAAACTATGTAAGGATCAATACTGGTTGAGGTAAAGAGAAAAATTATGGTTTTCGCTGTTTTCGTATTACGATAAAGATGCTGCCCACAACCAACGTAAAGAACGCGGATTTTGAAACTAAATACCAATATTCCAGGAAACGTTAAGCTCCATTAAACTTAATTAATCCATTCATAAATTAAATGCATTTAGGTATAAGAAATTAACTCGATTCAATAATTCAAACTTGTTTGTTTAACTTATTTACGTGGTACTCGATAATTTAAAAATATTAATTTATAGGTATTTATTTAAAGCTTCATTTAAAGCATAGAGGGTTCAAAACAAAAAGAGGGTTGTTTAAGCTTTTTGTTATCTGTTGTATTAAATGTAAAATCGACATTATCTTCTCATAACGAATTAAGTTTTTCAGTCGCTCGTATCTTTATAAAAGAAACGAAGGTAGCATTGATCCCATTTACTGTTTATACTGCGATACCTACCTGTGCGAATACTCGACGGTTCGGCACCGAAATTCTGCATCTCCTTAGAGCAGCCTTAATGTATAATTTTTAAAATCGTACTAGGCAATATCTCGAAAAGAGTAACCTAACCGACTGAAACGAAAATTCCGTATTTGAATTTAGCGTAAAAACTTGTAGGTACCTACCAGAAACGATTAATTTGATTTTGATTATTGCTGAACAAAAATCCTATGGTATGTTGATGAAATTAATTAATTTCAACCGTGAGCGCAAATTATTAGAAAAGTGGAGTGTTTCAATACCTATCGGTTTGAAAAGGTTTCAAGACTGAAGCGTTATCTATACCCTTGTTAGGTAAAATTTACCACAAAATCTGCCATTTGCTGCTAACGAGGCACTTAACGGTGAAGTAGAATTGCGCTTGTTAAGACTGTTAGGCCGTTATACAGGGAATTGAAACGAAACGCTACCTTTAATCGTACAAAATTTTATTGAATGCATTGATAGAAATACAACGGTAAGCATCTATTTACTTTCAACAGAAGCATTATTTTAAGAAATCGGGCATTCTTCCTAAAGATTAAGGAAACGACTCACCTACGTAATTTTATTTAAAAAAATATTAATTAGTTAAAAGAGACGAGCACAAACATAATAATTACATGTATAGGTTAGCTAATAACTAATAAAATTGTAACGTCGCTACACACAATAAAGCCGCAAAAGTTACAATTAAATAACTGTCCGCCTTTTTAAAATATAATAGAAACAGTGCTCTTTATTCTACTATTTCAAAGAACTGCAATTGAAACACTGTTTTTGACTGTATGTTGCAGTCTGCAACTTAGTATATGACGGAAACTTTTGTACACTTCCTCGCTACATGCAGTTAAAGTGCTTTTAGTTTGTGGATATGTCACAAAACCACGCTGTGTGTGACATCTGCGATTTTAAACTTAAAGCTACATCTCTATTATTCGAATTTTTTGTCGTAAACCTTAAATCCTAAAATAACCAATACTGTAATTCCATAAGCATCCCCCTAACCTTATATAGGGGCATTGATTTAATCAGATTTTTTCAAGTTTGAACGATTTACTATTTACTTTATGAGATTTCCAACATAAAATTGCACAATAAAACGCAGGAAAGGTTTGCGACAATTTCTAAACTGTTTATTAGATTTTCTTTGAAATCGCTGGCAACAAATGCACGTATTTATATTGCCCCAGTAATTTGGGAAATACGCTTTTCTCCGAAATTAAAAATTATTATTATTGTTTTATAACGTGTATTTGATGTAGGTGTTAAAATGTGGTTTCAGACATTTCTGAATAATTTTATTAAAATTCATTACATTAAAATATGGTATACTTATATAAAAACGCATTTTTAAACTATTTCATAAATAAAAGATCCGACCACGCACAAACCTCGGTATCGAATTTTCATGTCGCATGTCAAAAAACTCCGTTTTTTTTAAATTTTTCTCGAAAGAAATACATTTTTTGAAAAATAATATTTACGAGAGAAATTTATAAGAATTTAAAATATGTATATTAGTTTTTTTTCGATTGTTTCGATACGATAAGTAATAATGGGAATTAGAATTTAAACAAAAAATTTTGAACGGTCGCCATTTTGAAACGAGTCCATCGATTTGGCTGGTTAACGAACTCGTCCTTCATTTTCGTAAAGACAATGTGCTGTCCAAATTTCAGCCTCCTACGATCAAAATTGCGACCGGAATCGTGTCCACAAGAAATTGATTATATTTATATGACCGACCCAAAATGATTGACCTATATTTTCGTGATGTAGAGGTCGAGACCGGAGAAAAGCCAAAAGGACACCGGACCCGTCACCCGTCACCAGACAGGCTAAAATAGCTTTATTTTTTATAAAAATTCGCTAAATATATCTTAGCGAAACGGTGCTTGATTATTAAATTTCAACGCATTACTATCTTAACCAAGCAAAATAAAATTTTAACCATACAAAAATTATTAACAACCTAGACTTTTACGTTGACCTTCATTTTTATGTTTTAAAGTAATCCTCAAAAGTCCCCTTCAATAGAGTGTTCGCAAAAATTGTTATAGGGGGTGAAAGACGGCAAAATTCAGTTTTTCGCAGTTATCACGGCAACTAACATTTTTTTAGAAAAAAGAAAAGGTTATTATCATTGACTTTTTTCTTAGAATCAATCATATCACTTCACCATAGTAGAGAAGTATAAAAAAGTCAATGTGGCTATGTGACTCTTAAATGCTTTAAGAGATTTTGACCAAACTTGGCACATATATTTTTTATGCCCCTGGCCAAAATACAGGTAGGGTTTTAATTTGAAGCAACCACCCCTTCCATTCGGAGCGGCAGAGGTAAAAAATATGCCTTGGCTGATATGAACCGAACTTGATACACATGCTCTTCGTCGTTTTAATAAACATATTTTTTTAATTGTTAGTTATAGGAAGACAATAGTAAAGTTTGGTTAACTTTTGGAACCTAACCGTTTTTTGTACTAACTTACTTCTTTGTTTCTTATTCTTAAGTCGCATAACATTATTTTGAGGAACCTAACAACCGTCTTATACGAAAATTACTCGTAATTAGTAAAATTATCTCTACATTACGTTACCGTTGTAAAAATTAAATTTCTCATGTCAGTAAAATGTTAAATTACAAACACATCTATGGGTATTTATTCTTTTAATGTATAGAGATGTGAATGTATCATCTCTAGGTGATTCGCACCCTTTGGCTCTCCCGTACTTTAAACTGTCCACAACTACTACACCATCAAGATTGCAAATCTTTAAATTGCAAATTATGCCTTACATCAAATTTCAAAGATAAGATTGACTGCATGTCCCTCGTCGTCCGATATATCAAGAATATTTGATGAAATTTTAATTCTCTACAAATTGACCTGCATAAATTAAATATTTTGTATTATAATACTCTATTTTTGTTTGATGTATTAAAAACTTCTCTCCAGTAAAGACTTAAAAAAAAATTCTAAGATACCGAAATTTATGTATTGTTGCTATACTTATTTTCCGTTTATGACTACAAAAATTGTTTTCACAATCTTATCGCAAGGAAACAATAAACTAGGATCATATCTGAAAGAATTTTATGAACTCTTTCGTTAGCTAGCGGAATTATTGTAAACAAGAACTCTAATTCTTATCGTATTACTATTTCAGTAAATGTGGATGACTCGAAAACAGTTAAATAAAATTTTATTACACGATTACAGTCCAATTAAATTCTATTTAAAATTATTGTTATTTCGAATTAAGTAATAGTTGCTATAGTAATTTTATGGAATAAAAAAATTGATATAAAACTGGTAACTATCATATATCACAAACCAAAAATATATTAATATACTTATATATTTCTACATTGGTACTACATTGGTATTTGTTTTCAACATTTTCAAATGTTACCAATATTTTATAGCTTTCTTATAATATTAGATTAAACTGTTATCCTCAATAATTGTGCATTTCAACTTTTCTACGAGAACTACATATTAGGCACTAAACATATTAATTATTTAAATGAAATATTGATTGATTATCATTAATTTATTCTATACTACATATAATTGTAAATAGTTTTTCTGTCACTGTCTTCCATTACCTTATTTTCTTTCGACTCTTTTTACTCTATTATTTGTACTATAAAAAGCCTATTGTTACTACTATAAATTCGCAGGTAGCCGGTTTCAGAAAAGAGGTTCAATATTTAATCTTACAATTAGAGTGAATTATTATTGTTACCTATGACAACCAACATTTTTAACTCATTACTTATTAATTATTAATAATTCTGGTTTAACTAATTCCGCAACTCGGCGATAATTTTTAGTTTTACAATATTCAATAATTAACAGTATTTATCTAATCTTGATTGACATAAAACAGTCTACATTAAATAAAAGAAAATAAATGAGGGATCAAAAGTGCATTTTAATAGATTAGAATAAAATTAATTTACTAAACATAACAATAAATATCAAGGAACAATATTCTTACAATATTATATAGGCATATACAGTGAAATCTCTACAAACAGACCATCCTCGCTTTCCGATTTTTCAGATCCAATACGTAAATACAAAGATTGTTTAAATTGGATGATAACACAGACGATGATAATAATACGATTTATTAATATGTACTATTGGAGACAAAAAATTTTAAACGCTGTATTTTCCTATTGAAAATGTGATTTTAGCAAGTGGTTAATTGTAAAAAATATTTAAGTTTGACATTTGACTTCAAAGACTTACTTTTTTGACTTCATGTCAAAGATTTATTACAGTTTCTTTCCATAAAAATGCGTTTTACCGGAAACCGAAAAGTTTTGCAACGGCCAATTTAAAGGAGGGATGGTCATTAAAACTTAATTAATAATTAAAATCAATCTTTAAAAAATTAATTTTAATTAACAGTCGGATTTGAAAAGAAAATCCCGCTTTACACGAAGGCAATTTTTGGTAAACCGGACCTTGTTATAAAAGCGTTGAAAATTTTTTTGACCGCAATAGTACATAATGTGTTAAGGCGTTATTGAAATAGTAACTACTAAAAATGAAGGATATCATTAAATCTGCCAAAATGGTCTTTTACAAGAAACAATAAAAAAAATTAACAAATTAAATTACAATTTCGAAGGTCATAGATGTTATTACATAATATTTAGGTACCTATATAAACGTTCATTCTTATTTTAAAAAATGGCTACAATATCGCAATTATACAACAAAGGAATTAATGATTTTTCCGTAATCGATATGCATCTATCACTTCGTGCTGTACCTTTAAGTGAAAACCGAAACCTGGTCCATTAAAGGTGGAAAATACAGTTGAGTAAAACAATTAAAGCTTTTATTTTGCAGGAAATGGTATTAAGTGTATATTTTAAACCGTTCGTAAGTAACCCTGCATTAACACTAAAAATCAACGTCTTCAACTAGTACCTATAGAGGTATACCTATATAGATATAATGTACAAAATAAAGAATAAATAAATATAAATATCCCTAACATAATAAAGGAACAGGATATAGTCTGAAATTAATATCTACCTACTTACAAATAAATGTATTATATCCGAACGTTAAAGGAGGAGTAGAATTAAAATTATATTCGTAGTCATCGTTGTATGTACTTATCTAAAGTCAACCTTGTTAAAGGAAATTATTCCTTAATATATTTAGATCTGAAAACATCTATAAATCATGATTATAAATGCGTTGTACGGTCAAGGTTATATAAGTAAGCACATTAGGGCGATAAATTACAATAATGCCCTATAATCGTTGCAATTTTTTCATTTAGTGACGCAAATAACATTGTTTGCCTCCTAATCTGATAAATGTGCCAAAATAACAAGTTTTATTTCATGCAAACCTTTATAGAAGTACAATGTTCAAAGGAATTGGTTTTGTTCCTTTGTGTGTGCTAGTTTACGGTTTTTCTTACTGGAATACTAACATTTTCGTCGAAGGTAAGGAACTACTTTACTCCTTGGTGCATTTTCTCGGTGCGATAGAATCAATAGATAATACCGAATCAATTTGACTTTGCCGAATGTAGGTACGCAAAATTTAAAAATCGGTGAGCACTTTTAAAAATAATGTCTGGAAAACAGGAAATATGTTGTTATTCGCCGATACTGTTAAACAATTAGTATTGGAAAAAAGATAAACTTTTAATTTATGTAGGCACATATGTAATAATATAAATAATTGAAGAGTCTATTTTAATAATTTATTAAAAACGACATTTTGTGACGCCTTAATACTTCAATTAAAACATTCTCGGCTCTATATATACCTACTATATACTACTAATTGTAAGTATTTACGCGAAACGTTTAAAATTTTTGTGTTTGTGCTAACTTATAAATCTTGATTTATTTATAAATAATTAATAATTTATCATTCTTAAAATCTATCTACAAAAAAAATGAGAAAATTACTATATTACACTTTGTTAATATTTTTATATAATTTTTTAATACGATAAGGGATACTTGAATGTATTATTTAGTATCTACTTCAAGCATTGCGATTATACAACAGCCATGTCGACATTTTAATAATTTAATAATTTTCATGAATATCTAGTTGGTAATAAATAACTCCATCAAAGGCGGAGTTTTACTAAAATCTAAAAGCTTTCCTAATTAAAAAACCATCTTAATCCCAACATGTTTTGAAACTCATATTTTAGTGCGACACTTCCTGGTTTACATGTAGGTAAGTGACTACCTATGTATATATTTGATTTACCTCACAGTTATTTAAAACTAATACAGCAAAGTAGATATAATTATTATAATTACTTAATTTAAATATAAATTATTTTGCTATATGCAAAATTAAATTAGTTTTAAAATAATTCACGTTTGTTTACAAATGGAATTTTAAAATAAATAAATATCAGTAGATACATTAAATATTAATTATGAAAACTTATACGACATTAAAAATCAATCTAAAATTTACTATTCTCTTTTTATTGATATTTTGTAAGTATTGATTTGTTCTTAATATCTGTAGTAATTGCTTCTTTAATCATAGACACAAGTATTGTATCTTTTTATTTCTGAACCATTTCCTGAATGAATCTCAATTCATATCACATTTTATATCCTCTTTATCTTATTAATGCACAATTCAACTTCGCGAGTCAACACGTCATTTACTATCTATTAATAGGTATACTACCCTTAAAAGTGGTATATTTATAATATTTACACTTAACTCGACAGCGATCGTTAAGAAAAATAACACATACAGTTAACGTATTTGTTCATTACTTAAGTGTGACATTTATCAAAAAATTAATTAATATAGTTATGTATTGAAAACTGCATAAGTACCCACTTATATTATATAATCGGATGTTTTGTGTATTTGACATAGACTGCTAACTATAAAGTTTTCAATAATATCCACATAGCCTCCATAACTTACATCATCCTCTCTATATCATGCCGATTAATATTTAACCGCAACATATAATTTTAAAATATTTTTGTTAGCGTGGAAATGGTTGTTTTTACTTTGGTTTATAATAAATAATATACTCCTATCTAACAATGCTTTGTGAAATTTAATTGCAAACTGTCTGAAAATGATAATATTATGTACAAGTAGGTACCCTTTGAACTTAGCGTCGTTATAATCTATTGTGGTACAGAATACCACATAATGTATACTGTTTGTAATTGTCGTTTTCTTGAAAAGCGATAAAAATACAAAGAAACGCGAGACGGTTTTCATTATGTTGTCGCCCACAGCTTCCAAGCGAATAGTACCTATTTTCTATATTAAAAGACACTATTAGCTTCAGGTGATTACATATACATATTTATTTCGTACAAGTACCTAAACGAAATTATTTTTTTTCTTTTTTTACTTTTATTGTTTTTTATAATTATTCAATTATTTTTAATATCTAACCAATAGAAAACGATCTTATTTTTTACTTTAATTACAAATTATGTTTTTATACCTGTCTTCTTCAGCGTTTTACAATATAAATTGATATTAATAAGCTAAATGTTTTTTTTTTAATTTAACAAAACAAAATTAGCTGTCATTAAAACTGTCAGAAAAAGGAAAAATATAACATGTAGTTAAAGTAAAAAATAAGTCCGTTTTCTATTGGCTAAATATTAAATAGTACCTAATTGAATAAAATGTCAAATAGAATGACCAACATTTTCATTATTATTCTGTCATATCGAATTAATAGTACAAATGTAAACGTATTTATTGCATAACATTCGTAATTCACCCTTTTTTTTATCAACTTTAATAATTTAATTAATTATATTAACATATTGATTTATATATATATTAATAATAAATTAATCAACTATAGTAATAATTTATTTCACAGTTTATTATACCTACCTAATCAATAACAATACATTAATGTAATTATTGCAATAAATATTAGGAATATTAGGTTGTTTTTTTTTACTTATTTTAATAATGATAAATATATTTTTTATGACATTTTTCCCTGCCATTTAAATATATAATCGTGAAAACAAAACACCGTTTTACTTTTTTTGCCAGTTAAAGGTCGAGGACTAGAGTTAATACATGTCGAGTACTAAAATTCGGTTATCTAACAATGGTGTCACATTTTTATTATTTTAATTGCTACGAGAAGGGCCAGTTCATAAAGGTTTTACTTAAAAACTAATATTTCAAAGTATCGTTCGGTAGTTTTAGATAGTCGTCAAACGGCTTTTACGCATAACGACAAAGATTTTATACAAATATTTTTTTAACATGTCGAGCATTTACCTTACCTACATATTTACGTTTTTCCAAATGTGTCCAATACCACCCGACACACCCTTATATACTTTATAAAATTTTAGTTTAGTTATTTTAATAAAAAATATAGCTATGACAGCATAAACTTCATCAATCACTCAGATCAATATTTATTGCATTATTGGTAAGCAACACATTAACCTGTGGCGCATTGAATATCCTCACCCATTCACTATAAAACCTTCAATCATGTAAGTACATACAATGTAAGAAATGATAGATGCTTACCGAATTAATTAAAACAAACTATGAAGAAATATGCAAGAATTATAAAATAGGTAAATAGGTACCTACCTAATTTTGTTAATGATAGAATTTACTTTTAAATTAATGAAAACGTTTATTTTCGTTGAATAAGTATTCACTTTTATAAAATCTCTTGCATCTCTTTTTCTTCTCTTTTAATTAAAATTCAAATACATAAACGTTTATGTTCAAAACTATACAGGAATGTAATTAGGTAAGTACCAACAATATGTAACTTTCATCACAAAATATTTTAAATAGTTTGTAAAATAAAATAAGATTATAAATAATTAAACGTAGAAGATTATCTGCAATTTCCTAATAATTAAATTCATGTACAAAATGGGCACAGTTTTGTTTTATCAATCTTTAATGTGATTGCAAATCTAACAATAAGAAATGCGATAAGTAGGCACTTATCGTTGTCCGACGTTAAAAAAAATCACAGAATTCGCCATTCCCTTTACCTTCGCGATTTAATTTACCTATTTGTGAAATTTCAAATTAATGATTATTTTTTAAAATGTGCGGATTTGAAAAAAAAATAGTGAAACAAATTAGTTTTAGCTTTGAAAACAATTGGGAACTTCTATAGTTTTATAAATTCTTGGCAATGGTTCACTTAGTTTAATCTCATTACGTAATGTAGGAAAACCTCGTATTGTTGAGTTAACAATTTACCATATGAATAGATTTAAATAAGTACCTATCTACTATTAAAGTTGTTTTTGAATCTCCAAAATTCTCTACAATTATTATTCTTGTAATTAAAATTGTCTTGTCATGTTTTATAACAGCCACATGTAAGTACCTAATTTGAATTTAATAAACTGCCATAACACACGTAGTCGCTCATTTTAATCTGTTATTACAAATATTGTTAGTAGCAGTAGGTATTTGATCTTGTCAAATATTTCATTTGAAATAAATTTATTGCCATTCCGGTTCCCTGCGTTTCTGTAGATTATCTAGTTATAAGCTACCTAACGAGTTTACCAATTATGCTGTAAACTTCATCTTAATTACGTGTATTTCATATAATATTTACATATTAAATAGTGTTGTTTAGGAAGACGTTATCAATGTCCAATAGCTTTATGTATGTAGTAGGTACTTAAAAACTTTTTACTTCAGGAAATATAGTGATTTCATATAAAAAATTTAATTTGGGATTTTCACTTTTGAATTTGATACATTTTAATATGCTTCTTTAAATAAATTAAAATGAAAATATATATATAGGTACGGTGAACGCTCCCTACAACGTGACAAAAAAAATTGCGACGTTACTAAAAAAAAACACAATAAACACCCCGTGTTATATATATATATATATATATATATATATATATATATATATATTACAATAAAAATCCTTTAGCGTAATTTAATAGATGCCCAAATAAATGCGCCGATTTATTACGTTTGATTAACTACGGCAAATATCTAATTCGTGTATACTTAAATATGCAAATTCTATAACACGGTGACATGCAATCGCTTAAAATACAGATGAAACTGAAAAATCTCATTTTTCATCTGTTACGTCGGTATTCTAGAATTGAATCTATATGAACATATATTATTATTATTATTTTAGTACCTTAAATATACTTAGAAACCAATTTTACTTGTACCATAAAATTTATGAGGTCTTGGAGAACTCATCATTACAAACACTAATTCAATTCAATAGATAAGGTTAACGTAAAACAATCTCAAATTGAATTTAACACGCCAATTCATTTATTAAGAATGGTATTGATTCCATTCCACTGTGAAAATTGCTTTGTGTCGAAGGTTCCTAAATAAAATTACAAAATAAATCACAGAATAATGGCAGAACAAATACTATATATATATATATATATAATAAAAAATAAATTACTTGCGCTTAATATGTAGCACTTTGTCGAAAAACTTGTATACATATAATTGAGTTGTTATTTTAAATGTTTTCTTGAATTATACGCGTTAAGAGTTTCATTTTTAACTACATACTCGCTTAATAGGTATGTGATCAGTAATGATTAAACTGACTCATTTTAAAACAATATTGATGATTACTTTGCCAACATATAAGTTATTTAAGATAAGTTCCAATAAACGTCATCAATAAAACCTCGTATTTTTACAGTACCTACTAATAACTTGTAGTATTTCTTTGCCATGTCATATGTGTGCATGCCACTTTCAAAACATGAAGCTGAATATTACAATTACAATTACAATACACAATATACAATCTACTAACTTTTTATTGATGACGTGAATTGGAACCTATCTTGAATAACATATACTCATTAATCTCTTAACTACTAAAGAGTAAAAGCTCTAACAAAATTGTATGTGTATCGAAAAGGCCGAACAGGCGTTTTACCAAATATTCTTGTTCTTGCAACAAAACAGAACCTAAAACCCTTATGTTTATAGATAGATGACTCGTAGACGACGAATGAAAATGACGACTCTAAACCTTGCCGAAATTTTTTTGAAATTTATTTGCGACTGAAAATTGAAAAACAATTTGTATTTGAAAAATGCATAAGTCGAAATCTAACATTTTCTTCTCTATCAAATTTAACATTGATAATGAACAAGATTTTGCATTTCCGCGAAGGGAATTTGTGAATATTTACTATCGATCGATAACGTTCTTACAAATTGCGTTATAAAATTATTTCCGTTAATGTGAATATGTATATAATGTAGAACTTTTTAAAAAACTTTTTCTCGTAACTTCCACAAGCTCTTGCACGTTAATTATGGGCCAAAAGCGAGTAAAAATTCTTTACACTTCCGTGAATAGGTAAAGTAAATTCTGTACCTTTTTTGCGGTCCAATTGTTTTAATACTCCCAATAGATTGTTTAGAAAATTTAATGCGACGTAAAAATAAATAGGTACTTATTGGTTCAACTTTTTTTTTATCTTACTTTATTGATTCCAGGACTGAAGGGTGTCGGTGGAACAGAACAGGAGTGGGGTCATGTTACCGTCCGACCCCATGCTCACATGTTCTGGTGGCTGTACTACACAACCGCAAATGTTTCCCATTTCGCAGAACGACCATTAATAATATGGCTACAAGGTAAATTCTATATTATTCGGTATGACCTATTTATAAACGTAACTTTCGCTGTAAGTAGGCACGAAATAAAATTTTCCAAGTCCCATTCATTTTCGCATAAACTAAGTTGTAACTTGGAAAACTTGAACATTTCTACTTTATACAAATTCTTAAAACCGCCAGAAAGAGTATCGTTGACAAAAAGTATTTTCCGTACGTGAGAATACACTTTATTCGGTTTTGAGTTTACATAAATTTCGTCCAACATCAAAGGATCTTGCAAATAGTTTATGTTATCTTTCAATTTGTTTTAGATACGTATTGTACGTATTCTTTATTTGATGTATGTATTGTATCTGCTAACTAAGGATAAGTATTAAGTAATTATCTAATAAATTATTCAGAATTTTATTCTGGTAACATAATTATAATAGCTGCAAGTTCGTAGTTCTCTATAGGAACTCTATAAAAATGCATTTTTATAAATAAACCGCACCTAATACCTAGTTAAAGACGTACCTACTACCTGTCGATTTTTGTACCAAATAAAACTGATTAAAATAAAACTGACGAAAAAATTATATTTTTAACTATTATTAAATAAAAAGAGACGCAATTTTAAATCAACTTGTAAAATAGATGGTCCAAATTCAATCTTATTAAATTTATCTACCGGTATCAGTTTAATAATATAATAAAAATTTCAAACAAAAAAAAACGCAAAATTCGATTAAAATTAATCTATACAAACTTTACCAACCAATTTGTACAATTTATAATCTCAATAAAGTAATTGCCCCATAACTTTAACTCGTACCGGATATGATAACATCACAAACAACCTCTAAATAATTAATTGGTACCTAATTCTCGTTTATAACTAGTAATGTTAAACGACAAATTTAGTTTCCCTGCTATCGTTCGCCACTTACTTACATAAGCAGGCTTTCGCTGAAAGGATAGAACTTAGTCGAGAGTTCTTAATCCGGTTAAATTCGTCTAGGATATCTCCGTTCGGTACCGTTTATTCTCCTCTAATCTATAGGTATTACTCCGCGTGGTGTATCACGGAATATTAATTTTAGGTGGACCGGGGATGCCGTCGAGTGGCTACGGAAATTTTTTAGAAATAGGGCCTCTAAATATAAACCTCACGGAAAGAGAACATTCATGGGTAAAACATTTCAACGTTTTATTCATTGACAATCCCGTAGGAGTAGGTTTTAGTTACTTTTCTAATAGTTCGGCGAAAATTGTTCAAAACAATAAAGAAATTGGCGAGGACCTAGTCAATTTCATGAAAAGGTTCTTAATTAGCTTGAAGGAGTTTCAGAAAATACCTTTATATATTTTCGGTGAATCTTATGGAGGCAAAATGGCCGTTGAATTTGCTTATCAGCTCGTACAAGTACGCAACTTTCCTTTTGCGACACTAGCCTAATATCTCAGATATGATTTTCTTCAGGAAATTAAAGACGGAGCAGTTTTCGCTAATATTAAAGGAATAGGTCTCGGAGATGCGTACATTTCGCCCATACATTATATTCAAAAGTACGCTTCGTTCGCTTTAAATCTTGTAAGTTTTTTTTTTTCTTTATAACGAATGTCATTGTTGATTATTAACGTTTAGGGAATTTGCAGGGTCTAGTTGACAAAAAGGGATTCGACGAAATCGAAGCACTAGCAAAGAAAGTTAAATTGGCGATCGATAATGAGGATTACGAGACCGCTTCCGATATTGAAACAAAAATAACCGACGCCGTCGTAAGAACGACTCAAGGAATTGACGTTTACAATATTGTGCTAACGTCCAACGTTTCCTCTTTGCCAAGTATGAACATCCTGAAATACTTCATAAAACTTTTAAAGCTTACAAATTTCAATTTCTATAGTGAGTAGGTTAATTTTTACAGATCGTCCTTTAAAAACGATAAAAATTCAAAGGTGAACGACGACAAAAAATTTTAAAAAAATTCGCTACAATACCAATACAACCGAAATCGTTTGTAACTACACCGGTTACAACAACCGACCAGATTTGCGTTCAAGTTTAGCTACCTATCCAAAAAAAAACGGGCATTATTTCACTCGAAATTATGCTTGGCTGTCGGTTATAACGACCGATTTCCAGAAAATTTACTTTTAAATTAAACTAATAATCTTACACTCTTACGCCAATCGGTAGGTATTCCACAAATACGGTTAGTGCCATGTAGAAATGATCCGTCGATCATTTTTAAGTTCAAGAAAACTCGTTTGATTGGACAACGAATAGGGCCTAAATTTAAATAAATCAAACCGCGCATAAGTATTAAGTAGGCAATTATAGAAAGACATTTTATTTTGATTTGTTCCATTTCGATGACGATGCGCTACCGCCAATGGATTGACTCGTGAAATAACGTTATAACACGTCTTCGTTCATTTAAAAATGAGATAGGTAGGTACGGACCACGCAAATCTTATTCCGATGCACGTCATCAATAAAAAGTTACTATAATGTAGATACATTTGTAATACTTGTTGAGTTCAAAACTTGGAAAATGACATAATTATTCCGCCGATGATTTACCTGCACGCATGTGACATGTTAACGGAGGACTACAATTTATTAGTACGGGCGGTCCTCGTTTTACGTGGATTTGTTTTACGTCAGACAACATTTTGATACTACTGTTGTGACTTTTACTATAATTGGTTAAGTGGACTGTATACTATTTGGTGAAAATAAACTTACCCCTTTTTGATACCACTGCACTTTGTCACAATCTTGACTATGACTATTTTGAACAAAACTATTACAAATTAACAATTGACTACAACCGACAACTCCAATTTCTACACTGACCAAGCTTTAACCAACACGTTGAGATCATCTCGCGGCCCACGACCTCTATATCATTATTGGCCTAAACAGATACAATTCCTCATATGAATTCCTCATTCAATGAAAAAAATGTTATAAGTATGTGTATCAAAAAAACTAACAATAAGATATTGATTAAAATTTTTTTGATATTTTAAATATCAAATGTTTTGAGTCAAATGATCCTAACTTCGAAGTCGACAATAACATTTCTCTGCTCTATAAATATTACAGAAAAATTCGTGAAAATAAAAAAAAGCGAAACAGAAGCATATAGAGGAGTTTTTTTACCGAACAAATATAATTGTCTTAATTATCCATGTTATTATTGTGTGCATTGTTTTGTTTCATCAATTGCATAAATAAAACTAGTTCATTTCTTTAAAAATTCCGTTTTTTTTCATATCTGAGAACCTAACTACATGATTGAAAAACGTGATTGGTTTTACGACGCGGCTTTCCATTTTACGTTACTCGTTGCTAGTACGTAACCTGACACGTAATAGTGAGATCTGCCTGTATTGTAAAAATACGAGGTACGAGTGATGACGCGCATCGAAATAAGATTTGAATGGCCGTATTAAAATAACAAGTTATATAGTAAATGCATGCAACTTACATAAATCTTTTCAAAAAAAAAAGAACTTACTACACAAATGAAGAGTTTTACACAAATGTGTGAAACTACATAGTAACCATCGTGTATAATTCGTAATATACATAATGACATACGTAATTATTATGTAGGAGTTTTGCAGTAAATACGTGTGTTATCTTACGATAATTTCCGTATCACACAATAACATTA
This sequence comes from Rhagophthalmus giganteus, assembly GCA_036326145.1. Lineage (NCBI taxonomy): Eukaryota > Metazoa > Arthropoda > Insecta > Coleoptera > Rhagophthalmidae > Rhagophthalmus > Rhagophthalmus giganteus. The sequence goes on from JARFJA010000001.1 coordinate 51,575,232, forward strand.
TGCTGTATAAAAATGTTAAACATAAGTTTTCTATTCGTAATTTAAACGTAAATCATTCTAAATTTAACCCTAGGTGCCTCTTAAGTTCTCAATAAATTAATTTATTTTACCTAACAACGTAACGCTAAGAAAAACATTTGAAGATCTGACGTTCTAGTTTCTAGTCACGACGTTTTACATATTCTACTAAATATTTTTTTATTTCCTGATATTTATTTTATTTCATTTATATAGGGTACCGAAATACGTAATTTTCATTTAGGCCTTCAAACGCACGAGATAAAGTATTAAACAAATATCGATCTTAGTTTAAACTGGTCAGGAAATGAAAATATTTAATATTTAGGTATAATGCGTCATCATGATAATTAAAATTTGAATGACTTACCTATATTAATTACTGTTAATTCACTGTTAATTTTGTTAAAATTTACAGCTATTTCACTGATAAATAATGTTATTAGGTATAGATTATATTACAATAACACATTAAGGGACATTTAGGCTCTATACAACTTCGGTAAAACATAGTTTTGTAGAGCTTAATTCATCATTTAACAATTGTCATTTAATCAATAATAGTATGAATTCAACATTTTATGTACTTAAATTCATTTCGCACTCATTTCATATATTACCTATGGCCTATCCAAACCTATATGCAATTTACGTCATCAAAAAAATATTATTAGATCGTTTATTTGTAATTCGGTTTAAAATTTGAAAAGTGACATATTCTATAGATGATTTACTTGCGCACATATTAGATGGTATAAAGAAAGACTACTATTTATTAGAACTGTCGAAATACGAAGACGAGGTGACAGCACTTTGTAAAACGTCATCATCTAGTAACATTTCATTGATGGCGTGGATTGCATATAGGTTTGGACGAAGTGTAGATATTGATTTTTTTAATATATATATATATATATATATATATATATAGTTCAACATTAAAAATGTAATCATGCAAATAATGAGACTTACCGATTATAGAAACCAAACTTCGTAAAACATCGAGCATTTTCAACCGTTAGTCCCACACGCTTTATAAATATTGTTTATTGTTTTTCAAATATTGTACATTTTTAAAACATTCACGTCGCGATTTGCAGTTTTTCCGAAAAAGGGCCCGACAATTTCACTATTCACTCACACGCTACGTGCGCCTACGTACAATAATTTAATAACCAATTGTGAAAAATGCAATTTTCACCGACGATTGTGGAAATTCATAAATATAGTGATAAACGCGTTTGATAACAGTCGTATCTATAGGGGTGAATTTACATTAGTTTTCCAACATACAGTTATTTAAATTTTTATAATATAATCATAAAGATCATAAATACCTACATATAGGTATGTATACGTATACGTGCTAGGTGTTTCAGAATAACTATTCCTACTTTTCAGATGCGATGGTAATCACACAATAATCTTTTTTGTAATAAAGTAATGCTCGAAAACTCTTAGTTTCCGAAATAAGTCGTACCGTTACAGTTTTCCAGTTAAAACTTCCACACCACTGGGTTTATTACAAAATTGGGGGCATTTTTAAATTTTTTAGCGTGTTTTGCAAGAATAAGACCACTTGCATTCTTAACGTGCAACGCATCGTTTTTGAGATAAACGACAAAATTCGTGCGTCAATGGACAAATTTATTTCATAATACCGTTTCTAAATTTTCGGAAGTGGCAGTATCAAGATAAAAAAAGCCTATATAGACTTAAGTTCGAAAATGTTTCGTTTCCGCGTTACCAATATACCTAACTATTCTTTTCGTAAATTTTAACACCCTGTATCTCGAAAATTAACCGTTTCCGGGCATTACTTTATTACAAAAAAGTGCCCTTCGTCATATCTAAAAAATATGGATAGTTATCCTGAAACACCCTGTATATTGAAATAGGTATAAGTATACCTATTATTTTTTTAATAACTATCTACGAATTAAGTAAGTAATAATTACTAATAAGAATTATGCAATAATCAATCTGATAGCCAATCCACTATTAACTATCTTTACGATTATATAATTACAATTTAATTTCTTAATTAATAATAGAAAAATATTTTCAATTTGCAAATACATATCTTTAAAAACTTTAAATAATTCCAACTAGTTTTGGTTTTTAAAGAGACTGTTTTTAAGCAAATTTCGTAATATCAAAACATCAAAATTCGACAACAAGTTAAGAAAATATCAAAAACAGAAACAGCTCTTCTTACAAAAACGCATTTAAAAAAACACTTCAACTTAGTCGATTTTTAATAATATTATTAGACGACTAATTCGAGAAGCAAAGAATTACTGAAATTGTTTCGTGTCTGGACAGGCAGGCACACAGGTAAACTAGTTTTCTAAAGGCTAAGCGATAAGCCCTTCCTATAGTTAACTATTTAGAAACAACGTACGGTGACTCATTGAACAAAATAATAACATTATCTTCTAAATTAGTACAAATTATTTCCAACAAGTTTGATAAGTGAATTAATCATATGTCAAAGTTAAATAGGTGCTTATCTACGTCGCAGTATTTATTATTCTAATTTCATAATACATACATATTTACCTACATCTAAAATTCTTTTATTTTCGTTTTTACGTGAAATAACATACGTGTACATACATACATATACAGGGTATGTCACGATGAGTTTTGGTTAGAAGAATATAGAAAAGTAATAAGGGTTGTGATTTGAAATTTTGGAAGTAATGGTTACTGGTTACGCCGCCCTTTCTATTTAAAATAATTTTAAATTTCCACTTCTTCCGGTTATACCGGAAATGCATACCAACTTCCTTATTTTAAATGGAATACCCTAATCTTTATTATTGATTTGTATTCCCGAGACAATCGTACGACTTTTTCGTTCCAATAAACATTGACTGTAAAATTAGACCTATTGGAATTATTTCATGTTCTGTAAAACAATTGACAGTTGCGGGCTATTACAAATAACTGCATTTCTGAGACATTTATACATGTACAGATTTAAAATTTTGGGTAAGTATCTTAGAAAGTATGCTGCATCGAATGATGTATTATAAGCTTAACAAAATAATATCGGATGTTCAGAAAAAAATGTCAAACTTATTATCCGAAAAATATCAATATCTTAGTAATTTTAAATAGCAACCTACATTTTTCTCAATTATATTGCATTGAACGTTCAAAATTAGGGTCCGGATGTATTTACTTCGACTCTACTATTTACTCGTATTTAACGACTCGACTAATGTACTTTGTAAAATTGTTAAATTAATCAAAATATTTTAAAAAGGTAGATACGTAAACATTATTTTAAAAAATAATATATTTACAATTAATTAAAATTAAAAATAACGGTTATGTTATCGTAAAATACTGCTTAATTACATTTTCAAAGAGCAATATTGAGATTAGCGTTGTCAATATGTTGAAACCAAATAATTTCAACCTAAATGCTTATAATTTATTATTTAGGCAATAACTAATAAAATATTTATAAAAATCTACCATCACAATATCGATATTACGATGATTTACGTCTAGCTAAAAACAAAAACTAAATAATAAAAATAAAGATTGCTAAAATACGAGCTGCACCTAGCGCTCTCTTTGTTTTCCAAGGATATGTAATTTTATATGTAATTTAAAATTCCGTCCCTTATGAATATAAAACATATCATTCTACGGTATTCCAGACGTATATATAAGCAACCCTCGTTTTCTTACTCATTAATATTTTTAACGAAATATCGTACATATTTATTCACGATTATCATAAGCAAATAGAACTAAATTTATTTAAAAATGTAGAAAGTTTATTTTTAATTAAACTTCATATTTAATTAAAAACCGAGTATTTTGTGTTCGTTCATAAGCAATAAAAGTTTTATGTCGATATGCCTGACAGAATTCGCAATTTAACTTTATTACATTTTAAGGGTTTCTCAGTTATCAAGATAGTTGTAATCAGTTGATGAACACCAAGATAAAGGAATCTCTGAACGTTTCGAAGGATATCGAATGGAATTTCATAAACGACGACATCTACTGTGCTCTACAAGGAGATCTAATGCGGCCAGTAACCCACGCCAGTAATATTACCCTATTTTAACTTTTGTCTATTAATTCTGATTTAGAATTGTTGTATTTCAGTCGAATCGCTACTTAACGAAACTAATATTAAAGTAATTGTTTACAATGGAGTATTTGACTTTATCGTTAATACAGCAGGTAATTCAATTTTTGAATATTGTATGTTGCTAAACGTTTTCGTACATTCTGCCGATGAAAAAACTTTAGCTAACATGGTAACTCGTTTAATTCTAAAACAGTTTGTTTCGGTACAACACATTTTCAATACTTTGTATTGTTTGGAAGTTAGAATATAAAATTTATTGTAAAATAATATACAGTGAGAATCCGCTTTCATAAAAACGTTTGATAATTGTATAATTGAAAAATATGTAGTTTTTCAAAAAGATCAAATTATTTATTATTTTATTAAAAATATTCCCAATCTTTTTAATAGATATCTTGAATAGTTTTTTTGGAATTTGTTAATTTAATGAAATGCCTACCTGTACCTACAAAAAAATCATTAAATAATAAATAGATGTAAATCTAAAATCTTACAGCAAACGTTTAATTTCGAGGGTTATCAAATTGAAGAAAATATGGTAATATTGTCTTCTTGTAGTAGGCATATTAAAAGTTTGATGGACTGGCGGCACGTTTTCGAATTATATTTATAACAGTTGCGTATTTGATAGCCTAAATTGTTAAAGTAAGTAAAAATTTTAATTTGAAAAAAATTAAATAGAAATAATAAAAATAAAAAACAACGAAACAAAGGAAGTTTTTTTCTGATTTTTAAATGTTACCAAATGTTACTACCAATAGGTAGGTATTAATACATAATTGAATGTGTAAAAAAAAAGTAAGTACCTATTTCTACAAACTATGTAACTTTTCTTTAAATTGTTTTTCAATAAAACGTCTTTTAAGTTAATTTTTCATCGCAAAACATTCCAACAGCGAATTAATTGTTTTCGGTAAATACTATATCCGTTAAATAGTTAATAGTTAAGTAATAAATAAATGCATACATTTTAAGAATTAGAGCCTTTTGCGTTAGTTAATCATATTTAATCAATCAATGTTTAATTTTGGACTTGGTTGTAATTTGAATATACACATAACAAACGAACAATAATAATAATCTTTGTAAATGACGTTGATTTCAAAATAACAATAATTGGTTGCATTGATTTTATGATGATGAGCTGTCGCGTATTTTACGTTGGTCACTATAATATACGATTTTATTTGTGTACGTGTCCTAAACGTCCTTTGTCTACATAATATTATGTATTTTTCTGTTATTTTAATATTATAAAACTGCATCGTTAAATCCCCGCATGTAAAAATCTGACTGCTTAAAACCAACTTTATCGTTGAATGAAGTACCTAGTATTTTAAAGTACCTATCCGTGCTCCTAAAAAATATTAGGTAAACGTTTTTGTATCTAATAAGCCTAAAAAGTAACCTACTTATCTCTCTATCGACTATTCTGGAACAATTCACGCCTATAAAAAGAGAATTACTTTAGGTACACACGTAAGTACCTATATTACTTCGAAAAACGATGATTTTTGATTTTTGAAGTTATCGAAAAAATTATTTTTTACTAGATATCGGGCGTATAAAATATTAGGTACTTACTTTTAAACTAAACAGGGCATGTGCATCTTTTTCGTACTAAGGAACTCTTTACGTCCTGAGTATTTTAACGAAAAACATCGCGTCACACATAACAGCTTAGGTAACGTCTTTTTTTCTCTAATTTTGAAAATAAATATTACATCAATTCTGCTATGTTCGAAGTGATAATTCGACGTTTAAAAATGATCGAAATCTTGAAATTTAAAATATGAGGTGTGTTAAAATAAAATAATTTAGTTAATAGGAAACTTTTTTTACTATTTCACGCCCTTGATACAAACATTAACGCTCGATTTCATAAAGAAAAGTTTATTTTAACGATAAGTTTAAGATTTAACTAGCCAATCGCCGAATTGATTCTAATAAATTAATTGATTTTGTATAAAGTATTGATTTAGAGTAAATTACAAATTGATTAATTTAATAGGCGGTTAGATTTTTCGAAATTGTACATTAGACCAAAAAGCCATTCTAATAATATGAATTTTTGAGAATTCAGGTACGATGATGTGGTTGGACGACCTTAAATGGAACAATAGTGAAGAATGGCAAAATGTTGCAAAACAACCGTTAGGGATTAACTCGGTCAACGAAGGATACGTGAAAAAAATTGGGAATTTAGTATTCTATATAGTTTTGAGAGCAGGTCACAGTGTAAGAGTCATTTTGTATTTTTACAAACAATGAATAACGATCAATTTTATACTTAGGTTCCTATAGACAACGTTGTGGCGATGGAGGAAATTTTGAAGAGAGAATTACTAAGTACTGAAAATGTTTAATAAATGTATAAAAGTTGTTTAATAAGTAGTACGCAAAATACAATTATTGATGCACCTTTAATTAATCTTAAAAGTAAATGGTTACCATTAACACGTTCACATAGACACCTTTTGAAGTTTCGAAAGCTGGTGCTCAAATGTTAATGCATAGTGTTCAGTTCAACTTTTTGTGCGGTGATGTGAACGTGTTGTAATTTTCTGTATAAGAATTACCTACTTTTACATACAGTCGTCTAGATTTTACAGAATTTTTTTTATGTCATTGCAAGTACCTATAACGTGACAAAAATTGCTCATTTATGAAGAAACCATGAAAGATATGAAATTTTTAGAATAGTAATAAAAGTTTTTAAATTAACCAAGCTGTCTTTAAAAAAAAAGATACTAATAGAGTCAGTGATGTACGTACAAAAAATTTGTTGGTAAACAATGCGGCTATAATTCCTAAAAGTAAACACCCTGTGTGTTAATTTTAGTAAAGTGTTAGTAGTAAGTGTTTGTTAGCCTTTAACTGCAGCAATACCAAATGTAAAGTTTTAAGTTATTTTGAAAAAATATCTGTTAATGCTTCCCTTTAAGGGGTCGTATCTCGAAAAAGAGGCAATTTGGGATATAGGTAAGTAAAATCGGCATATTTTCTAGAATCTCTGGAGCGGCTCTGCGCATATGGAAGAGGTGATCTAACATTACTTGTGAGTAAATTCAAATTAAATAATTAGGGAGAACACTGATTCATCGCAACTTTTTCGTATTCCGATTTCTATTATTTTGAAATATCTATACGTATTGCTACGTGATACTACTCACGAATGACGTCACTGCGCGAAGTTCAACACTCGAATATCCTACCTTTAGTAGTTATTATATCAGGGGGTGTAGGTATAGAGAAAATTTAGTAGATAAATATTTGTTTTATGAAACTATGTCCAGTAAAAAACTGTTTGTGCGCATTTCAGTCATGAAAGGCGAATTATTATTAGTTAGTTTACGCACGTAGTTTTGTAATATCAGTAAATATACTCTATAGTAAATAATTGCTAAATTAGCAATAACGCTCCTTGCTAAATGTCAGCAAAATTTTAGCGGATCGAGCCGGATGAGTAAAGTTTAATAAACCCAACTATAAAACGTGGGTATTGCTGGACAAAAAATGGGGTGTATATTAACGTGGCCAAATTCGAGGAGTTTATTAAAAGGAATAGTATGTATACAAAAACAGTCAACATTTTGAAAACGATCTTAGACAGATTCGATGGTGCTATGCGCCACGCCATATATGAAATTCAAGTGGAAAAACTCCATTAATTCAGACTTAAATACTTAACTGCGTATGGATCGTTTGATTTTCATTTATTAGTTTATACTTATTTAATAGGACAGAATAGTTTTCTTTAAGCACCTTGTGTAATAAATGTAATTTTTTACCTGACTATCTTTGTTTCCGACACAAGTACCTACTTAGAAGATTTTATAAAGAATACGTTTTTTTCGTACGTTGAAATTTTTATTCCATTATACCTATCGTAAACGATCCGGGGACGTCCGTCCTGTACATCTGCGGAATATTAATTAAAATAACGAATCGCCAAAAAAATATTCTCATGCTATAGGTACGGTTTATTGAAAAAACGAAATTTTATATTAAATGTAGCATATCAAATAAAACATAATACATGACAGTGCAGTTTAATAAACTTGATTGTAAGTAGGTATATGCACACCCCGAGTTACGTAGCTACGCGACTTACGCATATTCGCAGTTACGTAACGAGCCAACTTAACCCCTCACAAAACATTTTTTATTTGAAAAGCGAATAGTTTGTTTTAATATTTTTCATTCTTTTATAAGTACCTTTAGTTTATACCAAAGTAAATATCTACTGTTTTATAAAATAATAATAAATAATATACACACATGTAGGTATTGCAGTTTCTTACGAAGTTACACTTAGGTATATATTTAATTTATAAATTCGACTTATGTAAAATTCAAGCTACGTAAAGGTTTACGAAACGCATTACTTACATAACTCAGGGTGTGACAGTACTTCTATCTACTAATAATATGTATATAAGCACATATATTGCGTGCATTTAAATAATACACCACACTGTGCTAAATTTTTTCAGTAGCGCTGACTTCGGAAAAAGACAAAATCAATCATTCCACGTTCCACAAACTAAATTTATTTCCGGATAAATAACAAATATGGCGTTTCTATAATACTAAGCAAAGATGCTCCTATAAATAAACCAGCAGTTCCTCCAATAGACACTAGAAAATTATTAAATTATAAATTCGCGGCAGTAACAGTTAATTAGACAATTACCGACTAAGTCCATAGTAGTTCGGACAACGTTTCTCTTGAAACGAAACGTGGGTAACGAATGCAATTTTATAGAAATTTCGCTGTTACCCATTTTTATCCTAAAATTCGGCAATTTTTTTGTATTCTTTTTTTTAATTATTTATAAATACCCTCTTTTTTCTGAAATAATTTTGTATTCGGGCTCAACGCACGACGGAAGGCAATCGCATACTAATCCTGGTTTTGAAAATCCTTTTGCGTGCAGTCTATTTAAAATTTCTGTAAATAGTTAATTTACACCTTTGTAATTTGTTTTTAATGCATATTATTCACCAAAATTATCTGTTAAACACTGTAATCCCTCGATGTCACAAGAACCTTCTTCGCCTTAATTAAAATGTGTATTACTTATAAATAAATAATTAAGTGTGTATATTCGTAGGTAATACTCACTTATAACTGGCATTAAATGATGTGTACAGTTACATAATTCAAAATGAGCATCAGCATGACATTGTACAACGCAACTTGAATAACTATAATATTCGTGAACTAACATATCTTCAGGTTTTTCTGAAGGAAAACGACAACCCCTTTTTTCAACGGACAACTCTTTTAGCCCTTCATCGTTAGCAATCTCAATAACCTAAACAAACATTATAAAAGCAACACTTATAAAATTCGCAATAATTACATTTATTGAAATATTATATGTTTCGCCCAAAGTAATGTCCTTTCGTTGATCAGAATTAGAATTTATAAATGGAACATCCTCTGGTGCATGGAAGTATAACTAAAATAAAAATAATATAGGGCGATGGAATTCATATAATACTCTACTACCATATAAGAAATTATTTAAAACATTAACATTATTTATTTTAAGATCTTAAATTAATCGAATATTTCAGAAACGCTTTGACATATAGTATTTATTCTTATTCTTATTAATATTCAATTTATAAAATTATCGACCAATAAGTAGACGTGTAAAAATTTAATAATTTTACCCGCACATCTTCGACAATCTCAATAAATAATTCTCCAGGTCCCGTATTTCGATTAGAATCCATATTTATCTCGGAGACGGAAACTTTTCTAAAATATAGCGAAATCACTTTACTGTATTTTAAAAATTTATTTTCCTTACACGGTATGTAACGAATTGATAGTGAAACAAACACCATATTCTGTATCCAATGGTAAAAATGCATCACAGCAATTAAACTCTATTCCGTTCCATTTACACGATTTTAATATTAAAGGGCATTTTTTACGATACTAAAATTTAAGCAGATTTTAAGAAAAATTGGTATTATGTGGCATGTAAAATCTATTAAGAGTAGGTAAGTATTTAAATATTAAAGGCTCCTATTTGATTTTATATACATTTTGGCTACTGCGATATCTTTTAATTGCGATTGCTTTTTATGCGATTTAACCCAAAATGCACTAATTAATATACTGAAACCTGCACTACAACATATCCAAAAATGATCTGGACGAAAAGTCTAGTAATGGAGATACCACGATTTAAAGTTCCCCTTAATTAACTGAAACAAATGGGAAAAAATTGGATCTTGAGATTTATCATTGTAACTTTGGATTGTTGATTTTGTTAATTTTTGATTAAGTGACGTAGGAAACTATCCTTTACAACATATATAAAAATGAAACGAACGAATTTCTCGATATCAGAGATATGACTGAATTAGTACTGGCTATTCACAGGGCCATCTGAATTTGTGCTAATTACGAGCAAATCTATCTGAAGTTGCGCCAATAGACTACATCGGTGCTACAAGCAATGGTAGCAATTGGCACAGCAGCTATCAATTTAACGTAAATTATTTAATAGCAGCTAAAAAATAACAAGCTTTGTAGCGCGGACATCAGAAAAGTTACTTTAAACTGAACTCACGCGGACGACACGCTGTTTCAGCAATATGCGACTTTTAAGCTGGGTTTCGATTTGTTGTAATGTATCGTATAGTATCATCGTTGCGTATCCTTGATTGATAAACTCAACGATACGCAACGAGGATACGATACGCAGAGATACAACGAAAGATGATAGGTAGGGGATCGCCTTAAGTCAAGTCATGTTTTTGGAATTAGTTATAGTGTTCGTCGAATTTGACTCTAAGGAAGAAGGTTATGCTTCGATAAATGGGTGGGTTTGCGAATGCAAAAATGGGCAAAGAACCATTGGTTATTGCGAACATATTGCATCTGTGGTCACTTGGTTTTTTGGTCACTTTTCTAAGTTTCCAGATGATAAATGTTATTTGCGACCAAAATACCTTGACATCATTCAAGATGCAAAAACTATGTTTAATTCATTATCATAAACATTAGTTTATTATTTTTGAGTTTTAATACATTGGCAGTAGGTAAAATGTATTGCCGTAATCCAATTTGACATATAACTATACCCTAAATGCTCACCACTGCCACAAAGTGCTACAGGATCACCCACGTCAGTCAATTCAATGGCCAAAGAATTGAACATCTAGCCATCGATGAATTTACAATATAAATAATGTATAAGGATGATTGATTTTGAATAGTGATTTTTTTTAAGAAAATGCAGTTCGATCGAAATAATAATTGAATCGACAATTCTTATTGTTTATACGTATACCAAATAAGGCGACATTTAATTTGAACCATATTATATAAAGAATAACGTTTACGTGTATGTTAATAAAACCGAATCGAAAACACATTTATGTACGTTCTACATATAAATAAATGTTTTAAAAAAGTTAGAAACTTACAATTTGTAACTCGTCCCTTTATGGTCGTCAACCCCGATACCCAGAAGCTCTAAATATTCCAGTTCTAATTCCAAAACGTATCGTAAACAATGGTAAGGTCTTAGAAGTTCGATCGATACGACACTTACATAAAATCATCAGTTCGATACCGGGTTTAAAAATTAAAAATCCAATTTGTTCACGCACACAAATTGCGATACTATTATTGGGAATTGGCCCAAAATTTCGAACACGAACATAATTAATCACAAATCAAACCTGATCGATCGAAACACAAACGCGAAATTTATTTCATGAATAATTTTAAATAGTTTAGATTTTTATGTGTTAAAATCGAAGGTTGTTGTGGAAGGACGACTTAAGCATCGACATGCAGTCGTCGCAACTGACATGGCGCGCCGACCGGCTCGGTCCGAGAAGGGACGATCGAGCACGACATGTCCAGAAACGACGCAGTAGCGTACATAAAATTATTACTTAAGTAACAAAACTGTAGCGTATAGTATATATTACATTAAATTGCAATAAATCTCGAAACTTACAATCCGTCGCAAACTGCGCTATAGTTTTTTTTTGTTTGCTTTATCCTCAATCGACCGGCTATTTAATTTGCACAGCTGACACGTTCGTAACCAGTAGTAATTTACGAATTTTACGAAGAAAACCCAATCTTTTAAGGATGAAATCGCCCCTCAAACTTCCTATAAAAATCAATATTTTCTCAAATATTCCATAAACTATTATTAGGGGCAATAAAAATACCCAAAAACCATAAACAATCGATTTAATCGATTGTTTAATGTTGCTGCCGTTTAAAGTGTTTTGTTTGTGGTTTCTGGATATTTTCATTGCTTTAAGTGGTTCTATTAGTGTTGAACTGTTAGGGACTCCAAATAATCGAAATAAAATGTGCAGGTGTAAAGCTAAACAATATTGAAGCCACATTATTTTTAAAAAATATTTGTGAAGGTTTTTCACTCTTAACTTTTAAAAAAAAATTTTTCGTTCTATCGGCCCATTTAGAAACTCGCATGGTTATCTTGTCACAACGTATCTGTTTTATCCAGAATTGACATGAAATCAGATAGTTTTAATTTGAAGATTTTTCTCTAGCATCGCACACTATATTTAAAATTTTATTTTAAAAATGCTTCATTTGAAAATTCTCCAAATGTAGGTATTATACATTCGTACACATAAATTTACCGTACGGAGCAAACAATAAAATCGATGGCGTTTTGGCAGAACAGCGTTTAATAACCACTTTTTTTGAAAATGAGTTGTTCTGACTATCTTATGTATCTAAGGCAAAAGCGTAATCTGGTAACAACATTACTATTTTTCCACCAGAAAAATTAATTTGTATTTCCGTACGTATTGAGAAACCGTTCTGGTATAGTACAAATCATATCGTAAAAGTACCGTGCAAAACATCTGCGCTACGACAGTAAACCACCCTTAGTACCGAACATATAACAATAAACTGACATGTTGCCATACGTCCAATCTGCATCACCACAAATCACAAAGTGCGAAAATCATGGAAAAACAACCATATAACCAGTTAAAAAACTAAAATTAATGTCACTTCCTGCCAAACCGGAAGTCTGAAAAATCACGCATCGTGTCAAAATATGGAATTTTGCATCTTTATCGACTATGCCAAGTTTCGTTTCGGTAGCTTGAAAAATTAGGGGCAAAAGAGGGGTGTTAGTTATCTCGTTGACATCCGGTATGCTGTTTTAACAGAACCCTAATTTATATTTAAAAACGTGTAACTAGAACTAAAATTCGGGAACTAGCAAAAAACCTAATTTGACTCGACTAGTAGGCCTAAATTCAAGTCGACAAGAGCTAAACAATTTTTAAAGTACACAATACAATACTTAAGCTATATTATATCATACATAACGAAATGTAATAAACGTCTTTACTGTCTTCGTGTATTGATGGAAAAAAGTTATGGTCTCTGACCATGAAAAACTTAACGACAAATTTTATTACTAATTTTGTGATAGAGTATAATTCGGCCTAGTTCTTGATTTAGGTACTTCCGATATCAAAATGTTACAAGTTTAATACTTTACCTACTCAACTTACTTTTTTTGCTAGTTCCCGAAAATTAAATTTTTCACATATATCACATGGTGAGCTGCACGCATAACAACTTCCTGTATAAAATATAATATCAGAAATAAATTGTTGAACTGGCGAATAATCTTCATCTGGTTCCCTAAAAACATTATAGATAAGTTTATACAAGGTGATCCTATAAAATGATCGGTCAAAATCGGTGGTTCGATTAAACCCATTGTACCTAACTATGAAATAAATTTTTATCAACGTGTGTTCGAAAACTAGGTATTTCTCTAATATACCTACATGAAATTTTTAGGCGATGTAATGGTGAGACATATAAGTATGTTAACCGTAGAGTTTTTTAGGAAACAATTTTCATTTTTCCATTATACCAATGATTTTAACAAGACCACAAATTTCGACCAACTATTTCAAGGAAACATTGACTAAACATACGGCGTCCAAAAGATTTCTGAACTTGTAATCTCACATAATGTCACTGCCGGAAACGTTGTATTCCATTCAAGATATGTAGTTTCGGTCACAAAACTTATCGAATTATATTTATATGATTGATAAGAACCATTAAATATCATGAATATAAATACTGTAGAAATAATGAATACAATCAGCCACAATAATCTAGAAATATGGAGCTTGTCAAGCAAAAATTAACAAAATTTATAGTAATTTTTGCACGATCGCTTAATCTAATCACTTTAATGATTTACAAGGAATGTCGTGGAGTTGTTCTGCACCGATCACGATGACATTTGGTCATGTCTTTTTACTGTGTGATCCGATACATAAGAAATACGAAGAAGAACGTTGTAATGACGCTACATCGCCCATACATTGCGTTGTGTATATAATGTCGATATCACTATTTCTTCAGGATACACTCTAAAGAGACCTCCCTATTTGAAACTATTTGCACAGTTTATTTAACAAGAACCTTTAAAAATTGTCAAAAAGACATCGAAGGCGAGCAATGTAGTGCATTGTTCTTCATCAGATGTGCTCGTTGTCAATCTCTTGCATTTTTTAAACAAAATTCCTTATTTCAGGAAGAAATTAATTGAAAATTATAATAAACGTTAAATGATAACGATCTGTTTATTAAACTATAGCTTATCCAAACCTATATGATGTTCACGTCATCAATACAAGGTTACTAGATGATGACGTTTCACACAGTGCTGTCACCTCGTACCTCGTATTTTGACAGTTCAAATACATCGTAGTCTTTCTTTATACCATTTAATATGTGCGCAAGTAAATCATCTATAGACTATGTCACTTTCCAAACTTTAAACCGAATTACAGATAAACAATCTAGTAATTTTTTTTGATGACGTGAACATCATATAGATTTGGATAAGCTATACATATAACTTATCCAAACCTATATGATGTTCACGTCATCAACAAAAAGTTACTAGATTGTTTATTTGTAATTCGGTTTAAAGTTTGGAAAGTGACATATTCTATAGATGATTTACTTGCGCACATATTAGATGGTATAAAGAAAGACTACAATTTATTAGAACTGTCAAAATACGAGGTACGAGGTGACAGCACTGTGTGAAACGTCATCATCTAGTAACCTTGTATTAATGACGTGAACATCATATAGGTTTGGATAAGCTATATCATAGTAACCCACTCACATAATATGCTACCTGAATAACTGAAACGTCTCATATAAAAAAGTCAATTAAAAATGTTAAAATAATTCGTCGATCGTGCAAAATACGTAATAAGTATCGCGGTCAATAAGTGTCTTACCAGTTCTAGATCTCAAAAAAAAATCCTCAACCGGTAAAAAGCACTTACTGACCTTAATCCCCGAATCCAAGACGAGATTTTTGCTAGAAATTTCGTATGAAAAATTAGGGGTTGTCGTGCAATCGGTTAACTTCATCTACGAAAGATGTTGACGGTTAATGTAAATTTTTAAAAGGAAAAAGTAGGGATCGTCTTCCATTCAAGATAATCTTTTGGATTTGAGGATATGCGGTACCTACTTAAATTATTTAAATAGATACCTTATAAGTGGATGTCGTTTTTCATCAGCAACGTAATGTAAACCATGAACTGTGGTACATTTAAAATAAAACTTGAGCCTGTTCTTAATAGTCTCCATGTTCGTATTAAAATGAACGTTACATTAATATTACCGTTACAATATTCGATTCGCTTTTAATACATTTCCTCGCTAATGCCCCATTATTATTGCATTAAACTAGTTTGATTGTTATCCATTTCTAATAATCTGAATAAAACGATAACTGTTATTGTTCACTGTTACATCAAGATAGATAATCAAAAAATAGATTTGAGGTAACGTTTTACCCGTTTATTTTATCTTCCCAAAAAGTATTATTTAAATATATGGGCAATCAGATAATTTTTTTTTGTATTTGTTAACTATGTTTTGTTATAAAGTAGTGTTGAAGATATGTGCGAATTCTAGTATTTAGCAAAAAAAGGTTTTGCACTTCAAAGATTTTGCATTCGTGGCGATAAGAAGCATCCATATGTGTATCCAAATATTGTAACGACCGTTACACCACTTTACTTGACGCTACTTTTGTCTGAAATTCTCCTGTCTTTGTTCGGCGACTTATATCTTTACTTATTGTTAGACTATATAGTATAGATTGATAGCATTTAAATTATATTTGGACATTTTTGAGAGATAGAAATTACAGTGAACGCTTTACGAATGTAACGACCGTTACGCTGGAATTACCCAAATAATGTTTTACAATGTTTTGTCCTGGCGCTTAAATAAGTTTTATAAGTTATTTCATAATTAATAATTATGGCATCATACCTATACCTAAGCTAGAGTTTTCCTTTTTGTAGACCTATAAACTCCAGTTGTAAGAAAAACGACAGAACTTCGTTATGAGCATCGACAGCACCAACAGCTGCCTTTATTGATACAAATAAAACCAATCAATAACCATAAATTGCATATAAACTGCCATTTCAATATTAGCCATAAATTTCTCAAACACGACCTACAAGTCTCCCATACACTTGACAATACCAAAATAAAAATGGAAAACATTTTTCAAAGAAATTAAAAAAAAACTGGTTAAGACTTAAGTTTTTCAAAGTTCATGTAGTAGTTATGCAACCCAACGTTGAATTACGTGTGGCAGATTTGAACCGCCACGGTAATTCCGATACACCTTGTATTTATTTAAATGACGCAAAAAATTATCTCAAAAATTAATTTAAAAACTATGATAACTATGTATACCATAAAAGTGTTTTAATAATCCACGACAGGACAACAAAGATTTCCTACATTTTTCTTAACTAACCAACTTTGCGTAAATGTTGCCGTAGCGCTTTTAAAAGTTAAAAACAGTGTTTTATTAAAAACCGTTTCAAGTGTTTAAACTTTACAAAGATTGTTAAACATAATTATAACTGTAACACGTTAACTTTAAAAATTCTAGTGTAAACTTTGTGCTATGTAAAATCTAACCTTAAAAAATGCAAAAGCAACAAAGATTGACTAAGGAACTTGCAAAAATAACACAGTCGCCTCCAAAAGGCATTTCTTTATCAGCTAAGGACGATAAGTTAAACACTTTTGAAGCAAACATCTTAGGACCAGAAAATACCCCCTATTATGGTGGAGTCTTTCGACTAGAATTGACAATTCCCCATAATTACCCATTTTCTCCACCATCTATAAAATTTCTAACTAAAATATATCATCCAAATATAGATGATAGTGGTAGAATATGCTTGGATTTAATCAAAATGCCACCAAAAGGAAGTTGGAAGCCAACAATTGGTTTGGAAGGGCTTCTGATTGCAATAAGGATGCTTCTAGAAAATCCAAATCCTGATGATCCTTTAATGGCGGAAATTGCAGACGAATTTAAAAATAATATTTTAGAATTCACACAGAAAGCTACTATATTTACAAAGAAATATGCAACAAATTGATCTCGATGTTTTTTTTTTTTAATATAGTTCAAAATACACCTACCTATCAATAAATATTTAAAAGTTTAGATTTTGTTATCAACATATTACGAATAAGCTTCTATTTTTATAAATTTGTAATACTTGGATCATTCATTATTTTTATTAAAAAAAGTGTAGACGATATTTAACAATATGAACATTAAAAATAAATATATTACCCACTTAATGTACGTTTATACTTTTATAGAACAATAAATAAAAAAAGAATCAATTCAAATCTAACAATTGAGAATTATATATTTGTGATAAGTTTTACAAGTATTTCATTCAAATCGTATTTTCTTACAATACAATATCACTTTATAAGCCTTCCTAACTTGTAATCGCAAGTCAAATCAGTAAATCCCATTTATAATTTTGCATAAAAATCTACAATTTGTTGATTATAACTGAACTATGCAAATTTATTAATGCTTTCACTTAAAAATGAAATTCACATTTTATTTGTAGAGGTCAAATAGGATTTCCAGTGATTTGATAAATGAAATAATAGATCGAGCTCTAATTGACCGTCATTATACTATCAATTACCTAGTTTAACTTCATTATGCCTGTTTACTGATAAGTATGTAGAATTATACTACTGATTTTATCCAGCTTTTTGCTTCATTAAACAGAATAAATTACATAGACTGTTGCTTATAACATTTGGTGAACAGTAATACTAGCTAACTTTACAAATAAGATGTTTCATCATTAGATACCTTTTCTGCATTAACTTTAGTCTGATTATTAACACCAATATTGCTTCCACCATCGTTTTGGTCAGTTTTCGACTGATCTTCAACAATTTCGCTCTTCAAATCGTCCTCTTCACATTCCTCTGCTAAACTACTTCTTTGTGCTTCTGCTAGTGCTTCGGGATATTGAGTCGACAACTTGGTTTTAATTGCACGAATCTTTTTAAAAATATATTCTAAATCTTTTTTCATCTCTTGTAAAAGCTGTGTATGCTTTTTAAATTCGGGAGCCACAGTTTTTAATCGTGATGCACTTAAAGCATTACAATTCGTAAGCATTTCGTTTGTTTTTTCAAAACGTTGCAACCTATATAAACATTTAAAGTCAAAATAAATATAAACAACTAAACCTCAAAAACCTACATCTGCTTTTGTGCCATAATCATACTTTCTACATCTTGTTGATTTACAATGCCGGCAAGTCCTTGAATAAATACTTCGGGAGCCGTGTAATTTTGAAAACACTCTATACTGTAATCGCTTTCGGGAGTACCTTTGCTTTCGTCCATAACCTTTAAACAATAAAAAACTCGGAACAAAACGTAACAAGATAACACATTTTGCAGTGGTTCTAAATAGAAAAATTTACCGTCAACTGTCAATGAAATATTTGTTATGCAACTTGACTAACACATGTGCTAAGGTAATTGCTATTAAATATGTACACAAAAATTTCTATTTCCTCATGAGGGCGCCACAACCAAATCTGCAACTCGCCTATATATGCTTAAGAATTTAAATTTAAAATTTAAGCAAATAAAGCAGGTACTATTATTTTGGAATAGTTATATGGAAAAATATATGGAAATACTAAAATATTAATTATGATCAACATTAAAATCAGGGGACGAATATTTATCACAGGTTGTATCGTAAACGTGCCATTTTACAAAGATTTTTAAAATTTGAAAACCAAAAGCAAGAATGGTGCAATTTAAAAAACGCGTCAACTTGAAAATGTACTGGTAGAAACTATATTAATAAACCCTCCACTGGAACCGTAACATATTAGCCGTAATGCTTATTACAATAAACATTGTTTTATAATATGTTAACTTATCTCGAGATGAAACTAATATACGTTCAGGCAGAGATAGAGTTTAAAATTTTACCTACTTATAATACTGTAAATAAATAATTACTACTGCTATACATTAGGATAATCAAGAGGCGATGATAATATACAATAATCTAGTGGGTAGTTAATAACATTTTCCAATTGTCATTATTATTATAAAATGACATCTTCACAATCTCCAGAAATAGAAGATTTAGATGATTTCTTTGGTTTTAATGCTGCTCGTAAAAAAGCCGAAGAAAATGTAGCAAAAAGTAGCATCGACGATGAACCAGATTTTATACCCCAAAGAATATTTTTAAACCAGGTGGATACATTTAATGCTAAACATATTGCATCAGTAAGTAACAGATATATTTTTTTACTTTTAATTTGAAAAACTCGAGAACGAAATTCTAGTTTATTACTGAAAAAATCTGTATCACATCACAAGCAGAATATTTCGATGAAGAACAAGGTGAAGAAGAAATGGATATTGAAGCAATTGAAAAAGAAATTCTTACTACTCCTGTTGTGAAATATGAAGTAATTGGAACGTTGCATAAAGATTTTCATAAAAAAACTGAAGATATTTTAGCAATCATTGATGAAAACAGTAGTAACTTCTTAGATAATATTTTGAAGTGCGGTTTTATTATTTACGATATAACACATAATCCAGAAGAAATACCCAAAGCTCTTGCAACATTATCAGGTAAACTAATTTATGTTTTGATAAATTATCTTTTACGTAGTTTTGTAGGTATATTAAATTAAATAATTTACAGCAGTTGATAATGAAATTGAAAAATTAAAAGAACTGGGTCCAAAAACGTTTAGACAAATTCAAGAAGTAAGGATATTTATATTGATTTCTACGATAATGACATGGACCGAAACTAAACCTATTGATCCTGTAAGTAAATGGTGTAGCTAGTAGTTTTATTCATGTTTTTCTTTTCATTTCGTTGCACTTTAATACCTAAGGCATAATTTTACTTTAATAGATTATTTACGATTTAGTTTATAGCTGATGTACTGATAATGAATCTGAAGACCAATTTTGGAGATGACTTTTTTTTCATAAAAAAACTACACCCTGATCTATATAGATCAGATTTTATTTATATTTAGGTTATATTTTAGGGTTGTAATCTAACTCATTGTCAGTCCTAAATATGGATTAAATGTTACCTAACGCTTATATGTATACAAATTTGCATTGAAATCAGAGACATTCTGCTAAAATAAAATTATTTCATTGTATTCTTAAGAGTACAATATAATGACATAAACAAAATGATGTAGTTTTCATAATTATTTATATATTTCAGGAGGATCCTGAACTACCATTTTCTGAAACAGATTATAAAAAACGTAGAGCTCATTATAATTATAAATCTCATATTAATTGCGAAAGAGAAGTTTTAAAAAAAGGACTTAAAGTAATAATTAATTATTTAAATTAATATATTGTAATATTAACTATCGTTACAGAATAAAGACAAGTTGAAAACGTATGTTATTGCCTCTGGATTAGTATACGGAGCAGAAGAAGAAGATTTATTTTTCTTTTTTAAACTTGCATGGAATAACAGGGAATTGCCCATTTTTAAACCTGGGAAAAGACTTGTTCCCTTGATTCACATTAAAGATTTAGCTAAGTATGTAGATATGTTAAGGCTGAAATCCAAACATAGATCCGTTGCATTTGAAAATGACAACCGATTTAGATCAAATTTTTGCATTGAGTATTTTAAAGTCTATAGGTTAATTTTTGTAATTAAAATAAAACTACATGCCAAGTAAAAAATGTAAATGCAATACGAGTAAAATTTTAACATAAAGGCTCTTAAAAATAAACGTTCTGAATGAAGCTCTGGACAATTAAGTATGCTAGCACCAGTAGCAATAGATTTCAACAAGCCCAATTGAACTACATTTTTAAGTGGATTTAACAAAATTGAAATCAACTAATCCTTTATTTATAGGGTAGTCCATGGTTTAATGGAAAAGTTGCCAAAAAAACCTCATTATATTCTTGCCGTTGAACAAATACCATCCTCATTTAAACAAATAATAAAAAGTCTTAGTAAAATTATGGGAAGTGGCAAAAGCAAAGAAGTTGCAGCAGAAGAAGCATTTCTATATAGCGAAATCACAGTAAGATTTTCAATATTTTCCAAAAAAATTGATTTTTAAAAACTGAAAACTTAAACTGCAATAATAATAAAAATATATAAGTAATTGTAGGAGTTAATTAAGAATTGATAGCAGAAGCGCAATCGTTTTTGCTCTCAAAAATCTTTACTATATAAATTATAAGTACCTACCTATTCTTTCAGCAAACATTATATGATCGATATACATTTAATTTGAACATGGAACCAACATATATTGTTGAAGAATTGGCAATAGTGTGGCAAAACGAATCAAATTTAGTTGAAAATATGGCTAACATAATTAATGAATTTAAGAAGACCAGGAATTTGAAACCAATTCGAATAATTTTACATGGACCACCGGCAGTAGGTAAAACTCGAGTAGCAAAACAACTGTCTGAATATTATGGCGTATATTACGGAAATATTAAATCAATAATCGAAGATACCATACAAGCTTTGGTAATTTTTTTATTACCTATACATTTCTATTTACTTTTGATGGGTAACATTTATTTTGTGAATTAATTTTCAATTTAGGAAGAAACCATAGAAAAGGAAAAAGCAAAAATACAAGCAAGAGAAAAAGTTAATGCAGATGAAAGTTATATTGAAGAAGAAGAAGAAGATGAAGAAGACGATGATGAAATAGATATTGAAGAATTAGAAGAAAAAATTCGTGAAATCGAAAACACAATGGCACAGAACGAAAATGGAAAACTTCCTGACGATCAAGTAATTGAAATGGTAAAATCTTTCATGATGAGCAATAAATGCCAAAATCGTGGTTACATACTTGATGGATTTCCTAAAACCATGGAAGAAGTAATACCATTTTTTGAAAATCGTTGCATAATCAATTTACATTATCCAATTTTAGACTGTAAACTTATTCAAAGGTAAAGAAGATGAAGGAGAAGAGTTGGGGGAAGAAGAAGAAGATGCTGAAGGTGGTGACAGCAAAAATAACCTTTTACCTGATTATGTTATAAGTTTAGAGGCTACCGACCAATTTCTCTGCGAGCGAGTAATGATATTACCCGAAAAAGAAATACAGGTTATATTACTTTTTATTATTTTTTTCTTATTCTAATTAATATAGTTTCTAAATTTAAAGAATACACATTACACAGAAGAAGGTATGCTATCACGATTATTGCAGTTTCGAGCAGACAATACAGAAGATAATACTATGTTAAATTTTTTTAATGAAATTGAAATACATCCCCTAATTATTGATGTTATGAATGATAATACATCAACAATGAATAGTGTCATTCAAGAAATCCAAAATCATATAGGACGTCCTATTAAATTTGCACCTTCTCCAGATGAAGAAGAAATAATTATGCATTTAAAAAGAGAACAGGAAATCTTATTAGAAAAGCAGGCCAAAATTAAACACGATGTAAGAAATTTTTATCATGCATATTCCATAATATAAAAATGGTAGAAAACAATGTATAGATACTGGGCGTATCTAAATTTCAATGTTTAACTTTTTATCACTTTCATTAAATATGTAGATAATAAAAACAGCTAAAATATAAAACATTCATAAAAATAGACATTAAGAGTAAAAAGACACTGCATTACATTTACCTAGAGAATTTTATTTTAGTTTGGCTTAAAAAATTTGTTACTTATATAGCAATTTTACTTCGTTATTTAGAAACAGTTTTATAATAATTATGATGAACAGCACAAAAGTTCGTTATATGGAAGTTTAACTGTAACTGTATTTTCATTAATTTTTCACTTACTAATTTATAACTGTAAATAACTTGATCCTTGACCCGCAAATTCAAAATATGATAAAACTTTGGGGTAGATCACATATATACATAGATGTATGTTACCGAAATTTACTCTGAGGGAGTAAAATTAACTCCTAAATATTTGGCTATTTTTCGATTTTATGTTTGATAATTGTAAGAAATAGAGCAAACATTGCTTGTTTTAATCATGTCTATTGACCGGTAGCAAATTTATCAATTGTTTATAACATTTGCAACAATTCAAAAAATATTATAAGTACAGAGAAGTTAATTTCACCCTCAGAATTCAAATTTCGACACAAAAAAAATTGCGCTCTACATGCCTATATGTGCTCTATATATTCCCAAAGTTTTGTCAATTTTTTGAATTTGCGAGTTAGAAATCTTTCCTTTGTTACTACAAGATCTAATTATTTTCTTCAAAATAAAATTATTTAAGTCTATTTTAAAATTTGAAATCCGCTCTTAATGGTATTTTGTTAAACACTAAATAAATATAAAAATATTCGACACTGGTTATCGTAATATTACAATAAATTATTAATAGTACTCATGTAGATGAATCATATTTAATACTACTCACATAATCTATTATAGCTGTTGCAACAACAAGCAGTGGCCGATCATCAAAGTAAAATGGAAGAGTGGACTCAAACATTGGAACAGTTGCAAATGGAAGAAGAAAAAATTTTAGCAGCAGAAGGAGAACCACTTCGTCATTATTTAATGAAATTCGTCTTTCCAACACTAGCTAAAGGTCTTCTTGATGTAGCACGTTTAAAACCAAATGATCCCATAGATTTTCTTGCCGAATACTTATTTAAAGAAAACCCTGAGGGACACATGTTCGATCCAGCATATACTCGTGAAGGAAAACGTATTTTAGACAATTTTAAAGAAAACCTAGAAAAAGATATTTCAGAATTAAGTAGTAACAACAAACAACAATAAGTTATCATTTTGTTATTATTTATTATAATCTCAAATTTGCTATTCTACTGCATGTTATAATACGTAGTAGGACCATATAATAATATATTATAATGAATAATAAAAATTTCTTATATTATGTAACACATGTGTTTATAAGATCTCTACATCAGTTTACTACAGAATAGCAGAACTATTATATAATACGATATTTAACATTATTTTTAACTTTAGAGCTTCTATAAACTCTCAACTGTATTATCAATTGATTAGTTTTTAAAAGCAAATTAGCAGTTAAATATGTAAGTAAATTGTGTATCACTCTTCTTTCTTAAATCTAAAAGATATTCAACTAATGCTGTACATAATATTAATAAAATGAAGGGACTCCTGCCCTAATACGATGGAAGATGTTGGAGCAATCATCACGCACATGCAGGGAACTTGTATTGAAACATTGTGCATGATATCAAGATATGGCTAATCACAGTAAAAGTAGTACCTCAGTTCTATGGCGGTATTATTACTTAAAATCACATTCTCCACTTATTAATACTGCCTATTATTTCTGTCGGTAATGACAAATCTCGAGTTCCATCAACAATTGTATAAAATGTGCCAAACTTGAACTAACAGAATAACTGTCCTATCTTCTTAGCCATATGTTACTAGTGCACTATTATTTACATACAATAAATCACACTTCATTAATTTAAAATAAAACAATATTATACAACAGTATTTACAATCGCAATTTAATATTTGTAGGTAACTATTAAAAATGTTTAGTTTATAACTTTAATAATCATTTTAAAATTACTTATAAAAATTATAAATCGTCTACTTTTATTGATAATTCTTTTCGAAGCCTTCCAAAAATATCAAACATTCTGATCGTGTTTTAACTAAAAAATAATACAACTTTTCGTTTGCGTTTCGTTTACATTATTTGTGTAAATTTTTGGTCTGGAAGTTTTTTTATTGCTTTATCATTAATCTTAATCTCTTCACAATTCTAATGTTAATAGAGTAAAATTCGTTAATATGGAAATTAAACTGTATCTAAAATCGAGTTTATATTTTTCAACTCTAAACATATTTTTAATATACCTACTTAATAAAAACTAGAAATTTAAAATAACTATATATTAATATCATTTATTTTCAATACTTTTTCAATATATTAATAGTGTAGAAAATTATTGCAATATCCATATTCAGTCATAAAATAAAAATATTGTTCCAATTAAACTACTTAAATCTGTTTTATACATTCAGAATAGAAGATAAAAGTAACAAATAAAAATACCATTTTTGGCGTGTACCCTATCCATTCATTTTACATTAACTTTTAAAAAAAAATCATACTCCCTCTTCATTATAAGTATTTAAATAGTATTAGAAAATTATTGAATTACCTTATTAATTTCTTTGTAATCTACAGCTATAATCAAATAACGCACTTCTTTCCATAAGCCACATAAAGCAACCAATTTAAGAAAACGTAATATTTGATATTTTTGGGATAGCTAAGCAAATTATAAATTCGCCATAGATAAGACAAGTTAAGTCGGTGAAGTCGCTTAAGTGTGAACTAGTAACATTTATTTACCACAAAAAGGAGACAAACCGACAGTCCCAAAAATTATTCTAAAATTTGATATTTTATTACTTCAGCTACTGCTGTTATATAACAATTACACAGAACAGCAAATCAACTCAATAGAAATTAACTAAAAATCACATACAAACAGATGTGCGTCATACGTCTACGACTATTTACTTGCTGTAATAGGTGCCACTTCTCAGACTACTTAAAACAAATTAAATACAAGTGTACAAAAATATAAGGTAATTAATTTTATAAATGTACAATCTACATCAATTTTAAAACAATATGTTCATAATTTAATCGATAATAAACTTGGAACCTGAGAATAGACACTTATGCACCACGTAAACTACTCGCAATACTACTAACTATAAAAATGATAATGATAATAAATATAACCTGGTGATGATAAGCAACATCTAGAATTGAGAGAAGAGTAGATATAAAAGGAGGCGCTTGACTCGGCCCTCTTACGACTTAAGTAGCTTGTTGGCTCGCTGATTAGCCACTGCAATACGTGTTTCGTTGCTCTCGCCCTAACCAACAAACATATGACCAATGCACTATAGTAATCATCCAATGCTGCTTACTCGCTCGTGTCCTGACAGTTAATTAACAATCTGCACATGCAAGCAGTTTATTTAAAAACAGCCGAATTTTACATGTTTGAATATTGATATTGTAGTATATAATTAAGAGACACGAGTAAGCGCCAGCCAAAGTAGCTGTAACTGAGTGGTGTGGTGTGTGTGTCTACTTGAGCAGGTTGTGGGCTCGCTGGTTGGCCACCTCTATCCGCATCTTATTCGACTCGCCCTGGATACGTGTACATGTTCAGTGGATACGTTGTAAAGGTGGTGATGGTGTCGTGGTGGATCAAGTTGAAACAACAAACAAACCACATTTAAATTAGTAAACATTACAAAAAAAAAATGAAAAAAAGCTGATCCATTACAGTTTAAAAATATTAAAGATAGCAATAAAAGTTTCGATCATCGACTTTTTGAAATAATAGGAAGCTCATGAAGAAGTTGTCTATTTAAATTTTATATAATAGATACTTGATCTAAATTTAATTCCTTTCATATTTACTAACACGACAATAACGTTTTAAACGGACAACTTTTTGTAAAATATTTACAAATTATAAAATAACTGGAAAATTATTAAGTTTCTATACGTAAGTATCTAAATTTTTTTAAATAATAGATTTTTTCTTTGCAAGATAATAAATATAAAATAGATTTTGATTGTTGAAAGAATAACTCTTCTTTTAAAAAGTCTTTTATTATAAATTGCATTAAAAAAATAAGTACTGCAATATTTAAATTGCAATCAATATTATTATTCGCCAATATTAATCCTAGGATGCATAACAAGAAATTTACAAAAACCCTTACCCTATTAAAACTGAATCATTAAAAATAATTAAAGAGTTTCTTGCAAAAACGACCAATGTCAATTTGTATGAAAAATGAGTTTTAGGTATATTTGTGTTAGGTATTGCGTTGACTATCATTTACTATTAAAGCTGTAACAAGAATAGCCGTAATCACTTGGTTACAGTGGTTAAAAGTTAAAGGGTTTGTGCAAAAACAGCCAATGTCGATGTGAAATTTCTCAAAAACAACTAACATCATCAAATGTTTTTTAGCGTGCATGCCGTTTCTGTTTTTGTGTTACTTACATGACATAGTGCACACTATACTACTAGTTAAAATTACTCGAAATGATCTTTTTAATATTAAAGCAGCTCAAAGGCCTCCATTGAAACTGAGAGTGCTGCATATTACTCAAATATCACAAAAAACCTCATATGTTCAAACAAAAGACATAATAATATGAATAATATTAAGTAAAATTTAAAATTTTTCTGAATAACAATCCCACTTTTATTTAAAAACATATATGCACTTTTATAATCAAAAACAATCAATGTCAAACAATTCTTAATATAATATCTTTTAACAATTTCAGTTTGTTTGACAAATAACAGCATAACAGTACGAATATTCCAGCCTAGAGTGACTGAAAAAATGAAATGGAATCAAGCAGTATATATGTACCAAATTTGTACACTTTTTAGTTTTTTTTTTAAAATTAACTTTTTTGACATTGGTTGTTTTTGCAAGAAACCTTTAATTTATCAGCCATATAATAATATATTATAATGAATAATAAAAATTTCTTATATTATGTAACACATGTGTTTATAAGATCTCTACATCAGTTTACTACAGAATAGCAGAACTATTATATAATACGATATTTAACATTATTTTTAACTTTAGAGCTTCTATAAACTCTCAACTGTATTATCAATTGATTAGTTTTTAAAAGCAAATTAGCAGTTAAATATGTAAGTAAATTGTGTATCACTCTTCTTTCTTAAATCTAAAAGATATTCAACTAATGCTGTACATAATATTAATAAAATGAAGGGACTCCTGCCCTAATACGATGGAAGATGTTGGAGCAATCATCACGCACATGCAGGGAACTTGTATTGAAACATTGTGCATGATATCAAGATATGGCTAATCACAGTAAAAGTAGTACCTCAGTTCTATGGCGGTATTATTACTTAAAATCACATTCTCCACTTATTAATACTGCCTATTATTTCTGTCGGTAATGACAAATCTCGAGTTCCATCAACAATTGTATAAAATGTGCCAAACTTGAACTAACAGAATAACTGTCCTATCTTCTTAGCCATATGTTACTAGTGCACTATTATTTACATACAATAAATCACACTTCATTAATTTAAAATAAAACAATATTATACAACAGTATTTACAATCGCAATTTAATATTTGTAGGTAACTATTAAAAATGTTTAGTTTATAACTTTAATAATCATTTTAAAATTACTTATAAAAATTATAAATCGTCTACTTTTATTGATAATTCTTTTCGAAGCCTTCCAAAAATATCAAACATTCTGATCGTGTTTTAACTAAAAAAATAATACAACTTTTCGTTGCACGTTTCGTTTACATTATTTGTGTAAATTTTTGGTCTGGAAGTTTTTTTTTTATTGCTTTATCATTAATCTTAATCTCTTCACAATTCTAATGTTAATAGAGTAAAATTCGTTAATATGGAAATTAAACTGTATCTAAAATCGAGTTTATATTTTTCAACTCTAAACATATTTTTAATATACCTACTTAATAAAAACTAGAAATTTAAAATAACTATATATTAATATCATTTATTTTCAATACTTTTTCAATATATTAATAGTGTAGAAAATTATTGCAATATCCATATTCAGTCATAAAATAAAAATATTGTTCCAATTAAACTACTTAAATCTGTTTTATACATTCAGAATAGAAGATAAAAGTAACAAATAAAAATACCATTTTTGGTGTGTACCCTATCCATTCATTTTACATTAACTTTTAAAAAAAAATCATACTCCCTCTTCATTATAAGTATTTAAATAGTATTAGAAAATTATTGAATTACCTTATTAATTTCTTTGTAATCTACAGCTATAATCAAATAACGCACTTCTTTCCATAAGCCACATAAAGCAACCAATTTAAGAAAACGTAATATTTGATATTTTTGGGATAGCTAAGCAAATTATAAATTCGCCATAGATAAGACAAGTTAAGTCGGTGAAGTCGCTTAAGTGTGAACTAGTAACATTTATTTACCACAAAAAGGAGACAAACCGACAGTCCCAAAAATTATTCTAAAATTTGATATTTTATTACTTCAGCTACTGCTGTTATATAACAATTACACAGAACAGCAAATCAACTCAATAGAAATTAACTAAAAATCACATACAAACAGATGTGCGTCATACGTCTACGACTATTTACTTGCTGTAATAGGTGCCACTTCTCAGACTACTTAAAACAAATTAAATACAAGTGTACAAAAATATAAGGTAATTAATTTTATAAATGTACAATCTACATCAATTTTAAAACAATACGTTCATAATTTAATCGATAATAAACTTGGAACCTGAGAATAGACACTTATGCACCACGTAAACTACTCGCAATACTACTAACTATAAAAATGATAATGATAATAAATATAACCTGGTGATGATAAGCAACATCTAGAATTGAGAGAAGAGTAGATATAAAAGGAGGCGCTTGACTCGGCCCTCTTACGACTTAAGTAGCTTGTTGGCTCGCTGATTAGCCACTGCAATACGTGTTTCGTTGCTCTCGCCCTAACCAACAAACATATGACCAATGCACTATAGTAATCATCCAATGCTGCTTACTCGCTCGTGTCCTGACAGTTAATTAACAATCTGCACATGCAAGCAGTTTATTTAAAAACAGCCGAATTTTACATGTTTGAATATTGATATTGTAGTATATAATTAAGAGACACGAGTAAGCGCCAGCCAAAGTAGCTGTAACTGAGTGGTGTGGTGTGTGTGTCTACTTGAGCAGGTTGTGGGCTCGCTGGTTGGCCACCTCTATCCGCATCTTATTCGACTCGCCCTGGATACGTGTACATGTTCAGTGGATACGTTGTAAAGGTGGTGATGGTGTCGTGGTGGATCAAGTTGAAACAACAAACAAACCACATTTAAATTAGTAAACATTACAAAAAAAAAATGAAAAAAAGCTGATCCATTACAGTTTAAAAATATTAAAGATAGCAATAAAAGTTTCGATCATCGACTTTTTGAAATAATAGGAAGCTCATGAAGAAGTTGTCTATTTAAATTTTATATAATAGATACTTGATCTAAATTTAATTCCTTTCATATTTACTAACACGACAATAACGTTTTAAACGGACAACTTTTTGTAAAATATTTACAAATTATAAAATAACTGGAAAATTATTAAGTTTCTATACGTAAGTATCTAAATTTTTAAATAATAGATTTTTTCTTTGCAAGATAATAAATATAAAATAGATTTTGATTGTTGAAAGAATAACTCTTCTTTTAAAAAGTCTTTTATTATAAATTGCATTAAAAAAATAAGTACTGCAATATTTAAATTGCAATCAATATTATTATTCGCCAATATTAATCCTAGGATGCATAACAAGAAATTTACAAAAACCCTTACCCTATTAAAACTGAATCATTAAAAATAATTAAAGAGTTTCTTGCAAAAACGACCAATGTCAATTTGTATGAAAAATGAGTTTTAGGTATATTTGTGTTAGGTATTGCGTTGACTATCATTTACTATTAAAGCTGTAACAAGAATAGCCGTAATCACTTGGTTACAGTGGTTAAAAGTTAAAGGGTTTGTGCAAAAACAGCCAATGTCGATGTGAAATTTCTCAAAAACAACTAACATCATCAAATGTTTTTTAGCGTGCATGCCGTTTCTGTTTTTGTGTTACTTACATGACATAGTGCACACTATACTACTAGTTAAAATTACTTGAAATGATCTTTTTAATATTAAAGCAGCTCAAAGGCCTCCATTGAAACTGAGAGTGCTGCATATTACTCAAATATCACAAAAAACCTCATATGTTCAAACAAAAGACATAATAATATGAATAATATTAAGTAAAATTTAAAATTTTTCTGAATAACAATCCCACTTTTATTTAAAAACATATATGCACTTTTATAATCAAAAACAATCAATGTCAAACAATTCTTAATATAATATCTTTTAACAATTTCAGTTTGTTTGACAAATAACAGCATAACAGTACGAATATTCCAGCCTAGAGCGACTGAAAAAATAAAATGGAATCAAGCAGTATATATATACCAAATTTGTACACTTTTTAGTTTTTTTTAAATTAACTTTTTTGACATTGGTTGTTTTTGCAAGAAACCTTTAATTTATCAGCAGAACAAGTGTAATTTTTAACAAACTTGATCAACAATAGTTAAGAAAACAAACTATTTGAATCATTGCTAGAATATCAGATCTGCAAATTCCTTTTTAACGTTGCTATATAAAACAAATTAATTCACCGAGGGCCTATAAAATGCTCCCAATATGCATTCTAGGGTTAAAAATGATAATTTACCACAACATATATGCAGAAAAGCAACTGAACAGCTCAAGAGAGCATCGACACATTGACTTTCAAATACTAAAAACTTCAAGCAATACAGAACAATGTTTCATAATAAATAACTTTACCTTTAGATTAATACGATCGATTTGACGGTTCTGATTTTCAAGTTCAGAACCCATATCGATTGCCATATTACGAAGGTTACCAATCATTGTGTTAACTTGTCCCATATTTTCCTCCATTTCTTCTTCACGTGCATCATTAGTAATACGTCCGATATAACCTCCTTGAGGACCCAAACCGTTACGATCATCCATCATGCGTTGTGGCTGGTTATTTACAACTTTACCATCATCGTTTCCTTTCCACGTACCTTCATCTTCTTTAAACGATGATCCCCTTCAATAAACGTTTTATGTTATTTTACAATAATATTAAAATAGTCAAACTATAACTCTACAACAGCATCATATTAAATTCAATAATAGGATATTTGACCACCATAAATAAATTTTAAATAATAATTCTATAAATGCGCTTACTTTTGACAAGGTAGCACACACAATCCACAACATTTTTCCATTCCAGTAAGATTTTTCTCAGCTTCGCGCATATCAGTATTAATTTGATCCATTCCATCTTCAATTCGGTCCAGTTGTTCTGCATTACATTAAATAAAATTAATTAACTACACCAACTAAATACGTACACATATATATTATGTATATATATTAATTATTTGCAATTGGATGATGTGTAACATGAATTGTCAGAACAAATAGCATGCACATGCATTTTTTTCTGAAGAAATAGTTAATATAACTTTCCATTATCATAACTTAGCAGCAGCAGCTATATTATTTAATTTGTGAATTTTTGTAACCTACATCCTATTCAACAGTGATGTACATGTAAGTTCAATGCATACATTAATTATATTTTGAATTTAAAAAAATCCTAACGGCTGTGAATTATCAAATAATGCTTGAAAATGCAATCAATAGATTGTGAAACGCGTCGCAAAATATAAAAAATATATTTTAAAATAAGTGAAACTAAACAATTTAATTTTTATAGTATAGTTTAAAAGAAATTATCAATGTACAATATAATAAAATTTTATCAAGCAGTAATAGATACATACTATATATAATATGGAATGTTATATAATTTCAAATATTTAGTGAAATGATATTTTTATTTTATTTCCGTTGAAGCAGTTTTACAAAGTTTAGTTGCTGAACCTCTTTAATAAAAATCTATTAAGTCATTTCACTTTTTGTTCTGATCAATTTTATTGAAATTTTAAAATATCTAGATATAAGCAAATGTTTTAATCTGTTTATTTTTTGAAATCCTCAAGATACAAGCTCAAAATAAAGCACTTTTCATTAAATAAACTTACAAAGTTACATTATTTATATCGGCAATTCTTTTAATTCATCTCTTCAAAAAATAATAGACTAATTATTGTCTATTATCTCTCAATATCTAATCCACAAGGGATCAATTCTAGAAACTTCGCAGACACTGAAATTCGTGGATGCTCAAGTACCTTACGCATATAAAATGACGTAGTATTTGCATATATTATAACTTAAGAACATCCGATCCAAATTTTAAATAATTTCTAGATTTCCTATATCACTTCATACAATGTAATTTTAAAAGAAATTCAAATAAACACATCAACTTCAGATAAACTGGTAATCATAAACTGTTTCTTCAAAATAAATTTAAATGCACTACCTTAAACTACTATTAAATCATGCAATTTATGTGTTACAATGGCAAAACTATTCTACAGCAGCAGCAGTAGTAGCTCGAGCATCGAGAGTGTGAAGAACGTTTAAAGTAATGTGGGGTGTGTTCAACTTACATTGCTAGTGTTAGTCCTTGGTGTGTGTTGATTTAATCATGTCATCGATTATGTACATTATCATTACCAATTGTGAATTATTTGTTTAAAAGATTTTGTCATCTATTTTATCAGTTACAATAACAAGTTTACAAAATATTTTAAACACATATGTTAATATTGAAGTATATTATGCTTAATGATCGGAACATGTGTCAAAAGGATAAAGGATAAGAAACAATGACATGAAACGAATATATTTAATCAATGTTTAGTAGTAAATTCTTAGTGTAGAAAAGTAATTTTTTTGAATTCATATCTTGCGAGTTTGTCCATTTTACATAACAAGGTAAAAATTGTTTTGTACTTGTTACTTTTTATATTCAGTTTAAGCAATATGTCCAATCTAGAGTTTTCTAAATATATTATACCTGCTATATAGGTATGAAAAACCAAGATTAACAGATCACTAATTTTAGTGATCTGTTGGCTGTTTGCACCATCAACAATTTATTAATATTTAACTCTTGCTTAAGTTACTGATTTTTTTTTTAGATAGGATCACTTCCCACTATTTTTATTTGTAAAATTTGCACTTTTAACTCTAAAGGTCCAAACTTTAAAGGTCTTTAATAACCAAATAAAATTTCAAATAGAATAACTTCCATGGTTACTAACAAATGATTAGCTTATTTAAAGCTTTATTTGATGATCAAAAGATCGGTGCTAATAATAAATAACTTGAAATTGTAAAATGTACTAGAATTCGTCCGGCGTAGAATTAAGATTGGGGAGGTGTCAGCCACGTACAAACTCGGCCTAGCGACCAATGAGCGCCAAGTATACATTATTTCAAACCATTCAAAAATCGAGCGGCACAGCATTGTGCCGTGTTTTTTCTGCTTGGCGCTTTACTGCAATATCATGCGCCCACTATTAATAGGAATTCGAACAGAACGATTGGCAGGACTAATTCTACGTCGGACGAACTCGAACCGAAGATAACCTTCCGATTTGATTTCATTTGAAAAATATCATTTATTTTAAAACGTAAAATGATGATGACAAGACAGGTTATAAAGTAATGGATAAGTGGGTGCTGGTTGGCTTAGGTTTGCAGGACAGCAATTAGATGCTTACCACCCTGTTCGTCCAGCATGACTAAGGTTTTCATTCCGACCTCGTGGCTCTACAAACATCAACACAGTCAACTGTAGGAACCCGCCACACACTTTAGCCATGTTCATAATACTGAGCATGGACAAAATGCGTTTTTCACATCTACATATATATGGAAAGTTAGCAGAGGCCCGGAACATGAAACCAATAAATCAAGTTATATAGCACCCAAAAACACCCAATTAGTTAATATTATTATACAACCACCCATGTTAGCTAGTTACTAAAAGTAACTGCCAAATAGCTTACCGCCTTGATGTTCTAATAACTGTAAGGTGTTGGCACCAGCGTCCTCACTCTATAACACCACATTGGTTACTAAAAACTAGTGCTAAGCATTCACACACAATACTAAATACTTAGTAATTAAATAATTTGTACATTCTTAAAGAACTAAAAACTATCTTCTTAATGTAGGTACATACTTCAATACATCTATAAGTTATAAAACACTAAGTGCATATAAAATAGATTAAATTGTGCATTTGCATTGGTAAGCTAAGCTCGACAAACAAGCATGCAGTGTATGAAGAATACAATGTGAAAACTGCATACTATCGTTTAATTAAATGCGTTGGTATTAATTGTTTCAAAGTATATCTATGAAATTGTAAGAGTAGGTCTGACATTCAACAAAAAAAAAATGAAACGCATAGGTACTTAAGTTTCATAAAATAAACATTTTCAAAATTAGAACACTTCAAATTCTTCAATTTCATCATAAATGATCTATGAACGTAATAATTGTAAGATTTGAATAATTAACAATTTTATCATAAACTACCTCTTTTCAATAAAAGTGATAAATGATAATGCAAGCAAATTATGATACGAAGATGATGGGTAGGAGTAAGGATAGATGTATATGTGTGAGGAGTGGAGCGACTCACCTCCCTGGTCATCAAGAGCGACCAAGGTACGGATTCCAGCCTCCTTGCTCTAGCAGCACAAAAAGTGTACAGCGTATGTTAGTACATGTACATGTTAGTAAGAAGTAAATGTGGCCTAGTGTTAGGCAAACAATAAGAGATTGTTTAGGTATTAAACTAATGTTTATAATTTTTGTTGTTTGCCTAAGTTTGAATACTGTTTTGCATGTTATGGTAGTGGTTGTAGGTGCAGTCTGCGAGTGTGTGTGTGTGTGTGCGCGCACACAGTAAGTGTAATTGTACATGGAACACGACACGACACTGCCACACTTGCAGGGCTACCGCTACCACAACATTCAAATCTTACTTCATGGATTACCGCTTCTTTCTGTCGAAGACAGCCATACATTTGAAGCACAATTGCTGTTTTACAGCACAGTATGCAAAACCCCCTTACTATATTTTAAACATTTAATTAGCTACCACAGCTGGTGCCTAATGCAAAATAAAACATTCTTCCGATTCTTCCTTTTGTAAGTTTGCTAAAAAATTCATACAGATTAAAGACTTAAATTACACTGATTTTGGTTTATAAGATTAACCAGGAAATCTATAACCCTTATTAAATCTACATGTAAAAAGAACATTCGAGATAAATATGTAAAATGTCACAATAAATAAAAATATAATAAACGTTAAACAAAAAATATATAAGTATATTGAATATGAATATGCAAATAAAAAATTAAGAATTTGATAAGTAGCCAAAAATGGTACAGTCGTCCTTAGGTATCCATATAATTAAATCACTTTTAATATAAAGATAATAATCGTGCCATATAGAAAAGGACCTGTCAATTATTCTCGGCACAGCCCATAAACAGCAGTATTTTTGAAGCAAAACAAATTATTGAAGTATGCTTTTCAATAATCACTAAACAATATTTGTGTTGCTTATTTAGTTGATTTAGGTTCCACTCACTGTTCGATCAAACAAGTGTTCTTAAACTAAAGAATGATTGCCAAGTGGTTTTCTATATGGCAAAATCTCTATTATAATATATCTGTGCCACAGAATAAAAATGTATTAAACCACATTGTAACTAAGACATAACACTGTTTGATTCTAAGCTGCTATGTGACCCATCTTAGTTTTAAATCAAATAAGCAGGTTGTTTAATTATGTACAACACATGTAATTATTACACCTGTTTCCCATCTAAAGAAGGACGTAATATTACCTACTTTTTTGACATAAACAATTGTTCAACAAAATTGACTTAATACACTTTTATTCTGGGGTACAAATATTGCTTAGGGAAGTTCAATACCAATGCAACTATTGTAGCACAGAGTGTGCCTATAAATATATCAATTCATTTAAATAAATGTGCAAAAAAATTAAGTTGTGCTTTTCGGAGATTTCAATCTTTTTAAAATATTTTCAATTCACAATTGATTAAATTTGCAAATACGGAAGGTCAACTGTATTTATTATTTAAATTTTTATTACGGTATTAAAAACAGATTTTATAAGGGCTTATGAGTTCCAAAATTATCAATCATTCAATACAATTCAAAAAGACAATATAACAAATGAAAGATTATATCACACTTAATAATGTCATGCATACTGAGCTGCAAACTAGCAATAAAAAAAAATTATTAAAAGTATAGCTCTGCAAGGTAATATTGACACAAAAAATACAAGAAAAAAACTTCAAAAATCTAGATATAGGTAGACTAGAATTTTTATGTAAAAGACCTGAAGTCACAGGTGTGCAAAGACCATTTAACGTACGGATGAATCCATTTTACTAATTTAGGGGGGTCAAATTAGTTTATTTTGATCTGCCATTGTTACCATTCTTATTATTTATAACGCCCTTGACCTTTTCTTCCTCCACACTTTTCGTGCAAAAAATGTGTGACGTCAGGTCTTTTACATAAAAATTCTAGACTAATTATTAAACCTTGCATCACTATTTACACATTTTAATTTTAAATAAAAATATACATTTAATAAGATTGCACATTTTCATATGTATTTAAAATTAAATACTTAAAGAAAACAACATTAAAAATTATGTTTTCTAGTTGTACCTTAAAAATATGATATCTCTCAATTTCAATAGCATGTATTGTGAGTACAAATGATTTGTTTAAAATTTATTAAATTAATTGATAAGCACATGCAATAGCATCCAACGCAATTTATTTTAAACAATTTTTTAAAAATGTAAGGCCACAAAATTCACAAACAATATTTTATAGTTTGCGAATCAGGATATTTGAGTAAAATATACTGACTATACTTTAATAATGGTTTCATAAACACTAACGCTATCATATAAAAAACTATAATAGGACAATTCTCCTTTAAAACGGTTAATTAGTATCATATTAGATGGAAACATTTTATTTAGTTATGTAAAAAATGATTTAGAAATTCACATTAAACTTCACCATGTTATATCATAATAGTGTTACAAATAATAAAACCTGTAATAAAATTATGTATCTGTAATATATTACAAATATTGTGTATTATTATAATGGCCATATTCAGAGAATATGTAGGTACTATTCTCCTCGTGTAGTGCAAACTAAAATGAACCTCGTATAAATGTAGAAGACATTTCAAAACATTTTCATATTTCTATTATCTCTTTATTGTCTACGACAATGGAATTTAATATAAGAAAAATGAACTATGATGTATAATTGAAAAACTACGAACAACGTTCAGATATACTATATATATATTCCAAAATAAAAGATTACACTTCTTAAGAATTAATAATACAATTTAAAACTTTTGCACAAATTAATATTTATAAAAAAAAAAACATAAAAAGCTAATTTATAATAATTTCTAAACCTAAATTTAACTAATCTCTATGCTAATTTGTTGTAAGTTTATTCTTATATTAGAAGAACATTTTCAAAACAACTCGACCATGATATCTCTGAATATGTCTAACATTTGAAATTATCATCTTTTATTTATTTTATTGCAATAGTACATCCCCTTTATTCAAGACAAGTGTTTGTCGTGTAGATTTTTC
Source organism: Rhagophthalmus giganteus (assembly GCA_036326145.1). Lineage (NCBI taxonomy): Eukaryota > Metazoa > Arthropoda > Insecta > Coleoptera > Rhagophthalmidae > Rhagophthalmus > Rhagophthalmus giganteus. The sequence continues at coordinate 51,614,168 of JARFJA010000001.1, forward strand.
CCTTTCAGTAACTACTCAATAAATCAACGTCTAAGAAAGATTGTAGTACCAGTATCCAAGCCGTATACTGATTCAAACTGTACGTATATGCAACTTTTGGATTAGAAAAGAATAAGAGTGTATTTGACCATGTATATTACCATAAAATAGTCTAGTTATGGATTCTAAAGAGGCATAATTACCTTGAAAATAAGTAGGTACCTAAATAGATAGGTATATTTTAATCAAAGAGTATTAAATCAAATTATTTGGTTCATTAATTTTATTAAAAGGTACCTAATTTAACTGTTCTAATATAATCTTACATCAAATTACAGTAAACTCCTGATTACTCGACAACCTATAAAAATGTGTTGTATTTATATTAAAATTACAGATCAAGAAAAAATATGCAAGTTAAAAGCATTTCAAAAGTATGAATCATTGTCAGTAATCTGCTATTTCACCAGTTATGACATCCAGTTGATATTACAGTGTGTGTGTGTCACGATTTGGATGCACAGTTAAGCCACACACTGATAATCGGGAATTTACTGTACTTATATATAAATTAAAATTGGAAATTCATTTATAATGTGAATATACATTACACACCGTTTCTAATAAGTTGACGTTCTTTCATATATATTCTACTATTATGTTTTGATTCTAATTGAATTAATTTAAATAAAAAATTTGCTTTTATTTATAACAAATTATGAACACTAATCAATCCAATCGATGTCAAAAATCTGAAATTAATTTCAATGTAGCATTGCAAATATGTTTTATTCCCCTTTGTTTTTAAAAGTTAGTACCTACCTTAATATATACCTACTTGTGGCATTTATTTTTTTTAAATCATTTTTTACTGTTTAGTTACCTATTTCAATATGTAACAATTTAATGAGACATCACATTTTTAACGTTTAAGTAAAATAATACATATGATACAAAAATATTATGTATCTACCAATAGACACAAGAAAATAATAAACATCGAAAAAATATATCAGTGACAACATTTAGGTGGTAGACCTGTTCTGCAGAGATGTGGACAGAGAAATGAAAGAGAGTGCACAGATAGTGCATGCATGACAGAAGAGATATAAGAGAGAAACACTGACCTATGGCACGCCATACAAGCCTCTATAAAATTATTATTTTATATATATATATATTATATTATATAATATATATATATATATATTATATATATATATATATATATATATATATATATATATATATATATATATATATATGAAAAACAGGAATGCAGCCCGACATTACATTTACCCTTTACACCAATTCATGAAGTATATGGAAAAATGCCCAGTATATTGTTACTTCATTTACTTTAAACATTATTGTTCTTTAAATAGACGTTATTTTAAAAATACAAAAGTAGAGAAAAAACAAATAATTAGTTTTCCCTAAATCAAGTTTAATGTGTCATTGTAATTAAAAAGCACATTTAACATTCAAATATTTAACAAGACAATACTCAACACTATGTATTTTAACCAATGTAAGACATATTTGAACGTATATATATATGCTTTTGTTTATACTTATGCCACAGCTGTAACAGATTTTTTTTTATTAAATAAATTACCTCTTCACAAAGAGCAAGCATCCGCCTTGTACTGTCAAGTGACTGAAATTAAAAAAATAAATAAACATTAATAGATATCTTGAAGTACCTAATAAATATCATAATTCATTTTAAAAATAAGATACCTCATCAGTAACTTGTGTTGCTCGTAACTGGAGTTCTTGAAGCTCAGATCTAGGAGCACCATTTTCTGCAGCTGGAGCCGGTGCCGGCATTTTGCTAAAATGATTATATAAAACTATAAAATCTAACAAGTAACAATTTTTAATGTTATCGATGTAATGAATTTCACAAAATAAAAAACTATCAATTTTAATGTCGTGTTTTAAGCTTTTTCACATAAATGACATCACCCTATATCTCTGAATGGTTTAATAAAGTGTCAGATACAAAGGAATAATTTATGCATTTTCTAAAGAACATAATTGGTTTACAAATAACAAATATGAATTATTGTTGATAAGCAGACGACTTCAATTTACATATTATTATATCTTACAAAAATATATTTAATATATTATAAGCAACAAAAATAATTTACTTAATATACTTACTAACGCATTAAAAAATTCCATTTTAATACATATTATTATAATTAAAGACGCCCTTTAAATTTGATTGATGACCACAACTCAAAGTATAATTATTCATATTGCAGATAAATACCTACAACTCTTATTTATTACTTTTTGTAAGAAACTGATTTAATATTAGCAACTAAGAAACTGAATTAGGTGGAAGTACCTATTTATAATATTTTTGCATCGTATGTGTCTTTACAAAATAATTGATAAAATTGTGTACTGCATATTGTTTATAGGTATTCAAATTTTATTTTAGGTGTTGCTTTCTCACTTTTACTAGTGAGATATAATACATACAGTGTCTGTGTCAGACAGACACTAGAAAAGTTGGAATCTCGCCTAACTCGGAAACTTTTTACAGTTCCAAATTCTTATTTACAGTATGTTAAACCGTACCTGCTTAAAACGGACTATTTTTTCGGTCCCGAGCGCTTCCGGCTTATATGGATGTTTCACTTTAATTATAACATAAAATCTTTAATTTTTCACATAAAAAATAAAAATGTATATGTTTTTAAATCTATATAAAAACATACAGTAAATAATTGTTAAAAATTTTGTACTGCAAAAATTATAAGATACGGAAATTCCTTGCTATAAGGGAGCAGAAAATCAATAAGTAGAGGACAGCAACGACGCATACCAAATAAACGTCCAAAATGCATACAATCTTAAGTTTATTATTTGATTACGTTATAACACTGTTGTACAATTATTTCAGAAAGGTAGTAAATTTTAAATTAAATACTTAAATATAACACAAAATTGCAATTTTGTAAATATAGCGAAGTATTAAAACTTACATGATTATAGGGTTAAGAAGATAGAACGAAGTGACTAGATACGAATAATAGTTAAAAACAACACCGACACTGTAATTAACCCTTGTAATTTCACATTAACATGACAATATTAACTGTCAAACAAAGGGTGGTGGTGGAAACAAATGCCGACTGCTTTAGATTTCATTAATTTAAAATGCGCATGCTCCATATGAAAAATTGACATTTTATAAATATCGTTGTACATAATTTTCGTTGATTCTAATAATTTCTATAATAATTAATTATTAAAATTAACTAAATTATAAGAAATTAAAATGTATTAATTTTTTTTTAAAAACATTACTGAAGGCGTTACATTGGAGTTAAAATATATGCTATACATATAATAAACGGATACCTAATAAAAAAATAAATTTTATTATTAGCTAAATATATTAAAAATACCAAAATAATTATATAACTAAATAAATAATATTATATAATTTTTACTGTTACACTAGGTAACCAGAATTATTAAAGTAAAACAATATTAAGTTGACCAAAAACCCAAAACGTTTTCTAATCATTTCATTTGCAAAATTTTCATATAGGTAGATAAATCGATCCAGGTTTACAATAAGCATTTATATTTTTAATACAAATGAATGAACACAAACTGATAGCTAATTTGATATCAACACCAGGCCATTAAATAAATACATTAAAAAACTGTTATAAGTAGCTATTAAAATATTAAATTATGTTTAATAAAATTTGGTCAAGTTAGCATCATTATCATATAAAATAATGTTATCAAATGCAAACTAATTTATAACTCTTTATTTTGCTTTCTTATTTACACGTTTTTCTTCTAAAACACTTAAAATGTGTGGAACTTGTTTTAACAATTCTTCAGAATCTAAATTAAAATCTCTTTCTGCCCAATAATTTTTAAGCTCAGTTATTACTGCACCCATAAAACGGCCACCCTCAATTCCCTTTTCTTTCAACATATTTCCAGTAACTGGAAATTTAGGAAGTTCCCATTTTTTAAAGTCTTCTAAATATGTGGAGTTGTTATATTTCAATACTTCTATAATCCATTTATGAGCGTCCGAAGTTTTACTTTTTAATTTCACCATCAGTTGTTGATATGGTAGTAAAGGTTTCGAATTAATTTTGGGTTCCCTATGCTCCACGATAAATAATGCTAAATCTCGTTCAAAAGCTGATAGTTTCAAGCGATTATGTAATGTTAATACTTCATCTTGTGTTCTTAACAATGAAGTTAATAAAGTAATTGCATGTAATTCGTTAGACTTACTTCTTTTCCATACAATTTTTAATTCATCTACATTAGGTGATAAAGGCAAACCTAAAAACAAACTATTAGTAGTACAAAATCTTACAATTTATTTCTAATATAAATTTTAAAAATTTGAACACTACCATTGCTATACTTAACCAAAAAGACAAACAAAATAATTGTATATTTCAATTGTTCATTATTTACTAAAAAAGCAGTTGTCGAGATGTCATTTACTGACCTTCCTTCGCTATCAGATTTATTAAAATCGCACAGACATGAAAACTCAGGAAGTAATCATACTTGCAAATGTGAGCATGCATCAGCAGCAAAACCATCTACTGATAGACGATTAAAAAATTGGGAAAAATGGATGCAAAAGCGGAAAAATGTACATCAAAAACTTGGGAAAGTTTTGAAACGTGATGCTGGTAGTTTGGTGATGAATAGTGCAGAAGAACTGCAAACAATAAATGAAAAAAAATTAGCATTTTATTACACAAAAATACCACAACCACATATTCAAAGAGGATGTCCTGGGTTTTGGAAACTACCAGTGCGGTTAACAAGTAAATCAAAGGACGAACCTGAATACTTAGCAATAGTCACTAAACAGGAGAAATGTGAAGTTCCTTTAATTGAACATGTAGGTACTTCCATGACAATTATGAAAGAAAAGGATGTTTTACCCAAGACAAGGTAGGTAAATATAAATGAAATTTTATAATATATAACTAATTACTTGCTAGAAACTGTTACATAACATGGGAAAAATCAGAAAATTTTCAAAAAAGGTCTAAAGAACTGCAGCACGAACTGAGTTTAGTAGAAACCTATAAACCAAATTTTGAAAATTTAATCATCGAAGGTATATCTGCCTTTACAAATAAACATAAGACCACTGATAAAAAAGAAGAAAATATAGATACTCAATACAGCTTTCCATTGTGCACTGACCAAACTGTTTTTTCTTTAACCATTAATGGTATTGAAATATATCCACAAGCAAATATTGTCGGAACACGAAAATTATATATTATATACGATTATGACATAACAATTCAAACAATTGCTACAGAGTATTTAACTTTACAAAATGACGGTACTGCAAGCATACGATACTACTGGAAATCTATCGAAACTGTTCCATTATTTAAGGATATTATACCACCAAAAAAATACGAAGTTTCTTTTAATTTCGATAAAAGCGAAAACCTAATAATTCCAGGACAGACTGTTAAGTTTCCTATATGGTTTAAAACAAATAAGCCAGGTATATATTGTGAACATTGGGAACTATACACAAAACCTACAATTTTACCTTTGAATTCTAAGTTAATAATTATTTTATATGCGACTGCAGTGAAAGGAGATTTACATAAAAAGATCGATGCTGTATGTGAACGTTTAAATAATAATATACGAGAACGATTAATTAAAGAAACACTTTCTTCGGTTATGTCTAATATTCCCTATGAAAAATTCAAGCCAACAATATATTCATATAATAAGAAAGAAGTATTTGAAGTGGTAAATTCAAAATTTGATCCATTCAATCGTCACTCAAAGTATTTTTATAACAGAGATGTAGTTAGAGAACTACAGGCATTTTATACAAAAGTACGACAAAAAACAGACCCCAAATGTTGGAATTACAATATAAAAGAATTGCGCCTTTTAACTAATAATAAAGAAAGGCTATTAAAAAAAAAATTTAAATACAATACTAATCTGAAAAATCAAAAAACGTTACCAAAATTTCCGTCGCTTAAATGTAGTAAAACAAATTTTCCAGATTGTTATTTAAATGTTTCCGATTCACAAATTAACAACAATGAAAATTTGAACAAGAAAATACGTCATAAAAAAGAATCTGAATATAGCAGTCAAACGTCTTTGACCGATCAATTAGAGGCTATAATAGCAAAATTAGAACGTGCAAACGTTAAACAAATAGATCAAACCAAATATGCTCAAATTTATTTAATATTGCCCACCTATTTTAATAAAATATGCAAAGAATACAAAGATTTAGAAGAAACTTTGAAAATTAAGAGGAAAATGCAATATCCAAAAATATCTAATTTACAATACACGGCTACTCGTTTCATGCACGATACATTAAATGACGTTCTTGAAAAACTTCCACTTATAGAAAATACTGGAAATGTTTACGATAAACCGGTCAACGAAAGTATTAAAAATATCCCTTTAGAAAATTGTAAGGAACGGTTTAAAACATATTATAATTTACCTGATACGCCATCACCAGAATTTGACAAAAGTAAAAAAGATAAAAAGTCAGATAACAAAAATGTAAAAGAAATTACCAAAGGGAAAGGAAATGTTCCAAAAACGTTGCTGGACTCGGATGATGACGATGAATTCGTTGTTAATGAAACTTTCGATCCATATGCTAAAATGCCTTCATCCATTATTGATGATAGTAACGATGATGATGACAGTGAGGACATCAATGATGAAATTATTAACGATGATGTTATATCTCCTACAATTTTACGTCAGTATAAATACAATTTATATGTAATAATGTACAATTATCTGGAAAGGGCAATTATGAATATTGCAGACACAATTGAACTACAATCACAAAAACATTTACCATATGCCACAATTAAAGAAATTAAAGAAGCCAATTACAGCAAACGTTTAATTGATTTGAAAGGTCTTCTTGTACAAGAAGTCATTGATAAAATGAATACAGAATTACTTATAAATGAATATCGTGAAGCATCAAACTTAAATTGGAAAGTAGCTGAAATAAAAAGACAATCAAACAATGTTCAATCTACATTGTCGATGTGGAGCCTGTTGAGACCGTATAAATTACATCCAAAAATATCAGATGATATACCTATTAGTTATCCAATTGATCATTATGATACTATAAAGAAACACGAGAATATCGAAGCTACAATGGTAAATAAGGCTACAGCAACTGTGGAGGATCGTGTGGATCCTAACTGGCAAGATTTTAAAGATATAAGTATACAAAAAGATTATAGCTCCCAAGATGAGTCCAATGACATAATAGCATATGCAGAAAAAGTTATCAGCGAAACTTCTCTTCACAAAATAGATGATTTTAAAGTTAATAAACAAGTACAGAAAAATTATAGTGATTATGTATCTGATGAAGAACACTTTTATTCTAGTACAAGTGACAGCGAAGGTGATTTTTCAATAAACTCAGAACAAGACAACTCAGATCCCTGCTCTTGTAACTATGACGATTGTAAGATAAAAAATAAGTGCAAGTTTTAAATACATGCAAAATAGTTTTACGATTTATTATTTAATATTTCTAGTTTTTTGAATTAAAGTTTTATTTTGATGAACTTGTATTTAACTAGTATTTCTTTTTTTTTAACATTAATAATTATATAAAATACATATAAATGAGGCCTAGTAAGGTAATTAACAAAATAGAATTTTTAGACTATCTATTTACCATTTTTTCATGCACATCATGTATATAAATAAACGTTTCTTAAATATTTATATCAATTTACGATAAACATCGATATTCATTATTTGCGCAATTTCCCAAAAACAGTACTATGTAATCATACAATATTTTCTTACAACTATTAAATATTAGCTTTACAAGAAATGAAATAGTTACCAATATATGGAGCAATGCCAGCATCCAAAATATTAATCATCAGTTCTCCTGCAAAATTATTCTCCAGGATTTGTTTAAGTTCAACCCAAAGTCTTTCTCCGGAAATTTGATCCAAACCTTGAACATTATTTTTTATTGCTTCTAATGTACTTACATAGTGTACATTTGGTTCTGTTGCAATTCGTCCATAAAATCTGTTGAATTGAACATTTGTTTTAGTTTATAAGTAAGACCAGTTTCCAAATGGATCGGTAAGTGAATAAACGGCGTATGAAACACGTATACTTACATATTGTATCTACTGTTTTTTCACTTACCCATTCAATTATCCCATAACTTTAACTATTTGTCAAAATTTCTGTTCTTAGTTTATAAAATATGTTAATTCGCTCTTAAACTTATCTTACTTTTAATCTACAATCAAGTTTAGAAACGATTCCCAAAATCAATTCACGTTAACCTTAATTGAATCACGTATTTGATAAACCCAAATGTCCATACTTTGGACATGACATGTCCACACTTAGGGTCGAATTCATAAACGATACTTAAGTGTAATTTCTACTTGTGTATCATTTTAGTTTCACTTCAAAATGAAATTCTGTGTTAAATTTAGAGTCAATATTTGAGCATAACTTTTATGTATCTCATTCTTATTGCGGTTTACTTGCTCATTTTGAAATTCATAAACAAATAACTTGTTAAAAAATATTTAATGTTTGCTATAAGTAAAAGCTATACGTTTATGAATTCTACCCTTATATCCAACTGCACCGCTTAAGCTTAAAATTTAAGTGTAACTTGAATATTAAGGCAAGGAATGTTAAGGCCAAGGATAATTAGGCAGTTAAATTATATTTAAATTTTAAGCTTAAGCGGTGCAGTTCCCTAGATACAGTAATTGTGTGTCCATAGACATTTTATACTTAAGCAAGACTTAAATTATGGCTTGTTTTATTTTGAGATCAATTTATAAACTTTTGGATGAAAGCGATGACATGAACATGAAAAGCGATTAACTACTTAAATAAACAAAAGTACAATGTTTCATTCTTCTTTTTTGCAAATTGAAATATCTTACCTAAAATACCGGAGTATTCTCAAGTAATCTTCCCGTATTCTAGTGACAGGATCTCCTACAAACACGACTTTTCTCTTTTGTAAATCTTCATAACCATAAAAATAATCATAAATGCTACCATCAAAACCTATAATAAACAATATCATTTAACAATTACTACTAAACAACTATTTTACTAAACATACCAAGAAACATCGAATTAATAGTGAGATCCCGTCTGTTAGCATCTAATAACCAGTCTGTCGTAAACTGGACTTCTGCATGTCGTCCATCTGTCAGCACATCCACTCTGAGTGTTGTAATTTCAAAATTTTCCTTATCGTTAATTCGTGGAGTAATTGTGCCATGCTTTTCTCCCTTAGCATTAATCATACGAATATTTTCTGCAGTGAACATATCCTTCATTTGGTCTGGAGTAGCTGTAGTGGCAAAATCCAAATCTTTGGGTTTCTTGCCCATTAGTAGATCTCTGTAAATAAATGTTTAGTAAGGGCCGATTGCACCGATCTATCTTAAAATTTAAGCATAGCTCAACTATCTAAATTTCTTTGAATACCATTGTATTTCCATGGGTAATTTATATTGAAGTTATGCTTAAATTGTAAAATGCATTGGTGCAATCAGCCCTAACAATATTAAATAATTTACATCGAGATTTAGACTTCAAATGTTGGTCACTTATTTTTTACAAGACTAAATACATACTAATATATGAGGAATAAAAATCGAATTTAAATACATATAATAAAAAAACTAAAAATAATACTTCAAAAAACCACCAGATTTTTTATAATTTACTATTTCTCATTCTTACAAAATGATCACATTACAATGAAACATAAAATTGTGATAATATAATTATTGTACTTGTGATTTATTAATATTAATTCGTAACTCATAATAAAATTAACATTATATGAAGTTAGTTACTTGAAATATTCCACAATCTTACAATCGGTATTTTTAATTAAAAAAAATCAAGTGGTAGGTAAGCTATTTCTAAATGCATACAAGTTTTATTAGATTGTATTCAGAGATAGTAATTAAATTTAATTACCCAATTAGGGGCCTCACACATAGTAAGATTCACTGTTCGATTTTAAGCTTTATACTGCAACTTACTGCAACAAGATCTTATAGTTCCATTATGCAACTAATTAAGCATGTGTTTATTTACATAATAGGGCTACTATTTAATTAAAAACGTCAACACAAAAATAGTACTTGAAAAGAAAATAACGTCTATCTAAGAAATACATAAATAATTTACCTAACAGCACCACCAGCAACCCGCAATTCATAGCCATACTCCTTGAAAAGTGAAATTAAAGAAGTCAATTCGCCAGTAAAAATTGATTTAAATTCAGGAGTATCTATCTTCATAATAACAGGATTTGGTCTAGTCTTTGATAATGCCATATTTCTTAATTTTTCTATTTGTTTATGGGAAAGTTGCCCTGAAACCTATTTTTCTATAATTCATTATTTTATTAAATGTGTGATGTACTTACATTTACTCTAAAAATAGTTGGGATTAAATTAGTTAGATTTGTTTTTAGTAATTTATTACATATATTCATAATAATTTTATAATTTTGAAATTTTGTTTTTTATCACAATTAAATTTTTAGGTTAAATTTCAGGATGGCCACTTTAAAAAGTTTGTTTTGTTTGGTAATATATGGACTCTAAATTTGTCTATGAAATATTTATTTTCGTTCTTTATTACAAAATTAAAAACTATAGTAATAAAATCGCATAATAAATCAATTGAACATGTAACGGTAAAATTAAAACAATATATAATTCTAATTTCGTTAATAATAAAATCAAACATTTCTAGTGATATTTAGTTGCATGTAGTTGGTTATTGGCTAACAATTTTCCCGCGTTTTTGTTAGTTACTTAATGGTTATAATAGTTTGGTTAGTATTCCAGATAATAAAATTTTATTAAAATGAATATTCGCGAAGAATTAATTAATTATTTTACATTGTATACCACATTAAGTGGAAATTTATTAGATAAATGTAAGTAAAATATTAATAATATATTTAAAGCGTTATAAAATTATTTAACGTTTGATTGTTAAATCTTAAAGGTTACCTTTTATTCACTTTAATTTGTTTTTTTTTTAATTATATTAAGGTGAACGGATTTGCAATACTTACAATGTATCTGCGGAAGATTTATCCAATCAATGGGGTGCATACTGTGCTAGTAGCTGTATAGATTTAGAGCCTACATTGAGTGCACTCGATATTATGGAACGAAAAGAATTTAAAAAACAGCAAAATAAAGAACTATTCGACATTAATAAGGGCATTAATACGCCTTCTTCTAGAAACATATACGAGAATTAGTATCCTTCATCAAACTAACTTATTTTTAATTTGTATGTATACCTATACTTTTGCAATATTTTACTTAACGACACGCCAGCAATCCAGATTCTGTGATTTCGAGTTCTTACAGTACACCATCAAAGGTGAGTAACAGATTTATAACTTTTATTGTTACGAACACATTTAGTTAAAAAAAAAACGAAATTTTATACTTTATAAGGTAAAAATTACTTTTACAAGAGATACAAAATAGATAAACGTAAATACATACATATATAAAATTGTATTTAAATTAATCAATAACAAAAATAAACATAAGCCATTAAATTTTGTTTTGCATAAACGAAAGTAAAATATAGAAAAAGCAACATTTCACTAGTTTTACAGTTTTAATTTGAAATATTCCTTAATCCAGCACTGTTGTGTTGAAACTAAATAATATGTATAATTATTATAAGTAATCTTTAATTTATCTAGCATATACTTATGTTATATTTTAATAACGACAAACATTCAAATAATTTTTATTTTATGTTGTGTTATAATTAGTATTTTCAAAATTTTCATTATAAAATCGAATTTACAAGACGCTATGCTGGCTAAGCAGGTTAAAAACGACACCGAAATGCGGATGTGGTGTTTGTAACTTTTGTTGCCGCCCAGCGCGTGATAGAAAGAGACGGGATAAGTCGCGCGTGTCATTTATAACGTGTTGTGCGAAAGTCTTCAAACTTCTCAGAAACTCCTCAAGGCTGCTTTATTGTACGGCAGCCATTTGTTAAATTCATCAAGACGCTTGTGGACGCTTGGGTTCGTTGGTGTTTAGTGTGGTAAATTTAATTAAGCCATTATTTTCCAGTTGCAGTGCAATCGATAAAACAACCTGTTGCTTAGGTGTAACGATATTTTTACGCGAACGTGTAAAATTTTGTCGTATGTTTGTCGGTTGAAGAACGCTCATTCTACAGGTGTAAACAACCTCTGCTGTAAGAATTTTGTTTGTACTTTCTTTTATGTACAAAATTGTTACACAAGGTTAATTTTTTTTATGACTCCAGCAATTATATTTATCATGTGTGGTTAGTTGTAACATAAAAAAAAAACAAAAAAAAGTTTATATGATTGTTATTTGCAAAGATTTTTTTATGTAAATTACAGGTTTTACGTAAAAATTTTTGTGGTTGGTCTTCAGTGGGTTTGGGTCTAGTGTTACATATTTTAATTGTGACTAGATCCACACTCATTAAGGAACTTCCACTTTTACATCTGTGGCTACAATGACACTGATGCAACGACCACTATTCATATACCTAAGACGAGTGTAGGTCTAGTGCATGTTAATTTTATCGTGACTAGATCCATACTCGTCTATAGGTATTGAGTATTATCATCTGGAAATGTAATTAATTGAAATATGTATACTCAGATTTAACTTTGTTATGCATATTTAACGTATTCAATAAAGTATTATTTTATTTAAATATTTATTTTGTTAAATATCCCATTACCGAAAGTAAAATTGTTAATGGTATTTATGTAAGATTCATGTGGAAACCTCATATGAATCATAGTTGCTTTTGTTGAAGTAAATTGATAAAAAACTGCCTATGCAGATGATTACATTCTTAGTAATTATAAATAGTTTACTTTAGCAAATTGCCTGATAAAATTATTCCCACAGGAGTTTTATGATTAAATACTACAATTATGAATTGAAAAGTTGTTTTTAGATACAGAATGCATGTTGGAAACACTGAATCATTTAATAAACATGAATGCCAAATTGTATTTATTCATAATATGGCTTTTATGAAACTTCAGTTAAATTAGTTTCTTAGAATATTTACCATTACACTCTATAAATAAATGATCGAATAATGGTAATCAATTTATTTTTTATCGCATCAAGAATATATGTTGTTTAATACTAATAATGTTACTCATTCAACATGTTTATTTAAATTGCAGAAAAAAATAATAGTGTAATAATTGTAGATGTATTTAATTATTGATATGCTGAAATTAATTCAAAAGAAATTTGACAATTACAATAATTAATGTTTTGTACTCTTTAATTTCCTAAAACGTTATCTTATAATTTTGTACAATTGGTATTTATAGAACTTAGCTCAAATTTTATTGCTAAAAGTCGATTTACCATTCTGATTAAAATACAAGTTTTCTTACGGCATTTTGCATTTATAATTCTCTTGCACTTTATCTATATGCAACATGACAAATGATTTGCGTTCTCATTAAATTGGTTCTTGAACAAATTAATTGTTGAATACAATGTAATTTTAAAATTATCATTTACCTACCATTTTCACTTTATTTATTTGTGTATAACTGTGGTATTGAGATGAATTAACTATAGTCTAATTTTATGTTAGAAATAACACAGTAGAAACTCCGATTATCCGTTAGGCCCCGTAGAAACTGAGTAAACAAGAACAAAAATATTTGTCAAAGAAAGATATTAAGCTATTACCTAACACTTAAAAACTATTAAGTTTAAATTTTTTTATACAGTATGTACGTATTGATTAATTATTGTGTGAAACTAATGGATATAACGTGTACCATTTCATGTAAACTTCCATTAATTACTGTATAAACTAAAATCTCAAATGGAATAAGGCTATTGCATTGTTTTTCGTAAAATTATAGATTGGTGGGTGTTCTATTATCCGTCACGGCCTCGACCCGACCCTGACTAATAATCGAGTTCCTATACTGTATAGTAGTATATATATCAAAGTTAATAACGGCCACAAATGTCCACGAGAGTTTGAACCTCTTAATTTATTACTAGCAGTTGAACACTACTATGTTTATTGCGATATCCACTTTTAATTTTTTCATATTTAAACATTTAGTAAAAACACTCCTTAAATAAATTACATGCTTTAAAACCTCATATTTTAGTAAATAAAACATGTGTGGCCTCTACTGTATATCAAGTCAATAAAATTCACCATCAGAATTAAAAGATTTACGTTAGTCCCTTTTGATATATATGCTATAATTTTAACTGATTATAAATAAGTAATGCTCTATGTACTACATTTAATTAAAGACAGGGAATTAATATATATTTTTATTTTTATAGAATTTCAAAGACAGCATCAAAACTACTGAAGGTATTATCAAAACTCCTACAACTTTAAATAATTCATCATTAATTTTTAATCCATCCACTTTTAATACACCTGCGTATAAGTATTAGATGTCTTTTTATATTCTATAAAAATAATTGAAATTTTTTTAGTTTACAATCCAAAGGTAATGTAGAGAACAAAGACTTAAGTAGTGCACTATTGTCATATGGATTACAAAAACTTTTAAATAAAGCAACTTTTAAATGTAATCCTAATGATGTACAACGTTTGGTACACATAGAGCTGCTGCCAGAATTAAAATCTTTGTCTGATCACACTCGTTATATGTATGAAGTTATGAAAGCAAAAGCTGCCAGCTTGAATAACATGACCGAATGGATCGGAAAGTGTTTAATTAAGGAATATAAATTGGACGACCCTCAACCATTTACTAAAGCAACAGTGAGTAGTATTTTGTAAAATAAATTAGAACAATAAATGTACTATTGCATGTGACAGGGTTCTCTTACAACATACGGACGAATTTGCTGTGATGCTGATGGAAGATTAAATGCTGCATCGGTATTATTAGAGGGCTCCTACGAATTAACTAAAGGCTTTAGTATTCCTCTAAATCTAAATCAACTTCCCAATTATGCTATATTTCCTGGTCAAATAGTAGCCGTTCAAGGTTTCAATCCAACTGGTAATCATTTATTAGTGCAGAAATTGTATAACAATTCTTATCCAAATTCTCCGTCCGATCCTGTAACATTCAAAGGTAAGAGATAAATAACAATTAACGGTTATAATTCTTTAAAATCTAAACACACCATTTAATCAGCATTTTTATTATTTTTTTCAATTTTCAATTATACATTTACACATTCATAAAAGTTATAAATCTAAACATATAACTATGTAGTGAAATTACACATAATATGTACAGTACAGTTACAATGAACCTGAATTTTATAACTTTATTCTGAAGATATCGGTCAAAATTATTACAAGTGAGCTTTGTAAATTCACTGCCAATTTAAAAAATGTTCTAAATATAATTATAATATTTTTATTTGTAAAAGTTCAAATTTTATTCCAATACACGACATCAATAAAAGATTGCTAGGCGATGACGTTTCACACAGTGGTATTCCCCTTGTACATCGTATTTTTACAGTATTGATACATTGTAGTTTTTTTTTTACTATGTAACATGTATGCAGGTAAATTATGGGTAGAATATGTCGCTTTTCAAACATAGAACTGAATTATAAATTTACAATCAAGTAACTTTTTATCGATGACAAGTATTGGAAGCTATCATGAAGTTAACAAGGTATTTCTAATTTTTCATAATATATACATAGTACACAAACACTGTATAGAAAGTGAAACCTGATATGGTTTTAAAGAAAATTTGTGTATATAGGTATATATATATATATAGGTAACTTTTTTTTTAAGTGGAAATACCTGATACCTTGTATAAAACTCTTCATTTAGATTATCTTTCAACTAGATACACATCTAGATAAAACCATAGACTTGCTGCTATTATTAATAGGTATTTTCTTATACAAACCACACTACAATCGGTTTAAGTAGGAGGTTTGGCAAGAATAGACATAATTTCCATCATCGCTATATTTTTCTCAGGATCTGTTTTAGTAGCAAGCATGGCTGCCACAAGTTCACCAAATATTTGTTCGGGCGTTCTTTCTTGACTTTCATTTTTATTGTTTTTATTACAAGAACTGTCACTGACATCGTTGAGTTTGCGTTTTTTAGCAGTATCGTTTGATGTATCTAAAGTACTATCAGCAATATGGAGTTTATCTGTTTCTATACTGCAAGAGGAATTGTTGGACATTGGCTGTTGGTATGTATTTGTAGAACTACTGGGCTGATTAGGGGTACTATCGTTTGTTTGTTCATCCACAAGTTCATACTCGGAGTTTGGTTGGAAAATTGTACAACTGTTATCATTGGTTGCAAACATATTACTAGATTCTTCTATCTGCCAGTGCTTTTTTCGATACAAAATCACACTATCCAGAAATGAAAGTTCATCAAGAAATTCCCATTTAGCAACACCTTCTGAAAACTTTTGTTTTTGTCGAATGTATTTTTCTCTTAATCCTTTCCATCTTAATGTACACGAATTTACTAAAATAAAATACACTTTCATATTTAATATCTAATGACTTTTTAAAATTAATATAATCTCACTGTCTGTTTTTAGGGTGTTTGCAATGGATTTCCATAAACGGTCTTTAAGTTGTTTATCATGATACACTTTACAGTGTCGATCCCATACTGGCTTGGATTCACGGACAAGCTTTATAAGTGTTTTACAAAATTCAGTTGCATTCTTTTCTGACTCGTCCTTTAATTGTTCTTCAGCATCTAAGGAAGGATCCGATTTAACTGTTAGAACAGTATCATCTGACTGCGGAAGTTCCCAAGTTTGAGATGATTTTCGTGCAATTATGTATGGATCTAAAAACTGCATCTCGTCTAATAGCTCCCAAGTTTTAAAGTTATTTCCGTAATTTTGTACTTTTTCTCTTTCTCTAATGTACTTCTCTCTTAACGCCTTAAATGCTTCTCTACATGCTGGTCCTGTATGGTATAAAGTAATTTAATTATCTAAGACAATAACATGACATACATTTACCTGTAGAATTCAATTCTAATCCAATTTTGTTCCATAAATTTGCTTTGCAACTTTGATCT
The DNA here is from genome assembly GCA_036326145.1 of Rhagophthalmus giganteus. Taxonomy (NCBI): domain Eukaryota; kingdom Metazoa; phylum Arthropoda; class Insecta; order Coleoptera; family Rhagophthalmidae; genus Rhagophthalmus; species Rhagophthalmus giganteus. The sequence goes on from JARFJA010000001.1 coordinate 51,631,331, forward strand.
CGAAATTTATCATGGCTTCTATCCCACAATGATGGACACTGATGTACTAAGGAGATTAATTTCCAATGATCCATTGAACTTATTAAAACATTATGAAGTGTCCCATGACTAATTTAATTTTTAATCATTTTAAGAAGCGTATTAAAATCTAAATTAATAAAGACGCCACACTAATTGATTAAGGTTAGAATCATAAGTTTTTATATGTAAGAGCTTTTGCAATTTTTGTTAGCATCATTTAGCAATATTCAGGTAAACATTTTATTTTGTATTTTAAAAATAGGTACCGTTTCAAATTATTTTGTTTAGTTGCAATAATACAATATATAAATATTCTTTTGACATAATTTTAACTATCTCAATGGATTACCATTTAACCTAATTTTTACTATAGGTATTGTTTTGTATAGGTACCTATACGTTATTCACGATAGGTTTCAACTACACGTCATCAATAAAACCTCATATATTTACAGTGCTAGTACGTATGTCACGTTCAAAACTTTCTTTTCTTTTCTTTCTTTTTCAAAATTTTTCTTTTTTTGATACTAGTTTCAAAAAACAAAGTACCTAACGTAATTTCCAAAAAATTCTGATTAACATGCACAAGTTAAATGACTACATAAAAGTAAATGTATATTATGCCGGACTCCAGTGGGTCGCTCGCATCGCATTACTCTACAACCAATCATTGTCACGCAACAGAGATCCCAGCATCGACTCGTTTAAAATGCACCCCAATAATTGGTTGTGCTGAAATGCGACCAGCTGCGGCCCGACATAAAGTATGCTTACCTTAACAGTCCTGTAAATTTTTGTTGACGGCAGCATTTAAATAATTTTTAAATTCTACAGCATGATTTTTATTTTTATGTACATATGTAGGTATTTATAAAACACACGTCTTTACCTATTTAATTTCATTATTTATTTTCTAGTATTATTTGTCTGAAATAATTACAATTAATAAATCTAAATTTAACTAATAATTGTAGGTAGGTAAGTAAAAAACGCGAAATTATTTTTAGCTAAATATAATAATTTATTCGCCGTGAATAATATGTATTATGCAGGTTTTATTAAAGTATAAAATATATTCTAAAATGATTTGCCATGCTATTCCGCACTTTAAAAAAGTAACAATAAGTTCATAAGTAGGTAGTAAGTTTAAACTGACATTAATTTTACGGTCGACTCTATAATCACGTTTTTAAACTTTAATCTAAAAGCATGCTCAAGTCTGAGTACGTGTAAAGTATTGACTATAAGTACGAGCGTTTGTAATTTTTATTTTCTAAAGAAAACGACAAAATGTGAGAAATTATTTGTAAATATTTTCTAAATAATACCTAAATTTAATATAATTTATTGAAAGTTATTTGGGTTTTAACATTTTGAAGTGTTCTGCATCATTTTAAAACTAGGTAAATAAATAAGTTTTAAGTAGGTACACCAAAAAGTGCACCTGAGGGTAGATTGTGTAGATAAATCATTATCTTTTAAATGGAAAATATCTATTTAACCATAGCATAGTATGTACTCAGCAACTTATTTAAGCTAAGCCCTATATTATCTTTTACCTATACCTATTTCTTTACAGAACAATTACAAATAGTCGTTGCAGCAGGACCTTTCACTCTTGGTAATAATTTGATTTATGAGCCATTAAAAAAATTAATGGATTATGTAAAAGAGAATAAGCCCCATATAATGATTCTTGTTGGTCCCTTCATAGATGCGACTCATCAAAACATTACCAACACATTGGCAGAATCATTTGATATTTTTTTTGAAACATTACTGAGTTGCATAATGACACCTTTGGAAGAGTAAATATATAACAGTATGGTTAATTTTATTTATTACATTATTTCTTATTAGGTTGAATATACAAGTCGTCATAGTGCCTTCTCAAAGAGATGCTCATCACCATAACATCTTTCCTACAATGCCATATAGTATTAAAAACAAATACCCCAATCTACAGTGCGTTACTGATCCCAGTTTGTTGAATATTCAAGGTCTTATAGTAGGAGTAACTTCTGCAGACATTTTATTCCATCTTGGTAAAGAAGAAATCTGGAATACATCTGCAGGAGATCGCATGAGTCGCCTTGTAGGTCATCTTTTAGGTCAAAAAAGTTTTTATCCTTTATATCCACCAGATAATGATATGTGCATAGATCATACACTTCTAGCACAATATGGTTTAATGGAAGTCACACCTCACATATTGATTATTCCATCAAATCTTCGCTATTTTATTAAGGTAATATTATTTATTATCTCAATTTAGCAATTTGAATCAAATTCTTTTTATAGCAAGTTCATAAGTGTGTGGCAATAAATCCTGAACGTCTAGCTAAAGAACATGTTGGAGGAACTTATGCAAGGATAAAAATTTTTCCTTTAGAAAAAAATGAACCGCTAATAAATGGTATCACAGCTCAAATCATGCAAATTTAATTGTTACTTTATAGTTTATTGAAATATTATGTATTCCTATTAATTTATTGTACCTACTTATTTTTTTATTATTTCTCAATATTTTTTATATTTGTAATTGTACTATATTTGTGTATTATATATTCACTAAAAAAGTGTATAACTCTACTTTTTTTTAGTGTTTCTATTTACCATTTATTTTAACAAATTATTACTTTATTTATTATAACATATCTGAGTATCTTGTCATTTTGACATTTATTTTAATTTGTTTGAATTATTGTGAATTATAATAAGATATGAATATATTATTGCTTTTTTTGATATTTATAAAAGGAATAGAAGGCAGTAGTAAAAAATGTAATTGTGATGCACATCATATGAATAGCATTTATATAGAACATCCTTTTTTTTATAATATATCTTTGGGATTATTAATTATTACAATATTTTTGTCATCACTAACATTTCTTATATTATTAGGTAAGTCAAATAAGACACCTCATTCTAGTTTTAGCAAAAGTTTATTATTAGGTTTTATAAAAGGCTTGCTGGGTTTATGCTGTTGTGCTCCAGTGGGTATGTGGAGTTTAGGAGCTTTAATTGACTTACCACGACCATTAAAATACTACCAAGAAAAAGAATTGTCAACTATTCCTGTAGTGTATGATGAAACAGGATGGCCTATACATCCTAAAACAAGAAAACGTTCAGTACGAATTCTTTCTAGGTATTAATTTACTTTTTCAATTTCATCAATTCTTTTGTTATAACTTATTAGTCAAGTATGGTTCATTAACATACGAATATTTTAATTTCTTGAAGATTTGATTAACTTGTTTAATACATTACATTGTTAATTTTTAAGAAGTAAATAAATATTTGTATTTAAATAAAACAGACGTCAAGAAATCAAAAATATTTAATACAATTTATAGAAGTCACTTTCATTCTTATGGCGAGTTATGAGTTAGTCATTAAAAATTTCATAATAACTTGAAAAGATCCGACCGCAACAAGCGAATTTCCATGTCACATGTCAAAAAACTATTTTTTTAATTTTTCTCGAAAGAAATAGTTTTTTTGAAAAATAACATTTACGAGAAATTTATAATTTTAAAAAAATTTTGATCACTTTTTTCGATTATCTCGAAAACGGTGCATTTTATCGCAAATTACAGAGACATGGTCGGTAGTGAATTTTATGCTGATTCCAAAACATATTTCACATTACCCATCCGATGAATAATAACGGAGATTAAAATTTGTTTAATTTTTGAACGGTCGCCATTTTGAAACAGGTTGGTCGATTTGGCTGGTTAACGAAGGCGTCCTTTGTTCTCATAAAGACAATACACTGTCCAAATTTCAGCCTCCTACGATCAAAATTGCGACTGGAATCGTGTCCACAAGAAATTAATTAATTAATTAATTATACACATATATATATATCCCGTCATCAGACAGGCCGCAATAGCTTTATTTTCTATGAAAATTCACTAAAAATAAAAACTAAATGATATCGTTCACTATCACTTTGAAGATAAATAAGATAAGATAAATATAAGTTTTTGCTCATGTGCCAGCAATTTAAATCATAATTTTTAATTAGTTGCAGCCACTGTTTTTAATCATACTGTCATTATGAATAGTCACATATATTATACAAGAGAAACACAAATTATTTTAATCCTATTTTGTAAAATAGATACAAGGAAACTTGGCCATTTATGATGCTGAACCCCAAATAGGTTTAATAAGAATTTTAAATTGAAATTATTTACTTGATTTTTAGAAAAACCGAATTCTTCCTGAATATCATATTTTTCCTTGCCTATCCATTAACTCTAGTAATATCGTTATGCAGCTCATACTGTTTCACAGAAAAAAATGACTTCGACAAGGAAACACACTATAAATGTGTTAATACTATTGTAATTAACTCCTGTGCTCAAGACAAGAAGAAAATTAAGAAATCGACTAAAGTAACAGACTTCACCTTCTTTAATTTTGTACATTAATAAGATATATTTTAGAGTATTTTCAAAAAAAAAAAACAAGAAGATATCTACGAAGATAATTCTTCAGATTTGACCGAAGAAAAAGATACTAAATATGTTACAATTCAAATGCATGAAAGTAGACAATTACTACAATCGTAGACATACATTATTTTTATTTTCCATATACATTAAAAATTATTTAATATCAATTTTGTATAATAGTAAATGCAAAAATCAGACAATTATATGCCTAAGTATCTATCTAACTGATCATTAATGAAATTACTACTCCCTATATACTAGAAATATATTTTAATTATCCATTGAATAAGTCAAAATAGACTTCCAATAAATTAGTTTCTAAACCTAACCCGTTTGCTCTCAATAACATTTTTGAAAACAAACAAAAAGAATAAATATGGAATGTACACTCCTTTTAAACTTTGACATTGATATTAAAAATTACATTGAATTTACTAGTGTTAAAGTTATGTCATCAGAAAGATCAACAGACAAAAAACTGAAATTTATATTTTCAAGCAATCTTATATTTTGTACAAAAACTATGAGATTAATTTATAAATGAACTGCAGTAATACTTATGAAGCAGAATCAAACTTCAAATGCTCGCAAATCGAAATAATTTACCATCTTCTACCACCCTGTCCACCACGACCACCACCTCGGTAGCGTTCTTTATCCTTACGTTCTTTCCATGCTCCATATCGTTCGCTCATTTGATATAATTCATCTGGAACATGCTGTAAAATACAATTTTTTTAATTTGTGCTGTAACTCTGTTCATATTTTTGTAAAAGATAAATAAATTTATAAATCTTTGAGATGTTATTATTCAAGGAGCAATGCTGTACATTTTTGAAACTTTTTGTTGTATTTCTGATATTTAAAAAGACATCAGAATTCATCATAGTCATTATAACATAGTGTAATCCATAATTGAGTTAATATTTTCTAAAAGTGAATAATTTTCAACAACATTAATTTATTACATAATAAATAAGTATTCATTTAATGTTAATAATGTAGCTAATGTTCATAAGTTGTGATTTCATTTATTTTTCCTATCTGTTTAGAATATGCATTTAGTGGCAATTGTAAGTACATTTTCAAATAACAACTATTTATAATACGTGTATAATTTAAGTGCATGATAATGCACAAAATTGCAGCATTAATTACTTTTGTTTAGGCAATCATCTCAAAATATACACTGCATAACTAAATAATTCATTATGTAGACATAATCTTTATCAATTATTAACTACATTATACTGTGATATATATTCTTTACAGGAAGATGGTAAAGTGGCATCTTTATAACAGTGGTTTAATATCTACAAGTCAAAGTGCCATTAAGACTAATCATTAATAAGGAACAGGACAAGCTTCTTTTGCTTTCAATAATAATATTATTCTTTTTAATATCTCCAAATCTTCTTGACGTTCTGCCTGGAATACATTGAAATTAATTAAGTAATTTTCACATTTTTAATGCAACTCTACCTTTTGTAATTCAATTTGATTATATTTTTCCTTTAACTTTTTATTAATAATTTCTTGTTCTTCAAGTTTCTCCTTTAAAACAACAATTTGTGTAGGTTGAGGATTAGTTTTATCGGAATTAACATCTTCCTGTAGACGTTTTAACATTTCTTCTTTTCTTTCATTTTCTTGTTGCATAGACTTCCATTTTTCTTCATTTTCTTTAATATCTTCTTCTAACAATACAATGTTATTATTAATTTGTTTTAGTTTATCTGACGCCGAATTTGTAATTTCGTCGAATTTATCTTTTGTTTGATTGTACTCCTTTAAAAAAGGCTGCATTTGAGCATTATATGTTCGAAATTCTTCACGAACTTGTGCAGTTTCTGCTCTTGCTTGATCAATTTTGTCAATAATTTTCTTAATTGTAATTTTTAATTCTTCTACATCATCAGGAACTTTTTCTGTTGCAGTACTAATTTCATCTTTATGATTTTTCAGTAATTCTTCGACTGCGGGATCTAACGATTTAAGGACATCAATAGTACGAGTTAATGTGCCCACTTCTGTAGTAAGAGCCCCAAGTTGACTTTTATATTCTTTATATAAAAGATTTTGTTCGCGTAATTTTGTAACGTATTTTTTTAAATCGTCGCCTTGCAATAATGGACCTCCAGCCAATGATGTTAGTAAATTTTCTTTTCTCGAAATTTCAAGATCAATATCGTTTATTTTATTTTTTAATTCCATAATTGAATCGGAAATTTCTTGTTTTTATTTGCTATTATATCAGATTGTTTTCTAAAAGGTGTTAATTCGACATTAGGATTATTATCAGCTGCTAGCTTTTGTTCTTTTAACATTTTTATTTCTTTATTTATTTTATCAATTTCCTTATGTACTTCGTCAATTTCCTGATCTGTTGGGTCTGATTTATTCATAAAATTTTCGTATAGTTCTTGTTCTTCTTTAAATAATTCTAATTCGTGTGGTAATTGTTCTTCTAATATAGTATTAGATAATAATTTGTCCATTATATTTTGCAACAAATTAACTTCTCCTGAATGACAAGCTTGTTTATAAGCCAATTCATTTTTCAATTCTTGTATCTCATTTTCCATCTGCACCTCCAACTGTTTTTGTTTGGCAAGCTGTTCGTCTAATTTTGTTTCATCTTTCATTTCATTCCGATAAGCTCGAGCAATAGATAGTACCTCTTCCTTATTTTGAGTATTTTCAATTTTCTCTTTTTGCTGTTCAATTCGTTGAAGTAACCTTAACGTATCTTCTTCCATTTTTATTATATCATTATGCAACTCTTTTGCTTCCATTGCATATTTTTTTTCCTTTCTATTTGTGTTATAAACTTTCCAAAATTCCTCTATAAGGATTTCATACTGTGTATGTAACATACAAATCTCTGAATCGTCTAATAACTCTCGTGGACACTCTACTTTTTCAACATATTTTGCTAAATATGCTCTATTTCTAACTTGTTGAGGATTGGATAATAACCAATATAAAATTGGCCTAATTACCGAATGATTTCCTAATGCTATACCATCTCGAAATTCTTCAGGTGTAAGATCTACAGGAGGTGTGTATTTTATAGATTGCAAAGTTTCAAGAATAGTAACAATAATGATATCTTGATTCGTTTGTAAATCAATTTGAGCAACAGCTTCTAATTTTACCAAAACATCAAACACAACTTGTATTAATTCTTCTTTTGATAAACTCTCAAATGCTGATAAATTAAAATTTTTATTTAAACATTTATTAAGTTCAGCTACAATAAATTTACTTTCTTCACTCATTATTATATTGTTTTAAAGCACAGAATAAATAAAAAACAACTTACTGTTTGGCTTAATATCTATTTTCTATTGATCAATTTTGTTACCATAGCAACGTTAATAAATACAGAAACATACGAAACCATCTAAAGTATAATTTATTAATCAAATCTAAAGCGCATTCATTATTAACAACTTTTATTTGAATTTGTTTTAAAAATAATTTAAATTTAACACAATAATTATATAGCTTCATTTTTACCCTGCATAAATGAAAGAGTAGTTTAATAATAGAATGCGGTGTTTTTAAATGGACTACCTAATTGATACACATCAACAATTTAGTTTTGAAAATTTTAAAATTTATATTTTTACCGAAACACGAATGTTTTGGCGAATACACCAAATAAATGAATTATTATAATCCAAAATTAAGTTGTTATGGTTATGGTAACCAAGTTCTTGACCAACAGAAAATAATTAATGGGTTTAATCCTGGATTGGTTAATGTTTTGTTTAATTTAGTTTCGTGCAATTGGACCGCTTAAAATGGTTTGGTCACTTACTTAGAATGGACGATACCTAATAGTCCAAGCAATTATTCTATTGGATTACACCAGAAAGTCCAAGGAAATCGTGAAACGAGCGAGTGAAAATGGCTATGAAGGAGAGAGAATTGGAAGAATTGGAATTGTAAATATATATCGTAATTGTATATAATCGAGATACATGGAAATGTGAATGGGAAGACAGCAACTTACACTTTGTCCAAACCCATATGCAATCCACTTTCCAAACTTTAAACCGAATTACAAATAAACAATCTAGTAACTTTTTTGATGACGTGAATTGCATATAGGTTTGGATAGGCCATATGTAGGAATATTCCATTCTATATAGAAATATTTCTTAAAATACTATCATGTCTACCATGTGTTGTACTTTCATTTCCAATTATTTTGCAATTATATGGTAAATATTAAAAAAATATATATATATGTAACATAGTTCATTTCTTAAGTCAGTCAATTGCTATATTAATAAAGTTAAGTAAACAATAACAAATAATAATCACCTGATCTGCTTCTTGCAAAATAGGAATGACTTCCTTAGCATTTGCCCAATCTGCACGAGTAAAATAACTAATTGAATTTCCTAAACGTCCAGCACGGCCTGTACGACCAACTCTATGTACATATTCTTCAATGTTTCTTGGAAAATCATAATTTATGACATGTCTAAAATTGAATCAAATTAATTTTTTGTAAGCAATTTGCAGTTTTTCCATACGTTATGTCTCCAATGTCTATTCCACGAGAAGCAACATCGGTAGCTATAAGAATCTGAACAGTTCCATCAGTTATATCTGAAATGGCTTGTTCACGATCAGTTTGCTCAAGATCACCATGAATAACTTGACAACTAACGTTTTTAAGTATCAATTCGGTCGCTAAGTGATCTGCTCGTGTCTTTTTACCACAAAATACAATTACTTTTTCTTCTGGTTGCATATTGTAAACAAATTCCATAAACTATAATAAAATTATTCTTTAATATTTCCTAGTTTAATAAAAAGTATTTTTAATTTATAAGTTCACGTGGATTATGATTACAGTCTAAATAATTACTACATATGCAGTTACACTGTATAATATTAACTTACCGCATTAAATTTCTCATTTTCATCATCAGGCATCATGACAATTGTTTGAGTAACACTATGAACTGCTGCTAAATCTAACGATCCTACATAAACTTGAATTGGGTTTTCCATATAAGAGTCTGCAAGTCTCCTAACACCTAAAGGCCATGTTGCACTTGTCATAATAGTTTGACGATCCGGTCTAATAGTATATAATACTCTGCGAATTTGTGGTTCAAAACCCATATCCAACATTCGATCGGCTTCATCCAAAACCACATAAGTAATACTTTTAACTGATATGTGACCTACAAATTTAAAACATTTATTATTGTAGCTATCTACTGCCTTGTATACATCATACCATCACTGACTAAATCATTAAGCCGGCCTGGAGTTGCAATTACAATATCCACACCTTTCGTAACAATGTCGACTTGTAGTTTACGACTTCCTCCACCATAAATGCATACTCTGAAATAGCGAAATGACAAAACTTATTTCAAGTTGATTTCCTAGAAAAAGGTAAAGCATTTTACAAAGAGTGAAATTATTGTTTTCATAATTTGTAACACGCTAAACTTACGCTGTAATATCTTTATATTGATATTTTTTAACTTCTCGATCTATTTGAAGTGCTAATTCACGTGTTGGTGCCAAAATAAGAACGCTCGGCCCTTCACGTTCAACTCGTGGCACAACTTGTCCATCAATATGTATGAGGGCAGGAAGTAAAAATGCCAATGTTTTTCCAGTTCCTGTTTGTGCAATACCAATTAGGTCTTCTCCATTAAGAAGAATCGGCCAGGCTTGAGACTGAATAGGCGAAGGACTTTCAAAACCCACTTTTTTGATTTCATCAAGAATTAACGGATAATTATGGAATGCTTGTTCAAATGTTTGAACTGGATTAGGAATTGGTTTTTGTTCACATTTTTCTTCGAATACTCGAGATACTACAATGTTATTATGAGTTTCTCGAAAATATTCTACTTCCTCTGGAGTCATATTAGTAACCGCAGGATTTTCTACATAAAAGACCTTATTTATTGGTGGAGCTTTTGCCCAAAACTCTTGAGTATGACGATCCTGTATTAAAGTAAACCATGTTAAAGGAAAACTATGGTGTATTTAATAGTAACTTACAGATTCCTGTGCCAAAGCTTTCCAATCAATAGCTGTGGCCGGTTCTAATTCGTAATCAACTTGCTGTACTTGATTATTAGTTGACTGTTGGGTGTTAATTTGAAAGTTGACCTTTTCACGAGGAGGTCTATCGACGGTTAATTCCTCGATCATCTCTTTTGCCTTTTGAATTTCTTCTGATGCTCCACTTAGCTTTATAATAGTATTATCACCGACAACTTCCTTCGTCACTTGAATCCTAGCACCGGATTCGAACTGTAGATCACTAATTTTTGAACCTCCCTTCCCTTTAACCAATTATTTTTTTAGAAAAAGAAAATGATCTAAAATATAGGTCATTCAAATTTTATTCTGATGCACCCCATCAATAAAATGATAACTAGATTCTATATTTGTAATTCAATTCAAAGTTTGGAAAGTGACATATTCTATAGATGATTTAAGAATATAAAGAAGACTATATAAGAAAGGCTACGATTTATTAAAACTGTAAAAATACGAGGCATCACCACCATGTGAAACATCATCATCATCCAATAACCTTTTATTAATGATGTGTATCAGAATAAAATTTGAATGGTCCTTAGTATTGATTTACGAATATAGTATGTATTTTGTACATATTGAATTTTCGAAATTGGAATAAAAAATGTATTTTTGTACTCCTACTAAAAGTTCATTTTTTTTATACCATTTTTAATGCCAAACACAGTTGTTTTCACAATGACTCAAACTGAAAGTTTGTTTTCATTTGACACAGTACTTTCAAAAAGTAAATGGCTCATAAAAGAGCAATCATGGTTCTATTGTTTCCAAAGTCTACTTAACAAATTATAAGTATGATAAAACAAAACAATAGAGGTAAGATTGAGTAAACAATAGAGTAAGATGTACACATTCTTAAATTAAGGCTGTATGACACTATCATTTTCTATGTTCATATTTTTGTCATTTTTCATATATATATAAAACAAAATTATAGAGGATAATAATTCAAAAAACGATCATACTTTTTCTTGTATGCACAGCTATCATTTTACTAATCATTTTTTTCAGTTATGCATGCAGTCAATATATTTAAAAGCTACATAATAGATAACTGTAGAATTTATCCTGCCAAAGTAATTGCATATTATTTTTATCAAATTGTATGAAATAATGAATACAGAGGAGCTATTTCTTAAGTAAGTGGTGCTGCAATAATGCAAGCAGCTGCTGCAGTTGTATTAGCGAAAAAAAGAAAAACTGAAACAAAGCACCTCATAGCCTATCGGTATCTTCATTCTTCTGCTGGGGATAGAAAAATGACAAGAAAATAGAACATGCTCTATTTTGTTATGTGTTTTTGTTCTGTTTTGTTATTTTGTGTGTAAAAGTAAAATAAACGCAAAAATTAAGAAAAAAGTGATCATGTCAGGCAGGCTTTAATAAATCTTTAGTTATAAGTTAAATTATTAAAATAACTTCTAAAAATGTTTCTGGTGTATGGTTGTTACAAAAATTGTATATTGTACATATCGACACAATTTTTGCAAAGTAACTTACTCCACAAAAAGTAAATCTCTGTCGATGGTTTAAAACACATTGGTACATAGTTTTATATCATCATAGAACACCTTCAAATCAGTTTGTGAATGGTTCAGTAAATGCTTTCAACCAATCAGAATTTTAGAATTTACTACTGTCAAAATCTAAAATTTTGATTGCTTGCAAGTATTTTCTGGTATTTGCAAACTGGTTTGATGATATGTTGGAATAGACCTCATAAAGCAATTTTTAAACTTTAAATATTATTCTATTGTTGTTTTTTTTTTAATGTTACTTCACAAGTGGACAAATTTTGAAGTTTGACGGTATTAAGTAATTAGGTACAAAATAGGTACATTAGAATCTCGGTTAATCAAAATTGATCTATTTTTAAATAATTTGTACAAAAAACTACCTACATAATTTAATCTTAAATGTATAATTACCTATAATTCTGCCAACAAAACGACTTGGAACCTCTATGTTAACAAAATTAGGTTTTCCTGATAATTCGCTCCGCCGATTATTTGATTTTGATGAACCAGTATTGCCCCAACCACCACCATTTTTATTACCAGAAGCTTCAGGCTGCCAATTATTCCAGTTTGAAGCACCAGTCTCACCCCAAGCATCATTTCTATTACTGGAACCTTCCTGACGCCAATTATTTGAATTGAATTTTCCATTAGTATTCCAATTTTCATTTTTATTTTTATGTTGAACTCTGCGAGCTCCATATTTTTCTCGATTCCTAAATTCTGCTGTAGTTACAACAGCTGGGCTTTCATCCCAATCGTCAATCATCTGTAAATGAATTAAAACAATCTGCAGTACTTTTTAGTATATTCTCTCAAAAAATATCAAGAAATTTTTTTAATACAATGGATTATGTCAAAAGAATTAATAAAATTATTACTGTATGTATTTATTTGATATTTTTTAACATGCGAAGATATATCTAAATCATGAATAATTGAATAAAACTTACCATGTTACTGAAATTAATTATACTTTTTCAGTTAAACTAGTCAAACACTAAATTATTTTTAACAACGTTTATAGCAGAAAACGGTTTCTATGTGTTGATAACCCCAAAAACCCTATGCATTTAACCAGTGTTGCCAGATAAATAAATATACAGGGCGTTATTATACGTTGAAAAAATAAACTTAAATTATTATATAGGGTGTTTCTAAAGTTCTTTAAAGTAACAAAGATCATTTATTTCATAAATCGATTATTTATATTGTATCTACACATAAGATATTATATATATATATATATATACCGTGTGTCCCAGGATGGAGTTGACAAGAGGAAAAAAATCTTTATTATTGATTTTACGACAAAAAGTCATTCTTTATAAAAAGTTCTGCTTGTTGAGTAGATAAATTAACCATCGGAAAATCTAAGATTAAATGTACAGAATGTCCACAAATTAAGATAAAATGAAAATGCTTCAACAGAAAAGTATCATTTATTGCATGTTTTATAGTTTAAGTACAAAATTTCAATTAATTAAAGTCAACAAAAATTACTCTACAAGGCCACCTACAACTTCCACACATACATACGCCCTTTTAATAAATTCACCATAGACTTTGCGTATGGTTTGTGGTCCATTTATCTCATTCACCGCATCCTGTATTCGTGCTTTTAGTATTTCCTGATCATGCGGCAGGTCATTTTCGTAAACTTTTTGCTTTAAAGTACCCCACAAAAAAAATCAAGAGGTGTCAGGTCAGGTGATCAGGATGGTTAATTTATCTACTCAACAAGCAGAACTTTTTATAAAGAATGACTTTTTGTCGTAAAATCAATAATAAAGATTTTTTTCCTCTTGTCAACTCCATCCTGGGACACACAGTATATATATATATATATAATTATTTGGCCGAATTTTTTATATTCTTCTTTTAAATTGTGGTAATAAGCCAATATAAACAATTGGAACAAATAAAACCATATATTTCGGCTCTGGTTGGAGCTATCTTCAGTAGTACAATTATATAAACGATGGAAAACAATTAACAATTATTAAAACGAAAATACATTTAAAACATCCAGTTAAAGTTTTATTATTAATATTTAAAGTTATAATAGTTGTATATATATTTCAAGTTAAAAAAAGTTATAAATTACTTTTTTAAATGTATTTACCTTAAATATTCGGTTTAGTAATAAAGTTATGAGGGATAAATTTGTTCTCTTCAGTTTAATTATTATCGCAGTCAGAAGTCAGAACAGCTTTAAAATTAGAGGCATTTGCATCAGGTGTTTGTAATATTACTACAATTACATAAGTACATGTATGTTATGGGTATTATTGCTTCACTACAATTGCGTAACGTTACCTCTTCCCTTTTAACAGTTAAGTACAACAATAATATTTCAAACGACTGATCATTATCCTATTATTTCTACTTATGTGTCTTCATATATGTACTTAGGTATTTTAAAGACTCTCAAACCAATAACACAACTGTCTTAGGACCATTTTATCATTTATGTATAGTAGATATAACACGTTATTAAAATCAAATACTTATATAGACATCTCAGATTAAAAAAAATTAATAATTTGATCATACCTAATTATGAATAAAAATAAAAAGTATAATATATCCAACTTTTCAAATTCAGTGAGTACAGTCAACATCAATAATATCTTACACTAGAACACTTTTAATTCATATTTAAAAAATATATACATTTATCACAATCTAGTTATAAATTGTAAATAAAAAATAATGATAAACAATTGCTTTACATAATTATGAGACAATTTATGATTACTATTACCTTAGTAACGTGTTATTGAACAAACAAACATAAGCCTATTAGTTATACTAGGTAATTTAATAAAAAAATTGCAATGTCAAGAATTAGCCCAAAACTTAATACTAAAGAATTATTTGAAAAATTGCAGTCTGCTCTAGAAGATGACAAAAGATATTGGATTAGGAATGATGCAAAATTAAAAGCTGTAGTTACATCAAAATCTTATGATGAATTTCGGTAGGTATTTAATATAAAATGTTTTTATAATTTTCATGTTTTTTTTTTATCAGATAAGTAAACTGGATTTTATTCTAAAGGTGAAAATGCTTTCCTTTCAATGTTTTAAATTTTTCTAACCAGCATATTATGTACAAATAGGTATCTATAATACAACACAAAGACAATTAAGATTTCCACGTGCTGTTGACAAAGAGCCTACACCATGTTAAATGCAGGTTAGAAGCAGAAACATTCAGCCTGTGCCGATATCAATTGCTTTCGTGTTGTACTACTATTCCTACTTCATAATTTTTTAAAGCTAATAATATGTCTAATACTAATAAATATATTACTATATTCTAATATAAAATATTTTTAATCTCCAGTGAAATTGTGGATGCTGCACATCTAAAGCCATTATCAAGAAAAGAAATTGTAAAAAATAAGCGAACCTGGAATGCTGTAGCAAAACCAAAATCAAATGAGTAATTACTTGTATATTTATAAACATTTATTATTAATAAACATATGAACATTGTTAGTTTTATCCCTCAACCTTTTGAAATGTCGATCAAATTTATTTTAGTATTATGGATAGGAACGAACATTTTACGCAATTACACTGACATCAATCAATCTCATAATCTATTATTTATTACACACATTTAAAAAAATTAAAATGGAATGGTAAATTTTGTTATATTAAATATTTATGGACATATCAGGTTCTACTTAAAATGAAATTATAATATAAAAAAATGTAATCAACTTCACCTATATTTCTTAAAATTCGACAATTACTTAAGTCATAAATTGTCTTTAGAATGTTATGATTCCCTGGAAAATTTCCATTCAGATAATTTTCAAATTTTAAGTAACACTATTGAAATTAGTCATTATAAAAAATAAAATATATAAAGGTGTACAAATATTTGTTATTTATCGATAAATGCTATCGTCACAATAGATAAAAATTTATGGACTATAAAATATTATTAGAAACATATATAGGCAATTAAAATAAATAAAAATATCAATTATTTATACATTAATTTCTCAACATACAGAGAAATTGTATTTCAAAATGTAAATAAATGTGTATAATGTTAATGAAATTTAGTTTCACTAAAAAAAATAGCAGTTTAATAAAAACGTTTGTTATCTGATACTTTAAAATCCATAAATAAAATTGTGTGATAAGGAAAATCTAAAAAAATCTTCTTCATAAAAATATTCATTGCATTATATTTTATCGGTACGATCATAAAAAACACATTAAAAATTTCAACAAACTGTATAAAAATACATTAAACTCTTATAAAATTAAGCACCCATCGGTGTGGATATATTTCAGCCTACGCCTTAAAAATTTCCAAACGTCTAAGTAGCTACAAATTCAATTTGTTATTACGATTTATAAGGAATTTACAAAATAATCATAACTATCGTTACATCATACCTAATTGCATTTTTTTTTTGTTAAATTTAAAGCTAAAGATAGGTTAAATGCCAGTGTTAACATAATAAAATCAGTTCATATAAAATTTTTAAGACACACAAGCTTACTTCCTTGGTTGATGAATATTAATTGGCGTTTTTACGGAGTGAATGGTAGGAGGTTTTTCCTTATGAATATTTTGTACAGCTTCTGCAGGGAAATCTGCATTACCTTTGGGAATCGCCCCAGATATGGTTGTTGCTTTCGGAGGACTACCTGATACCTTTAGACCTGTAGTATCTTCTGATAAACCTGCGGGTTCCTTGGGCATCTTATGCTGAGTAATGCGCATTCCGCCAGCTTTAACTGGATTTTAAAAATAATACCAAAAAGTTATTGTCAAGTACAACTATTTAACTTACCCGCGGGAGGGTGTCCGGCTTTCAGCTGACATTCGTTTTCCTTGGGACTCGACATTTTTAATATTTTATTTGAAATGCTTCTACAATATGTTTCTCTGATGCAAGATAGATAATATATAAACAGAAACACGTCCACCAAAAATTTGACCTTGATAGATTTGACATTTGATGACGTTCAATGTTGTTTGTATATAATGTGAGGCGATTGTACAGGAACGCTATATATAGGATGCTTCTAAAACTTGTAGGAGAAACTATTTTTAATAAAATGTTGATTTATTTAAAAGTGCAGTCATGCTGGAATTACTATGTTTATATTTAAATTCGTTTTATATATTTTTAAGTGTCACTAATTGCTATGATTTACCTACTTATTGCATTTGGATTTAATTTAATCATCGAAGAAAAGTGTATGAAGCAAATCAGAAATATGTATCTTAATAAATATCCAGATTTATTAAAATTATTTCAATATTGTAGAAACAAAATTAATCTAAAATGATAAAAATGGTAAAAATGATTTCGGCTTGTAGAGTAAATACATTATAGTATGTTTAATAGTTAGTATAGAAATAAACCGAGTTGTTGTGACACATCCGGTAGCGTTCGTTAGAAATCGTTACAAATAAACGGTTTATCCAGTTTAAAATTACATGACAATACAGACATGACAATAATTTTTAATATTTAAATAGATACAAAGCTTCTTTAATCGTAATTATACATAAATATGAGTTATAAAGTGTGGGAAAATGTGCTTTGTGATTGGGTAAGAAATTTAAACATTAGTTCAAAATATTTTTAACTCGTACATATTTACATTCGATATTATTTATATCTTCAAGTTGAAAAATAAAATATGCTGAAAAGAAGAAAAACTATAGGGTCAGATTACGTTTCCTGGTATGATAAATTGAAAACGTAGAATCTAAAAAACAGTTCACAAAAAGTTCGTGGAAATAATCTGTTAACCAAAGAATTTAAGAAATCTATATGTCCTCATTGTTAAG
The DNA here is from genome assembly GCA_036326145.1 of Rhagophthalmus giganteus. Taxonomy (NCBI): domain Eukaryota; kingdom Metazoa; phylum Arthropoda; class Insecta; order Coleoptera; family Rhagophthalmidae; genus Rhagophthalmus; species Rhagophthalmus giganteus. The sequence goes on from JARFJA010000001.1 coordinate 51,649,266, forward strand.
GTAAAAGCTATGAAGTCTGGAACGCATTTTAAAGGTTAAAACTAGTGTGTAAAATCTAATATCCATTAACGACTTAATGCATAATATGCCCTCGTATTTCTTATGTGATGTGGGACTCACAATTAGTGAATTTTTGGATATAAAAAGTAGTACCATATGAGCTTAAATTGATAACTAAAAATCGATAATATTGGACATAGTATTTTTACCTTAACGGGGATGATGTATATTGCCAATATAACGAAGTGACGTAACTCAAAAAAACATTGGAATTTGAACTGTTTTACCTACGATCATAAAATGATATGTTCTGTACATTGACAAATGACATAGCTTTACTCATTATTGATGGTATTCTATAACGCATATAGTAGTCGATGTATGTCATTATATTTCTCACACGTATAATTTCACGAACTGGCGTTTTTTCTTTTTTTATTAGTACATTATTTGCTTATTAGTAGGTATAAAGAAATAAATAATTTGTATATTATAAAACAAATAAACTGAAACCAAAAACTACCATTTTTTAAAACACATTATAAAACTTTAAAACATTTTTCTGTAAAGTTACTAAAACTGAGATACATCACTTTGGAATATCGACGACGATATATATATAAATACATATAAATTTGAATATTATAGTGTATAAAATATTTATTTCCTTTTATAAAAGTATTATTAGTGGCTGTATACGTGTGGCCCATTTTGATGTATAATTTAATCAAATTAACAGAATATTTATTAAAATCGTTTATGTTCTTTCAGGTTAATTGTTTAAATATATCTAGTCCCATTCACAAAGTATTTGATTTAAAAGATGGATTGTTTTTTGAAAGTTTATTGAAACTCTTGTAAGTATTATTTTTTAAGGTAATAATTCTTATTAATTTTGAATTTTACTATTCTTATGTTCGTTTATTGTTTTTTATTAGTTATTCGATTACTTTATAAAATTATTATTTATTAAATAACTATAATATTATTTTTAACAGAGATCCAGAAGAATACAGTTTATCAAGTTTCATTTTAAGAAAAATTGGAAATTTTTTAAACAAACATTATTCAAATTTCAATTTTCAATATAATGATGATGTACAACTGGAAGATTTATCAGAAAATTCATTAGTAATAATTTCATCGTTATTGTTACACTTTTGCTGTATTTATGACGGAAGAAATAGTTTAACTTCCCCATTGTGTGAAAAATTATGCAGCAAAACTCAGACACACATAAAAACCTTCTTAGAATGTGCAACAGATGAGATATCCAATGAAAACGTTAACGATGTAATAGAACAATCTATTAACAAAGTATTATTGCTAAGCAATACTCCAAAGTTTTTAAGACTTCATACTTTGTCATCCAATTATTCTCCTCATAGTATTGATTCACCTTTACAAAATTTTCTCCATAGACCTTCGCCACCTTCGGCACTAAGAAAAAATCGTGAAATATTGAGACTACAATCGTCTCTTAACTTAGAAAGACTAGAAAAAAGTGACTTTCAAGAAGAATTAAAAGAGCAACAAGAAAGAAATAAATTACTTAGTAAGTTTCTTATTTTAAATTATATTACAGAAAGCTTATTTCTACAACAGTTTTTTGAAATGCCAACGTTCCGTCTGTCATTCTTTGACTGTTGTCCGACTGTGTTTCATTTTAATACTCTAGTACTTCAAGAGAATGGCAAATGAACTGTTAGACGAAAGTAGGAGTTAATTTTAGTTTTGAGAATAGAATAAATACAGTGAAATCTGTAGAAGCTTGCTGGAATCGTTTGAGACCAAACAAATATTCCATTTTAAGCAGGACGGACACTGGATCAGCCAAAATCTGGCTTTTCCAGCGTCCATCTTACACCGGTTTCACTGTATACCTAATTATTATAATACACAATTTGTAATTTATTTTTTTTTCTTTTGCAACTTATTAAATAACTATTTTATTTTGTGTTTTAGATGAGAAGTTGCAAAAAAAATCGAATGAAATTTTAAAATTATTGAATAAATTAGTCGATTTGGAAAATAAAATTTCACCTCATAATGAAGATTGTCAACTTCACAAAACACAAGTGAATTCACAAAATGAAATTAATAAATTGGAGCAACATATCGTACAATTGCATAACGAACAAGATCAGTTGTGTAATGAAAATGATGCACTTAAACATAAAGTATGTATTTATAAATCTATTATTTGTAGTTGATAGTGATTAATTATTATTATTTTTTATTATTTTTGGTGATCATTTTAGAAATGAATTTTGTATGAAGAAAATATGTCTTTGAGCCTTTAATTGTTGTCCAAAACGTATTCTGTAACTTCTTTAATCTGTTAATATAAAAAGTCAAGGGCAGCAATTAAATGTAATTGCGCTTCCTGTAGCACTTTTTTCATATTTTGTATGGAGATAGATCTTTGATAGAGGGTCAAAGTTGTTTAAACATCAAATTAAGCTTTGGAAAGTATAGTATTTCAAATTTATTTTTGTTTTACATGCCGATTGCATAAAATAGTATCAATAACATCATTATTAAATAAGTGATAAACTATTCACGATCTCAAAGAATTAATGTTTCAGTATAGCATTGATTTAATTAATCTTGTTTATTATAATTTCAGTTGAAGAAGACCGAAGATAAACTAAAATTATGTCAAAATCAAGTGTTATTAAGTGAAAAAGAGATAGACGAATTATTCGAAAAAAACCAACAACAAATGTTAGAAATAAAAACTCTTCGTATGAATTGTTTCGAGTTAAGTGCTTTATTAGAAGAACTTCGGACAACACATTCTACTGATAAAAATTATGCAGAAAGTGATACGTCACTTGTTGGAATAGCTCAGGAAGAACTTGCTTCCGCTGTTGTTGAAATACAACTTTGTGATGCCTTAAAAGAAAATGAGGAGTTAAAAAGTTTACTCGAAGAAAATCGTAAATACATTGGAAATCTCAATAACCAATTAAACATTCTTAATTTGCATTATAAAGAGTTCGAAAATAAATGTGAAATTTTGAAAAATGATAATGACGTTCTTTCCGAAAGTATTGAAAAAAATCAGTTGAAATCGTTAAATGAAAAAACGTTGCTTCTTCACAATATATCCAACTATGAAACATCACTTGCGACTTTAAAATTAGAGTTGGGTATGTTAAAAGAAAAAGATTTAGCTAATACGCACGAATGTGAAAGATTATGTAGTGATTTGAAGCATGCTAACAAACGCATATCTGTTTTAGATAGCACAATTTCAGATCATTTAAATCAAATACTTGTTTTAAATGATTTATTATTAGAAACGCCAGATCCAAATTGTCGAACAAACTTTGATGAGCAAGTTCTTAATCTCAACACTGCTGTTAATAAACTTAAAAAAGAACTGAAAACTATTACCGAAAACAGAAATGATCTTCAAAAAGAGCTTAATAAAAAATCGAAGCAATATGAAGATTTGTCTTTAGAAAGAAATAAGAACTTATCTGATTCTGCTCTCTTGGAGGAACAGCTACGTGAAACTTCAAAAAAATTGGAAGAAACTAAAGAAGATTTCGTAGTTAAAGATGTCTTAAATTCACAGTTAAGTCAAGATTTGCATGCAATGAAATATGAAATAAAACAGAAAAATGATATTTTGAAAAAATTAGAGGGGGACATTATTTTATATGAAAATCGTATTGTTTCATTGGAAAATCAGTATACAAAATCAAAGTAAGTAGTAAAAGATTTTTCTTTTAAATCAGAAATGTGTTTAACTAGTCACTAGTCATAATAAATAAAATTCTAAAATATAATATGTGTATCGTTTGTTACTCTTTTTGTATAACATCTATTTATATCTCTAAATTTTCTCTTCTTAAATGATAATGCTCGAAATGACTGTTTTTACTTAAAGATAAGTCACTTTAATAAATCTATATAGTCTATGTATTAACTATTTTACATTCATATTGGTGTTTTCATTGTTTTATTAATACTTTTCTGTTCAAAGGCAAGCAATCGCAGAATTACAAGATGAAACGGGCGATTTGACAAGCTTCAAATTAGATTTGGAAAATAAATGCGAAAAACTTGAATTTAATGCTAATAAAGTTTTATCGGAACTTGCAATTAAAAATGACGAACTTGAAAGTCTTGTGCGAATAAATAAACAATACCAAAATAAAACTGAAAACGAAATAATTTATCTAAAAACAACGTTATCTGAGAAAAATACGAAATAAAACAATTAAAGAAAACAAAAGATGATTTAGTATTAAACAAAAATATGCATGTTAATGAATTAGAAAATAAAATTGTTCAACTCAATGGTTTAATCGAATCCTTGAGCGATAGAGAGAAGAAATATATAGAAGAGATGTGTGCGACCAAAAATGAGTTGGATTGTATTACTGCAAAATATACAGAAACTTATCAAGTCCTTGAAGATAATAATATTGAGAATGAAATGCGTATAAATAGTTTAACAGAAAATTTACATGCAGTTGTTGAGAAGTATAATAATCTCGATGAAAAACATATATTAAATCAAAAGCGACTACACGATGTTGAAAATGATTGTGTTCAATTACAAACTAAATTAAAAAATCAAAAATTAGAATACGAAGCCAGAAACAACGGTTTAATTTTGAGATAGGCATAATAACTCAGAAAAAATTTGAATGTGAAACTGAGTTAATTGGAGTGCGAAATAAATTAAAAGTTTTTATAAAAACTAATTACGAGTTATATGAGAATTTTACAAAAATGTGTGTCGCTTTTGCACTTATTAGGAAAGAGAAAATTTGTTTACATAATTCATTACAAAATTTACAAGATATTTGTCAAGGACTAAAAGATACTTTGGATTCTTTAAAAGCTGCCCATGTTCAGTTAATCGATGAAAATTACCAGAATTTAAATCAGTTACAAATTGATATTTCACATCAGATAACTGTTCTTATCACAGAAAATATTAATATGAAGGATACTGTTAAAAATTTACAGGGAAATTTAAATCAACTTCGCGAAGAACAAAACTTATTAAATCTAACACACTTTGAAAAATTACAAAACATCGAAGAAGCAAGCAAAGTACTTAAAGAAGAAAACTGTATGTACAGTCAACAACTACATAATTTAACGGAAGATAAAAAACTGTTTGAGACTAAAATTTGTTTAGAGAAAGAGAAGTTTAACGAATATAAAAAGGCCATGGACGAAAACATAGTTGCTAATCAAATTAAGTTAGATAATTACGAAGAAAATTTATTAAAATTGAAACATGCCAATAACATTTTGCAGTCGAAAAAGGATTTCTTTCAGAATGAAATAACCGCAATTACCGATCAAGTTAAAACTCTCGAAAAAGACAAACTTAATCAGAAAATAACGTTTTGCGAAGAAATTAAAAGTAAAGATGAGGAAATTAACAGGCTCATTATTAAAGTTACTAAACTTGAAGATCGGGTATCGGAAAATTTAAATAAAAACAGCAAGCTCGTCTTAGAGGTGCATACTGTCAACGAATCCTTAGAGTCTTTGATGCAACAACATTCTCGACTACAACAGGTAATATTATACATAGAAATTTCAATACTTAAATAGTTATTAATATTTATTGATAATAATTTATTAGGTATTACATATCAAAATGCGTGGAGTTCTAGTTGAAATTAATTGTTGAAAGTGTTAAAAAATAGCCTTTGAAGCAAGTGGAGGCTCAGAAAATAAGGTTGATATCTATAAAATACCAATACCACCTCGCATTTCTCACACATTCAATCTAAACTGCCATAATAAAAATTGAACGAGGTAATGAGGTTTTTCAGATGACATGCATCTCATTGTTATTGGTGATAATATGGACCAAAATGCCCATACTTTTTTGATCATTATGTTTTCGTATCTATTTGTTTAATTTTTACTATTTTTCATTATTTTTTTTTGGTATTTGAACTGCATTATTTTAAATTTGTAGGCACTGTTACTTACTTGGCATTATTAAAAGATTATGTTTCAAGATAAAAAAAATAAATTATTTGAATATTATTGTCACTTGTGTTGATTGTGATCTCATTGATTCGATTAGTTGCTTAGATATTTTTATATAAGTCGGCATAACCTACATATGACTTAAAACATTAACAACAATCTACATAAATTAAATACTTATAAATTATTTTTCTATAATACCTACACTATATTAGTTTTCTAATAATTGAAATTCCATAGGGGAAAGATTTTATATTAGATATGCAAAAATATTTTAACAAGAAAGTTGTAATTGTTACTAATTTTCTTTTACAGGTATTAGCCGACGAGAAACAAGAATTTACTACAAAATTAGCTATTGAAAAAGAAGAAAATAAAAATAAACAAAACCTCCTTGAAAACTTGAAATCAGAAAATAAAAACTTAAATTTAGACATATCTATAGTTAGAAAGGATTTAGAAAATCTAAAAGATCAAATTAGTAACTGTTCAGTAGAACGTCGAGATCTTGAAAACAAAATAAAAACTGTTAGCGATCAACTTGTTGAGCAAGAATTGATTTTACAAGAAAAAGAAATTTCTATTTCTGAAGTAAATGTTAAATTAGTAAGGAAGATTGGAGAAATTTCGAATCTTCAGAGGACCATTTCTGATCTTCAAGATAAACACGATAATCTTCAACTGGAATTAAGTAAAATCAAGAAAAGTCGAAATGAATTGTTAGAAGAACAATCGAAAGTAATTCAAAATACTGAAAATAATCTTATTGGAGTGCAGAAACATGCTATGGATGTTAAAAATGATTTACTGAAACGTATCGAACTGATGGAAAAAGATAAATTTAATGAAATGCAGTTAAGATGTGATTTGGAAAAACAATTGGAAGACGTAAAATTGGCCAAACAGGTTTTAGAAATGAATATGTTGGAAATAACTAATTTTAAAGATAAACTACTCAATTTAGTTTTAAACTTGAAGTACAGAATTTACCATCTTGATTGTATTTTGAACGAACAACCCATAGAAATATCTGTTCAAGATGAAATTTCAAAACAGACTATAGATGATATTGAAAATTTTATTGATAATATGGAAGTAATTTTAGAAAAAGCTTCAAAGATTATGGAACAAAATAGTTCTAATTTTAAAGAAATGGTCGAGCTCCAAAAAGAAAAGTTTTTAATAATTCAAGAAAAAGAACAACTAATGAATAATTATAATATTGTACGAAACGAAAAAATTGAAAAAGAACGAGAGTGCGAAAATTTTAAAGATACTCAAGCAGCATACAATATTTTATTAGTTAAATATCAACAGCTCGAAAAATTGGAAATAAAACAGCTAGAAAATGATAAATTAAAACAAAAAGTGTTAAACTTGGAAAATAAGTATACCGATATGTGCGAAATTTATCAAAAGTTTTCCGATCAATCGATTGCGTATAAAATTTCTTTAGAAAAACTAATCGATGAACGTAATTGTCTTGAAGAAATTGTTACTAAACTTCGTCAAAAACTTACAACAATTCAAATTAAAATATGCTACATCACTGAAGAAAATGAAGGTATAAAACTGAGAGAACAAACTGAATCATATAAAAATATTATAAATGATATAGTAGAACGGTATCAAAAATTTTCTAGAATAATTTATCAGAGTACATTAGAAGCAGCACAAATTTACACATTGGTTTATAATACTTTTTCTTGTGGGAACTCGATGGAAGTCGATCGTCTTTTTGAAAACCTTAATTTCAAGGAAAACTTAAATAAATTTATAGATTGCAGCCGTTATGCTAAGGAATTATTTGATCAAATTGGTACTTTTGAAAATTCTCTTGCAGATGTAAGTATTAATATATGTTTACTTATATTGTTCTTTACATTAGTTCACTTGACATTTTTTAAAAATAAGTTCAACCATTAAATTTGTTTATCTATTAAGTAGATATAATACCTATAAATTAATTAAAATTTGGCTTATGGTGTTTTTTTCAGTGAGTAAAGATTATGCCTAAAATGTATGACAACATTTTCAAGATAACTTATCTCAAATTATTTTAATTTATTTAGCATTTTATATTAAATTTATTTTGACATGTGAATTTACCCATTAAATTCACTAATACGATGATCTGTATTAATAAAAATATACAGAATAATTGCATATTATAATAAAGCATATCTTTATAAAGGATGAGTACCTAATGATTATAAAAATCTTTTTATTTAAAATTACAACTTTTTTACAAATTAAAGCAAGTCTCATAAATATTCCCATGTTTCATTTGGACAAAGTACAACTTATTTCAAAAATACACACAGATTTCAAAATGGAATTATTGGAATCAACTTTTAAAGTTTAAAATTAATTTCTCAGTGTATTGTTTAGAGCTATTATATAACCTTGTATATTTGGATTATTTATATAGGTGTAATTTTAAGATAGATATGCTATAATATATGAATAAATTGCGTATTTTTGTTTCTGATATTAGTATTTTACTATCAACAGAAATTTGGTAATCTAGAAAAAGAAAACGTACATAGTGATAACATTGGTATAGAAAAGAAAGGAGAATCTCAAAAAGAAACTGTCTCATGTAATTTGGAAAGAAAAGGAAAATTACAAAGACAAGAAAATAAATTAATGAATACAAAAATGGATAATGCTGTTGCTCATGGACGTGGTGCAGTAGTTACGAAGCACGAAACGGAAATATTAAAGTTAAGAGAAGCTTACAGTAAGCTAATGATTGACAAGTCCAGATCAAATCTTGAACATGCTAAAACAAAGAAATTATTAGACGAGCGAACCGATCAATTGAACAAATCAAAATTCGTTAAAGAGTGCTATGAAAAACTTCTTGAAGAAAACGATAAGCTTAGAATAGAATATGATACGATGAAATACAAAAGAAGTAAAGATCAAGAGGTTCTTAAGGAAGCTTTAAAAAAGAATTACGAAACAGAAAATAAAGTGCAACAGATACAAAAGGAATACGAAGGAAAATTAGAAAAAATGAAAACTAAAATGGTAAAGTACTTATACATGGAAATGTAATTCCTTAACATTTAACTATTCTGTTTTAGTTACAGATATATACAGAAGACATGTCTGTACAAGAACATGAAAAGGTAAGAAAAGTATTAATTGATTTATTGTAAACTAACGTAAAAAATTATAGAGACGCTTAAAAAAAGAAAATGAACAACTTGCAAAGTATTTAAAAGAAATAAAATCTACCAATGACCAACTATCAGGATTAAACAAAGAAGGCAATTGGGACAATTCTGTAAGTCGTATATCAGAATTTAGTAAGACTGATCAATCTATGAGGTCGCAAAGTTTATTAACTGCGGATAGAAAAACCTTGTCAAATAAAAGGGCACTAGAAGAACGCAAATGTACTACTTTACCAAAATCTGGGATGAGTGCTATTGCAGAAAATACAATTATTAGTAATAACTCTTTGCAACCCCTATCGAAAGCTCTGGGTATTTGTATTACACATAATGTTTTATAAATATAATTTAGTAATCAATATTATTTTGTCCAGGTCAAAATTTAGAAATGGAAGACGAGGACCAAGACCTCTTCAACAATAAGTATCTTTTAGATCTGAAAGAAGGGCGGTGTTTAAATTCTACTGGTCGAGAATCGACAGCCAGCAGACTTCTAGAACTACAACGACGTAACTCATTATACCCGGCACATTTAAAATCTTCATATCCAGCAGAGACTCAATTTAACAGTCCTGGCTTGTTTAAAGAAGAAGATTTGAAGGTAAAAGCTAATTTAGCACACAATTTTATTTTTTAATTTGAGAAATACAGTGATCGCCGCTTATTGTGGTCACTGGTTATTAAAATTGTCAGTCGCTTAATACGCTCATTATTACCCGAAGAAAATAATTAAACTAATTTTTAAAGTTGCTAGTCCCAATGTGATTCTATTAAGCGTTATCTACTGTATTTAGATTGTCTCTTTTATGTTTTTTGTCAGAATATTACAATTTTTCCTATAACAGTAGTATCAAAGTTTGGTAGTATTAAAAACTTGGTATTTTAAGCTTTTACAAAAACAGACTAAAAAGATTTGTATTTTTTTTAATAAGAAAAAAGCGTGTTCGATAGGTGTTTTGTTGTTTTATTCAATGGGTCAGGTTTTAATAAACAGATTTATTTGATGTCTATATACATCAACTGTTATAGGTCTTTACTTAATCTGAACTAAATTGAGATGGTTCAAACCTCAGATGGGAATTTTGTAGCGTATTAAACATTTTAGTATGTTAAGAGACACTTTACACTAGGGACTGGCAGTATCGAAGAAGTACTTATAGACTGAGCTAACCTCAGTGACAGAATAATCCTCAATTTTATGGAGACCAGTGGTAAACAGCGTGTTTAATATAATGTCAGTTCTTTATCTAATCATATTGCTTATAAATATGAAATGAACTTTAGATTTAATTTTATTATTAGAATAATAACAATAAATTGTATAAATTTTAGGCAGGGGTAGTGGAACTCGATGATAGTATGAGTACAAGATTAATTCCTGGAGAAAAACCTAGAAAGAAGGATATAGGAACAACTTCATATAAAAAGCCTGGACCTCCGACTCCCAGTAAAAATGGCGGTCGTGTTTCGATTCAAAGTCTAGACATTCTTCCTAGAGACATACTTCGTGAGCATAATGATTCAAAGACACCGAAACGCAGTACTCCAAGCCGTATAAAGGCTCTATTTACAGGACGTTCTTACAACCTCAAAGAAAATAATGAGGTAAACATTAATATTTATTGTTTTGTTCTATTTGTAAACATAAACATCAGCAAGTTTATCACTATTATTAGTAGGTATTTAATTGTTTCTAATTTTCAGAATTTTTATTATAAAAATATTGTATTTCTTAGAATAATTCATCATGCAAATTAGCTTTGAATTTTGATTTAAGGAACCTAAAACCATGCATCAGAATCAAGTTATTGGTAGTTATGGTGAAACTTCTAGAAGAAGATCGCTAATAGCAGAAAAGTGCAACCAAATAGCAATAAAAATGAAATCGAAGAAATAGTCCATTTAGAACTTTCATATATCCATTGACATGTATGTAAAGAATATAGAACATAAGAAACCACAATTTTATTAAGGAAATACAAGTAAATAACAATAACAAATTATCTTATTATTATACCTAATTGTGTAGTAGCAGCTTTTCCAATTTTTACATGAATATTGTTCACTTCTTTATGCGTTAAAGTTTTTTCCATATGTCTATATATAATGCGATAGCAATGACTAGTTCTACCATTTTTGGGATGTTTAAATTTGTCCATTAATATCACTTGTTCAACAATGTTACCGCCAATATTTCGAATTAAATCATAAAAGTCATTACTACTAAAAGCATTATCATCGTCTGGTAACCAAAAACTGATATCATTTGTACATTGTGGATATTGACTTATTGATTTATAAGTAATTTTTGCATTTACGTCGTCTACTTTAAATTGATTAAGAAAGCCAGAATCAGTAGACCAAAATAATCGAATATCTGGTATTTCGTATAAACACATGGCAATACGTTCTAAACCTAAACCAAATGCCCAACCTATACGATTGTCGACGCCGGCATTACCTAAAATTGATTGAACCATTATACCACAACCTAACAATTCTAGCCATTCATTTTTATGATAAACTTTCTAATTCCCATGATGGTTGAGTAAATGGAAATGTCGTGTTCGCCCAACGATATTCGACGTTTGGCCCAAATAATTCTTTAGCTAAACCAACTAAAGTTGATTTAAGTTCGTGTTCCATCAATTTAAAGGCTTCTAAAGTATGGCATGCTTGCTTTGTTTGGCCACCAGGTATGCACGATGTGTCATTATTATCAAATAACTGAAGAATTTCATCTTTTAAAAATAGTTCGTCTCTAGTTTTTAATCGAACAGCATCCAATTGGTGAAAAATGGGATAATGGGTACGATCAATTTCATCTCTACGATATACGTCGCCCACTATTAAAAAGTTATTCAAACCAGCCTTTATTAATTCGGCCTGATGAGCGGTTGTATGTGCTCGGAGCAAATACTGACGATTAATGTAATAACAATCACTTTTTGATCTTGATGGATGACTTTGCGGAATTAATAAACTATCGAAATTTTGTTCGGTCGTCACTACTGATGGTACATTATCGTATACTGAAAAAATTGGATTTCCTCTAGAATTTACGAAGGTTCGATAGAAGTATTTTACTATTTTCTGTTGAACGAGTGATAAAGGATGCTGTGGTGATACGTGTAAATTTCGTCCAACTAGAGACAGTATTTTATCGGTAACATTTGTGTAATCGTCTCGTTTGTATACATTATTCTGAACCGTTATTTTGTCCGAAGCACTAGGTTTTACTAAGGTATAAACTGATCTGCTGGACTTAATAACTTTTTTAATAAAACGTGGCGTATATGATAGATTACACATATATCCCATATTCGAGTATGCTGTATTTATTTTTAAAAATTCGCTAACTGGATTATTGTTGTCTAACCTCAAAATAAACTTTATTTTCAGAAATTTCCCAACGTTGCCACATTTATAAACATGTAATTTAATGGTACTATTTATGTATTTAAAATTGTAAATATAATGGCCTCTGTTGCTTATAAAGTTATGTTTAATTGAAAAATATTTTACCCATTTTGATTCGAAAAGAAAATAATTAGGTAATCATAAATACGAGACTTCATTTAAAATTTTGTCAAACCTAGATATTTTAAATACGACTAAAATTAATAAGTTTTTAAATAATAGGTATGTCTTAATGCAATTGTAAAAATAATGTACATATAATAAATACTAAAGACAAAAAGTAAAAATATTTCGATTCGGTAGGTTTTGTTATTTGTGAGAAGTGACAACGTTAGCATAAGGAGTAGGAACGTGGCGTCCTCTATTCGTTGTAAGCAACACTAGCCACTGCGCAGCAAAGAATTGTGGGAAAGCGATCTCGGAATTTTTATGCAACCCGAAGTGGACCTTCATGTCTGTCAACCAGGATGTATCTTGGAATCAATTCTTAAGAATTCCCTATGTAGTGACACTCTAAGAAAAACTCGGTTGTGTTTCTAAACATCGTGTCGTGCGTGCTGTATCGTGTAATACTTTCAAATGTTTACTGGAACTGTAGGAGTGAAAATATGCGAGGCTTCTGGATTGAGGCCTACGGACTTCCAAAAGCGCCACAACATGACGTTTGGAAAACTCGACGAGCAGTTAATCGACCCGTATGTAACGATAGATGTGGACGAAACGCACGTGGCTCAATCCACCACCAAGCAGAAGACTTTCGATCCTGTTTGGAACGAATATTTCGATCAGAAAGTGGAAAATGCCAAAACGTTGACCCTGACTGTATTCCATGATGCTTCTATTCCGCCCGACGATTTTGTCGCCAATTGTAGCATCCCTTTCGAAGATTTGATGAATAGGGATAAAGACGCAGGTGATTTTTGGGTAAGTAATTATATCCACGAGCGCTCGTCCTGAATGGTTTTTATTACTCCCTTCCCCACCTATCTTTAACCCTTCGTTTCATTTTCATCTGTCAGAAACATACATTTCATCCACTATTATATTATTTTATATCAACTAGTCTTTTCGTAGAATAATTTTCAAAATTTGTATTGGTATATAATATATTAATAGTTTAATTAAAGTACTTTTATAAAGAATATTTAGAAAAATCATCAAATCTGGTTTCCATTATTTCTATCTGTACTAAATTTTGAATAAATGAGATCTATATTTTAGCAACAAGTGTTATTTAATAAATAACTAAAAGGTGATCCAGACAATTATTTTTTAAGGATCGGTTTTTCTATCGTCATTTAACACTTAATCATTGGTTAAATTCTTGTTTTGACAATAATTTCTATGACAATTGAACTGATGGTTGACGTTAACAGACAATTGAAAAATTAATAAACAGTTTTTAAAGTTTTCAAAATGCTTGAATGATGGTGATTCGTATAATTTATTTAGTAGTTGTTGCTTAATTTACAAAAACATAGATGGTAATATAATAAGAATGCACACCTAGTGTGTTTTTCCTTTACAAATAATTGCTCGTTTATTTTATAATTTTGTCTCTTTACACTTTACATTGTTCGTATTTTGTATGTAATAATTGAAGAGTGTGTGTAACTTGCAAAGGGCCTATGCGCCAAAAACATATTTTTGACATAAAAGCAAAAAAGTTTGTAGAAATTAAATAAGACATAATTTTCTTTTAATCTTTTTAATTGTGGATAGATATTAATAATCAACTGTATTACATAAAAATACAACTGAAACTTTTGAATAAACCCAGAATCTACAATATTATTCAGGTTTTGTAGGAAGGTGTCCAGAAATATTTGTTGCACGTTTTCTTTGTTCATTTTGCACAAAAATTCTATCACAGGGTAAATATGAGTTTCCTGTTGCCAAAAAGTTTGTATTCAATTTTTTTTAAACTTTCAAACACCAAACAACAACAATGGTACTTAGATCCTTGTTTATAAAAGTAAGACTGGTGACTTAGGCCCACCTCCATCTGTCCAAGAATATCCGAACGAATTGGACATGGTTTAGCATTTAGACCAGTTAGTGCAGTATTGGTCTTGGCATATGGATTGTTTTTTAACAAAAGTCTAACTTACGCTATATTTGCCAATTTTTAGACCCTTTGCAAGTCACACTCTTCAATTTAATTTTTTTTTTTCAGGTAAATTTAGAGCCAAAAGGCCAATTGCACGTTCGGATAGATTTGAAAGTAACGTCTAAAGGTGAGTTTATTTTGATTATTTTACAGTCACATTAATTTTTAAGCAAAATCATTTAAATAATTGCAGTAATATGTTGTAATTGTTTTTACTTTCACAAAATTTTAACTGTATTATTCAAGATTATTACACGGAATTGTTCAAAAGTATGAAGCCAAGTTTTTTTTGTCAAAACTTTTTTTAATTAAAAACTACTTATACAATGTGTTCTTAAATTATTATGATTTTAGGAAAATTTTCTTGGTTATTGTAAAGAAAATCGAATCATGTATCAATATGTGAGGGGTGGTCACTTTCAACACTTGTTTTAATTTTCAAGGTTTCTTAAGTTTTCTTAAATATGATAAAGAACATATTAAAAGAATTAAGATACCTACATATTATTATTATTAAATTGACTATTTATTTAATCAATTCTATAGAATTTATGAAGTTTGAAATTGGCATTATTTTTTAAAGCTAAATTCTAATTATAATTGCAATAATAAAATTATCAATAAACTTAAATTGGTTAGGCACATTTCAAACGTTTTTATTACCTTAATACTATAAAATTTCTAATTTGACATTTATATTTTTGATTTAATGCTTTCGATAAGTATAGATTTTGTCATGAAACTTGTGAAAAATATCGTTATCGTGAAGCAGTTGTGGAAATGGGACAAACAACAGTACACTTACAATTTAAATAAGTAGTAATATAGAATGTATCGATAAATAAAAAATAAATTGAATAAAGTTAATTGAAATAGTTAAAGTTGAATGTTATGCAAAATTATACAATAATATTTTAACTGTATAGAGTATGGAGCCAAACCAAGAGAATTTAAAGAGAGGCAAGGATTTAATCGTAGAAGGGGTGCTATGCGACGTCGTGTACATCAAGTCAATGGTCATAAATTCATGGCTACTTTTCTACGACAACCGACTTTTTGTTCGCACTGTAGGGAATTTATTTGGTAAGTATTCTGCTTGTTTTCTTTGACTTGAAAGGCTAAAAACTTACTAATTACTAACGTAAACTATCTTTGGGGAGACTTTTCTTCGTAGAAGTGATATAGAAAATAAAATTGGGGTACGTCAAAAATTGTCATGTGTATGTTTGTGTAGGGTTTCTGCAATTGTTTTGTGTTTTAATATTTCTGCGTGCACCAATTGTGTGTAACAGTGGTTCTTGTTTTTCAGGGGATTGGGCAAGCAAGGCTATCAATGTCAAGGTAATTAAAAAAAAAATTGAATTGCATAGCATGCTTGTATGTTAGCTTTTTTGGCCTTTTTGATGTAAATTTTATATCTAACCTGATTTATCATTGTGGGAAAGGGTTTTGTACAGATCCCTCAGGGTCGTCATATTAATAACACCATGTATATTTATATTTATTTGCTTAATTTTCATTATTAATTTAATCATAATTTTGAAATTTTTAAAATATGTAATCAACCATGAATTAAAATTAGAGGTTCAGAGACAAGTTGTATATTGTAATGTTAAGCTGCATGTGCACTCATTGAAGAACTTTATAATATAGGTTTGTTTAAGAAAAGCCAAAGCTCTTTATTCGCGTGGAATAGGTTCTGCAAATATGGAATGGTAAAATATACGGTGTGTCTTATTTTGATTTTGATGGCCAAATAAACAATTACGTGTCACTATTTGATTTCGAGTTATATTCGAAAATCGATTAAGAACATTGATAAAATATTTCACATTGTAAATACAGTATGAGATATAAGATCTTTTTAAAATAGTCAAAAAATCGATTTTTGGTTCGAAAGCAAATAGCGATGTACTTAATTTTTATTTGATCATTGAAATCGGCACAAAAAAGTAAGACAGGAATGTAAAATTTGCAACTCTATTTTGTCAATTAAGAAAACTCATACAAAAATAATGCTTTGGATTATAAATACCATCCCATACTAATACAATTACTTTTTCTGTATTCATAATGTACTACAACTTCGCTAACGGACTGGAAAGATTGACATAAAAATTAGACCAAACGAATAACAATTAGTCGTCTTAAGGATATGACTGAACTGGACATGATGCTTTTGATCTGAAACAGCATTGACTTTTATTTTATTATTTAATGACATAGTCTTCAGTCGAATCCTGCAATGTCCGACAGGACTGAACATAACTGGTTTGGTGTAAAATAAGTCTTACAGTTAAACTATATATTCAGTTTTAAATTAAAAAAATAATAAATGTGTAACAATAATCATATACGTGTAAATAAAATTAAATAATTTAATTGAAAAATTAAAAACAAGTTATCTGTTGAATGTGTATTAGTATTAGTTTCTAAAGCAAAATTGTGAACACCTCCCAAAGTGTTGTTTTGTTGTTTTTTTGTTTGTTAATATATTAGTTACAACTCCATTAATCTATTTATTTTAATTTTGCAGCACCAAGTGGCATGGCTGACTTGCTTTTTAATTTATTTGTAAGTTATCTTTTTATTTTATATATTGATGCGTTTGTTGATTGATTTATTTGTTGTAAATATACCAAAATAGATATACAAGTAAGAAAGACAAGAAACATAATTATTGTAAATATAAATGTTAAAATCTCTAGCCTATATAATAGATGGATGCCCCATTTTTTAAAAATTTTCTTGTATATAATCTAGCTTTTTTTCTATGTCTCGAATGCTATATTTTTTTCTCTATTTAGAATACTTATCTATTACATAAATGATTGCTTTCTACTATCATTGTGAAGGTTTTGGTATTATACTTATCCGATTGATAGAGGTTTTTATAATTTGTTCTTTATTATCATTAATATTTAAAATAATAAAGTTACACGTAATTAGTTTTAATTAAGAGTAATGAAAAAGTTAGATGTTTTAACTTTTTTCTTCGAATATTTAAAAAATTTGATTTTTGAAAAAAATTATAAAATTGAGTAAAATGTAAAACCAATGAATGCACACATAGGTACGTTTGGTATTGAATCTACAGTGGAAACCCTATAATTGAGCTCGACTAGATCGAATGCACTTGCGTAATCAACGCACAACACGGAATAATACAAAATTGATGCGTTTTAAGTAAATTGAAATAAGTTTGAATTAAGAACGATTTATAAAAACTTCAATTGAAATTTTTAAACATGAAAATTAATAATTGCTTTTGTTGTTAACAGTATGTACATGTGTGGTTCATAAAAGATGTCATCTGTTGGTTGTTACAAAATGTCCTGGAATGAAAGACGAAGTAAGTGAAATTAATATTTTTGATCAGTGTTGTGACTGATTATAAATGATTTTTAAATATATTCATGCAATAAAATGTTGCAGTCTAGTTCTCAAAGCACACGATTCAATGTTAACATTCCACATCGTTTTGTGGTGCATAACTACAAACGTTTTACGTTCTGCGATCACTGTGGTTCTCTCCTATATGGACTCATTAAACAAGGTTTACAGTGCGAAGTTTGTTCCCTAAATGTACACAAACGTTGTCAGAAGAATGTGGCAAATAATTGTGGCATTAACACCAAACAGATGGCCGAAATCCTCACAGCTATAGGTATTTAGTTTTAATATGCAAGGTAAACCGTATAAAACATACTTACACATGTATGTTTGCAGGTGTTTCGCCAGATAAACAAACCCCACGCCGGAGTAAATATGTTTCTGGTCCCGGAGTCAATAATGGTCCTCCTGATGGGTCAAGTGATAGTGCTATAGGTGGAGATGATTCTGAAAGTTCCGAAGATAAATTAACAAAATTGATGGAAGAAAAAATGCAGAATGATTTATCCAGCGATTCAGGTACATTAACTTATAAGTAAAATTTAGTTTTTGGAATAAGTATTGCGTTATCGTTGTAAGTTTTGCGGTAGGTAATTGTAATTTAAAAAATGTACACGTTTATAGGTGCAGAGTCGGACCGTTCGAGTATCGGTAGTCAAAGGATCAATCTTGATGACTTTCACTTTATTAAAGTGTTGGGTAAAGGTAGTTTTGGTAAAGTAATGCTGGCAGAAAAGAAAGATACAGAGGAAGTGTATGCAATAAAAGTATTAAAAAAAGATGTTATAATTCAAGATGACGATGTTGACTGTACCATGACTGAAAAACGAATCTTAGCTTTAGCCGCAAAGCATCCTTTCCTAACTGCATTGCATTCCTGTTTTCAAACTAAGGAACGATTGTTTTTTGTAATGGAATATGTAAATGGAGGTGACTTGATGTTTCAGATTCAACGTGCACGTAAATTTGACGAACCGAGAGCACGGTTTTATGCAGCTGAAGTAACATTAGCTTTGCAGTTCCTACATAGGCATGGTGTGGTTTATCGTGACTTAAAACTAGATAATATTTTATTAGACGCCGAAGGACATTGCAAACTTGCCGATTTTGGAATGTGTAAAGAAGGAATATTGGACGGAATTACTACAACCACTTTTTGTGGAACACCGGATTATATAGCACCTGAAATTTTACAAGAATTAGAATATGGTGCGAGTGTAGATTGGTGGGCTTTGGGAGTACTTATGTACGAAATGATGGCCGGACAGCCACCTTTTGAAGCCGACAACGAGGACGATTTATTCGAATCTATTTTGCACGATGATGTCTTATATCCGGTTTGGCTAAGCAAAGATGCTGTTAGTATTTTAAAAGGTTTTATGACGAAGAATCCTAGTAAACGACTGGGTTGTGTCACCGCTCATGGCCTAGAATCTGCTATCCGTTCACATTCTTTCTTTAGAGATATAGACTGGGTTGCTTTAGAGCAGCGACGTGTTCGTCCACCTTTCAAGCCCAAAATTGTAAGTAGGATTTGTATTTCTAATCGTTTCTTATTTCTTTTTCTAAAAAAGTTTGATTACTTAAGTAGTACTTAAGTACTTACTTATAATTTAAGTAGAGAAATGGAGCATTCATAAAACAAAGATATAATTTTAGAAAAATAAAAAGGATGCCCTAAATTTTGATGCAGAATTTACTAAAGAAGATCCAATTTTAACACCTGTAAATTCAGAAGTAGTACGTTCCATTAATCAAGAAGAATTCAAAGGTTTCTCGTTTATTAATCGTGATTACAACCCTGCTCGTTTTGGCGTCGATTAGGTTTGGAACTTTTGGCTCTAATACACTAGTGGCATTTTCTTAAATATAATTAAAAATTTATTTTTATTTCCGATTTATCGTCAAATTCTAATTCATATTACCTTTTAGTTATGGTTCCATTTTAAAATAATTATGTTATTATTATCTCGTATTAAAATTAAAAATTAGGTTTTGAAATTAATTTAACATTAAAATTTTGCCATTGTTGTTTATATTATATTGTTTGAAGCACGAGTGCAGTTTAAAAGTTGATTAGGTACTTTTTTAGAAAAAATTCTAAAATTTTGTTTAAAAAAATGATAAAAAATAATCTTCTAAATTATTCTAAAACGGTGCTAAAAACTGCGGTTTTGCTAGTTTAATTGTGTGTATAATAGACATACAGTAATCTCAAATATTCTAGTCATTTTACAAAGGCCTATGCTCCTCTTACTAAGTAAGGGTCTTACGCATTTTAAATTTAGTAACTGATATGAAATTTGCTTCAACTTCTATTTTCAACTCTAATTAGACAAATATGTATGTTTATTATTCTATACTTTTAGTATTATATAAATTCATTTGTACATTATTTTTAGTTTAGTATATGACGTGTAACGTGCTATATGTGATAACTGTTAACAAGTGCAATATAAAAATTTATTTGCATTTTTATGTGAAGCTTTAGAAGTTTTGTTGACAGTTTAACTGTTTAATTATGTTTATTTATCTTCGTTACCAAAGATTAAGTATTGTTTTTTTATCGAATAAGTGTTGTGAGTGAAATTAGACATTTAGGAATGTCTTGTTATCTTCCTTTCTTTCACTCAAGACGTGCAGGATGTTGTTTATTATATTTATATTATGAATATTAACTTTTAGGATATGCATGTTTCTAACAAGCAGTTGTGTTTTAGAGAGTGAATTTTTCAACACATGTACAACAAACTGTACAAAGTTTCAAATAATAGTCACGTATATACTTAATCGGCCATCAGTCTCTATATTAAATTATAGTTTGCTTATAGTGTACTTTTACATTCTTTTTAAAATATTGACGAAAGCCACATTAGTAAAACTCAAAAAATATTTAATATTGCTGATGATCCATAGATAATATTAGTGTGTAACATTTTAAATAAATAACAAGTTACGTAAAGTGTCAGTCATATACATAGAAAAATTAAGTTTGAAATGTCACATTATAAAGTATTATTTGCTCGAATTGATGGTATTTTATTTACATTATATATAATTACTACAGTATTGTTACAATTAAGTTAGGTTATTTAATTAATTAAACATCCTGTATAAATGTGGAAGTATTTATGGTGCATTTTTTTAAATTTTAACTAAAGCGACTAAAGATGTGCGCTTGTGCTGTTAATTTCTTTTAAAGATGATGCCAACAAAGATGATACATATGTATGTGGTTTGTGTATATTTTGTGATCCAAAGTTGAACTTTTTTGTTTAATTCATTTTTAAAATGAATACCAGACAATTTTTTTAATTTGGTTTATAATCCAAAAATCCATTGTGGAGTATTTAAAAATAGCAGCAACTAACCGTTTGTAATATTAATTAATTTTGAATTTTTAGCATTTGATCACACAATATCAAACTACTTCTATATAAAGGTGTAAGTCCAGGGTTAATAGTTAAATAGTAAATTAAAAATTGTACAGATATGAATGTTGAAAAAAGGGTTAAATTTGTGAGTGTTGCTGGTTATTTAAAATTCCTAAAGTATTAAGTTTCTTGTTTTTGCCGCTAAATATTTGGAACAAAAAAGCAGCACGTTCCAAAGAAGTGTATATATTGTTAAAAGTGAATCATAAATTAATATGTTTTAGATATTTATTAGTGTGAAGCTTAGAAGTAGGAAGATAAAAGAACTATAATCAGAGCTAATCTTAGTAAATACTTAGATCTCTCTTTCGATCACCATTCTGTTAGCACTCTCTTGTAAAAATTATATGGTAATAAAGTTTTGCTTACTGCTTCAAGTGTGAGATAAAAGCACTAAGCTGAACTTTCTTATCTATAATTAACTAACGTGCTTTCGCATCCATTTTGTTAAGACACGGTTTATAGATATCATAAATCAAGAAGTAAACTAATGACTTGTTTTATGTATCTACAACCTAATTAAATCAATTGCTGTTCTAGTCTTATTACCTATTCAGTGTCGATGCAATGGAGCTAAAGTATTAGTTGTTGAAGCATCCGATGTTTAGAAATTGTTCATTAAAAATAGTGCTTGAAAATCTTGTTTAGAGTAAATTCAAGGCCTTTATTAGTCTGTATTGGAATTAAATATAAGCACCAATTGAAAGTTAAGTTTAAAGGTTGTAAATGCTTTAATACAGAGTTGTGCCAAAATGTACCTAGCTCCTGCATTCCCTCATCACAATCTTGCATTGTTTATTATTTATATCGTGTTTATACTAGCAATGTATTGTGTGTTGTAAAATGGTGTAACTATTTCTCTGATGATGTACTAAAATAAAATATAAACATTATTTAATGTAATTTTGTTATTAATCTTCAATTCTGTAATCCCGTTCTTATATTAGACACCAGTCTAGTTACCTACTTCGACTGATTTTTATGGTTCTATTTGTAAATATTAAATAAGAGACATTTTAAATGGAGACTAGTAGAGTAATAAAAGCCCAAAGACTAATGAAAATAATATAGAGTCAAGGATGATTGTGTAGTGGAAACCACACGATAGGTCAAGGGGTAGATTCCGAAGCAGATGGAAGGATCAGGTGGTTAAGGACTTAAAAAATATGAAGATATAAGGGCGGAGGGGTTGGATGAGGAACAAGGAAATGTAGAGAAGTGGTAGATGGGGCTAGGACAAGTTAGGCTAGAGCTCTTTAAGAGGCTACGATTCCAATGAAATGTATAGCCTTATTATAATAATAAAATCAAAAATAATATCTGAAATGAATTAAAATATATATTAAATTGTTTCCCACCAAAATTTGAATGTTGCTTCGTTAATCGACCCCTATTATAAAAATCAAGAACTAACGTGGTCTGCAGAATCTTCATAAATTTTTCAAATTTTATTCATAAATATGTTAAATAATGTAATAAATGCAGTAAAATCATTTACCCATTTTAGTAATACGTTCTTGAAGTCTGGTGTAGTTTTAAAACAACAGTTACGAGTATTTTGAAAATTATCCTTTTCTAACCTGTACCTAATCTGAATTGTTTTTAGACAACTTATATATTGAAAAGAAAATATACAGCTCCATTACATAAAAAAGAAGAAGAACGCAAACGATTAAGACCTAAATATTATATATATGAAACTATACAAAATGTAGCCTTAGAGAAAAAACCAAATTTGGATCTTATTTTATTGGAGTATGTCGAGGGTATAGGCAATCCGGGTGACAATGTATCAGTTTCTAGAAATTATGGATACAATAATTTGTTATTGCCAGGTATTGCTGTATATGCTACTCTTGAAAATCTGGAAAAATATAAAGATTATAAATCTACAACAAATGAGCTTAAACATAGTTCGCCCAATGCACATTTGGTATTAATATAATTGCGTCAAATTTTGTAAGATTTTATGGGCTTTTGTTTTTAGACAGCTAATCAATTATCTCAAATGGTTTTATCGGTAGTTATGAATAGGGATAATCCTTGGACGTTGCAAAAATGGCACATACGAAATTCTTTTCGTAAATGCGGGTATATCGTACCAGAAGAAGCTATTATGATGCCAAAAAACCTGATTAAGGGACCAGATGTGAATTTGCAGGATAAGGAGTTTTATGTTACCGTAACAGTAAGTACAAGTCATTTATTCGTTATTAATCGCTAATTACCTGTAACATATTAGTGCTAGAGTTCAAATTTTTTTTATATACAAATAAACTTTCAGATTAATAATTTTGAAACGGTTAATGTTCGATGCCGTATACATCATTGGAGTACAGAAATAACAGAGAGAATGCCTCATGTATATGAATTTTGGAAAGAAACCCCTGGTGCTATATTTCCCGAAGATGAGTCTGTGCTGTCGGCCATACCTAAAAAGGGTACATTGAAGAAGCTAAAGCTTTAAATGTCATTTTTAAAACGTATAATTTTAATAAAAGGATTTCTATAGTAATTTGTCTATGTTTTCTTATAAACTTGGAATATTTAATTGCAAGTGAGGACGAGAACATGTATAGGATAATATTGCAAAATGAGACAAATTTAAAAAAATTGTTGCAACCAAAAAAATGTTTCCTTAATTTACTCAATAAATTTGTCATTAAACGAAAGAGTTTTGTGTCAAACTCTAAAATTTAAGAACGATTTTATATTTTATAAAATAAACTAGTACTTTTAAATTGTTTTTGCTTATTGTTAAAGTAAACGATGTAATTAACAAATTAATAATGTGCCTATTCAAGTAATGAACGAAACAAAATATATTTGATATCGGTTTTATTTCAAGTAATGTTTACATTTAAATGAAGCTGAAGTTTATTTGTACTATAAAAACATCAGTAAAAATTGAATGATTGTTTAATTTATATTTGTGAGTAATTTTGTTACATAATTAAGATGAAAATTAATTTATTGTTAGGGGGGTTTCTTTGTTTTATCCGAAACAGTGTATTTATCATAAATCTTGGTAGGATCATATGGTTCCCATCGGCTTGCTGGAAATATGTGCTTATTTCTTTCATACCAACTGCGCATTAAAACTTTGCCTGCATGAGAATCTTCTTTCTCAATTGATGCATCACTTATTAGACGAACATCATCATACACGTCAAATTGAAATAATGGACCACTTTTTCCACGAGCCTATAAAATTGTATAGAATAATTCGATATTTTATATGTATAATGATAAATTTTTAAATAAGTATTACCTTTGTAACAATGAAATCATAAAAGGTATAATGATGTGGTAATATAAGGTCTTCTTTCACGTACATAAGCTGATCTGCCATAACTGTCTTCAATTCAGAAAATTCACGACGTAATATTTCTAAAACTTTTTGCAAGAAGTGGTATACTGAATTACCTATGACATATATTACCTGAATTAAAAAAAATATATATAAATTTAAATAATATTACCTTTTTTCATGCGTACTGTTCGTCTATGACCTGATCCATCCCAATAACTAAAAGTAATATCAATTTCCTCTTCTTTTAATTGTCTCTGTTGTTCTGCCCACTCTTGTCGTAATTCTTCGCGTAATTTATTTTCTTCTTCTTCACGTTCACGATCTGGTAAAAAGCTGGTGTCTACATTGGGATCTTTTTTAATTTTTTTTGATAGTTTAATATTTATATCGTCTGTATCATATTCCCTTTTCCACGTACTTTCCTCTTCTACCTCTTCATCTTCGTCTTTCATAGTGAAAGATAATGCTTGAATCTGAAATCTTTAAAATTGTAATAAACAAAGTATCTCAATTACATAAATAACACTTACTTGTCGTTTCTGTTTATTTTTTTCTGCTTGTTTTGCTTCTAATTGTTTCTGCCTTTCCCTTTCTTTTTCAGCTTGTTTTTGTGCTAACCTTTTTTCTCTTTCCTTCACGATATTTTCCTGCTTGGCTTTCATCTCATCCAACGTAACAAGGCCGATAGTTGAACTCTTAAAATAAGTTTTGTGACAAAGAACTTTTTTTAAATTATAACATACCTTGAGTTGTTGCTCAACTGCATCGTAATGTGTAGCAAATTTAGTTTCTATATTATTCAATTTCAAATCTTCCTCTATTTTCTTTTTTCGAATTTCGATATCTTGTATTTGTTGTTCTCGTTTTTTCATAAGTTGCATGGCTCGGCCAGCTTCGCTAGCTGCACCCTTATAATGCGCCATCCTTCTGCTAATATCAATATAAAACGTTTTAAAATGTTATTGATAAATAAAGAATAAAATATAATATGTAAATAATGATTATCTAACCTTGAAATAATCGTGCAATTAATATTAGTTTCTTATTATATATTTTGTAGCAAAAATTTTAAACTAGAAATCAGTTAAACAATCTTCTAGTTTTAAAATTATAATAAATACTTATATATATTGTAAATAAAATACAATTAATCGTAAGTTCATTAAACGTCAAAATTGTAACTGTCAACTATCAAATATATAAACGTATTATACAGGTTATTCTGTGATACAGGGTAGTTTGTAATAAACTACAAATGTTAAATTTTACAGGATGATCCAGGTTTAAACTCTAGAATTTGATGTTTGTGTGAATATAAAGACATCGAAGAGACTTTATTACTTTAAGAGAATTACTGAAATACTTTTAATACTTTTAATTTTATTACAAACTTGGCAAAAAATAGCATAGTATAATAACTGTGTACTTATTGTTAGTAGCTTTGTATTTAACAAAACTCACAAAGAAATAAATAAGTTACATTCAAGCAAAAATTACAGCTTACAAAGGCACAGTAGAAGTGTAAATAGAAATCTTAAAAGAAGTCCATAAGATTTTCTTGTAATTCTCTTCGTATATTTTGTAGAACTCAAAGGTTTTTAAAATAAAACAATCGATTCGAACATCAGTATATGAACTAAAATGGTTCTAGAAAATAAGTTAAATAATATTTTAATTGTTGATTAACTTTTATTTGTTATAACAATGAAAATTTTTGGCTAACATAAGGCAGGAAATTCATCATTCAGATTTACGGTCGTGTTCGTGGACAAGTAATTAAAATTATTAGTCGTTAGAATTAATGTCTAATAAGTAGGTATCTCTGTTGAAAGAAATTTTGCAATAATAGTTTCATACTACCTATACTGAATTTAATCAATTTAAACATAACTTATGCCTACTTATAATTTAAAATGTTGATGGTGTTAAAAATCAAATGTATTTTTTTTTAATTATCTATAACGTGTTTTTAGTATCGATTATAGTTTCGACAATAATAAGAAAAGGCGCTTTAAAAAAGGCAGATTTACGAGAGATGTGATGGTGTGATTTTAATTAAAAATAGTCGGATTAGAATACAAATATTATAAGTATAGTCAGTTTATTCAGTTTAATTTAAAATTCTACATTTTTTATCCGATTTGAAATGCGTAATTTCTATTATTTTAAAACGAAGGTGAAGACATTTAAAATTCAAACGATTACAGATTCAACTGTAATTTGGGTAATAGTTTGAGTATTTCGCAATAGATGGAGCTACATTCAGCGTCGGTAATAAAATAGGTTGTTAATTTTTTAACAGTCTTATTGCAGTTTGTTTTATAGTGAATTGGTTATAATTGTTTTAAAGTTTGTTTTATAATTTTTATGGACATTAACGAGTCTAAAGAAACAACAATTAGTAATTAGGTAAGTGGTTGCTACGTATGTTATGAATTTAATGGAACGACAATACCTATATTAAATTATATATTACATTAAATAAAATTGTCGCATTTTCCTTGAAAAGTTATCTAGTAAAATTGTGGCAATGTATATGTTACCCCCTTGGCAGTCGAAATGATAAATAATT
The DNA here is from genome assembly GCA_036326145.1 of Rhagophthalmus giganteus. Classification (NCBI taxonomy): domain Eukaryota; kingdom Metazoa; phylum Arthropoda; class Insecta; order Coleoptera; family Rhagophthalmidae; genus Rhagophthalmus; species Rhagophthalmus giganteus. The sequence goes on from JARFJA010000001.1 coordinate 51,676,672, forward strand.
GTATGTTCGATCGCTCTTTCGAAATAGATGTCAAAGTGTCGTTTAAAATAATTCGTAAAGTACCTACCTATACTGTTATTTTTGTTAGTCGTAATATTCGCTGTTTAATTTAGCTTTTTCTTTAAATCTTACGTTAGTCTGATTTGCAATATTTGTATCGTCTATTAACTGGACGCAAGCAATTTACATGTTAATGATAACCGTCGCGCATACTAATTAGTGCATAAATATGCATCGTATTGATTTTATAAAATTAAAATTTAAATTTAGTCGGCTCTCTTTGTGTACATCGAAGTCGAGTTCTCTTCGTCTAAAGCTAGTTATGCTGAATTTTGTTGGTGGATCGCATTAGTGCCCGTATGTCTCGGGCATCGTCTTAGTGCATCTGGCCAGTAGGTTGGCGGGCCTCGAACGCGGCTCAGTTACGGGCCCGCCTCGGCCACCCTCCACCTGGCGCGCTTTTCCCATTACTGCGTTATTGTACTCTCTGCCAATAAATAATATTCTTTATATGACGGAGGTTCCCAGCTCGGCTCAGAAGAATGCCGCTGGTTTAAATACACATTTTTTCGGCTTTCAATTATCCTCGCTTGAATTTTGGAGATTCTAATTAAGCGCATCTGTTTCTTAATTGTGATGTTGCCGGTTGTTTTCATTTTTTCGGAATAATTCATTCGAGTTTTAATCGTTTTCTTTCGAAGTGCAGATGATCTTTGAATTATGGTTTTAATCTAACCCACGAAGCAAGCAAATAGATTGTGGGCTTCGCCATCGAGAGCTAAATTAATGTGGTTCGTGATTATTTTGTTATAAAATATCATATTATCATCGGAATAACTTCAAAAACGTTAAACATTATTTTTTGAAATTTTTGCATTAAACCCAATTGAATCTATCGTTCTTTTTAAAAGGACGCCATTTTTTGTAAAATTAGGTATCGAAGATTTGATTTTCTTTTTAAAGTACCACAAAACAATTAATTAATATCAATTAGTATAAAAATTTGTTTCTAAAAATTTTAATTAAAGTTGCTTATTTCTTCGTTAAATTTTTGATTTACCCATAAAAATTATTCGAACGAATGTGTACTTTCAAATTATTGTTTTTGTTTAAACAAATTTTATACGTGGAAAATACGTCGATATAGATAGGGTACAGTTAAGCTTCCATACAACGAACTTTTGTACCGAACACTGCTCTTTCAAACAAAAATACGTATAAAATTATTTTTAATTGTAAATAATGAAGTAAAATTTGTATACAGGGTGTCCGCTTTTCGTGTGAAAGCATGGAGATCTCGGTTATCTTAAGAGATACAAAGTCGGTTAAATTGGGACAAAGTTGCGCATTTTTATGCTGATTATTAATGTGGAAAAAATTTGACCTGCCAATTTTAATTTTAAAAATATCGCGAAAAAACTGAAATTTGAGAATTTCCTTATTTTTTTATACGAAAACTAAACAAGTTAGTCATTTTTAACCAAAATATTATTGAGGCACTTTTAACGAGAAATTTAAAAATAATATTAAATTTGCTCTAACACTTAGAGAAAACAAGCAACGACGACAGTCAACTTTTGCTTTTTTTATAGACGCCATATTAGATTTATTTTTGTTTGAATGCAGTTTTTTTTCCAATTTCGTATACAAAAATAAAAACGAACATCTTAAGTTTTTTCGCGATATTTTTAAAATTAAAATTGACAGGTCAATTTTTTTTCCACATTATTAATCAGCACAAAAATGCTCAACTTTAACCGACTTCGTATGTCTTAAGATAACCGAGACCCCCATGCATTCACACAAAAAAACGGACACCCTGTATAACGACATTTTTAAGCCAAACTAAAACAAAATTTTCTAAGGAGGTAAATATGTAGATATGTATACCGGATGTTAACGAAATCACGAAATCACGAAATCAGCCTTTATTTTCGACGGTCAAGAAGGTACCAGCCTGAATTTTTTTATGAGGAATATAGTACAATGGTGCTATATTTTGACTGTTGGCGAACTGCCATTATAATTTCGGTTACGCTGGAATGACCTTAATTATCAATTTTTAAATGGAACATCTGTATATTTTGATTTTTTTTTTGAATCCTCTATCGATTTTTAATACAATTAGATCGTTTTGAAAAGTTTTTATAGCCTATTTGATTTTTTTAGACAATTTGTGCATCTAGGATGCCGCCGCGGTGGGGCTAAAAGAAAGGACAGAAAAATTATAAAAGTGCGTTTTTTTGTAATAGTTTTAGAGATGTATACATTCGAAGTTGAACAAATCAGTTTTTTTTTGCACGCCACTTTTGGAGTTAAATAGATGATTAATTAATATATTATAACAAGAAATCGATGTAGAGCGATTATTTTTCAGTCGATTTCGAGTTCAGGTATATCGTTAGATTCGTGTTGCCATTTGAAAATTTTGGGTAATTAAAAAAAAACTGATTTGTTAAATTTCGAAGATCCACATCTCTAAAAATATTGCAAAAAATGCTCTTTTATAATTTTTCTATTCTTGAGTTGGTGAATTTCCTTTTAGCCCGACCGTGGTGTCTAGATGCACAAATAAAATTATCTAAAAGAAATCAAATAAGCTATAAACACTTTTCAAAATGATGTAATTATATTAAAAATCGATAGGGGATTCCAAAAAAATCAATATATACAGGGTGTTTTATTTAAAAATTGAAAGTTGCGGTCATTTCCTTCGTAACCGGAAGTGTAATGGTAGTTCTTCATCACTCAAAATATAGTACCCATGTACTATATTACTCACACAAAAATTCCGACTGATACCTTTTTTACCGTCGAAAATAAACGATGTCTAGTGATTTCGTTGACACCCGGTATGTATCATGTTACTTACGCATCTAATTATTGTAAACTTTCATGTTACTTCTGAGGGATTCTTATTCAACAAGAATTTGGAAAAGGTACACTTAATATTTTATCTATCTAGCGTATACTTATTAGTACTATGTAATTTCAAAACAGCTACCATACTCTATTGACTATTGATTGGTGTAAAAGGATTTAAGATTATTAGTTTAATTTAAAAGTTTATATAAGCAAAAAACGTCGTTATAAATAATCGATAGTTATTCGGTTGTTACAGTCGTAACTTGTAGTCGTTATAACAAATATTTTTTGTGGTTTTTTTGTTTCGTATAGAAAACCAAACTTGAAGGTATAGTCGACGTCCTGGCAAAACCCAACATGAAGATTAATGATCGGCAGGTAGTTAGGTAATTATTAAAAAAATTTCAAGAAGCGTTGGTGCAAATTTCTCTGTCTGTAAATTTCAGAAACGAACTTTAAACCCACTTTAAAAAAACAATGATTTTAGTTAATTCTTAATCGCAGTCTTGTGGCATTTCTTGTAAATGTGTAATGCAACGTCTTGTAGATATGTAAGCGTTTATTAAGAATTGCATATACATTTGTAATAAACCTGTTTTTCGGACGTTTATGTTTTTATAATTAATTCTGCCTTATATTTAAATGACCCTAACTACGGCCCATCATGTTTGTTATGGATTAAATGTTATTAGTAAACTGCTGAAGTGCGACAAAGTTAAATAATAATTTTGAATAATACCTATTGTTCAATAATCGTCTGCCTGCCTGTTCTTCAGCCGAATGTTGGGTTTTGCCAAGACGTCGACTATAAAATCTGATTTCGATTGTATATCAAAATAATTGCCATTAAATGCTCTATAGAACAGTGTCTGGTAGGTAGGTACAACACCGCAATTTAGCTCATCTTACTGTTACGTGAAAAAATATGCAATTAAATCAAATCCGATCACATATTCATATATTTTTTTAATTTGATTAGTAACCGATTAAAAATTAAATTGAATTAACAAGGTATTCACCTATACTATTAAAAAGAAGCAGTTAACAAAACTCAAATATTTAACGCGTTCCTTTTAAATTACAAACTTAGATTTGCAAAAAGTCCATAATTACCTAAGTAATATCGTATTTCCTCCTTGTATCTGAACCGAAAATTGTTTCCAAGCTTTATTTAATTACTTTTGTACGACTATCAGCAGGCAGCTAGCGGTGTCTTAACTCCGAGTTAAGCAATTAAATCTCTTTGCGAGCCGCATACGTAACGAGAAATTTATGCAAATTGCAAATACGTCTGGGATGCAAAATTAACAATTTCAGGAGGGGCTCTAAGTTGACAAAATATTGCATTTAATTGGGAAAGTACTGTTTAATAAAAATATCAACTTCTGCTTGAGGGCGCGCGCGTTAGGGTTTCGTTTATAATACACACAACAAGAAAATGTTAAAACTACATTAAGTACTTAATTGAATAAAATTTTTGGTTATGGAAAAGTTATTCATGTTTAATTATGCAACAGAGATCTGACAACAGTTTCGACTCACGTATCTATATATAATAGAAGACAGATAATCTAAAAAGCTATCGTTCTAGAAGATTCATGGTCTTGGTTACTTGCAACGTTGACTAGTAAAGACAATGGTTTTGTTAAATTACAGTAATTTAATCTAAAATCTTACGTAAAATATTGCCCAAGCAAGAGCTATAGGTAGTCTGATTTAGTTGAAAGGTATTCGCTTCGTATTTTAATACCATAACACCTTAACAAAACTTTTGATTAACCTTTTGTTTTTCATCTATTTGTTATTACTTTAATGTATAGGTAATGTATGTAGTATTTTAAACGTTTGCAGGCATATACGTACAAAATAGAATTTTGATTTATCAACGTTTTTTATCACTTTTCACAATTGTTTGGAACAAGGCAATTTTCTAATAAATTATCGTAATTTTAGACGTTGTTTAAGATATCTCATAGTAAGCAAAACTTTAAATAAAGACGAGGGGACACACTGTATCTATATTAACCTATATTGATAACAACAAAATTTGAATTTAAGGGACATTCCTTTTACCACAGTTATACACTACAAGTCAAAATAAATTATTATCAGTTTTTTTTTGTTATGTTACCTAAATGGCATGTATTATAAATAAATCGTTTAAAACAAATTCAAGGATATGAAGTTTGATAAATTTATCTGTCAAGATGTCGGATTTACCTATTTGAAATCAAATAATAATACAGATAAACAGATGAAAGTCGCTTTTTGTTTTTTCATGAGTGTTTGCAATTTAAGTCAATCCTTTTAATTTTTTTTAATATTTAACTCTTAATATTAGTGAGTTCATCAATAATTGTCAAGGGGCAATAAACGTTTTGTTTGACAACAGTTAGTGACATGTATGTCACTCCGGTGAATGATTTCTTTTAAAATTCCACCTAAAATCAAAGTTTATATAATATCTACCTTGTCCCAAGTTATTTCACTTATCTGGGTCTCTTGGTAAATCTGACGACAGCAGACGTTTCAGTCTACGCATCTCATTAATATCGGTTGATTAACACACATTTGGATGCACTGATACCTTTTCACTGTACTTTACACTAAACCGATGAATTGCTTGATGTTATGCTGAATGACTTCATTGGGATCGTAATAGATACGGTGCGTCGACAATGACACGTAGCGTCTTGTTTTGGGATCTCTGCAGAATAGCAATGTTGGAGTTATTGGTGTTGGTTGAATTCCATAAATCCAGACGGGCTTCAGAACAGTCTTCTATAATAACACCTTAATGTTCAAGAATAGTTTTGATTTTCGGTCAATGAGTCAGAACATTTGTCTTACAATTAGTTTGAGTACTAGCTGTTTACCTTTGGTAAATATGTTTTTTCCGTAACAGACAACGCTCCAAATTTATGCCAAGATTTGACATCTTCAGCTAGTGGAAGTTGACAGTTGTTCAGTTTTATCTGTTGGCACGTTTCATCTGCGCAAGATAAATGTCACATAAGTAGACTTATTTGTTAGATTAATTAGCCTTGATATGCGCCATTTTTTTTAACCGGTATCTACTGAATCTTCTCGAGGCCGATGCGGATGAAGCTACTTTGACGCTAAACAAATTTGTAAACGGATCTAATTGTAGATATTTAGGGAAGAAGTCCATACACAGAGGCTCCAGGTATTATTGACTACACTTAGATTGGCCCTTCTCTCATAAATTGACGTTTATAGGTTCTTTACCAACGAGGTGTATGATTTTAATAGATTGGGGCTCCAACGTATTTCAGTCCTAGTCACTGATAAAGGGAAGAGATATGATTGAATTGCTGGCCAGGTTACCCGACCTCCTAATGTCAATTTTTTATGGGGTCACATAAAATTACAAGTGTGCGAAGATAGGCACAAATGTCGATGATGTAAGGTTTCTAAGATTCGGAAGATTCGTGATGATACCCTTGGAAATGTAGTGCAAGAATTCAAAGCGAATTTGCCCATTGCAATCCGCCTCGATCGTAATATCTACTATACGCTTTTCGATTTCAATTATGTTTGGTTCAAAATTGGGATTCAGTCTTTTCTACGAATTAATTAGATATTAATAGAAAAAAGAGAAGATATATACTTACCTAGTTAAGAAAATTGCATTATCTAATATTCGTTATTTTATTAATGGATGATACAATTACATACATAGGTATTTGACAGATAAATTTACCAAATTTCATATCGTTGATTTTGTTTAAAAATATTATAAATTTTTTTTAAATACATTATCTATGGTTTATTATATAAGATGCTTCTTTTAAAATAAAAATGTGATTATAACTTTGACTTGCCTTGTATAGCTGTGGTAAAAAATTCCTGCCACAACCTTTGCTTAAAATATGCTAAACATTTCGGAGTTATTTGCAGTATTCTGATGTTTACGTTTCAAGGTCGAATTTTAGAAAAGTTTTGCTACGACGATGTTACATAATATTTAAGGAAAAATAACAATTAAAAAAACTGAATTATAAAGGTATAAAATATTTTAAAATTTGTCAGTTATTTTCTAAAATCATTCACCTCACTTCCTTATAATATTATACATTATAGCGTTAAATTAAATGCGGTTACTAAATATTGTAATTTTTATCTAAAATAAGATCTGGGTTATAGTATTACAACGAAAGAAACATGCTCCCTATGTCAAGAATTTTAAAGTTACAGTATCAAAAAAACTCAACGATTTGCATATATGGCAAATGTTTATGTAAAAAGCTTCTATTTAACTTTTTTATATAAATCACATTAGAGACCTCACAGGATATAAATATTATTTAGCAAAACAAATTATCAGGTGAAATAAACGAGGCTTTTGATAGTTAATTTGTCAGATATTGATGTGAACGTGGGTTTGCAGCTGTCCTTACTGCTGTTAGACGACATCGAATGATTACTATTATAGGTACATTTGTCATCAAATGACGGTTAATGAAATTATAATGAATACTTATACACACCACTGAATATGTAAATTAAGCGATCAGGTGCTAAAATCTTTATAGCCAGTATGTAGGTACAATTAATGAGCACTTGCCTTCTTATCAGGACAGCCGGCCAGATGTTATCGTTATCCTGTAATTTGTCACATTTCCGTTTCTTAAATTAGTGGAAGAGTATGTAGAATTAGAAACGGATTAAATTATCCGTGAACAACAGTTTTACATCTTCGATTTTAATTTAATGCGTATAAGAAAATGACAAGCAAATAAAATATCTACATATTATATATTTACCTATTATTAATTTGAAGCAACGATAAAATAATATTTCTTTTATGTTTCGGTGATGACAACTTTTAAATAGAAGCATTAAACATGTTTATTATAGCTACTCACTTTATTATATTACGTATGGTACTTACTAACATCGTATGTACATATTAGATATAGATACATATGCGTTATTCAAGGTAGGTTTCAATGTACGTCATCAATAAAAAGTTACTAAACTGTATATTTGTAATAATCAGTTTAAAATTTTGAACGTGGCGTATTCAACCGATGATTTACCTGCACACATATGACATGGGAAAAAATACTACAATCTATTAGTACTGTAAAAATACAAGGTTTTATCGATGACGTGTATTGGAATCTATCGTGAATAACGTATATCTATTATTCACACCATAAAGAATCGTATTTGTAAAGGCTAAGGGCTAGTTTTTTATTTTTCGATTTTATCTGACAGATACTTTATATACCATTAAAACAGTAGTTGATCACGTGATCACACGTCATAGGTAACTATAAAACGTCTATAAAAATTAAAATTGCGAGATTACTAAAGGGAAGTTGCAATTTGTATTCATATTAGTTCCTAGATAAACCAATCCAGCTTCTATAAATGTAAAAATGTTTTACAAATTCCTAATAGATTTCGAGAAAATAAGTGAAAACTTGTCTTTGTTATCGTACAAGACCAATACATTTTTATTACAGAATATCAAATAATTATAAAAAATACATCATTTACAATGTCAAGAAACGTTTCAAAGTCGTTACCAATGATAAAGCAAACGACTTATAAGTATTATAAGATGGAGTGGCCACTGGGCAGTCTTCTACATACATGTAAATATTTGTATTCAAACGAATTGTCCTACGACAGATTACAATTAAATTTGGGAAATTAAAAATAATTAGTAATAAAATATTGAATGAATATATTGCAAATATAGTTAAAAATCATTTTGGCCCAGTATATTCAACCTATATTTTGTGCTACAGGGGTACTGTAAAGTTGATGCGCCATTTTGGAATCGCCCTGTACCGTATAAAACGTTATTGATAAATAAAAATGCAGACGTGGACTTATTTCGTTTAAATTGAATAGTTATACTTATCTATAGGTTAGGTCTGCTATTTTTATGGCGATCTTTTTATGCGAACTTATGGCGATTCTATTATTTATAATATGTGTTAATCTACGGAAACGCATTAACTCAAAATTGGATTTGATTTAATAGCATCGGATAAAGTTTCGATCCGATGAAGGCTTAAGATAATAGCATTCAATAAGTTTGACAGTTTGGGCCACCGACAGTTTTTTCTAATAACCGGTTTTAGTGTGATTTATATAGGTAAACCTAATACTTCCATCATACCTACGTGTTTAAAGTAAAACACATATAAGAATTAAAAGTTTGACGGCAACATTTTTTTGGATTAAATATGTATTACGGTTTAAATTTAATATGAAATGCGTCTTTGTAAAAACTTAGTTTTTAGGAATTTAGTTCTGAAACTGTTTTATTTAAAGAAAATGAAAAGTTCGAAATGTTAAAATATCTATTGATCAATTTTATTTTACATCAATCGAAGCGATTTTCAAAAGTACAAGTTTTATAAGGCTTGTTTACAAATAGACAAATGCCTTATGTGGGATTCACACCTGTGCAATTTTGTCGCAGCAATTATTTGTCACTTGACTGCGTTAACAAATGTATCCTTTAGGTATAATTGGCAATAAGAAAATTACTAAAATTGCATGCAATTACTGCACAGATTTACAATCAGAGCATATTGGAATTGTATGCAACTATAATGGCGTGGATCCGAAATTGCGGCAATTGCTTGCAGCATCAAAGTTGCTGCAACAAAATTGCATAGATGTGAACCCCACTTTATGCCCTTTAAAATAAAAAATTCGTGTATTATAAATTTAGGAAATTTGTCGCGGTTGGTGATATGTCAATTTAATTCAAAATATTAAAGTATTGGGTTAGGTTTATTAAGAATTTACGATGTGACGAAAAATGAAAAGTTGCGTGTCGTAATGAGGCTATCATAGCACTCGTTTCGGTGCTATAATGAACTCGTTATAGACGCAAAATACATAAAAATTAATTTATACCTACCTATTATAAAAAAAAACTCTCGATAAGAATCCATATTGCTCCAAATATCATAATACTAAAACATCTATCGGTCCTGTTTTTGTCTTCAAAGAAATGCCGGTAAAAGTCGAGAGACGCGGGATGTCATATCTGGATTTGAGATTGGGACGACAGCTTCTCGTAAAAGCAATCCGACCGAAAAATGACTAAGAATCGTAGTCGATATACATATTTATGAACATGATGTATTCATAACATGAACGATTTTAATTGGTTTCGTGTAATTAATGGCAGGCGAGACGAGAACAAGTTATGATAAGTTACCGTGCGAGGTAGCCTTTTATTTTCTCCAATATTCCTACCTATAATTAGTGGGTCTTCTCTGAATCTCGGTCTCGTCGCTTATTCGCCCTTGGTTTTATTTTCCTTTGCTGCTGCTGTTCATTTAATGGTTTTAACGAATATAAAACTAATCGTTTCATTGGCAAAAAATAATTTAAACTCGATGCAGGTATTTTAATAATAAAATGGCTTGCGTGAAATTTTAATATAATATATGTATATTACATGTACTACCTACCTAGGTACCAAAGATTAATGTTGTAACTCTTGTAGATATCGCCGTATTTGTTCGTGTATAATATAAGCCGCGTCCGTGTATAGGCCGCACTAACAATAATGTTAACCTGATAATTTGGAAAAAATTATCTAATTAAATTTCCAACATATCTCGTGTATAGGCTGGACTCTCATTTAATCAGTTACTTTTTGGGGAAAAAAAGTCTGACCTATACACGAGCAAATACGGTATAGGTATGTGAGTCAATAATGAATTCGGTATCTATTTAGGTAAATACTTTTAAATAATAGCCGATTGATATTGATATTAAATAAGTCGTTTATTTCTACATATCTTAACTATACCAAAGATCGGCGTTCGCTTTAAAATGTTTTTAAGTTTCAGTGCCCCGAAGGCGAATCTAGAAACATTAAAATTAATTAATGGGTACAAAAACAACTGCTGGTTATTATGGACCTTTCGGTTAACCACCAAATTAAAAAATTAATAACTAAAAATAAAAATTCCTGGTATTATAAGTAGGTATTTGTATGTACATATTAGATAACATCATAAACTTATTCGTGATAATTTTCAAATTGTTTTTTGAATATTTGTAAATTACTGTTAAGGCTCTACGGCATCTCAGCAATTCGTACGTATTTTAACGAAAATTTTCGTTGCAAATATTTCAGTGAGGAATTATGGAAATATATCGACCAATTTTTAGACTAACTTATAATTTTTTTTTCAAATTTGGAATTGTGATTTTAATTTAAAAACTAAAAAGAAATCAAGAAAATGCGACATTTTTAGTTAATAATTTAGACGGTTAAACAATTAAAATGTGAAAAATTAAGAAAGCGATGACATGCTTTTCAACTTTTCAGCTTACTCTTTCTAACATGATAGTAAGGGAAAAGGCTGTAGTTTTCAATAATTTGTATCATGTTCAAAATCGAGTTTTTTTCCTGATTGTGAGTAAAGAACGTACTTGAAATAGCGTCTCGATACAAGTATTAGTCGAGCCCTAAATTGTGGAACGAAATTTTCGAAACATACCGGGCGTCAACGAGATCACCGGAACCCCTCTTTTGTATCTTGTTATGGAAATGAAACTCGGCACGGTCGATAAAGACGTAAAACGCCATATTTTGATATGATACGTGATTTAGGTACAGTTTCTTTATTTCGTTAAAAACGTTCGAACGTTCATAATATCTATACTAAAAGTTATTTTAGATATTTATGTAATCATCAACAGTCCAATTATTAACATGCTTTTATCATTTTCAGCGTGTATTCGGAGTTCGTTCTAAAATGCGGGAGTGTTTCGTTACAAACGCGACTTACGTGGATGCGATGCGATGGGTGCTGAATGCATTAAACAAACACCGCTGGAGCACTATTAAGGTATTTGTGAGTAATTTTAAGTATTTAAATTACAGAAATTTTATTGATACAATTATTTAGTGAAGGGGAATTAAACAAATGTACATATTTAAGAATCGCAACAATGGATTAGATAAAGAAAATCGTTTAATAAAAATTTAAAACTAAAGATCCTGTAGGTAGTTTAATCTTTTGGTAGGTAATAAAATGGGAAAAAATAAAATCTATAAGTATAGTGGTTTCGACACAAATAGGTACCTAACAGTAAATAATTGCTGTGGTAAATAATTAATTGGTGGTGTGGTGGTGGTCAACATTAAATAATTGGTAATTACTGTTATACTCGAACGCCGAAACTGATCAATAATTTCACATTTGCAAAATTTTTCTACATTATTTTCGGTCAGTCTGTACGAAATTCAAATCGAATTTATGATTTTACCATCGAGTTTGCTAATTAAATTTAGAAGTTAATATTTTAATTTTTATTCGCAATGTATAGGTATACTCACGATTAGTTATATTATTGTTAACGCAATTACCAAGATGAAGTTTAACTTGAACAGTTGCTTAGGTAATTTAATTAGGTACATCAAATAGTGAACCGGGGCTTGCTAAATTACCTACGGTTTCTAAGTAGGTAAATTAGATGACAGGCTAAAAGGCACTATTTATCTACCGGAAAATTTCATCTAAATCTAACTAAACCATAAAGAAAGTGATAACGACGCATTTTTAACGTGAAGTTTACGTATGTATCGTGTACCCACTTGTACGAGAAACGTTACGACTAAGTTCAAAGTGGTCATCGACATCATTGTCTTTGCAAGAATAGAAAAACAGAATAGGGTTCAGGTGTATGTATTGTGGGTGAATGTGGTATCATCCCGGCCATGTTCGGGCCGCGGCCGTGACCCCCGGGGCACCAGGCCCACATCATTACCGCGGCTGCCTATCAATATCCTCGACCCATCAGACGATCCGTATTTTTTGTCCGTGTTTTGAGTTATAATAACAGGTTTAAGGTCTCCGAATGTTTAGGAAACCTATCAGGTACCGTCCAATGGGAGCTTACAAGCTTAATATCTTTAATAATCTCCGCGAGCTCGCCGTATAAATTAACTTTATGGCTGGAAATTTAATGCGATACATAATGAGATTTGAAAAATTTTAAATTCCAGCATAACAATGTTTCTCTCAATTATATTCGGCGTTATAAACCGATAAAGATTGTTTGGGTATAGGCAACGATTCGCCTTTTTGGTTGTTTTCGTTGCAGCGATCTGTTCGGGAAGATTAAAATCAATTTTTTATGTCTCGGGATCGGAACGCTATTTTCATTTCTTCTGACGACTCCTTTAGAATAAATTTTGAAGTGGTCGGAACTATTTATTTATTACCGAATAAAAATAATCGTTTATTTTAAATATCTACCTAATCAGTTTTTCAATTATTACACTGATTAAAATGATTTTAACGTGCGTGTAATATGGAAATGCATTTGAGTTTGTTAAACCCATTACTTAATATTTACATTTTAAACCAAATATAATAAATGGATGATTTAGTTTTAGTTCCTTTCATTCTTAATTTTTACGCGATGCCCTCGATTTGCATTCAAATCGACCATATACAAAATCGTTAGTTTTAATCCCGAACATTAGTTTCTATATTATTAATCTAAAAAACTTGTTAGAATTAGATAGGTATCCATTTTGAATTATTATATTATGCAGCATTATTTTTCGATTAGAGAACTGAAAAAAGTTGAATCAAAGTAAAACCTTATGAATGTAGTATGAATGACGTAATTCTAACAGGTGATAGCAGTACTTAATTTCAGGAAATGAATAAACGACATTTTAAATTATAATTAACAACGTGGATCGAAAATGGACCATTTATTATCTACCGATTATTTTAAATTTCCATCTTCGTTTTCTTTTTATATTTAAGTATACCTATGTACTATTTTATCACAATTTTTAATTAATTAAAGGTACTTTCTGTATTCACAGAAAATTAAATTCCTTAAATTTATTATCGATTATTATCGCCAGTAGTACCTACTTACATAATCTATAAATAGTTATGTATTTTATATTTTTAAATATTATTTAGACACAAACATTATTTGCCATTTTTACAACAATTTACAATTTTGCCAACAATTTATGAGATATATGTTAAAAAAGGAATAAAATACGAATTTTGTTATAATCGAATGCATCGCGCAGTGTGAGTTGCCTATTCAGCCCCTTTACCCGTACACGACATCATAAAATTTATTCTTGTTTTGGATTAATGTTGTATAAAAAAAAAACAGAAATTCATATGTTGTTGTTGTCGCGCAATTTGATTTTAACAAATAAATACAAGTTATTTTATCGGTTTTCAATTAACAATAAAATTTATCTAAATATTTGAATTATTGTTAGCGTTGTCGTGGTCGTCAAATATTGTTTATTAAAGATTTTTAACGTTGTAAGTTATGGTTGAGTTAATAATTTTTATTCTAGATTATGAATAATTTTATATTGGTGTTTTAATAGAGAAACTTCATTGTAGAAGTAATTTGGTGAAAATAACGGGGGATCCAAAAAGTCTTTCAGTTTTGGTTGGCCCTTGAAAAGTAAAAGTATGTCTTAAAATTAACTTAAATCATGTTCATCGATTATTTCTTGTCGTGTCATCGTAATAAAATTACTGTTAAACTAAGGTATGCCTTTATCTTTCCACGGTGAAAGACTTTTTGGACGCCGTTATATATCTTTCTTATTTAATGTAGAATGTAGAGATCTCTGTAATTGCTTTTCTCACTTTGGGCTTTATTATTATCTGGATTCATAAATAATACAGCAATCGCTATATAACCCAACCGCTAAATTTTATAAAGTCTGCGAACAGTCTATAACTCGAAGGGGTTCGTACAGGGTATACTAAGAGCTTAAGTAGGAACTAATTAAAACTAGGAAAAGTATAAGGGATGTATATAGGTAAAGCGGAACTACGAGGGGATGCATTCGGATTTATGGAGCAATTAGCACCCCGACTTGTAATTTATACATGCAATAACCCACGGGAGTCTGCGGCAGCCTGCGCAAACATGTCTTATCTTGAAAACGGACCTACTGGTTGATATACCTATACGTAAAACTATAGCAAATAAATTCCTTTTATCAAATAAATCGAATGTCAATATATAGTAGGCACTTTGTTGTTTCGTCCGAATGAAATTCAACGAAATTTGTAGAGAAATAAATACTCGCACTTTTTAAGAATATCTTTGTCAGCCTTACCTCATCTTAGCAAAAGTGGCCATTTCGAAAAAAACAATTTTTCTGTATCTCGCCTCCGTCATTAAACATCCACTTTAATTACCTATATGTAGTTTTTTTAATAGTGAGGATATTTTTCTGCAAATCCTGTAAACATCGGGAAGTTACGTGATGGACGCGAAATATTGATTTATTAAAATCTACTAATTTAGCTAATTAATTGCAAACGTGCCGAGATTTGCTTGGGCCGATGAGCCGTTTCGTTTTCTTTATACAATATGCACTTTTATATTTTTTTCATACATTAACCGGATGTTCGGTGATGGTATTCGATATTTTAGGGTCGCCGCTTGAACTGATTATTAAATAAAGCGTTTTCCGTACATGCCGGAAAAATGAAATTTTTCTCATATTTGGCAAACGGACTAATCAAGGAGGTGGCCCGTGTTCTATTGGAAAGTTTACATATAGAGGGTTTCTTTTCAAATATTATTAGATAACAATAAGTAAGGAATATGTGTCTTGTGATGTTTTTTTTTATTTCGAGCACACGATAGAAGTGTAGCCAGACATTTTCAAAATGACCGTCAAATATGGTACATGGCTTTAAACGTGTAAAATATCAAATGAAAACTCCTATTCATGGTACCTAATGCAATTAATCACATTTTATTTACAATTAAATAAACTTACAAGCGAAATGCAAAGTACTGTTATGGTTACAAGTATGTTGCGGTAGTTTGCTGTATCTATAGGTAGGTACTTGTAAAATCTTGAACATGAGATTTCTCTTTTGCGGTATGGGCAAATAGATAGATATAATGTCTTGAAACATTGTTTGTATGCATAGCTGTGAAAAAATTAGCAGGAATAGTTTCGTTGCTTGTCGTTTAAAGAGTGCGGGAGGAGTAAAATACGATCAGATGATCCAATGCAAATGGAACATTTCGTCAAAATGACGAAGTGATGTTGTTTTATACTCAAAATCACTTTGAAAACTGTTAAAAGAAATACGGCTGAAGTGCGAAGAGCTTTCATTTGATATCAGACTTGCTCACATATACCTACATATTTGGGAGCCATTTTGAAAAAAAAGGTCATTCATACACAAGATAAAAAACATTTCAAAACGCATACTTAACGATATCCATAGGTATACGCAAACTTTCCAACAGGACATGAATCGTACGTGCCACGACTCGCCACATTATCGTTGCATGTGACTGTAGCTATCTACGAGGCGCGTTTTTTAAGTAAGTACCGTTTTGGGATTAAAAAAAGACGTGCAAAGATATCGCAATAATTTTATTTTTACATGAAAGCCTGTACCTTAATCTACTTTTCTACATAATTTCCGTGAATATTGAGGCACTTGTCATAACGTGGCACCAGTTTTTGAATACCCTCCTCATAAAATTCTGCCGCCTGACTTGTTAACCACTGTATCACAAATGTTTTGACTTCGTTATCGTCTTGAAGATGCTGACCACCCAGGTGTTTCTTCAAGTGCAGGAACAAATGGTAGTCGCTGGGCGCCAGATCAGGGCTGTATGGAGGATGATCTAGAGTTTCCCATTTAAAAGATTTGATGAGATCTTTGGTCCGATTAGCCACATGTGGACGGGCATTGTCATGCAGCAAAACGATACCCTTACTCAACTTGCCACGTCTTTTGTTCTGGATTGCACGACGCAGATTGTTCAATGTCTCACAATAAGACGCTGCATTGATTGTCTCATTACGAGGCAGAAACTCCACTAGCAATACTCCTTTTCTGTCCCAAAAACTGTGCACATGATCGGACCAAAGATCTCATCAAATCTTTTAAATGGGAAACTCTAGATCATCCTCCATACAGCCCTGATCTGGCGCCCAGCGACTACCATTTGTTCCTGCACTTGAAGAAACACCTGGGTGGTCAGCATCTTCAAGACGATAACGAAGTCAAAACATTTGTGATACAGTGGTTAACAAGTCAGGCGGCAGAATTTTATGAAGAGGGTATTCAAAAACTGGTGCCACGTTATGACAAGTGCCTCAATATTCACGGAAATTATGTAGAAAAGTAGATTAAGGTACAGGCTTTCATGTAAAAATAAAATTATTGCGATATCTTTGCACGTCTTTTTTTAATTCCAAAACGGTACTTACTTAAAAAACGCGCCTCGTATTTGATTATACCTACATAGGTACTTGATCAATTTAAGAAAACAGCACAAAATGAATTAAAGAGCAAAACTAGTGGACGTCATTTATTGGTTTACTTGTCCATCCATCTAATTACTTTCATACAATAAAAGGTAAATAAACAAAGTTGAATTAATACAGGAAACTTGTTAAGCAGATGCGAATTACGCGAGTTCATAATCTAGCCTAGTACATTCATGTATCATTGCATAAAGTGCAGCTGTTATTAGAGTTATTACACCTTAATAAACCCGTAGTAGAGTTCTACTACTGCGACAATTGTTTGTATTGTACCCGATTTCGCTTTACTCGGAAACACATGCATCGTTTATCATTCCTAAAGTTCTATTGGAGTTAATCTTATTGTTCCAGAAAATTGAGAAACTGCGAATTTATGAACTTTATTATATACCTACATATACATATAGTACATTAGTAGGTGAGAATTTTGCAGGTATTATTTTAGAATAGGAATAATTAATTGTCACGTTTATTAAATTTAGATGTTCAAAGGGCTTCTTCGATCAATTTAACGATGTAGATAATAACATAATTTCGCAACGTGAAAATAAGACGCATATTTTTTATTTAACAGTTAAAAAAGAAATTTTACAATTTTATTTAAAAAAATAATATGAAATACTGCATTCCGATAAAAATTATTATGAATAAAATTGAACATTCGCGCGTAATTCCCTTGGTTTATAATAAAGAGCTCTATTAAGTTTACGATCGCGTCGGGGCGGCCCGGAAGTCTATCGTAAGTTGCTAGGAAAGGGGGGTAACTCTACTCACGCTAAAGCTCCCGATGCCGGAGAATATGCACCTTTGTGACTTGAATAAATGAGAAATAGATGATGTTAAATTGATTTACTCTAAGGAAATTAGGGGATTTGGAAATTGTAAATACTATTAAAGTTGAATTTTCGGAGACATCTACTTAAATTTGAGACGATTGGGGCGTTTGGGGGGTATTTGGGCTATTTAGGATTTTAATAGGGATACCTGTATGTAAGGTCCTATATCTAATACATTTTTAATTGATAGGTACCTACCTAATTTTTACTATTTAAAAGAAGTCATTAAATGAACTAATAGTATAGGTACCTAGAGTACGATATTTGTCCAAAGTGACAATTGATCGATTAATTTTAATTATTTTAAAAGTACCTACTTATGCATTTTGTTAAAATTAGGTTTATATTTAACACTACTATTAATACACTATTTTTAAATAAAAAACGTAAACGGATTAAGACTATTTAAAAATAAAACATTTAGAATAATAAAATATTTTCTGTTGTATTTTAAGTGTTATCCACAACATAATTACCAAATCGCTTAGGGTCATACTTTATTCATATCTTAAGAAGGTGAGTCATATGAGAACCCAAACTGTAATTAAAAGCAACCATTTGCATGCTAAAGAAACATGCAAGATTGCGTTTAGAGATTAGTAAGGATACATAAAAGTTAAGTTGGGTATGTTTCAAAGTTTGACTCGTTATTTCGATATATATCAGTTATATCTGTAAATTTTTACACTTTATAACACGGTATTGCATAACTGAATACAAAATTTCTTAAGTTTTCCTGTACTTTTCGAAATTAGATACTTTCAACTATATTAGAGCTTCGTATTAAAATTACCTACCTAATTACTCATGAATAGAGTGGTTTTTTGCTTACGTTTTCATTATAATAATAAAATAATTGTAGTAATCCGAAAGATAAGAGATTTACCTAAGTCATAAAATTGTTAAAACGCGTGGACGATTAAAAGAAAACAACAATAAACTAGCTGAGAATATAAAAATATGGTAATGATCACGATAATGTTTGTATACGAAGATAAATTAAATTTATGTGAAAATTTTAAATAAATGGATATACCTACTTAATTTTAATAATAATATGTAAATATTTATTTAGATAATAGTAAGTGGGATACTGCCATTTTCACATAGTTTCGCGTAGCTTTTAAGTTTTAACAAATTTTATTAGTAGATATTGTATGGTATAGTACTTATACCTGATTAAAAAAGAAGGTAATTTAATAACTAATCTAGGGTGTAAAATTGAAAAAATATAGAGAAGAAATTCAATAATTTATTATAGAGAAACGCCTTTTCTAATTAGTTAGAACGTTCTTTCAAGAGTTTTAACGACTGTAGTCGTAAAAATAGTAAATATGAATTAATTGCCCATTTAATACTTAATATTACCATAATATATGCATGTATCTATAAAATAATTAATACTGCATTATAAGAAGTCTATAATAAAAGAAATTAGCATAAAAGTGAACCTTAAAATTATCTGCTTATTGCTAGTTCAAGAACTGCATTTTCAGTAAATCGAAAAATAAGGTAAACTTACATATAAGTATGTAGTACTAGAAAGAACTTAGATGTTATAATCAATCTGTATGATTGGTATATTTTTCAATCATCGGTTATCATCGAGTGTCGGTTATGGAGTTATTTACATTAAGATTATGCTTATGATTTAGTTATAAGTTGATGGTATTTGACACTCATAAGCTTGCGCTAGTTGTTTACATTTATTATAGGTGTTATAGGTGAAAGGTATTATCAACATAAATACATACACTTACTCATATACTTTGACACACTAGTAGTACATACTCTTATATCTGCCCTTATAGTGTAAACAACTAATTCAAGCTTATGAGTGTCGCATACAAAAAATCATAATCAACTTATACCCAAAGCATGTGACGTCGCGTCGTCTTTCCAATTTAAATTTTTGGAATTATCTGTCGACAAATGTCTAACATAGTGCCTATATATATGTACGTATAATGTAAAATAAAAAATTGGGATCGCGAAATATTAAGGGTGGATAAGTAGGTAACTATATATACTTATTGAATAATGTTTAGTTATATACAGTCAAACTTCCATATCTTGAACCACGTTGAAGTTTTGCTGGCACTTAATATAACTTTTCCATAGGTAGTTCATTATACATAAAATTGTTTGGACTTTGATAATCATATTTTAAGCATTTACTATTCTTAAGAGAGACGTTCGAGAAGTTATCTATTTAGTAATACATGTAGATTTTTAAGGTCATTAATAAACATCGTATATTGAATGCAATGCTTTTATTGACAACTTTTAACCAATTTTATAACGATAGCGAAATCAACGTTACGTTGTTAAGGTGTCGTAATTGCGAGACAAGCGTCTCAAAATCAGATCGTGGAAGTGGTCAATGAAAAACGTCGTAAATACGAAGCATCGTAAATCGAAACGTCGTAAAGCAGGGTATGCCTGTACGTAAACGTAATGACAAGCACGAGCATTCGCGATTTAAGAGGATCCGAACCTCAAACCGCTAGTTTACAAGTTGAACTTTATGCCTTGTTTGTCACCGAGTTTCTTATCTAAATGTTCTTACCTACACCAAATCTAGAATATCTAGGTACCTTACGCGATAAATATCGATCATCTTTTCAAAAATTACATTTTCTTCGTTGTGCTTAAAACATCGAATATAAATACAAATCGGGCCACGTTAAAAATTAGGTTCAACAGGAGTATATCTCATACCTAAATATAAAATTTCATAAATATTCAATAATAATTTTTTGTGGGATGGGATTCGCTCTGGGTGCCTCTTATTCGTCGTCACTGGCACCTGCAGCTATAAATTAAGGTATGACTGGTTGTCGGATCGGGTCGTAGGTACTCCAGGGTTCTGAAAGTGAAAAGGGCACGATAGTGCAAGTGTTGAAGTGCGTGCAGACTGGAAGCTAAGTCAAGGGGGTCCGTGTGGGTGGGTGGGTACCTAACAATTACCTGCTTACCGACAGTTACACACGCCACCAGCAGCCAATGGCAGCCGCCAACATGGCAGCACCGACCCACCTTGCCATTACAATCTGCATACATTATTAGACTATGATGCCGACTGTTTTATCCGTCTATATAAGCAGCTCCCTCGTGGCGCGAATTCCGGTGTATTAACAGTTTCGAGTAAATACAAATGACAGCTTACGTTATACTATAGATACCTACTACAATGCAGGTTCTTCGGTCCATCGTGCTAATGACCTCGAAACACAAAACTATTAATCATTTCTGGGTATGGGTAACTTTCATTAAAGTCGATAAGACAGAGTAGACCCCAGACTTAACTCGGAGTGGAGAAAAATGTATCTATCATGTCATTTTTATTAGTATAATTTATTTAAAAATTTATCTTCGTATAAGTAACATATTTTTACACTTTTGTTTCATCAACACGATAAACTTATACAGGGCGTTGTAAATTAGTTTCTATACGTCTATACCTGCTTGACCTAAAATTTAAGTCGTTACACAGTGTGTCCTCGGATGGACCTAACTATAGATATCTACCTGTAAACTTTATTATTTCTCGTTTCTAGAGAAAACTCATTCTTTATGAAGAGTTTTGCTTAGTTTGAAAAGGCTTTCGCTATAGTCAGAATATCGATATAGCATACAGGGTTGTTTAAAAATAATGAAACATTAAATTGTTCAAGAATAAAGTAGCTATGGCAATTATTTGGGGAAGAATAAAAAATGTTAGAGGAAATAATTACTCCTAATGTCAATAGAAGTTCAAATACAAAAATTTTAATACTTTTTCTAAAAATGTGAAATAAAAAAGTTTTCAAGTATCTATAGTTAGGTCCATCCGCGGACACACTGTATGTAGGAATCTTACTTATATGCCAAGAAAATTATTGATCGTAAATATATTTCTCGTTAAGTGAAGTTTTTATTAATAAATCAAATTTTAGGTCGAATTAAGTGTACAATAGATCCTTAATTATCCGTGATTCGTACACATACCTGTTAAATGTTAGCCACTCGTTGTCATTTAACCATCATACGTTATTAACCGTTCGCGATAGTAGAAAATTGGAATGTTAGGAGTAGTCCTCAGGAACAAAATGTGGGAATACACTGACGTAATCAACACAAAGCAGTGTTTACGTCATGACTTCCAGAGGCACGAAACATGCAAACATATTTTTTATTGCCTCTTTTACTGTATTTGATTAATTTCTTCGATTATCTATGTTTAACGATTACCTGGCCGTGTTCCCCCTTCGATTAACATGAAAAATCGAGATTCTATTGTGTTATAAAACCTGTTCAAAATGTTTGCAATATAGACAACTAAATATACACTATTTTTATAACAGAAATAAACTCGAGTTACTAGTTCTGTTATTCACTAGGGCTAATTGTTATAACTTTTTATTGATTATTAAAAATAAACAATAATTATATTTAATGAAACAGATGAAAAGTAATCATCATATCGACGGCGTTTTGGCAGAACGACGTAACCCACACTTTTTTGCGAAACTGAGTTGTTCTATCTTATGCATCTAAGGCAAAGACATCATTTGTTATAATCTGGTAAAAGTATTCCCATTTTTTTCACCAAAAAAAATTGATTTGCGTTTCCGTGAAACGTATCTGCTTATAGCTACTTACAACACACAATGTGCGCTTCTGCAAAATTTACTTTTTGTGGATTACGTCGTTCTGCCAAAACGCCGTCGATATTATCTTTTTCTTTTTTCTTATATTAACCTGAATTTTGAATTCGACGCCATCGCGTCGATTCGATCTTGATTTTAGACGTTTTTGAACGAACGTTATTTCTATGTTAAGTGTTTTATTTGGTTGAATTTTTACGTATTTTTTTTTAAATCTTTAAATCTTTTAATTTAAATTTTGCAATAGGATCAATATATCTAATAATAGACGATTGAAATTTCGCGGTTACAAAGCGCACCTTCACATAAACAATAACTTTTTTTAAAAATAAAAGATACCTATAGGTATGAATAAAGGGAGGAATTAAACAATCCCATAATATTTGCTATGATGTCATACTTCTAAATCACGTATATAACGACACATAAAATGCACGTGTATTTCACGTGAGTGTTGTTTAATTCCTGTTTTTATTCATACCTACGTTAATAATGGACTTTATGTTAATTAATAAATGCTTATTCGATATTAATTAAACTTTTCGTCATACGTTTTCTATAAAATTTTACAAAAGTAATAATAAATCAAAATAATAATAGTTAGTACAAACTTAAGGTAATATGGCGGTTTTGACAAAAATGGCTTCGATTACCATGTAAACGATTTTATCAAGTGAACCCCATGGTTGAAGCTTCCGGTCTAAGTAAGCTATTTCCTAGAGTAGGTTACAACTAACGTGAGTATATATCAGTCACCTACCTATTAAAACGCTTCTACTCGTATCAGTTAAAGATGAACGTGAACGTTGATTATATAACCTGAAATTTATTTGAAATTTAAACGTTAATTCAAGCGACAGTTTTCCGAATGATGTTTATTATAAAATATTAAAATTTCTCCAACTTTTATTTACGTTTTCAGTTGAAACGCCAATGTATTTAAACCGTCATATTTGTCGTTTTAGTGCTTTATTTTATGTGTCGATAAGGATCCAATAATTAAAGAATCTTTCAAAAGTTCGGCTTTCCTCTTCGTAAAGTTCAACCATTGATGTTATGTGAAACTTTTAAAGCATTCATAACCGTAAAATTAGTTTGTTATCTTTCGTTAAATCATCCAACGATAATTAAGTAAGAAATTTATAATAGAGGTACCACATAGGTAGAATTATAATGACTTGTGTCATTATGTAAGTTTATTAATGTACGGGTTTCGATTTATCCCCGTTCGCCCCAAATAAAAACGAGTCGGTAGATTTTATAGTTTGAAGTGTGCATCTTTGAACAAGATAGAAGTAAATGTGGCAGTACGATTACGATGTTTAATAAATTTCGTAGATTTAGTGATGTAATGCTTGTGTGGTCGAGACATTGAAATGCAATGTTTGTGCATTTATATTCATCACATAATACGCCAATTTGAATGAGTTATGAACACAAACAGCGAGACTTGTTCTGTTCTAAATTATTCATAACGCATAAATTTATATTTACATGCAGGCCGTCCTATATTTAGATTGTTAACATAAAGCTGTCAATAGTTAAAATCGCATTCATTAGTGCTCCGGATTTTGATCGTCGTTATTCCAAAATAATGACGACGATGGACGGCCGATCTTGAATTATTCGTTATTGCGTTCTTTAGTTGGATCGTTAATTGTAACTGTGCTATCTTTTTATTTATATCCGTTCGTTTTTGTCGTGGAGTCAGATTACGGACAGCGCGGGAGGTGTTATGATAGCTCGAAGTGTCCACTAGTCCGGCGGTGGGTCTGTGCCCGGAGTCAACCGAGCCTCGCCAGAATAGGGACGTGGGTGGTGCAGCAACTGCATACGTCTCATAACATACGAAGTTTATTGCCATTGTCCAGACGCTGCCCCCGAGCCATCGACTTCTTGCATATTTCATTTGCCTTCGCATTATCATTTCAACTCTACAGGACTGAACGTTACGTTAGTAACCTACTACGCACCTATAGTCGAGTTAGATCATTAATAATGTTCTGGCGGTTTTAATAATGGCGCGAAAATTATAAATGAATAGAGTTGGATGGCGTATCGTTATCATACATAATATGTGCTCCGACGTGTGACTGATGCACGAGAACCATTCCATTTCAAATTCCCATTAATACATGTAGGTGCTTAGTTAGATATAAAAATGGGAAGTCGTTAAAGATCTGTATTAGTAAGTTATATTTAAAAGTGGCAAACAAAGAATTGAATTGAGTATAAAGTAGATAATTAGGTAATTAGTAGGTTATTTTACTCTAACAATAAAAGAACCTTTTTACAAATACAAATACATAGCTGAAAAGCTTCTTCAGGCTGTAAGTATTGAAGAATCTGCAGAAACTATCTGAAAATGCTTATAGGTACCAGAACAATCTAGTCCATTAAAAGTCATTTCGCGACTTTCAATTTCGTTAGCCCGAAAGAGAGCACAGTTAGCATGGGTAATGGGACGACATGTTAACTGGAATGAAGAATGTCATAATTTACGATCGTTTACGGATGAATCTTGTTCTGAAAGATTTTTAGATAGTAGTCGTCATCAGATTGTACTTCAAAAACAATGTCTATAAATCGCCGACAGTGTCCAAAACATTTACCGATTTAAAAGGGGGGAAATTATGGTATATGATGGTGTTCTCTCCATAAGTTAGAGTAACGTGCTTACATATGAGCACCTTTGTCAGGTTGTAGACAAGAAAATTCCAAATTTATATGGAGCTATAGAGTAAAGGGTAGTTTCAATTTTTTGGGTGATAATTTCAGGCCGGATAAGTCGAAAATTATATTTGATTGCCTTGGAATAAACAGATTAGGTACTCTATTTAAGTCTACCACCAAGTTATTCCCATCTTACTGTATAGGTACATACCTACAATATGCACGGAATACGCTTCAGAGAAAGTTAAATCAACATCTACCACAACCAAACACTTTAAATTAATTATGCTCAGACATATTACCAACCTAAAGATTGGAAACAAATTTCTCAGCGTTACATTAATCTCGACTATTAAAATAAGTAGTTTGACGAGTCCGGCTTGCGCTCTAAACTATCGAGACTGTTTCGAAAATTTTGCAGCAAGTGCACGTTTAAATAACGAACTTTTAAAAAAGGCTTGCTAGAGCAACTTGCTAAAGTAAATTTGCTTAAAATTTAAAAAAAAAACAGTGTAGACAGACTGTTTTTGAACAGAAGTTGCTGTAAAAACTATTGCAACTTGCTTGCGAGTGGACACGAGCCTCTAGTAATAGCGACTAATTCACCACATCAAGTAGTTGTTAAGAGTATTTATATTAAATACCAACATTTATAAAATAGGTTACTGGAAAATTAATGGTACTCAGGTACTTGCTGTTAGTAGTGGTCTATCCATTGCGTTTGTTGACATTTGATTAGTACCGAAAACCCAAAATGTGGGGAGGTACAATTTTATATACAGGAAATAGTTAGTTAAGTCGTATTAATAAAAGAGCGATTAGATTAATTGCAAGTTATTATACTTTTAGTTGCCATTTTTTGTAGACACGAATCGTAATAAACAGAACGTTTAAAACCTCTTATTTTCATCCCACATCGAGTACTTTGATTATTGATTGGTAGGTACTCATTTTTGACAATAATAAATTACTGATTTGGTTTCAATTGAAGCTGGTTGCGTTGGTGAGGTTTTTGATAAATGTGTTAATGTAAACTATAGTATCGTCAGCTCGCCATGTCCGTTTAATTATTATTAGCTCGGCTTTTATTAAATTTTTGTATCTAGTATTATTTTATTTAAATTATTTACCTAATTTACTAGTCGACATTTAAATGTTCTTTACTTCATATCAAGTTATACATTCTAAATTGACAATCATAAGGAATCGATTGTAAATTCTCGTTAAAATAATTTAGAATTTAATATGTAGGTATGTAATACACATGTATTCGTGATTTGTTTATAAATTACTATATTTAGACAATTAGTTTAGTTTAATGCTACTCAACAATAAGTTATAAAACAATACCTACCTATCTACCTAATAAATTTAGATCTATATTAGGTATAATTGCAACTTATAGCACGACGCTCATATGGGTCATTAATCTCGTAGCTACAAAAACTAATTAAGCTATTCATTTCATCGGCACCACTTTCGGATTACAGTAAGGAGAGCAGATGTGTCGACGCATTTGCGATTAAGTGCATTGCTAAATTATATATTTATTAACATTAAAATGCAAAACACGCGTTTTATTACGTTTCTAATTCAATATTAATTAATAGTATATTAAAGTACAAGTTTCATAAGGTATATTTTTATCGCACGAGTCCAAGTTTAGAAAACGAACTTACCGACTTACCCGACTTGCCGACAGATATATAATCATAAATTAAATGATTATTTAATGCCTACATAATAAGTATATAATATATTATGTACTCGCTGGTACTGATGTATTTTCTTAAATTTTGATAGGCAATACATAAATATTGTATATAGATGTTCAATGGAATTCAATAATCACATTTAGGGCCATAAAATATTCGCAAGGGGCCATAAAGTACAAAAATTAGTAATTGTTTAATCAAACGGTTTTTTAGTTATCATTGCGTTGATATTATGAGCGATCAGTATAGTAATATTTTATCGATTTATGATTACATATACATAGGTAATTAATTGTATTAAAGTAGCAGGTTTTTTTTCTATGATAAACTTTCAGATAGGTATTGTATGTAGGTACCTACTACATAATATAAGCTACTCAGATTTTAGTCTATAAAATATTTACGTCGAAGAGTGAGATCGTCATAAATCTTAAGTAAGTATGGAGACTTCCTAGGCATTAAAAGCGGGGTGGGGCCCATAAAACACGAATTAAGTTTTTATCGGTTCTGTATATATGATATATTTAAAGACGGGCGGCTTTTATGGCATACGGTGCGGAAGCAACTGCCAACACGCATATAAAACTATTACACTAATTATTGCTATAAATGTTGAATATTAAATAAATTATTTAATTATATATAAACATTTTATATCGTGATGCAGTTCAATTAATGACCGTCGTGATTGTATAGTTTTCGTTTGCAACACGCAATGTCAACAAATCGCTTCTTGTCCATTTCTCAGAGCTTTTAAAACGTAAACAACTTTCTGGACTGTTTTGTTGTTCTTTAAATTTAAAATTTTCATCATTATGGAAATCTATCAATTACCTACATACAGGATGTTTTTAAATTAAGGGGCACAAATGATATCAGTGAATCTAGATAAAACATAAGCCGATCGAACCAAACGTAGGTTTATCTTACAATTAGTTGAAAGTTACACGGAAAAACAACCATTTAACTAGTGCCCGATGTGTATTTGCGAAAAGTTACGAAGTTATAACACGAAATGTGAGCTCCTGTAAAATTTGCTTTTTGTCGCTTACGACGTTTTATCAAAACGCCATTGATATTTTTATTAATAACTCCAGAAAACTTTGTATACCTAAATGTTCATGTTTGACTCACAAGGAAGGTTAGGCAGGTGGAAATCTCTGAAGAATTTGAAACTTTGCAAGATTGTAGTAGTAGTCAACCCTAAACCAGAGCCGTATTCCGTTCGTGTTCTTACGCGGTTTAATAGGGTGAAATCTATCCTTAAAAATTGAAACTTTTTTCAATTTTGCTTATTATCTGTGAAACAACAAGAGCTATCGTCAACAAACTATATATTTTTGTAAATGGCTGTTCAAGATCTATATTATGATACAAAAATTAGGGGTGAAAATTTTAAGGGATGGTACTGGGCGTCCGATGCCGACTAGTGGAGCTTAACAATGCTACCGCTAAGACTACCATTTGTCTGTAACAGACTATAAGAAAAAAATTAGAAACTTATACATTTTTCTTTGTATTTCTTATCTTTTTCTCGTCATCGTTTTCCCTCTATGATCAATTTTCAGCGTAGATTCTTCTTTTGACTGTGAACTTGTATTATTACATACCTATACCTACGTAAGGTAAAATTTCGTTCGCGAAATTGGACCGTTGAATGTTTGAGGGGAGCCCTAAACAAGGCCCTAACCGAGTCCCTGTCCAAGAGCCTAACCAAGCTCGATATTCAGAGAATTTGTGTTAGAACTTAAAGATCCTACCTTTCCTCGTCGTAACAATCTTTTTTGTTTGTAATTTTTTTAGATTACACAACACAGCACTCGCGCACTCACACGCAAAAAGGCCTTATTAACCGAACGAGTACTCCTCGCACACACGAACAATACGACGCCGTAATTTAAAATTCGAACTACTGAAACAAACACTAACGCGAATGATCTGAAGCGATTTTGCCGGAATTCTACATATAGATGCAATCGAGTTTATACGTGGGTACTAGGAAATCCCGGTTTTATTTAAAAAAAATACTGTTCTCTGTTTGCACTCCGATTAGTTATCACGAGAAAGTAGGTGGCGCACATGTTTTATTAATTGTTTTACATTTTATCGGTCGCATAAAAATGCGATTAAACTTTTGTCTAGTTTATGGTTTGTAATAGGGAAATTTTTAACGTTGAGGGGCACACAAATAGTTTTTAAGTTAAAAATAGAGTAAATTTATAATTCTGCGGTATAAAGACAGTCGATAGTGATTATTCAAATAATTTTTCTGCATAAAAAATACATAATTTTAGAATAAATTTCCTAAAAAGTACATATTTTAAAAATTTTCGATCATTATCTGCCAAATTTTTTATCAAACTCCACTACGATCCCTGTAATAGCCCAAGCTCCCATCGCTCAAAAACCTACGTCACAACACTAGTAAAATTTTCTTAGTGTGTTTAAGAGATAATATGGTGGGAAATATCTAACCGGTGGCAGACAATTGAATTTTTGTTTTAATCGTTTTTGATAAACTTAATACTAGATAAAATTTATTATAGACTTTAGAGAAATATCAATTATTTAGAATTATTGTGGTCCGCCTCGTAAACCTGGCAGTCCTCCCTCCAAATGAATAAATTTTCAATATGTTGTTTTTTTCAAATCATAGTTTTAGTTGTCCTTCACATGAATATATATGTCTCCCGATGTAAAAATGTGCCCAAGTATGGCAAAATTAGGGGTGAAAATTCGAAGGGATGACATTATTTAGGGTTTTCATTCCCAATTTTTGTATCATAATGTAGGTCTTGAACGGTCATTTACAAAAATATATAGTTTGTTTCGCGATAGCTCTTGTTATTTCACAAATAATAAGCAAAATCGAAAAAAGTTCCAGTTTTCAAGGGTGGATTTCACCCACTTAAACCGCGGAAGAGCACGAACGGAACACGGCTCTGGATTAGGGTTAACTAGGACTACAATCCTGCAAAGTTTCAAATTTTTCTGAGATTTCCACCTGCCTAACCTTCCTTGTCAGACACTTTGTGCATTACCGAACATATTCTGTATTAATATTGTTTAAATTTATTTATTACCTACTTCTACCATCACAGATGCTAATTGAAATTTTAATTAGTACTCTATTTTTTGAGGAAAACGTCATGGCTGAAATTTATTAGCATATAGGTATACGTACTTCTAATTAACCTGTTACATAATACCTGTACAATATAGCGTCGCGTTATGCGGCGCGGCTCAATTCTTTTTTTAGCACTTTTTTAAACTTTTTCTTCTATAAGGACCGCTTAAAATCATTGATTTCACTATAACACTTTATTATATTATCGATGTAAACTACATTAAGTGTGGGTATGGTTTCCTGAATCGCTCGCTGTATGTTAGTAAATAATAAGCATGATGCCGACACTTGGTCGAACTTCTCCATAATCATTGTTTGTTCCACAAGTCTAAAGTCAGTTCCAGAACATAAAAGTCACAATAAAATGTTAGATAAATATAAAATATAAATATTAAATACAAATAATGTGTTAAACGTAATATCGTAAATTTTATGTTGTAGAACCGACTTTGCATAATATTATTATAGAGTAATCATATTTACACGATGTCTTATAAATGAAGTGAAAAATGCAGAAGTTAATAACTGATTAAGTAATTTAATTTTCAGATTTAGAAAGTGCAGTAGGTATAATTATACGTACTTAATCAAATCGGTTGTTTTAAAATTGCACTATCTATATAAATACGTATACTAAATACGTAAAGTTCAAGGAACAGTAGGTAAATTTATAAACATTATCCAAGATCTTTCTAACTGTAATAAATGAAACAATTATCTATGAGATTAAAGTGCTGCCCTCAATTCACACTAAGCGCGTTTGTACTCTAATAAAAGTCTCATTCTCACTTTATGGCTTTGTTTTCAGAGAAATCTACGTCAATTAAATTATCTTCTGTGTTCATAGGGAAGCCGTAAAACTTTACATATATTTTACTTACTAATTCTCGTCAATTCTTTGATTAGTGAGTTACGGAAGACAAATACATATGTTCTAAATTAAAAATCGTATGCACGTACTCAATATTAATACACCTGCATATTTAAATAATGATTTCTTCGTGTTTGTTGTATTTTTAACTCGTATAGTTACATGACACAGTATGTTAACAATAAAATGCATATATAACTAGCCATTTAAATTTAGATTTGTATGAATGCTGTACCATAACTCCATAAAGAAAGAATATATCTGTCTTATTTAACATAAAATATTTTTTAACCTGTATTGTTCTATTTTATCGTAAAGAAAATAAAGTATTCCGTACTTGTTTTATGGACTTACCTATAGTTGCTGGTGGAATTATTTATTTTTACAATAATTGTTTACAAACGTCAACTTTAGTTTGCATAAAATAATGCATAAAAAATAAATATTACATAAGATGCATAAAATATTACAGCGAGACATTGATTACTTAATGTAATAAAGTGTAGGTACTTACTTTACTACCTAAATAGAGTTTGAGTGTACATATTATTTATGATTTTAGTTTTATGTAGATATGTAACTATCGAATCAATTGATATAAACCGAGATATCTTTTAAAATTTTAAGTAGGCTTAAGTAGGTAATAACCTACCCACGTACATTTATAAAAGCGATATAAGCAGAATAGAAAAGAGAAGATAGTTCTAAATATTAAAAACAACAAAGGGTGTAATTATCTAGGTATTAAAGTTAAATCAGAATTTGTTGAATATCGCGTAGTTAATTTCTAAAGGGTCACTAGGTGTATACAACTACATTAACCTGGGAAAGTGTAATAAATGCTGGATAATAGAGTCGCGTAAGACGATATGAGTAAGGGTATTTTCCCACGAGTGGCACTATGTTGACTTCAAGCATTTTATTGAGCAATTACAGCTCGCATATCTCCTGCAAACAACACCTCTCACGGAATTCGGTAGCTGACGGCAGATAACGTTAATACCTGGCATTTGCTTTGTTTGCCCTTTGTCTTTATGAACCATATAAACCATCAACTAAACACACCAAATGTTTAATTTTGGCATCTCACTTTACAAATTATTTAACATTGTGTCGTAATACTGTACTGTTGTTTCCTATTTAAACGAAAGATGGCCATCGTTGTTTCAAATAGAGCTTTAAACATCTTTTAGGGGAACATATTAATTTTAGAAAATTATAGGTCCCAATATTATTATATAAATTTGTTTTTCCATGGAGAAAAGAATATTTCGTGTGATTCAATTAATGGTTGCAATCCATTTTTTGAGACAGTCGATTTTGATATTTTCAGTTACATTTTGGATTATTTTCTTTTATATAAACGTATTGTGTTGTATATCATATAAAAGCTTATACTAGATACCCACATAATTATATAGCTAATATTAAATTAAATGCTGTAAAGAAAATGAATGATTTTCACAAAATTTCAATTTTATTACAAATTTTCAAAAAAAAGTAGAAAATGCAAATAGGTAGATAAAACATTGACCAACTATATGTAATAATTGAAGTGCCAAGTACTTTAGTTATTGCATTATTAATTTTGTGTTTGTGACGATATTATCCTAAACCGGGCTCCCAGATTTTTTTTCGCATCGTTTTTTAAATGATTATTTCTTCCAATTATGTAAATAACTACCTATCAATTTTATTAATGTTTTATTAAATAATGATTTGCAAATGATACGTCAAAAACATTATTCGGAATAAAAATAAAGTAGGATTTATGATTGGGAAATGAAAAACAAGCTGTATAAAAGTGAATCTATCAGATCGAACGTCTTACAGTGATGAATGAATGGCATATCGAGTTTGTTCGATTGTTTCATGACTGGAAATAAAAACTCTGGTAAAATATTCGTCGGTAAGCAAATTGTTCTTCAATCGAAAGGATGCAAATCTTATAGGTATATAGTATAATTATGCGTGGTTAGGAGCGGGTACGGATAAGTGACGGTTTCGAAACAAGCGCGGGTAGGATTATAAATGTGCACATTGTAGCCGGCAGTGACGGTGAGGCGGCGACGTCAAGAGTTCTCGTCAGCATTGTATGTAAATCCTTCGCTATCTACTCTCCATAAGAGGACTTACATGGCCTTTGAATATGTATTACATTTACCGATCTGCCGCGCAGGATAACATCTGCTTAACGGTAAAAATAGCAGACACGCGTTACGAATAGACAACTACTAAAAATATTAATATAAAAATAATAATTGGAGCATATTCGAAATTTACCTACCACGTATATACTTATAAAAGACAACTTGATCACTTTATTCGTCATTTTCAAAAATACATTTTACCTAACATTTACTTATTTATAGGTAAGTACGTTATTTGCCTAATATCAGATATATTATAGGTATTACAGTCAACTCTCTCTTGAGTGCCACTATCAATAGTGCCACTTCCCCTGATTTTCGCTCGAGCTATACCCCCACTCTTAGGTAGCTCTCGAGGCCTGAATTCCTCCGGAATTCCAATCTCTTCCATCAATAGTGCCACAACGAAAAGTCGAAAAATATAGTTTTTATAAAATACAAATCTTTATTTTATGTTTGGCACGTCTTTGGCAACAAT
The DNA here is from genome assembly GCA_036326145.1 of Rhagophthalmus giganteus. Taxonomy (NCBI): domain Eukaryota; kingdom Metazoa; phylum Arthropoda; class Insecta; order Coleoptera; family Rhagophthalmidae; genus Rhagophthalmus; species Rhagophthalmus giganteus. The sequence continues at coordinate 51,710,365 of JARFJA010000001.1, forward strand.
TAAATAATTATCAATATTATTATTATTATAAATATAATTATAAATTAAGTATTTAAAAAGTTATGTCAATTTAAAATTATAAATTTAAATATGAAACATCGCAAATGTAGAACACAACTGATTACGAGTTTTCTTGCATCGTTGCGAGTGGCACTATAGCAAGAGAATGATGCGAATGGTGCGAACAACTTCGAGCGGTGAAACATGCAGAAAGTGGGGGAACCGCTTTTCCGAGAAAAGTCCTCGAGTTCGAAACATTTTTGGCACTCAAGAAAGAGTTGACTGTACCTATAATTGCTTTACAATTTTTTCCATATAATACATTTTATAAAGGACCCATATAGTAGATACCATAATAATATACAGAGTTAACTGAACGTAACGCACGGGCGCTTTATTTCTTTAACTATGAATTTTAATAACATCTTTTTGGTTAATTAATTAGTCTAAAATGTTGGAAATTGTGGAATTGTGTGGAAGAACAAGAATTCATAGTGATGGAATGACCACAACAATTTTCCGACATCGATCCTATTAAATAACGTTGTCGGTTGTCAGAAAAGGCGAAAAGACAAAGGATGGCTATAGCTTATCCAGACCTGTGTGATATTCACGTCATCAATACAAGGTTACTAGATTATGACGTTTCACACAGTGCTGTCACCTCGTACCTCGTATTTTGACAGTTATAATAAATTGTAGTTTTTCATTATACCATATAATATGTGCGCAGATAAATCATGTCACTTTCCACAGTTTAAACCGAATTACAAATAAACAATCTAGTAACTTTTTGTTGATGACGTGAACATCATATAGGTTTGGATAAGCTATAGTTTTACTTTTTTTAGGGGAATTTTTAGGGATTTTGGACTGCATTACTTTAAATTGGTATTGTTAATTTTTAATTAACGGTATATTTTGTCGTATTAACTATATTTACATTGTTTATTATTTAAAAATCCAGAAACTAACAAAATACAAAGTTTATTTGTCTACATACAATATTTATAAACAATTTAAACTAAACGCTTATCAAATCAAATCCATAATCTACAACAAGGCAGATTATACAAGAACAATTTTTAAGGGAACTAATTACTAGATATTAAATTAACTATCAACGGTTAATATGGCAAATTGTATCGCTAATTAAAAATTGAGAATACCGATTGAAAATAACACATTCTAAAATCCCTAAAAATTCCCCTACTTGTACAAATACTTGGAACTATGACCTATCCAAACCTATATGCAATTTACGTCATCAAAAAAAAGTTACTAGATTGTTTATTTGTAATTCGGTTTAAAGTTTGGAAAATGACATATTCTATCGATGCGCACATAAAGAAAGACTACAATTTATTAGAACTGTCAACTGAGAACTGAAGAACTGAGGCACTGTGTGAAACGTCATCATCTAGTAACCTTTCATTGATGACGTGGATTGCATATAGGTTTGGACGAAGTGTAGTCATCCTTTATCTTCTCACCTTTTCTGACAACCGACAGCGTTATTGTGTGATAAATTGAATCGGAAGAAGCTATAAAATCAGTACCAATCTTAATTGCACGATTATGGTACTCTGTATACTAGCACCCTAAAATAAATTTTTCGGAAATTTTGATAAATTAACCAACAGTAGGTATTTTAACAAGCGTCAAGCAAGTATTAATTCGAATCCCGATTTTATCTGTCTACCTATATTAGTTATTTTTTCAAATAGTTTAAGGGTCGGTTTTTTCACCTCCCAATAAATTTACTTGAGAAATTTTTACCACGGAAACAATTTTCTGAACAAACGTTTCTATGGTAAATATGTGTCAATTAAATTAAATGGGAGATGAAAAGATCGGCCCTAAAGTTTAATTTATACAAATTCTACAAATAGCGGACAGATATTTTAATTATGTACCGATATCTAATTCGATGCAATAATAAATTTTAAATTGGTAACTTTTTAAGATTACGAGAAAGTTCCTTTAAATGTTTAAATTAAGGAGTCGTAGGACATGCAGTGTGTTAGCAGTGGCGGCTGCAGACGCTGAATGAGTTTATAGGACAAATTAAAAGTGCGTTTATCTTGTTGTCAGATATGACAAAAGTGACAGTGATGCACGGTCAAGATGGCATTGATAACCGTTGTACGATAATTCGGAAGGTTTCGTTGTTACGGCCACGCTAATGTGTATGCTAATTAATGCGCAGATTAATTGATGGTTGTGTTTATTTTGTAAATGCTAATTCAGAACTCTAACTCAGCCGGCGAAATGTAGTCTATGTAAATAGCTTTAATGAATACATTTATCCGAGCATTCCGTATATCAATCCTTTCTTCGTTTACAACTGTTTTGAATAATTCGCCTCTTCGCGATCCACGCTATGCAGTTAACGCTAAATGTATTGTCGGACCCTTCTACGAACGATCAATTTGAATAATGGAGTCCTGTATCCCTTGCTTAAAAGCGTAACCGTATCGAATCTTTCAGATCGAAAGAGTATAACATTTTTGGAATTCCATGTTCTACCTTTCATCATTCTTGTTACTTCCTAGTCGTACCTACATATATAATATGGATAGGGTCACAAATTTCGATTCGTCTTTTACATCACGTTAACGTTTCAATAATAACTTGAATAATTAGCTATTTGATTAAGTATCTACTTGTAAATTGAAACCGATACCTACTAACTAATAATTTATACGTAATTATCTACACGAAATCAATCGTTTTGACGGATAGTGCCATTTTTTCTTAGGTTTCATATTTGTGCTTGTCTTTGAACGAAAAACTAATGCGAGGAGGAAAACTATAGAGTGAATAATTTTCGTACATTTTTAAGATATGTAAAGAATAGAATATGAAATAATTTTGCAAGAATAGTGATAAAAGTGGTTAGGCATAAGTAAATAATAAATATGTAGATGTAAAATCGGTTAAATTGTAAATGGGTTTTTGAAATTTGAGTCATTCCACGTCAAATCGTCCAATCACGGTTGCACGACCCCCACGAATATTTTTTATATTTTTACCATTAGTAAACAGTCAAAAATAATCATGATTTTTTTTCAATCTTTCATCTACTTGAATCCAGACTTGTTTTTATTCGTCGCTGCGCGTAAAATTTAGTGCACGTAAGGGTTTCGATAAAGGCGCGCCGAATTCTTTTCGTTAAATTTATAACATTTTCGTTTTCGTGATCTTTTAGAAGACACATAGAGTTTTCAGAAAATGAAAAAAAAAACGTTATAAAATATTACAGTTTATATGATTAAAACTGACTTAATTTAAGCTATATAAATGACTAAAAACGGCACATTTGAAGGCCATTTAAAGTACCAAAAGATTAAAAACTAAAACTGATTATTTGAAAAAAAAACTACCTCTATTATAGTTTCCTTATATAAGAAAAAATACAGTTAACTTGCAGCCCCTTGTTATTTTTTTTTGAGTGCAAACTTTGAAAAAATGACAAAATTTCAATTTTTAGGGTTTAATATTATAAAAGGGGGAGGTGATGCAACATTTCGGTTTTCATCATTCGATAGCTCTACTTTTTTACACCATATGGTTTGTAATTTTAATTTTGAGTTTCACAAGGTTTATAAAGTTACAAGCTCTGCAAATCAGGCTTCGAATGAAAATAAAATTTGCCAAATAGTCAAACGTCAATTTGTGAAGTCAAATATACTCAGAAATAATCAGATCACTCGCTGTATTACGTACGACATAACTGACGAAAATAGTTTCAATTAATTTATTTGTTTTCATTTTCTTATCTACTTCCTTACGTACTCACGTTGACCATTTAATATAGATCTATTGAATTTGATTGTTTCATTTAGATAAAAGAAGAGGAACGAGACGTACTAGTAATTTTTACTTAATGAGAAAACATTAAATATAAAAAGATATGTATAAGATGAACACGAAAAGATTACAATAATTACGACGATGGTCCGTTCGTATATTGATGTTGTTTAAGCTAAATATATTTCTGTTACTTAATCTGTTTTACATAGAAAAAATATTACCCAAAACACTTATTCATTATTAAAAAGTATTTAGACAAAAAAGCTTTAAAAGCTACACATATAAATGTAAATTTATGAATGAGCGTTCTACAGATCAAAGCACATTTATATTTCTTGTAATGTTTGCCAATTTATTTCAAATAATAGTTTAAAAAAGTTATTTTTATATTATGCATCAAAGTGTATTTTGATTTTTAATAGACTGTAACGTTTTAAATGTGTATTTAATCAGTTTATTTAGGTAGATATAACATGCATTTTTCAATTATCTTTTGTTTATATATACTTATATGAAAGTTATATTACCTACATATTTAAAAAACTGATTTAAATTTTTTTATCTATTAATAAATAATACATCTACGGTAATTTTAATAAAGTAGGGCTCAATGTAGGTAGTTGTTAATAAACGTCTGGATATGACGCTATTTTTATATGCGACACCTGCTTATTTATAGCAAGCAATATTTCAGTGTAATAAGGAAAGTGGTATTGAATTTTTAGCCCACAAATCATCATTATGTAAGAATAACGTCAAAAAAGCGATTCGTTACTATTTAAATACTTTTAAAGAGCAAGGCTATTCTTAATCGTAACCGTAGTCATACACGAACGAAATGTCATGTAAAGCGACAGGCACGGGACGAACAGCGCGACGCATAATATAAACCACCTGAAGATTGATAGCTCCAGCAGAATCGGGCTAATTGGGTGCTGAAATCGTGATTGATGTAAAAATAATATGTGAAAATCATGGTGACTGGTAACAAATTGCAGTGTTTTGACTACCTGTGGAGGATTTATGTAGCGCTGTGGGCAGTATGTCCTCTAATGGCGATACCCCTATCTTGCATCAGTCGGTAGCCTACTAGTTCTTGTGGGTGCTTTCTCAAAATATTTATTAATGTTGCGAGATGAAGATCAACTAATTTTCCCGCTAAATACTTATTTAACAAAATCTTATAAACGTAATCTTCTAGATTTAAAATTGGCGATATTGCACGACATAAACTTGCAAATCTACAAAAAAAACGAATTCAATTACTAGGTACCTATGTGCCTAAACATAGAATTCATACTTTCTTGATTTGTGATAAAAGTATGCGTGTATAAGATTGTTTTTATGAATAAGCGCGTTTAAAATTATTGTTTCGAGTTTAAACACCTTTATCGTTATTTTTTAGTAACGAGATAAAATAAAAAGGGGGGTGTTCAAAAAGTCTTTCGGTCTTGGTTAGCTGTGGAAAGGTAAAGGTAGGTATGTCTTGGTTTAAGTAATTTTATTACTACGACATGACAAGAAATAATTAATTTATGACACGATTTAAGTTAAACATGCCATTATCTTTCCACAGCCAACCAAGACTGAAAGACTTTTTGAACACCTAGGTATGATTTTTAAGGTAATGTAAGTACAGGAGATGCTCGCTTTAATTGAACAGAATTTAATGTTATATTAAACTGTAGACGAGCGATTTTGTAAACGCATTAGTTTAAATTAAATCCAGACACCGTTTTTAATAATGAAGACGTCCCGATCTTATAGTGCGCAATACTGGTGATATTGCACATAATTCGAAGGCGTTTTGGCAGGACGTAAACCACAAAAAGTAAATTTTACAGTAGCGCACATTTTATATTGTCGCGTAACTATATGAGCAGATTTACGTTTCACGGAAACACAATACGATTTTATCCACCGGAAAAATCCGGAAGTTTTAAAGTATCTTCGTTCGCATTTTAAAGACAAACGTCGTCTTCGATATTACCCGCTGGTAACTAATAAACGAGAACATTATTAATAAAAGATGCAGTAAAACTTCTCAATACGAGACAGTCGCAGGACCTAAAAAATGGTCTATTATTAGAAAATGTCTGCTGTAAATGGGAAATACATAAAAAAATTTCGGAGACTTTAAAAGTGTCCGGCATTTGAAAGAATCTGTTGTTTGGAAGTGACCGTTAAGAGAAAATTACTGTTCTACACTAATTGTAGGAATATTTTGAAGCGTCGGCGTCGCGTACAACAAATACTTAATTTAAGCGTTTACATAGTTAAATACAAAATGTTTAAGTAAAAACGAAGCAAATATAGAAAGTACGAGGGAGTGCTGCTTTTTACTGTCCCAAATGAGCTTCGCAAATCCTCCAAGATCAGAGAACGTGAGTTACATGACAGTGGATTGATTAGTGACGAGACGTGACGTTCTAAAGTAAGAGTTAAGAGTGATGGAACACTTTGTCATGTTCTTAATCTCTTTTTTAAGTCGTCGCCGTATATAAAAAGTAAGACTTTGAACAAAGATTCTTATATTGTTACGTCTGTCGATAGGTACTTTAAATTTTTGGCAGAAGACGTAACGTAATAAACTATGATTTTCTCGATTATGGTTCATTTTATCAAAATTAAACAAGAGTACCTTCTTTATCCTGAAATCTTTGGAGAATCCGAGAAGGTGCTTAAAAATTTAAAAACTTAAACCATTGAAAAAGGTTAGAGGTAGTGCACCCCTGGCTCTCGTCTAAGGTGATATTAAAAAAACCTATTACACAGTTTTAAAGAACTTCATTTATTACGTAGATATATCAAACATTATTAAATTCCAACGAAAAATAAAAATGTTAGATAAGGTATTTAAAAAATTGATTTTTATTTTTCATCTTTGGGGCTACATATCTCAATAATGGAGCGTCGTAGGAAAAATCCTGTACAGCCTATAGGTACGAATATTATGATTTTATTTTATTGTTTCAATTGTGTATTTTAAACATTAATCTTATATCAATTGTTTGAAAATATATTTAATTAAAAATAAATATGGACATTGATAATTTAGTAATTTTAAAAAATTGATACATTATAGAAATTGATACTATATCTACATAATACACAATTTATTTGCAATAATTTAGTCTACTCATTAAATTATTTAAAATATATTATTACATTACATTATTTTATTTTATTTATGTTGCGATTGTTTTGGAATTGTGAATTTGTAAATTTACAGTATCATTGATTTAATAAAGTGACACCCCAGATTAGATTTTTAGATATTTTCAATTTAAGAACTAAAATGTATGTTCACAATCAAAAACTCTTATCAAGGAGCACAAGAAGTACTAACTATTAATATTCTATAACTATTTTTTTATTTTAACAGTCGTAAAAACTCTGTTAAACTGTAAAATTACAGAATGTCGAGAAACGCACTTTTTTAACAGAAATGGAGACTAACATTCTATTATCGCTCTGTTAAAGCTTCATACGGTAATATTATAAAATTTACTAGCAAGATGTCGTATTATTAATTAAAGAACATTAATTAGATAATATTAAAAAAGGAACATTTAATATTTTATTTCTACATACCTATCGAGAGATATTTAAAACGTGATTAGTCATTCCGAATAGATTTGATTAATCAGAATCTCGCATTTTCTAGAAAACCATAAAATGAATTAAAATATTGCCTCAAGGGTTACTTCTAAATTGATGTTATTTTTAGTGTTTTTTCGAATAGCGTCATTAACGCCAATGTAATTAATTCGTAGATATTATCTACTAACATAATTTGAAGTCATCTTACCATTTCAAATCTAATTAAATCGCTACGAAACTGATAAATAACTTTAAAATGGGAATGTATTAAAAATAAAATCCAGCTTAAGCCCACGAAGAATTTTAAATATTATTTTAAAAACCACATTGGATTTTTAAAAGGATGTTTTATAAATATTTTTCTAGAATAGTTTTTTTTAATGTGTTTTTTTTAATAATCCGTTATTTTACATTGTAACGTTTCATAATTTATTGTTCATTACGACATCGACATGCACATTTTATTAAATATTTTGATTTCTTGAAGATTTCATTGATGTTCGTTTAAATGCATTATCTTGGGCATTTGAAGGTGTGAATAAAAATACATATATACATAGGTCAGTTAAATAAAACAAGCATCAAGCAATCAAAACTATTTAATAAAATATGTATGACGTTATGGACAAAAGAACTTTGAACAGACTGTATTCTCTAAAATTATTTTTAAATTTTCTAACAGTATCTATACTTTTACATGAAAATAGTAGATAGTAAAATCTACTTTAAGCTTATCTACCAACGATTTTAATAGAGGAAATATGAATAAAAAATGAATATTCAGGGTGATTCAAAATAAGTGTAATAAACTTCGGCATTTTGTTGGGGGAGGTCATTTTGAGTAAAAAATATTATATCGGTAATGTGTAGGTACCTATCTACATATTTTGTTTGCTAAATGTTTAGAAATATGTAGATATGTATACCTACCTACTTACGATTATATAGTTGAAGGAAACAAAAAATGTTTTAGTGTTACTTCTATACGATAATTGCCTATTAAATAGTCCCGTACATAAGTGGCAATTTAATTAAGGCACAAATTGTGAAAGTCGTATCGAAGCTCGACAGAAAAAGCTCTAATAATATCGATAATGCATTTACATTGTTATTTAATCATCTTAATTTGAATAGTGATTTTATTCACTTAGATAAAAAGCATATTTTGTTGTTTATTTCTGAAATATGATTGCAGTTAGCTAAAAATATTTGTAAAAGACTACCTATTTAAATTTCCTAGCAATCTATAGGTATTATCGATTGAAATAATAGAAAGATTGATGCTTCGTATAGTTGATACTTAATTAGTGGCTTGTTCAACTTTGATATCTTGCTGTTTGCAGTTACAGTATTAAATCATTTATTATTTCGATTGAAATATTTCGGTTTTTTATGTTGATTTCAGTAGTTCTTATTTGTTTTTTTTTTTTTTTAAGTAATATCAACATACTTTTGGAGAATCTTATTATTTAGAAAGAGCGCGGTAACGTTAATATATCAACTTGTTAAAATTTAGTTTTCTTACGATCCTTAATGATATTTACTTTGTATTAGGTAATCGCGTAAATAAGAAGGTATATAAAAATCCGTTTTTGAACGTTTGGTATCTACATCTCCCATATATATATTTCATATACATTTATATATTTCTTTGCAGTCTTTGCTTTCCTACCTACTCAACGGTAGTATCGGTCTACATAATATTTTGTAAAAACAATAATTAATAGCAATCCTTAAAACACTAATTTGATGCAATAAAAATACATGTATAGCTTATCCAAACTTATATGTTGTTCACATCATCAATACAAGGTTACTAGATGATGACGTTTCACACAGTGCTGTCACGTCGTACCTCGTATTTTTACAGTTCTAATAAATTGTAGTCTTTCTTCATACCATCTAATATGTGCGCAGGTAAATCATCTACAGAACTTTAAACCGAATTACAAATAAACAATCTAGTAACTTTTTGTTGATGACCTACATCATGTAGGTTGGGATAAGCTGTAGATATTACTATACCTTATATCCAAGCGGCTTGACAATGCACGTCATCGGTAAAAAGTCACTAGATTGTTTATTCAGTTTGTTCAGTAATTCAGTTTGAAGTTTGAAGAGTGACATTTTCTATCGATGGTTTACATGCAAACATATTAGGTGGTATAAAGAAAGACTACAATTTATTAGAACTGTAAAAATACGTGACAGCACTGTGTGAAACGTCATCATCTAGTAACCTTGTATTGATGACGTGTCGCCAGACAAGTTGTATAGGTCATAGGTACACACTATGATAATATATTAAAATTTCACGTGAAAATTGCTTTTCGATTATTTACAACTATTTACCTGATTATCATTTCACATGTATTAACGAGCGACAATTTGAACTTAAACGGATATGTACGTTTAAACTGTAAAGGGTCAATTAAACTTTAATGTGACATAGATAATACTTATCGTTAAATGTTAAAACGAAGTAGTTAACATAAAAAGTTGATATGAATACTAATTACGACCATTACGAAACCTTATAAAATAAAATCAATATTTAATTTTTTTAATTATGCTCCATATAATTACCTATAGGTATAGTAATTTAATGATTGTACAATTACGAGTTACAAACTACACATTCATGGATTTTATGACCATTTTATGGCTTTTTTTTGTATTCTAAACTGCGCTATTCATAAAGTGTGCCTATCTGATCTAAGAGACAAGGGACAAGAGTTACGAGGACGGTACGGCCTGCAGCTTGACGAGGTGAGATCTGATCTACGGAGCCGTCACCGGTGACAGCCGCTGCAGGGAATGAAAAATCGAACCACAATTCGACTACGCCATGGTCCTTGTACAATTTGATAAGGACCTTGCTATCCAGAGTTCACCGAATACTCGAATATAATTTGACATGTAGGTATCTCTGTTTTTCGCTAACCGGAATTTTGGGGATAGGTAGTTATAATTTAAGATTCAATCGTGCATTAAAAATGCTTTTAAAATTAAAATTTTGTTTATTAAGACTTCGATGGAATACGTCATTCTTATAAGAGAATGCCTATTTATTTTGTATTTATTAGATAGGCAATTTAACAATTTCATCACTTAAATTCTGTTTTAATACAACTAAGATGTTAGTAACAACCAATTTGGTACGTTCAATACTAAAGCAAAATGACCTTATTCAACGTATGTACAACAGATTAAATCATCGTAAATGCTACGATTTCAAATTTTGAAATTGTTGAAAATTATTAAGTAGGTACAGTTACAATTGATTGAAAAGCGATTCACTTTATCAGTCCTTGTTAATAAAATTGTGCGTATTATGTATTTGTTAGTAAGGACGATCACAAACACCCATGGGTGCAGGATAATTCGAATCCCAGGTTGTTGGTTTACTAGAAAAGTGTTAGGCTCTCTAATACATATTTACTTATTCCTACTTATTTAATTAAAAATTATGTTTGCAAAACATAATTTCAAAAGTAAAGGACTAAGCATCACTCAAATAGAAATCTAAGTACCAGTCGATTTTGTTGATTTTTTTATCGTCATTCGATAGATAACGAAAAAAATTTAACATTGGCATTGACTCAAGACGTAGAAATGAATAAAAATATGGCTATTCGCGATTTTAGATTAATATATTAAAATAAATTGCTGTCAATCATTTCTTCTTAACAATAGTACCTAATAGCACCATTAAACTAATCCTTCCAGTGGCTCTAAAACTTTTTAAACTTTCGGACGTGAAAATCTAAATAGAAATCTACGTATAGGTATTTACTTATAAACATACAGTTTAAAAAAAAAGATAGCATTCATTTAACGAAAAGTACTCAGGAAACAACAAATGCATGCATTTTTATATATCTAACTAAAAACGTATAAACTTTTATAAACTATAAACCTATTGTTATGTTGTTTCTGCAATTATCGAAAATGCCTTTTTACGTTTTTAAATCAAATATTTCTTTTTCGAGAATTTTAAATGATAGATATCCCAGTAAAATTTTAAGTCGGAAAAGACAGATAGGTATTTATTTATTTATAATTTATATAAGTATGTACCTATATAAAATATATACCTACCTAATAATAAAATGCTAAAATAAAATGAGTCTTTCTGGATTTTATTAAAAGAATAATATGCGACGCGACGAAAGAATTAAAAGCATATAGAGGCCGTCCAAATTTTATTCCGATCGCACGTCATCAATCGTATTTTTATAGTAGATACTAATAAATTGTAGTTTCTCTTTTCCGCGTCAGATGTGTGCAGGTACATCGTCGGTAGAATACGCCACGCTCAAAACTTTAAATTGAACATTACAAATACCTACGCAATTTAGTAACTAACTACTACATGACACATAGATATGATTAAGGGACTATCGGTAATCTTTTTAGGTACCTACCGCAAAATCATTCGAACGGTGTATAATTAAAAATTTATGGAGCGGAAAATTTCTAAAAGATTAAAATCTTAAATGAGACTCCGATTTAGAAATAAATAAATTACAGACCATTTTAGACACTGTTTACATTAGTTTCCTCTCAAATATCGGATTTCAACAATAAACGTCCGTTAAAACGCTTTTATTGAAATGAAAATTTGTAATTAAACGAATTCAATGTACTCATAGAAAATGTTTATTTTCTAAATCACAAAAATTAATAGTTCCTAACACTTTTTCAAATGAAATAAAATCGGAGTCATTTCCAAGATCTGCAGGTATATAAACAGAGGCAGAGACCGAAGAGATCGGCCAGAAGCACATAACCCGCCGTTATTTGTCAGGATAATGGTCAGGTCCTACGTATATAAGTGCAATATCATTGCCCTTAATTGTAGGGGTGAACATTCGTCAGCCCTCGGAGCTGGTGAAATATTAGATTAGTTAGAGAAGCACTGATTGTGTGATAACATCACCATTTTTGTGGTTACCTACGTTTTATATGTATGTGGCGAACTAGGGGAAAGATAAAAATGTTAATAACTAAATTTTGCAGCTGACACCCGAAATTAATTGACTGCGTTAAAAGGCCGCGCAGTACAAATTTCGAAGTAAAAAATAAAAAGATAATAATCTTAATATATTTAGGAAGTAGTTATAATAAGGCGTGCTATTTGCAATCTGGATTTTATATATAGGTATGTTTGATATATCTACCTATCTATTTAATAATACTTAATTGATCTTTTGCATACAATTCGTAGGATTTATTTGTTACCGATTTTATCGATATATTTTAGATAAAAAGAATCGGATAGGTAGGTGTATCTCGATAATGCTTTCCACATTTCTTTCCCCGATAATAAAAAAAATCATATAAGTAGATATGGGTGAATACGAATAAGTAATGCAAGGATTAAAAACTAACTGATTATTTTTTTGTAACCTTTTAGAATAAATTAAAAAATTAATCTAATTTAATATGCAATATTCACGTGTTTGTTTGCCATATATTTGGTGAACTCGCGATAACGTGCAAGTACTCGATTATAATCACTAACAAAATCAAATTAAAATAAAATAAAAATGAATAATCGTTTTAGTAATTTAAAGTAAGCCAGTTCGACATCAATATCACCGCGCTGCTATCCATTAACAACTCCATCTGCATTAATATTATGTATACCTGATGTATATTCATCACACCAGTAGAGATTTACATAACTTAACTTACCTTCTCGTAGTAGTAGAAGTTATATTATTATGCAATAGTAAGTTGTATTATATAATATCGTGCGGACAATATTGTTAATCGGTCAGTATTTAACTATTGTTATAAATTACTCGTATCGGTGTTAATGTTAAGTGATCAGCTGTTTACTTAAGTGAGGAAAATGATTTTTATTTTATCGCGTTAATAGTTAAACAAAAATATGGAAATTTTTATACCCATTTTTTATTATCGTGCTTTTTAAAACACTGCATCGTAAAATACACTGTTCTTCGTTAGTAATTCTTTTTATAATGAAATTTTATTTGTGAGAAAGGCAGGTATGCGTAGCAGGTGACGAAACATTAAAAGCTGATGTAAGTTTGTTGGTGTCCAACGGTTCTAGATCTTCGATAAGGAGCCATAAAAATTAGTAACACACAGTTCCTTTATAACGAAAGCGATAAGCTAAGATTAGGGCAAGAATAAAAATTGTTACACAACGATATGCCTCGATGTTTGAAATGTGTTAGGTTGAAATTTACATTAGGTAAATAACGTTCTTGTTTCTTTTTAATTTTATAATCTCGACTAATTATATTAATTTATATATCTATGTGTGTGTTAATCAAATTAAATTAACGACTATAATCATTTAAATGCGAAGTATCTAATATTTATTATTATCTATTAATCAGTATACGAATGTGTCCTGCGTAGAAAATAGTGTGGTTCGCTTTTGAGAGAAACATTTGCAACGTATTGAAAATAGGCAATCGATGGGATTTACGGTGAAAAAAATTAGAAATGTCCTATGGAGGAAGTTTGTGTTAGTGCTGGACGTCCCAAGACGAGACTGGGTTTTATGACCATAGTCGTCCTTACTACCTATTAAGAAATTACGAGCTTTACCTACTTTTATACTCGACTTTATGATATTTTAAAAACTGTTATCCGTTTTAAACTACATAGGTATATAATAATATGCAACTACCGTATTTACTCGCGTAATGTCCGATTTTTAATGGGGAGATTTCTTTAACTTTTAATTGTATCATGTTTTATCATTTCACTTGATACATCGCACAAGCGCCGTTGCGAAATTCTTATGTAGTATAGGTGAGTCAGAAACTCTTTTTTTTTTAAATTAAATCACGGATAATTTTATGTCTGATTTACAGCAACAAAATTCATGTTCTGATGCATTCCAAACTATATCTATTCGAAAAGATGTCGATTAAATTTTTTTGGGCGACACGCGAAATTAAAATGATACGATCGTAATTCATAAATTGCGTATTATTGAGAAAAGGCGACTAAATGTACTTATTTGTTTAATAATATTTAAATAAACTTATAGCGTACCTAATACAATAAAATAATTCTCTTCTATGGTTATAGGTGTTTTACATATTTTAGAACCGTCATTTATTTTACGAAAGGGCTCTAATAACTTTTTATAAGTTTCTCTAAATATTTAAATATTAACCATTTAAAATTTAAACTATCCATCGTCGAGTATTTTTAATCTTATCGTATAAGCATCTACCTACGTACTTACCTATAACTACCTATTTATTCAATTTTGTGGTTGTCGCAAAAACATTTTGGTTTTATACATTTTATAGGCACGATCTTTCTTTGTTTTTAAATAGCAATAACGTGTAATTAAACTGCATAATACAGGTAACATTTTAAAGCGGTTTTCTATGACACTAATCGTAAGCTCTTACAGCTACGTGCTCAATGTTGCGAACATTACATCGTGCATGTAGTAACAATTAACACCTATTACATCCTTTGTACTAACCGTTATGTAGGTGTAATAATAATTAGAAACCGGAGATGAAAAGGATCTTAGTCCCATATGGAACATAAAGCCTAATAGAAGCCCGCGGATGTTTTAAGGTTGGTAACGCATAATGGTTATGCAACGACCAGGTTACTTAACTGCGATACCTATAAATTCATTAACTCGTGCTTAAACAAAGCTACTGCAATTACACTTACTTTTATGATAGCATTTAGGAGCTTCATTCTGCCAAGCGACGACGAGCGAAATTACAGATAGAAATGCAAATATCTGTTGAGATTTGTAGCGAAACATTTTAAAAGCAATAAAAACAATTTTAGTGGCTTGTAAAGTTTATGCCTGCGTTGTGTTTTATTGTGACGGGAATGTCGGCATAATAGTTAAAAACTACTAATTTCCGATATTACTAAATAACACCTATAAAATTTAACAAAGAGTTGCCGATATACCTAATTAATTTTTAATTAAATTAATGGAATTTAAATGGTAGGTACAATAATACAACGATATCTACTATAACAATATCATTGACTAAAATATACCATTAAAAAAGTTTCATACTGCTTATCGACAGTTACAGAAATAAATTAATTTTAAAAAATATAAATATTAATAGATACCTATCTCTGACAGTGGTCTATTAGGTAATAGTTTTGAAACTGCTAGTGGCTACAACATGGGAATATTACCATAAAAGTTAATAATGATTAACAGCACCTATCTACATAAAAAGTGAAAATAAAAGTTTTAAATATTACTTTCGTTAACCTAGCACCCCCACTATCGAAAATTAAATTTTGGTATATCATATAGGTGCTAATTAATTGCTAATTTGTTGCCCTAGTGTCGAATTTATTACTGTCATACCTTAGAAGAAAACCGCAAGTAAAGTTGGGGCTGCCGAGTTGCCGTTTAAACTGGCACCCCCACATCCGAAAAAAAAAACGAATATACCTACCATAATTAATTGTCATTTAATTGCTCTACGATACAACAAACAGTCACCGAATATATCGAAATAATTCCGATAATAACACACTTAAAAAGTAGCTTTGCCAGGTTTATAAACGACTGAAGACTGCTCTTGGATTTTGGTTGTTTGGAAATCATTGCTTACCATTATAAGGGCAAAACATAATTCAAAATGTGTTTTTTTTTGGAGGAATATATATAAAAACAGTTACTTGCTCTTATGATATTTTGACATTCCTTTACAGCTATTCATGCAGATAACCAATTTTAACCAAAATCTACGAAGCAATTAATTGTTTTTATTAATATTCATTCCGAAAAAACATATCTTGATTAATATTTTTCCCTTATAATGCCAGCAATAAATTCCAAACTACCATTTTTCAGTTGAAATTAATTCAAACTTCGAGGTAATATAAAAATTATGAGAGCAACTAACTGTTTTTATAAATATTTTACCCTTATGTCAGTAATAAATTTCAAACAACCGAAATCTAAGAGCAGTTAATTCGGTCTTCAGACTTTTATCAAAAATCTGGTAAACCTGCTTTTTAAGCGTCTAATTATTGGAAATTTTTCGATATATTCGGTATCTGTTTGTTGTATCGTAGAGCAATTAAATAGCAATTAATTCTGGAATATTCGTTTTTTTTTCTTCAGAAGCTTCTATATGTTTTTTTTTCGGATGTGTGGGGGAGCCAGTTTAACGGCAAGTCAGCACCCCAATTTTAATCGTGAATTTTTTAAGGTAATTATATAATATACCAAAATTTAAATTTTTGGTTAATGGAGGTTTAAATACTTTTTAATAAATAAAAAAGCACTATGTATTTTCACTTACTTGTTGGTGAAATTCTTTAATAAACTGTTTCATTGCATCTAACTATATTTATTATTTAATTTATTATCTTTTTAAGTTTTATTGTAGCATTGTATTAATTGCAAAACGAATCATAAGAATATAAGGAAGATAACTTAAAGAAAAAGTGAAATAATATACCTAAATATAGTTCATTTCTTTTCGATAGTCCACGCGCTAATCAATTAACCCCTCCGTAAATAAGGTTCGGCCGATTTCTCTTTTAGCTATGAAAAGGTGTCACTCGAATGTTCCTTTAGAATTAGTGGACAGAATAAGTACAAGATGTGCAGGAAATGGTGGGAAATTTCACGGGGGCGTAGGTATAGACCACGTCAAAATAATGCCATAAGTTTATATAAATTATTTCCTACGACTTCCCGCTGGCGAGATATTCACCTTCAACGTTGAAAAATGAAAATCAATTTTTTATAACATTTTTATTTTTTATTAGAATTTAATAATTTTTGGTATATACATATATTATAAATAGTAAATGAAGATTTTTTTGCACTAGTAGGGTGCACTACTCTTAATCTTCCTAATCACAAAATTTTTCGAGGATCAACTTTTTAATAACATTTTCGCATACCCCAAACATTTTTAAATAAAAAAGTATTATTTTTCTAATTTCGATAAGATAAGCCGTACCATTCGAGAAATCGCGGTTAAACGAAGCTTACCTGCGTTTGTTAGATTAAATTGATCTTCGATAATAATCGACATTTCTATTTTGTTACCTATCTAATTCAGAATGTTATAGCTATCCCTACGGAATTAAATCTGTTTAAACGAATGACACGATCCACTTTACAAGAAATGTAGTGCACATGGCGTGAGAACTAAATTTGTTGCGCACCCTATTGAATACACTTATAGGACCTGATAGTTCTTTATGGGTGTTTTGAGTGAAACGCCCGGTCTGATAACGATTTGATATTTGTAAAAGAGTGAACCGGAGCTCGTGATATAAATATTCATGTCCGCGGCAAGGGGGCGGCAGGGCGGGTCTCATATACACATGCAACCTGTACATTAATTACGATCTGTCAGGGCCCCCCGCGGTAGGGCAAGGGCCACGCGGCGCACCCCCCGTCGGGCGGCTTCCCTTCGCGCGGAAATTACTGAAAAATGGGTGGCCCCACTTGCTGACTGACTGCCTTTAGACACTCGCTTGGTATATCCGCATCACGAACTTCGTTTGCCCGTCGATTCTGCTAAACACGCAACTTTCCGTCAAAAAATTAGTCGAGAAATGTCATTTTACCTATTACCCTTAATAAAGCGGACAAATCGTGCAGCATCTGAACGTCTTCATCGGCACACCTAACGCTATCAGTGCAACTAGATGTCACGAACACCTCATTAACACACCTCTAATTAGTAACCAATAGATTTAGCAGGATTTTGCACGTGACTGACGACTATAGATAACGCGAATTAGCCGCCGCACCTCAAGATATAAGAACACAAACAAATAACCCTATTAAAAATAGTGATCATTTTTCAACAAAATTAACCATCTTTTAATTTACCTACCCGCAAAATATGATAACAATGTACCTATAGGTACAATATGTTGGTAATAATTATATTTACTATCCAATTTTCTATATAACTTAATTAGTCTATGATTTTGTTTAGCTAATTTTAAATACTACGACTATAGATTATTTAAATTGTTAAATCGATTAAATTTCAAATACAGTAAGAATGACGAAATCATTTTATGCAGAAAAGGAAATTTCGTAGGTATAATAATTTTTTTCGTTTTTTCTATAGATACCACATAACGTTGCTAACTAGTTTGATCGGATTAATTTAATGGAATTACCTTATTTTCATTGAGGTTTATTTGGAATTTAATTCTTTTTAGTTTTATAATCCGCTGTTAGAAAATAATTGGGTGCATTGTTGTTACGTGGAACGAATGTGGACTTAAATTCTGACAATTTTCGGAGACAATACTTTTAGGAATTATTTTGACACAAGCTTGAACGGTTTATGCAAAGCGACGAGACAATGGCCGATGTATGTCGCATTGTCCGCGGATCGCTGACCATTTCGAAACCATTGATTTGTAAGAGTAGATTTGACGCGGGACAAAACGGATTTGGTACCTTAAAAGGATTACTATAAATCTTTAGTTCTCGCACAGGTAAAAATACAAAAATAATTCGGCGACAAAAGTTTTCAAAGTGTTTTCTTTTTTAAATGTTGTAGGTATACCCTATAGTTTTGGTTATCGTAATCAAATAAAAGCTATTTCTGCAGATTGTTATGGTAGATATTGAAATAAATGTCGAGCTGGGAATTTTGCAGATCTTTTTCGAGTAAATTCCCAGGCGAAATGAGGCGACCTGGATAACGATGTGACTGAGTGAAATATACCCCTAGTCTCCTTTGAAATACTGACCGTGAACGATCAAATAATGACCACCCACTGACGTACAATAATATATAGACTCACATACTTGTCGAAGTGCAAATCTTGCCGTAATGCCACTATAAATCGATCTAAATAAAATCAGATAAGTTGTTGTATAGGTGAATATCTATATTCGCTAATTGTGATTAATACCTATGTATAAATTTTAAAACCTTTTGGGTAAAAATAATGTAAAAACTAATCTAATTGTTATTGAAATGATTAATTATTATATAGGTATATTCTTGAGTAGTTTAATTTAGCGCATTTCCCGGTTATATACATAACCATGTATCTACGTATATGTGTAGGTATCTACCTATTTATTTTCATTAATGTTCACGGTTTCGGTAACATTTCGATGTACGAATAATGTTTAATCTTGATTTATATAAAAAATCGTACAATTTATGATATTGCTGTTTTCAAATTTGTATTTAAATTTGGGTTTATTGTACAAAAAAGTAGTTTTTATATTACATATAATAGCCAAACTTTATTTGTAGATTTTAATATGAACAACTGTAATAAAATCGAATGGCCTTTGAACTAATATCGTTTAACAGAAATTTTAAATGGACGCCAACGGTTTCGTCCTGATCTTAATCTATTTTGAAATTCAATCTAATATAAAAATTTACAGTTCAAAATTAAATTCATATAAGATTTCATTTCATCAGATTAGTGTTGTTGTAAAGTACAGCTAACTATTGGCATGTTTATGTTAATAGGCGGATCTTTTTAATTTGATATCTATCGAAATAAAAATTCTTAGACCACTGTTTAATAACTTTCTGCCTTCTAAATTAGGAAATTCTAAACCGTTTTGGTCGTTTTGAAAAGCACCTAATAAAGGAGATTTTTAAAATATTAATTATATTGTGGCATTAAATAAATGATTTGGAAATATTTTAACAAGATGCTTCTCTTCTAATCTTACTTTATAATATGGGCTTGATATTTTAAATGTTATCATTTAGAATTAAATTACTGTTTTAATGTATCTTTTATTACAAGAATACAATGGAGGAAATCTAATTTTATAATAGTTTTTTAAACTTATTTTATTACTCTACAGTATTTAGCACCCTGAATATTTAACGGTTTATGTAACTAAATATAGGTAGTAGGTAACGACCTATAATATTATCTCAATACAGAAAAATATTAAAATATGTGGTATCGTAAAATAGGGCTATTTGGTCCACTTTCTATAGTAGAATGCAATTTTGGATAAAAAGAAAAGATTGAAAGGCCCCCCTCATTTTGGAAACTTGTAAAAATGGTCAATGTTTTGAAGCAATAGTTTATCATTTTCACCTATTGCGTGAAGCTCCAGCCATAGGGGCTATTTGGGAAAACTTGCGATTTAACGGTATCTCGATTCTCCTCATCTGCGGGGGTAATTGTAAAACCAAAAATCCTTTTAAAGAAAGTATTTTAACAATGTGTTGTTAAATTGGAACCAACTTGTTGAATCGCTGCTTGGACGCTGATTCACTATAAGGGCCGACATAGACACTTATACATAAGTTTTACCTGTACAGCTCTAAGCTGTAACGCGTTTTGTTTCTTTTTTTATTAAAATAACAGTCAACTAAAAATAACATACGTTAGAACTCCCAAATAGTTCCAAATAGTATTAGATTTGATGATAATATCAGATTACCACCTTATGCAGTTAAAATCTATGGCACAGATTTGTACTGCAGCAAATTGTTATTTATTGAAGTTGAGTTTGAATGACGTTAATGACTCAAAAAAGCTTCTGTGGCACGCCACCTTTATCCACTTGCCCCTTCAATTGTTTATATATAAAGTTCAGCAATCATTATGGATGGTCAAATTTTAGTAGGATACTCTTAAGTAATAGTGTAATATAAAAACTGCAATTATGACATTTACTTTACAATTAGAATTAAAACTACGTCAGCAGGTGACAGAAGTCCGACACCGTCATAATTACCTCAGTTCAGCACTCAATCAAATATTTAATAACTAAAATTTCTAAACCGTAACTAGGTGCACGGTAACACCTGTAAATAACAGTCAAGAGGTTACTACAAATAAAACGTATTACTTACATCATAACATAATTTGTGTTCGTAGTGTTATAAAAATAAAACATTTTCTCTTGCTTTCCCAAATAGCCACGCATTTCCCAATTAGTCCCACTTTACGGTATCAAAAGAAAACCGTAGATATTTAATTTATTAATAACGTTAATTGATTTTTGTACTTGTAAATTATAAATATCCAACATAAATGAATAAGTGACATTAAAATCGTATGTAAATTTCTATCAGACGTGTATTTTTATCTTCACGTTTATCTAACGTTTTTTTTTTATTTACTTATTCATCGACGTTAATAATGGTAATTTATCTTTACTGGTATTTGTACCTATCCGAAATTTTTTCCTGTAGGTACTTACATTATTATCTATACGTTTTCATAATTTATCTCTTCGTCAAAACGCAAACAACGACTTAAAATAAATAGTTATTATCTATGATCCGTTAGAATGACAAATGTCGAATAGTTGGTGACTTGTACCTTGTGTATTGCTTGCTATGTTAAGTACTGTAGTATATATTAAATCATCTACGCACACCATTGATATTCACAAGGGAATCTTGTTAACTGTTCGTTATTGCAGTTAATTAAAAAAATAATAATTAAAAAGTATAGGTACCTGGGTAGATACTTGAAATAACTATAAAATATGTTTTGTTATTTTGCCTGATGGTAAATTGATTCCAATTGCTTGGTTTCAATTTGCTTGGAATTATCATCAAATTTTTTATCAAACATCTCTCTGCAATATTTGATAAAATGCACCGTTTTTGAGATAATCTGGAAAAGAGACACATTTTTTTTTTAAATTTTATAAAAATACTTTTAAGAGTATATCTCTAGTAGGTACCTATTTATGTGTAATTTTCCAAAAGATGTATTTCTTTAAAGAAAATTGTGAAAAAAGCGTTTTTAAGCCTATATCTATACCTAATTCCTGGAAATTCGTTGCCTGCGGTCTGCGTACGGTTTTACACGGGTGCTATTGTAAATCCGTGTGTTGCCTCAAATGACATCATTTACATTCTGTTGACAAAGTCGAGAAACTATATTTTTAGTGGAATTTAGTAGATACGAATTAGCCCCTTTTGTTGTTTTTACCCATGTTAAAAAATTTGAAAATTTTCTAACTTCTCGACTGTACCTTATGCAAAGAATGTTTTTGCTGTTTTGCGAGAGGATAGCCTACCATGAAAAATGTTCTCGATCGCAACCTTCGATCACTAACCGTTTTCGTTTAATTTAGAAAAAGAAAATTTTCGACTTCGAAACCATAAACTTTTGGATATAGGGAAATTATGTTAAGTCGTTTTATCTTGGTTCCAAAAATATGTGGTATCATTTTGTACAGGGATACGTTGTGTATTAACAAAAAACATAATCATTATCGTATCGCTATTTCACGTTTTTTAGCATATATTTTACAGAATAGATATAAGTATTTACCTACCTATGATTTACAAAATGTATCCATTTCCTTTCATTTTATATTTAGGTATCTATATGTCCAATAACTTTGATTATAGTATACGACAGAGTTAACGTAACAACTCTACTAATATCCATAAGTTGTCTAAAATGCCGCGGTAGCAGTAATGTCTTTTTTAAACTAAAGTTATAATACCTCGTTTAATTTTGACAATCTAATCTTTATAAGTACTTATGTACTATCCTAACAATAAGAGTATAATCGAAATTATAAAAGGAGACGAAAATTAAATAGGTACCGATTTAACTTTACCTATAGTTGGGTGTGAGGTATAAGTAGGTACAAATTTTACTGGCAGTTCGATTTTACTAAAACTCACCCCCATTGTATAGGTAATACATTAAATCATTCTCTTTAGAACGATTTTTTATACAATTAATTATTCATTAAGTTAAAACTTTTTGGTTATCGTTTTAAAATATCAAGGAAATACATAAAAAAGGAAAACAAAAAATCTTGATGATAATAATAGTCACTGAAATTAATGGTCTTGAAGGTAGATATGCATTTATTTTATTAATGTGCATACGCGTTAGTTATAACCTTATCGGTTTAAAAAAATAAATCTTTCGTAAAAATACGTTTACTATATCTTACTTAAATTAATTAAACGTATAACAGGTTTTTAACTATATTAATAATATATAATGATAACTCAGACTTTTAATTACTTAATTATGAAAACAACGCCTCAAGTATGCATGCTGGTAGAATTTCTTACATCATTAGAAGGTGTTATGTTTTTATTAATGATATATTTCACGACGAATTAAAGGTAATGCAGAAAACATGTAATTCATGAGTACACGTTGAACGATGCGAGATAGTTATCTCAATATATTTTATTTCAACCACGAAATTAATTAACGAAATTGCATGAAACGTAAAACTTGTAACGCTGCGAAAACAATTGAATTATTCACGGCGAAGCAAATATTCTTGCACTATTTACTCATCTCACAATCAGTTCAATTTGTCGTTCCTTCACTTATTTTCATTTTAATAAAGTATTATTTAGTTTCGATATTAACAGCTATTAATGTTTACTTTTTTAAAATACAGTGGACTCACATATGTCCGGACTAATGTGGGCGGGAGTGACCGGTTGTGAGAAAAATCCAGACATGGTAGTGTTATTTTTTGCAATACAATTGCATTTTATTCCAGAACAATGGAGAAATAGTGCCTCATAGACACCGGTTTTAATGATCTACTCACGTGCGCTCGTGTATACATACCTACCTAACATATTATAGCGCAATAAAAAAGGTTTGTTGCAACACAGATTCCCTGACAGTTTCCAATTATTTCAGCCAATTATAATTTTAAATTAATATTTAAATTTTAGTACTCGTTAAAATTAAAGATGTTTAAAGGTAAAAAAATCTTAAACTAGTTACGGATTACGTGTTGAAACAAACCTAAAGATCAGTCCGGATGATAGTGAGTCCGGATATGGGTAGGCCGGATACGAGAGGAGTCTCTGTACTTTCATAATTCAACGAGTGTATTAGTCATTCATGTACTTTATCGATAAAATTATTAATATCTAATATCACACTTTGAAAATTAGATATGTGCAATTTTGTTTAATAGATAAAGCACATATATAATACATATATAACAATATAATACGTACATATATAATAAGTTTTGAATTATTTAAAATTAGAAAATGTTAATATTATGTAGAGTTTCTCAACATAAATCAAATACGATATTAAGACCCTATAGCACAGCACTATCAAAACATTCTTTTGAAACAAAACGCCCGATTAATTTTGATTTCCGTAATATTTAAAATTTTGAACATTGAAAAAAGTCCGTCACAAGACCAAATGATCATAATATTTGTTATATTTGTTATTTGTTTTAAAAAAACCGTGTACAAAATTTGGTTTAATAATTTCTTTAAAATTTTAAATACACTTAACGTTAACCTTGAACAGAATTTTATATTCATACAACATATGTTACCGTGTGTTATTGAAATTATCTTAAGAACACGCGCGCGTTTATCGCAAAACTTCGATAACAACGTAAACCTTTACCGAGGTGTCTATGTACGTGATTTGTTCCACGTGGAATACGGTGATTGGTTTAGTTTTACGTAAATTCCTTTTATTATTAAGTTTGGATGATTTATATTTTGTTTCGTCAGTGTTCATTTGTCATTGACGGGGTAGTATACGTGCAAGCTCGTGGTCGATTGGGTTTCGTTTGTACTTTTGGTGTTCGCTTTTCTAATAACGTTGAATATTTCCAAATAACCTATAGGTAATTATCTAAATAAATAATTTTGTTTCTATTTAAACAAATTGTTTTCTGCTAAACAAAATGTTTCCGCTCTCGTTTAAACTTTAAACTCCTGCAGAACTTGTCTGATAAATTTTAGTGGTACAGTACTTTTTTTTTAACAAGTAAGTTGAATACATTTTCCTATTTAATTGTCAGCAAATTTGTAATTATTTACGTCGGGTTTAAAATGCATATTTTAAGGCACGATTTAGAAATTAAATCGAGGTATTCTGTTTAAACTTAAGCGGTAGGTCATTGGCATTTGCAATAAAAAAAAACATTGAAAAAAATATGCATTGATCCGTTGTATCAATGTGCCTCTTCTGTTGGGGTGTATCAATTTGTCTCACAGTAAGCGTTTTCGTTTTTACGTGATTATTTACATAGGTAACCTAAACTTATTTTACATTAACTTATAAATTAACGTAAGCCTATTATTGTAGACAACATAATTTAGTAATACTAGTAGATATATGTATTAGCTGAATTAATTTTTTAAGTGCTTTGTACTGACATTTCAACAAAAGTGTAAAACCTTTATCTTTCCGTCACAAAATTACATAAACATGCACCTGGAGTACGAATTTGTTATCGAGTACTTATTCTTACATTAGAGGAGATGACATTCATTTAAATACTAGATTAGAATATTTGCTAAATAATTCAATGCTGGAGATAACATTTAAATTTGTATTAACGTGTCTCTCATTTCTACGAAAGTACCTTGGTCCAGATTCTAAGTGCATAAACCCTGCACTTTGTGATACAAGCATGAAATTTTAGGGGAATATTCTATACATCATATTAACCACAATAACCGTCAGAGCCATTTCAGAGCCACCCCCTAATTTAAAACAACCACGAAGTGCAGAAGTCGGCATTATTTTTACACAAGAACCTGTACTATACCTTTAGTTTAAATCCTGCTTTTGAATTATAATATACCTACATATGTATATTTTTCTAAATCTGGTATTTACCACAATTACAAAAATTAGTCATATTA
Organism: Rhagophthalmus giganteus; assembly: GCA_036326145.1. NCBI lineage: Eukaryota > Metazoa > Arthropoda > Insecta > Coleoptera > Rhagophthalmidae > Rhagophthalmus > Rhagophthalmus giganteus. The sequence goes on from JARFJA010000001.1 coordinate 51,736,401, forward strand.
TTTTTAGTAATTTAAAATTTCCTGTATGTAGGCAGTGAGTGGTTAGTTCAACCTACGATCGCGAATTTTATGGCGAAACTAAACCTTATTTTTGTAACCGGCTCGTTTATGTTGTTTGGAAGAAAAATGTTCGAGCATTCACTGTTGTAGCAACTCTTTATAGGGTGAGGACTAAAGAAAACGCGACATGGAATAAATTTCCTGCTTTATAAAAGTCGAATAGTGTACGTTGAGTGGAGTAATTACTCGTAAAACAACAACGTAAATATACGTTCAGACGATAAAAGTAATTTCGATTTTTAAAATCGAATTTATTTGTACAGAAATATGCGCGACGAATCCAAACAAAGCAAAGAGTAAAATGACATAGGCCACAGTTGTCCCATTACAGAAGCAATCTCGCCAATAAACAGCGAACTTAACGAGTGGCAGTATTGGGTACACTTTATGATGCATAGTTTGTATTTTATGCAAGTAGGCACCGGTGCAGTTATTAATAACGTTTATGAAATTTGATTCCATATCGATATATAGATAGGCAGGTACTCACTACTAACTTATTATAAAAATTGGATTTTAACAGCATCAACATTACAATGTATAGGTATAAGACGATTTATGTGATAGTTTTCTAATATTATTAAATATCCTATTTTAATAATATAATCGTAATTATTAATAATGTTTGCTCCCGACTTTTATTAATAATCTGATAAGTTGTTATATGATTCGTTAATGAATTTGATTGATATATTATTTTGGTTATTGAACTTATTTCGCTTCTTATCCTATTATCAGTAACATAACATTATAATTTTATTAGAAAATCTTTTGATAAAAGTTGTAATGGTCGTTGCTTTAAAAGCTTCATTATTTAAAATTAAAAATAATTGGTGGAATTATCTATAGGTAAATCTATAAACATAAAATGTTTGAATGCTCTTTTTGAATGTTCTGCCAAACTCGAACGTTAATTAAAATCGTCTAATTCTTGATTTTCGACGGTAGTTAGAGCGTGTTTACACAGTTCTGGATTTTTTTTAAATTAAACATTTAAATATGACCATTCGCTTTTATCCTATCAACCAATGCGAGTCGTGCCATCGTTAGCTTTGGTGTGCTACACGTATTTTTGAATTGAAGGTCTCGTTCAACCGAATCTATTAGATTTACATTTTGGGTCGGCGACGCGACGCGACGTCGGCGTCGTGGTATGACATTATTGACGCAATTTTAATTTCTGCGAGAATTGTTCAGTCAGATCATAACAACGCGTAATTATAAACGATGCAAAAATTTTAAAATTTGTAAAAAAACTTAAATTGTCTGTAACAACACATAGAATTAAAAAAAAAACAAACAAGAAACTAGTTATATAAGTATATATTGCAATGACACTTTTCGACTAATCGCTTTTAAAAATATGAAATAGAACGTTGCTTAAAAATTTGATATCTTTCACATTGCTTGACTTTTTAAGAAATATTTTTATCATTATATTATTTGCAATAATTTTAGGTATCGTTGAATCCAGTTAGATCCATTAACATAATATAATTAATTTGGTTATTATAAAAACGAGGTAATTTTTATATGTAGGTAACATACAAATATGTAAGATAGGTGAACCAAAGATAGTCAGTGAAACTTTTTCTACTTTTTGTAATTTTCTCTTGGGAGCTAGGGAGCTGAAAATGTTTTTATGATATAGGATATCTACGTTAACTTTATTTCTAACGTAAGGAAAATTTAAAATTAAAAAAAAAACGTGGTAGGTACTGATTCAATAATTTATTTTATTTATGAATTATCGCCATAGTATTTCTTTAAAATATCGCTGATTTTAAATAACGAATTAGGTGAAATGGGCGAAATGTATTTTTAGAATTTGAAAAAATCATTTTAGGGTCAAATTCGTAAACGGAACTGATTCTATTTATTCTGTGGCAATCAATTAAAACAATGAATTCGGACTGTTAAACTACTAACTACTGTCAGTTTAAATTCCTCGTTTGTACTGGTTGTCAATGAGGAAAGAGGCATATGTTATGAGAATGACTTTCGTTTATGAATTTGACTTTAATACCTATATAATTTTTAGATACCTACCTATTTACTCTAGCCTTTTAAAGAGTACCCAAGCGATTGTAAAGTTGCGTTGTATTATTGTAATGCTTAAAGTTATAAGTAAAAGGCAATTAAAATCTTTGAATGTTGTTTTAAAAATAATCGACCAAGATTTTTAAAAATTATTTTATTTGTTAACGTTTTCTATTCAAAATTTTAAGTTGTTTTTCCAAAATGTAAATAAAATACTTACCGATCTATTAAACATGTACCAACATACCTATAATAAAAGATTTTCAACAATGCTGCAATTTTAATGCTCGTTGCCTTTAAAAATCGTATTATATCATTGAAATTTATTTTTACATAATTCCTCTGAACTTTTCGCTTCGTCATTTTTGATTTAGGGTTTGAACTAAACTTCTTCCGTATAAGTAATAAGAATTTTTCTGTCAGAGTAAATTTAGCAGAAGTTTTCTATTGTTAATATTTTAAATTTATGTACATTTTATTATAAACCTCTTTATTTTATCAGAGTAAAGGAAATCTAGTAAGTATTGATAGGCACAGAAAATGATTATGTGGGAATATGTAATTTTATTATTTTTGATTTTTGGGTGTACCTTGTTGGAGCGATTCGATTAAAAGATTTCGTATTTTTTCGGTCGTTATGTTTGAAAATCGCAAGTAAGAATATTGTCAGCTTATTTAGTTAACTAGGTTACTGCATTCATTTTTTATAAAAATATAGTAAAATTAAAATTTATAAACTGGTTGGACAGCTAAAGCTTGGATCAAATCAAGCTAATATTGGACCAAATTCTTATTTGTTTTATTTGTTTGACAGTTCTAACAAATAGACAAATACATAGATGTTTTGTAACAGATTACAAGAACTGGAAAATTTTGGAACGGAATGGAACTGAAAGTCAATATCATTTCAATATCAGTATTTCAAAAGAATGTGGATCTGTCCAGTTTCCTTTAATAACCGCAATCCGAAAATTCATTATTATAAATCATTTAATAAACAAGTAGATATAGCAACTTGTGTAACGAATTAGATCCTAAATAGTTGCTTTAATAAAAAAAATATTAAGGAACATAAACGCCGTTATTATCTTGTAGGTACTAATCATATTTGAATTAGATATAGTCCATGAGCCAGAACCTCAAATTTAGGCTAGTGGTAGCACTCGGGGGATGGATTTTAATATGATTTTTGACAAGATATGGATGCCTAGAAGTGAAAAATATGCGATAGCAAGCCCTAACGCCTCGTCTTTAGACTGATATTTGCTTAGTAACCGTGACAGAAAAATATTGATTTTTATTTATTTATGAATATACCTTATCAAAGCCACGCGTTCGGGCTTGGGGATTCACGTAACCAGTAAAAAGTTACTAGATTGTTTATTTATAATTCGGTTTAAAATTTGGAAAGTGACATATTCAATAGATGATTTACTTGCGCACATATTAGATGGTATAAAGAAAGACTACAATTTATTAGAACTGTAAAAATACGAGGTGACAGCACTGTGTGAAACGTCATCATCTACTAACCTTTTATTGATGACGTGAACTACCAGGTCGCTTAGATAGACTATAGCATACAAATTCATGAAATCAGAAAAAATAAATCCAACCATCACATTAATTAAATTCAATAGGGTATTATGTAAAAATATTTATGACCATTAATTGTAATAATAATAATTATTATAATAGTCGGCAGACAATATCGTCTAAAATAAGGCAAAAAGTCTTAATATACGTACCTACATGAGATATGCAAATCAATCGTTAATATGTTTCTCCAATTTCCACCTTCTTCAAATTGGTCTAAGCGTCCGTGGGTCGTTGGGAAGACCTCTTTTGCTTATAACAACTTAATAATTCGTACGTTTGACATGTTTCTTTAGATGCTCCCTGTAAGGTGGAAGTCGATGACTGGCTATATCGTACCCTACTTTGCGCAATATAGATGATAGGTAAAAAGTCATTCATATGCAGAACAAACGACTGTATGCTTTTTTGCGTAAACTGTTGCGATCGGGCACAATTGCACCTGATATAATTATTCTAATCATAATTATTATTATAACTATCATGAATTAATATAACCAGAATTATTGTACGATAATTATTATTTCTAATAAGAAAAGTCATTAAGTGTGATATATATATATATATGTATATCATACAAAAAATATGTGTTTCTGTCTATATAAAATATATTTACGAAGAATAATTTGCACTTATATATCTGCGTTGTAAGTGTCAAAAAACAACTTAAAAAGAAAGTTGACTTAAAATCCGATTTATAGCAATATATGTATATATGTATACGAATTTATGTTAGGGAAACTGATTATCTACCTATACCTACCAGTTTTAATTTGGAAAATGCTGACACAAATTAGAATTTGTAATTTACAAATTCGTCACACGCTTGCAAGTTATAGGTATTAATAAAACGACAAATCAAAATTTATGTTATTAACTCTTTGAATACATCTCTGCATTCAAGAATGGTTAGAGAAAAGATGTTCGCGACGTGAATTATGTGTTTCAGGTTTGTCGACAGATTTATCTATTTCGTTCTTTAGATCAAGATGGTATATTCTGATGTTTTTCGAAACGAAAATCTTTGTATGCAAGTGACACTCGGAAGACCGACGAATGTTATCTGCTACGCACAGAATTTTGACACTTGCGTGCTGTAATTCATAATTAGGCATTGCCGGCCGGGACGCGTTTTATTCATTTTCGAGTGACACGCAGTAAACTGTCAACTGTGCCCCCGAAAGTCCGGACATTGAAAAATGCACCCTGCATTACTAACTAAACGCGGAACGTTCTGGTCTGACCGCGAACGAGCATCATCTGGAGTGATCTAAATAGCTCGTTACCGGCTCAAACTCCGGCAATGTTTAATTAGTGGCCGGGATGAAGAGACCGACCGTGCCCCGATGGCGCTGATAGCATCTCGCGGATACTTCTCTGATTTACGGCCGCCTCATGCGCCAAATATGGTGCAGTTGCTTTGTATTTAATTACGTGCAGGACCGATGTCAACCGCGGTCGGTATGCTCTGCTACTGCTGATTGGACGTACCGTGGAAGATTTATGTTTCGAGAAATTTGACCACTACGAAATGTAACGAATATAGCGTCCTTCGAGCAATGCTGATAGTACCTATTTGTGTTTTATTTGACTCGTTGACCATTATAATGATCAACTAAGCTACCTACATTGCGTACATACCTATTATTGCGTAGGTATTTATTTCCATACTTCCGGAGCCGAATAAGTTTTGATTCGTTTTTGACGTTTTGATGAAAAAGAAAAAATATGTTGCCTGTATCTATAAGTAGATATTTAATTAACATGTTTAGATATTCAAGAACAATAATACATAATGATAGATACATTTAGACTATAGACTATAGGTAAACTTACATTGTATATTAATATCTTTATTTATACATTTGTAAGGAAATTAACTACTACGCATATTAATAATGTCTGTTTCTCCGCGAAAACGGTACAGTGGCGATCGAAAATAGTATACGTCGATGTTTATAATTGAAACAACTAAAAATAATCTATATGTAGTTGTCGGAATTTAAAAATCTTAGAAGAAAAAACCATCATTTCGATTCGGATTCCACGAGTGCGCGGGATGAGTTTTTATAAAAGCACGGATTCCTCCCTCGCCTAGTAGCAGCAGAGGAGTTGATTTATAGGTGGCTAGGATTTGTTTAGTTCCAATGAAGGGATGCTCGAGGGATCTAATATGCGTTTTAAAATTGAAGTTATAGAATATAGCAGTTGGGAGAAAATTCGTTTCCCGGATTATGGCTGTATAATACTTCAATAATGCACGTTTACAAATTGATCGTTTCATATTTTACTAATAAAAGAAGAATTAGTTGCTTGTGTGCGGTTACTAAATTTTTAGATAATTCATTAAATTCAGGTAGGTAGGTATCTATACCTTTATATATGTATACCTTTAAACTACTATGATTTAAAAGCTTAATATATAGGTAGATATATATACCTATTGGATGTTCAAATAGGATAAACGGCGTTTTAAGTATTTTAGTTGTGAATTATGGTAACGTGGTTTAAATTCTTTAGATTGCGGTTGATAGGTTAAAAGTAGGCATTTTAAAGCCACAAAAATGTTTATATATTTCATAATTTAGTAGGGTTCACCTCAAGGGGTCAGGTATAACCACAGCCTCCCAAAAATCGCATAAAATATGTGGTTATAGTATTTAGTTACCATTTATAGTGGTAGTTGAGTCGCTAATAAAAGGGTGTTTAACTTTTAGTACCATAATTAAGTAAAATTCATCTTATTTTCTTTATTATAGTATTTTATGTCCGTATCTACTCATTAGCTATAAGCACTTACGCGTTTCTTACAGATTTGTTTCGTGGTTGATGTTTTAATACAATTTCAAATTTTAAGTATAAACTATTAAGGTTATTACATATGATAGCTTTTATAATAAACGTCCACGTTTAACTTTATAGAAAAATAATACACTAAGCTGTTTCCCAATCTACACCCACATTAACGACTACTATAAAACTTACTTGACTACTGTAGGTGAAGTTTACGTTCATTCTAAAACCCACAAAAAAAACGCGATGATCTTTATGACTTGTATGCTTTTATTCTTTGTAAGATGGTTTCGGTGTATGAAATGGGACAGTCAAAACATTCCGACAGTTTAAAAAGTTGGACGAGTTGTAAATATGGAGCGGTTACGTATAAGTATGCATACTGAAGCTTTTTAACTTTTCCTTCTTATTTCTCTATTAGTGCATTTTATTTATAAATTACAAAATAATTTTTAAGTAGGTCTATTTTCATGTTCATAAAAAAGCTTATTGCTCCTTCACGGTTTGTATAATATGATCGAAATAAATTGGTAAGAAAATCAATTAAATTGAAAATGAACGGAAACACACTTTCTATCGTTGAATTACAGAATATTTGAAGTTATGTTCTTTTTAATTTCATATTGTATTAAATAATAGTAAGTAGGGTGACCTATCAAAATGGCCCCTGACAAAATAACCCGATGAAATAAATAGTCTCGTAAAAATAGTCCCGACAAAATAGTTCCTGTTTTTATTTAATTACTTTATTAAATAAAACAGGAAAATTGTTATACCCAAAGTATTGCGAAAGTAATAAATTTATAATGATAAAATAACGAGTCGTTAACATTTCGGGTAACTTATGGAAAACATGAAATTTGCAAAAGACGCGTGTAGACTCGTCAATTTTTGTATTAATACATTTTATTTAGGTACGATTTATCAAAAATTAATTAAATAGGTACACGTGTATTAAAAAAAGAGAATAATATTCAATAAATTATATCATACACTGTTATAATTGTTTTATAAGAGTGTATAACAATTTCATAAAAAATAAGACACAAAAATAACTGCTGGGGGCGAAACGTCCTTATCGCGTGTACAGCACATTTCCGGTAATCGGAATTTCCAATATTATACATCTATAAATTTATATAAAAATGTAGTGTGACTGACTCCTATTATTATAATGGGTAAATTCTTTAAGTACATATCAGCCTTAATTTAAATACACAATAATGACCGCTAAGTAGGTGTGTATAGTTAGGTGTATATCTATAAACTATATGTACCTAAGTGTTCTGCAATTTATTTAGAAATTATTTTGTCGTGGTTATTTTAGTAAAGAGCTATTTTGTCAGGAGACTATTTTGTCGCGGCGCTATTTTGTCGGCGTACAAGTGAGGTAATTTTATTCTTATTCCATAAACCATTAATAATTAAAATAATTATATTTAACTTTTGTTCGTTGTTCGTACCTTCAACTTAAAAATCAAATTATCGCGTTTTAAATTTGCACAACCCCTTCTAATATGAGATTGGTTAAACCACCTGGGAAACACTTTTTAATAAATATAATGTGTGGCGAATTTAAATGTTATCGATCCAAGTTTACTTTTCACAATTGTTTTAATTAAGAAAATGAGAGATATACATACATGTCATCCGAGCCCTCGGTGTATAATAATAATTACGGAGTATGGGGCGGACAGCTTAAGTTTGTAATTAGTCCCATCTGGTGGCGGCGCCAGCATCGGCCAAGTAATCGACGAGTTGCGCCCTCACACATGAGACTTCTGTTATGTAGTCCTCCTAATTGCTCATCTCTATAAAGCCCGGATTACATCTCTTTGCCTCTCTATTGTTTCTCATTGTGCCTACTCGCATATCATTGCTATACAATAACACATCCGCACCCGCGGAGAACGTGAGGGCCCTTTTGTGCATAATTATGTTTTAGTATGCAAGAACTAATCTGCAAGTGTTACTTTAAAGTTTCAAAAAGCCAATTAACTTTCACTTAACAGAGGGTGCCTTTCTATTTTATTCCCATGACGTTATAACGCGTTCACTTTTGAACTACTCGATTATTCTTTTAAATTAAAATATACATTACCTTTACTGCCCATTTAACGAAAATTCGAAAATTTATGTGCGATGGATATGGTCGTCTTTTCATTATGGGTAGTTTAGACAGTTTATGAAGTTATAAAGAACGTAATAAATGTAAAAATATCCTATACAAAATAGGGGAACATGGGGCAAAACGAAATGGCGTGTAACGAGTAACGTGAAATGTGTTCTTCAATACATAGATTGACGCAACATCTATTTTGTTTTTATGTTATTAACTACTTTGAGGATTGACAAATTCGCAGTAGTACGTTGAGGTACGCTGTACCGTTAGCAAAAATTTTTATAAAAATTATTTGATTTCCTGTGGTCGGTTTATAGCTTTCGTAGGCAAGATGTTTTTCTTTTAAGCAGAGACGATGTGACTTAAACCTTTGCTCGCAATGTCATTTATTAAGTATGTGCGCATGTGTTACTACGCAAGTATCCGTTCGTTCAGAGTAAGCTTATTACTGCCTCATAGCAATTGCTTCATGCTACACGTGATGCGAGGCAATGTTAAAGGGGCAAAGTGTCACTCATCTATATGACACAATAAAATTATATTTAGGAAATTAAAATATAAATATAGTATAAAGAAATATCAACATCGTTAAAGAAACATCTGGGGTCAGTTGCACAACAACTGATCATATCGCTGATCGTTGGTCAGTCACCATAGAATACATCATTAGATGATTAGATTAGAGGATTTTTTCTCTTTATGACTTGTTTTTTTTTTCTTAACTGTGCGTGCAATGGCAACAAGTCAAAGCACTTGAGTGAAAATGGCTAATGATAATTGATAATGAACACTGGATAATGAAGATTGTAACATAGTATGTATATGTGTATGTTCAACAACTCAATGGAAGTAACTATGTGTACAACGAGATAGGAAAAGTTAATTTTTCCATTTTTTCCAAACATGTCGTGAACGGAAAAAACACTTTTCCCGACAAGCTGTACGCAAGATTTTATAAAATTCGGCAAGGAATTCCTTAATTGAATATTTTTTTTATCAAATTTGTCATCGTATCAAATACTATAATTTATATAGTTCTTTTTGATGCAGTGAAATATTTCATTGTCATACAAGGATACAAAAATTAAAAACTATTCAAAGTTGATAACCTTTATCAAAAGAAAGTCAACGATCGGTTTCAAAGAAATCCAGTACGTTTACAAAGTTATAGAGGTAGAATTTCTTTTAAGAAAGGGGAGGATAACATTTATTAGTTGTTGAAGGTTAGATTCGCATACAATTTGGAATTTCATATTATATAAAATCGTTTTTTTTTCTTCCACATTTGGGCGACGCGAAAACTGACATTTCTTGATGTAAAACACATTAAAAACATGCAATCACTTTTTCTCATTGAAATTTACAACACGAAAATTAATGTGAGAAGAGAATTTGCAATAGCACCTGGAAATTTTGACAGTATGGATCTATTGAAACTATGTAGAATATAATACGCACTTTGACCCTCACCAATCGGAACAACAAGATTTTTATTGGTTACCGTTACGGAAGATGTACAAGACTGGCTGTAGAGATCGATAAAAAATGGGACCAAAAAAATTTCCGATTTTTTAAAATTACTTCAACTTTCTGTCTGCACATTACTCGCAGACGCTGAGGCTAACATTATTGTTCTCGAACGCCATGGAAATCGGACGTCCAGTAACTTTCTAGTCTGGTTTAGGAAGTCTAGTAATCGTATATCGAAAATTCAGTTGAAAATATGTTACGTACATCTTCAAAATAGTAGGAAAAGGCAACAGTGTTGTCACAAAATTACTGATGAATAGCAAAATCAGAAATAATACATGAACAGACAATTGTTAATATAAAGAAGTTTGTTTCAAATAATTCATTTGATCGCTTATTTGAAAATTGTTCCTAGTTTTGTACTTAACATATAGATTTTTCAGCGTTTCTGTTTTGTTTTATTTTTCTATTTTAGTTAGGAAAAATTGCACTTTTTCTAACTCGAATGAGTAGCGAAAAAAGTTAAAGAATTCCTTGCCGAATTACTATAACGACCTACATGATAAATATTTATGGAAATTGATAAACGAAACAATGAAAATTATCAAGAAATAAAAAGATAAAATTAAACAAATGCATCGAAATTAGGTAATTTGTATAAAAAATATAGGTAATATTAAGTAACGATATAATTTGTATTAAAAAATTCACTAAACCATGAGGAAATTAACACATTTCGATATCAAATAAAGTATAATTCAACGTTATCTAAAAGTTAGACCGTTTTATTAAAGCAAAGACTAGATGACAACACGAACTTTATCTAAAGCAATAAATATTATTCGATAATTCGAACCTTGTCTATTCAACTATGGAGCGACTAAAGTCTATGAATATATTTGATTCCGTATAAATTAAATAGTAGTTTATTTTAAATAGTACAAATTGGTATACCGTAAAATATGGGTTTGTTTAGTAATATAATTAGTTGAGTTTCGAAAAAATTAAGAAAGCCATGTTATATATCTCGTTTATAAGATTATGGGACACATTTTTTAATCGAATGAGTATTTATTTTCATTACTCCTTTAATTTATTATAACCCGATTATCGTGATCTTCATGAAGATAATCTTTACGAGCTCATTTTTTACAGCGAATAATCGAAAGCACGGTGCTCTCGTGTAAGCATGTATAAAAACGTTATTAACAGTTTTCTTCGTATTGGAGCCGTTCTGCTTAATATTTATAAATTTATATCTTAATTAAGTAACTTTACTTTTTAATAAATACAATTAATAAAAAATAATCGTCGTAATAAAAATGTATAGTTTCTTACATTCTTATATAAGTGTTATAGACATGAAAGATTGTATTCGGTTTTCTCGCTTATTATGCGGACAATAATGGTAAAAATGATAGGATAGACGAATATTTTTATATCACGAATCGGGGAATGGTTGTCGCTTTCCAGTTTAGCATATTAAAATTATCTGCTTCGTAATCCGACCGGCACTTAATGGAGTGATAATGATTTATTGCAGTCTTCTCTTCTACTAATTAACTGGGTGTCGTTCGTAAAATAACTCATTTGTACGTGGTTTTATCCGCCGCTATCTGCCTGCTATAGGTGCGACATTGCGAGTGACACCTGGAAGATTTAGCGGGGCCCGTCACTAGATGGACGCTGGTAGTCTTTCAAGAATCACAACCGATTCGTTCCTGATTGTTTTACGACAAATGCTTCCTTTTTTCGATCTTTACGTTTGAAAGCCGACTTAACATCGAAATATTGTCTAATTTTTTTTAACCATTTAATCACGGTATAGGTTTATGTACCAAATTTTTGTCAGAAAAATGGTAATGTCGCCGACGGAATTCTCTAGTACCTACTATTAGGTACCCTGCAATTTTAAGTTAATATTATATACATAGATATTCGATCAAACGCAAGATGTATGCATTTACATTTACCCCATTTATCCAGAGCAAATGTAATTGCCGCGGGGCAATTGTAAATTGACTTTTGCTACTTTGCAAATGATAAATTGGCTATTGTAATAACATATTTGTGTAGAAAATGTTGCAAGAAAAACTATGTAGGTACAAGAGTTTCACTGCAGATTTTCCATAATAAAGAGCATTTTCATTCTATTATTGAAAACATACTAATTTTATTTACAATTACCTCACCTAGCTTTTTTAAGATAAGAAAAATAATTGTTTCATGCATAGTTTTTGAATACGGTCGTCATTTTGATTTTTTTAAATGACGACATGAGTCATACGATACATTGTTAAAAAGCTCATTTTTGTCTATCTTACCATCTTAAACTTTTATGGGGTTACGTAAGAAAAAAGTGTAGAAAAAGTAGAAAAACGTTTTCCATCTTATTTAGGCTTATTCGTACGGTTAGTTTATCGTCGTACTTACTTTATATCTAGGCACCATCATATTTACTACAAAATGTTAAAAATTAATAAAAAGCTATTATCTAGATATTAGATAAATAAATCAACACCATAACAAAATTCATAATCAAGAGGTACGCCATTATTCCAAAACCAGATGTAGATATCTATATTTTGACTCCATTTAAATTAAATTGAATTATATTTTAATTAAATTTAGATGGCCTAACAGGATTTAGAAAAGTTTTAATTCGCAGAAATAAGGTCGACACTTTCTTTTGCTCACCCCGTATAATTTTTATTGAAAAAATTGTTGTTATCGATATAATAAAAGAGGCTGTTGATTTGTCTTCAAATATTCGATGACATCATATTGTAGATAAAATGCAGAATTAAAGGTTAACTAGGGGTAATACCATTTAAAATGTTTTTCGTTCACGTTGAAAACAAGTAAGTTGTTGCAGAGACAGTTTAATTTAAATAAGATCTCTTATAGAAATTTTGTGTAGCTACATGTGGCCTGTTAAGTGAATCTAATTGTTGGCATACATGTATATTTATATTGAATGTCGCTTTATGCATATAACGATGAAAATTAAATTTGAAAATGATTTGAAATTTTTCAGGACTTTCGTATAAGTAGGTACTTAAGTAATAATTGAATATTTTTCTAAAAAACTTGTTTACGAAAACAACCAAAAAGAGAAGTCGAAAATATAGTCGGATACGTATTAAATGCGCCATATAAAGGAATCTTTAAAGGTATCGCGCCGCGCCGCTTCGAACATCTAGCAAAGAATGAATATTTCTTTTGCCTATAAAGAACATAATTATCATAGCTCATTTTTGACAACGCAGGGGCAAAGAAATTAAAACGCAAGACAATTACAATCCTTAAAATATGACGTAGATTTTATGTAGGTAAATCCACTAAATTATTTAACATTTTTTTGGTACCTAATGCATTTAAATTTTTAAAAATAAATACAACCGAAATTTAATTAGAAACATATCTGCAAAGTAAATACGCAGATTGTAAAAAAAACGAACAAAAATGAATGTACCTCATATTATTAGAAAATTAAAAACACAAACAACACGGCACTATAATAACAAACGAACCCTTTTGTTTCCGTAAATTCCATACTTCACTCAACGGCCATATAAACGAATTCTCATTCCGGAAGCGATCGCTGTATAATTCACAAAAAAATAAATAAATGTTTGGCGCGAGCCTGACATTTTAAAATATACTGTGAACAGAAATATGCGGTTTGTGGAGACGTGTACACAGTGAACGTCAAACTTTTTGAATAATTTCAACGACGATCAATTCGAATGTACTTTTATAGGAATAAAATTCCGTTGCGCTAAAAAATGCGCTTGCGAAGTCGTGTTCGAATTGGAAAATTAAAATATTTTTAGTTTGGATCGAATATAGTTTTTAATGCATATTTTAATATTTAAATTATCTTGTGCGCACGCGTTTTGTAGTAGGTATGTATGGTTTTGATGAGAGAAGTGACGGTTTTAGTTTAAACGAAATTACATGTTGTATGGACATCAATAATATCGACGCCGTTTTGGCAGAACGTCTTAACCCACAAAAAGTAAATTTTACAGGAACGCACATTTTGTGTTGCAGCGTAGCTATAAACGAATACCTTTTACGGAAATACAAATCAACTTTTCCGGTGGAAAAAATCGAAACGTTGTTACCAGATTTTAACAAAGATTACGTCTTTGCCTTAGATGCATAAGATAGTCGGGATAACTCATTTTCGCAAAACGTGACGGTTAAGACGTTCTTCCAAAACTGCGTCGATTATGTTTTATCCAAATAAGGCAGTTCAATAAGGCATAAAAAGTAAGTCTTAAAATGCTCGATTTAAATAGTGGGAATAGTAAAAATCGAATAAATTAGATAGAAGAAACGAAACGAAAATGTTATTAAAACGTTAATTAAAAAACGAATTTATTTACGTAATTTCGTTGGATATTCCCTGGTTTTAGAGCACAATGGCCATGATGAACAAAAACACAAATAGTCGAGTGGAGTATGTACAGTATCACCTGTGTTCGCACCCGTATATTTGTAAATGTTCCAGCGGTGGTAGTTTACTTTTCGGCAAGCTCGTTCCAATAAATCGCTTCGCAGCGCCTGTTAAATTCGTAACACTAACATATATTCAGTAGATTTGGCTATAGCAGGCGCAAAACGACGTACTAACGCTATTTCTGTTAACCCGTTAAAGTAGATTATCTTAGATTTAATTCGCCGCATCGTTGACGCCTTCGCAGATTTTTAAATGAGGTCTGCGAGACAGATATAAATGAGATAAACATATCAACGTAAGTGCTCGTTTATTTTAAAATATAACAACATGTGGATAGTTGTAACTTTCTGCAGATGTATTTATAGAAAATCGATGTACCTACCTACTTATAAGTTTTACGTCGATAACGTGTTAGTGATTGTAATATCGTCGTGCAAACGAACAGGTGAGATATCGGGGGCGGCTAAGTGATACTCCATGTTCTTCTTCGACGACGGCTAGGCAGGTGTCGAGAGTTTGCAGCTTTTTCCAGATACCACCTCAGCTGCTTTAGCTATTGTTATGGTCATCATAACGGCCACAACAATAAATTCAAACAATTATCTAGCACTTCCTCCGATAAATATCGTAATGAAACAAATTTAATTGTTAAAATGCATTAACATAAAATTGTCAGAGTACTTATTTAAAAAGTTAACATATCAAAGGTCAATTTCACATGATACAGCTATGCGTCATTCTT
The DNA here is from genome assembly GCA_036326145.1 of Rhagophthalmus giganteus. Taxonomy (NCBI): domain Eukaryota; kingdom Metazoa; phylum Arthropoda; class Insecta; order Coleoptera; family Rhagophthalmidae; genus Rhagophthalmus; species Rhagophthalmus giganteus. The sequence goes on from JARFJA010000001.1 coordinate 51,751,692, forward strand.
GCTGTCGCGTTTATTCATACATGAAATCGATGATGGATTGCCTCAGAGTAGATAAACAATCGAAAAATATCGGTAGGTTATTTCCACTAGCTTACCTGTACATATCTACTCCCATTAACTGTAGTTTATTTTATTTTTTTCGATAGTCCGGTAACGGATTAACCTCGCCGTAAATAAGGTTCGGTCTGGTTTTTCTTTCCCTTATGAAATAGGTGCCACCCTAATTTTTTTTTTAGAATTATAGGCACCTAGGATAATAACACAACTTGCGCTACCTTGCACGAAGCAACTGTCTGTCGCCTTTATAAAATTTATTTTTTCAGGTTTTAAAATCAGTTTTGCATAAACTGAATTATGTAGATTTTGTTTTAAAATGAATTTACCTGGTTATTTGACTCGTGCAATAACAGGTGTATATAATTCTAAAGTAACTTACGGTGACACCTTTTCATAGTGGAAAGAAAAACCAGGTCGAACCTTATTTACGGAGGGGTTAATTTTTTACCGGACTATCGAAAATAAAGGAACTATATTGTAATACCTACATATAAAGTGTCAAGTTTGTTGTTTAATTTCAAGTTGTGGGGTATAGGGTGGGCTAGGTTGAAACACTTCTTACCTTTTTCACATTATACAAGCCACATTTTAAGAGATTATCAAAAAATAAATTATTTCATTCGTTTGTTACGATACGTAATTAACTAGGTATCCATATTATGGGCCACTTTAAGACATACAAATAATCAATGTAAATATAGTCATATAAGTTTTATTTTCATGGTGAAATATTTTAAAATATTTTACAGTGAATCGTGTACGATTATAATTTCAATAACAATAAGTGGAAGCGTCTGTCATTAAATACCTACTATAGTCTAATCATCCAACCTATGCAGTAGATATAAACAAATACATGCGGAAAACATATGATCAGAATGTCGTTCTACGATAACAACATGTTAGATAGGGTCGGATCTACTCGCGAATGTGTGTGCTTCGGATTATATCATGGTTTACTACATGGCGAAAATGAATAAGGTATGGTTTTATGTTTATGCCAAGGCCGAACAATATAATATATACTGCCCTGCCAGAAGTAGGAATAACTTGCACAACGTTAAACTATACAGGACGGCACAGGTAAATTTGGCGTGGTTGAAGTAATTTTTGTTAACGTACCGATATCCGAAAATGTGCCGTTATGGCTCTAGAACAAATTAAAGTAAAATTTAATAATTTTAATTTAGCAACTTTTAGACTAGTGCATACGAGGTAAATTTAGATTAGTGTAAATGAGCACTAGCCTAAACTTGCCTTATCTACACTAACCTAAAATAGCCTCATCTGCACTAATCTTTTCATCCGCTTATGCTTTGTTATAAAATAAAAAAAAAATCGCATATTTTGGCGATTTGTGAAGTCGACGAATCGGGTATTCATAATATTTTAAAAGTAAAACTTGTTCAAAGCGGAACTTGAATAAGACGGAAACTTGCTCAATGTGAACAAATTACACTTATAGTCTCGGCCAAAAGAATATAATTTACAATGTTATTTATTTTGTATAATGCGCAAACGGAAAGCAATATTTGGAGTATTTATTAAATATCACTTGTATAAAGCGGAAAATGTTTTAAGAATACACCTATGTTTTTATTAGATTTTGGCACTTTTGTTTTTGTACGGTTTCGTTTGAGAACTAATATTGGTCAGTTTCTGGTACGTGATTTATATACTGCAATATTACACAAAACAAGGTCTCTGCCTGTCACTCTATTGTATCGAGAAAAGATTAAACTCATGTAAGTAATATAATTTTAATGGATTTAAACTTTTTTGTAATTTAAATTTTGTTTAATGCGGGAACTTGGTCAACGTGGAAAATATATTCGATCCTTTGCGATTTCGCTTCGAACAAATTTTACTGTATTTATAGTATAAGTGGCGACTGCGCCAAACTCTCCCTGATATAACAAAGGGATGATTTTTTTCAAATCGATAGTTTTGTTAGGGTTTTCTTCTTCTTCTCGTGCCGTCTTCTTATTGAAGGTTGGCGACCACCTTCCCTATCTCTTGCAACATGGAACAGTTGCTCCACTCCGAGGCCTGTCCAGTCCCTGATATTTCTCAACCACGATTTTATTTTGCGCCCAATGCCCTTCTTTCCTTCGACGTTTCCTTGCATGATAGTGCGCAATAAGGAGTATTTATCATTACGTAGTATATGCCCAAGATAAGCGGTTTTTTTTATTTTAATTGCAATTAAGAATCTTCTACCATGACCAATACGTTTTAGCACTTCTTCATTTGTGACCTTATCTGTCCCATGGGATCTTAAGTGTTCTTCGGTAAAACCACATTTCAAAGGCTTCCAGTCTTTTTATTGATTGCACCTTCAGTGTTAGGGTTTTATGTGTACTGAAACTTGACGGAAGTATTAAAAAAAAAAGTTAATTCCGGTATTCTTTTTTTAAATAACAAAAAGTTGAAATGTATACCAATATGTGAAGGGTGTTATACTTCGTCCAAACCTATATGCAATCTACATCATCAATAGAAGGTTACTAGATGATGACGTTTCACACAGTGCTGTCACCTCGTACCTCGTATTTTGACAGTTCTAGTAAATTGTAGTCTTTCTTTATACCATCTAATATGTGCGCAAGTAAATCATCTATAGAATATGTCGCTTTCCAAACTTTAAACCGAATTACAAATAAACAATCTAGTAACTTTTTTTGATGACGTGAATTGCATATAGGTTTGGATAGGCCATATGCATATTTAAAAAATATGTGCTGCCATCCCCCCACCTTGAAAGTAACGACGGCAGTAGCCGAAAATGTGAATTACTTTCGCACATTACCGTCACATATATTGGTGACGGCACATATCTGCGTTGAACGCACATATTTTAGAATTTATCTAATTGTCAGTCAACGTTTTTTTAAATATTAAAATAAAACTTTGTCAAAAACGAACATTTTTTGAAAAAAAGTAGGTACTGCGCGATTAATTTTTTGTTTAACTGTTATCACAAAGTTGTTTATCTTGGGCTTTAAATTAAATTTAGCCGTTTATTTTAAACGCATCCATCTTACACGTAGGTAGTTGTATAAAACTAATTATTTTCGTACATGCATACATTATTCGGCGCGTATTAAATCATTCCTCCTTATACTTAGAACTCGAATAGAAAATTAACTTTATTCTTATCTAGATAACTCTCATCATATTTACCGCGGGAAAATGCTATTTATGTAATGAACTTGTTTACGCTAGATATATTGTCATACCTGACCCACACTTCAAATAAATTATATCAACTTATTCAAGTTTAGGGCAGGTTGCAGTTGTTTACAGCTTGTTTTACAACAGTGCATTAGTGGTTTAAATTAAGTTATCTTGTAATAAATACCCTACGTTGGTTATTATTTCATCACAATCTTATTAAAGTTAAACACTAAATCAAAACTAATATTGTTATTAATAGTACGAGAGAAAAGGACTTTCGCTACTTGTAAGATTTGAATATTCCAACTACTTTCTAGTTCAATTACCTAATAGGTATAAATGGGGTAGTTATTTTTAGGCACTTTCTAACTGATTACTGTTTTAAGAACTGTACCAAAAAGACACGAAAAATATTTGATAAATAACAGCAGCAATTTAAAATTTTATAAGTTTTAAACTGTGCAACTGTTTGCGTCTTTTTCTTTTTTTTTTCATTTTAGGTTACAGTTGCGGTGCAGTCGAGCATTTTAAACAACTTCAAACAAAATAATTTATGGATTTTATTATTAGATATTATACGATAGTGTTGATTAACTAACGGTGTTAATTTTTATAACATAAATTTGAACTACAGTACATAGATGACGTATTAATTAAATTAATTGAGAAAATACAAGTCTAGTAAAATTAAATAAAATGTTTGGTGTTTATAAGAAGAAATTGGCGATGAGCTGAATTTTTATATTAATCTTTTTTATACGTATACATCGTGTCTTTTTCTTTAAACTAGGATTTACCAGAGCAGCGCAGTTTTTGTTGTAGGTACACCGGCGGTCATAAGAATTGACCTGTTTACGAACACTTTCATATTTTAATACGGTCGATTTTTCTTTGCAGTGTTCGATCATAATGGGAATGAATCCCTTCTTACTTGCGACTCGCAATTGTTTACACAAAATAAATTAATTTTACGCACAGTGTCTGGTTTTCTTAAGAACTTGAATATTAATTTTTCATGATGATTTTGTTTTTGAACGAATTTTTAACATATTATTACCTATTTACTCTTTAGAACTAAATTATTTTTCATAGCAAAATAAATATTTAGAATAATATTTTGCTCGAGGATTTGAATTTTATCGTTTTGTGTCTGTTTTTAATATAAGCAGCAGTTTTGATAATATATTAGATAATTAATTATATAGCTAAATAAAAACAATTTTTCGATTTATTTTCTATTCGTATTAATTTTTAAATAACCCTACGAAATAAATTAGGTAGATCAATTATCAAATTTAAATTGAAAGCACAGAATATACTTAAAAAATAACCTTAAGAACTTATAATATAAGCCTAAAAGAATCTAGAGCTGTAACCCCTGTCATTGTTTTGTATTGCTCAATAACTTAAAAACAAACAAAATACATCAATCTTTACGTAGATTTCAACTCTGCTATAATAAATTTTGGAATTATTTATATTGGACTACGATCATAAAATAATCATGGTACCAATAGTTTAACCAGAATAACTAAATTTGTGAACAAAACCCCAGTTTAGCTAAATATACATTTAAACCTAAATAACTTTTAAACTAGCAGATTTCGCCGAACACATAAGTATGGGGGGGTCAAATCGATGCGTATTGGAGTCTTCTTTCACTTTACACCGGTTGGTAACGAAACACCCTGTACAGGTCATCAACAGATATCTAGAGGGCACGTTTTATAATGGACTTCTTCCTAAAAAATTGTCTACTCATAACTTGGTTTAACTTTTATTAAATAGACTATTTTCATTTAACAATATTATTTCCTCTTTTTTAGATAGAAAGTTAAGTACCTACCTACTTACCTACTATTTTGATAATGATTGATTCATTTTTAAAAATAATTTAGTTCTAGAATTTATAATTCAATAAGTGTCTTTTGTTTATTTAGGTACCTAAGTACAGAACTATAATTGTTAATTTTACAATTAGTATTTATTATTAAATACTTTATCTTGGATTTACATAATTGTATTTAGATGGATATTTAAAACGATACTGGGTTGACAATCATTATACATAATGGAATTCAAAAATGTAATTCATTATGACAATTTTCACTCAAGTGCAGAAATGTTGTGTTCAGTTACTTATTAGTCAAAATGCACAAAAAAAGTTAAGACGTTAGAATGTCTCGTTTTTCAACCGATTCAGTTAATTTATAAAATTAAACGATGATTCAAAACTTTCTCAATTGCAGTAGATACTTTCTATATGATAATTATTTCACTTATTTGTCGTTTGTCATGTGTTTGTATTTTTATGCGACTTTTTGTGGTGTTCACCAACTTTAATTAATTTTTCTGATTAAAAGGAAATTTGAAAAACTATTTAAAATAGGTAAATAGGTACACTGATAATACTGATAATAGATACACTGAAAAATTAAGTAGGTACCTACACTCACCGGCACAAAATTCGATCCATCTACAATTTTTAGTAAAAAATTGCGATAAACGTTTGTTTTATCTAATAATGGGGAAAATTCATATTCCAATGACATGTTTAGTGCGATAAAATTTTATTCGTTTGGGAAATTTAGTTAGTTTGTTTATTTGGATGGTATCAAATTATAATAGTCAAATTCTGAGCGTACTTTATTATTAAGTTTATTGCTTTATTACGCGTATTAGTCTTAATTGTTGGAAATACAATTGAATTTACTGTCTGTAAAAATTAAATATGGTGTTGAATCCAACCGATACTGCCAGAGCAATTGCTTTGATTCAAGATGGGCGCTCGCAGTACTACGCCGCTCGAGTGTGGTGCCTTGGCGTTTCAAGGTGTAGTATTTAGAGAGCTGTAGAAAGGTTTCGAGAAACTGGAGGCTACACCAGGAGAGTGGGATCAGACAGGAAAAGGTGTACAACTACTAGGGATGACCACTTCCTTACATTAAAAGTTCTGAGAAACAGAGATACTACTGCAGTTAATGCACGTAATGAGTTGCAAGAAGTACGGGGTGTAAGTGTTAGTGAAAGAACTGTAAGAAGAAGGTTGCAGGAACACGGATTGCTAGCAAGAAGACCCGCAAACGGCCCACAATTGACCAGAGAACATCGAGTGGAGCGGCTTCACTTTGCACGTCAACACCAAAATTGGGATAATGATGATTGGGGTCATATTCTTTTTACCGACGAGTCGAGATTTTGTTTAAGATCTGCGGATGGCCGTCAAAGAGTATGGCGCAGGACTGGAGAAAGATTCGCCCAATGTAATATTGTGCCAAAGCTTAGTTTTGGTGGTGGTTCAATCATGGTATGGGAAGGTATTAGCATGGAAGTTCGCACCGAATTAGTAGTAGTAAATGGAGGGGCGATGACTGCTGACAGGTACATTAGGGACATTATAGAACATGTCGTACCTTTCGCCCCATTTATTGGTGACAACTTTATGCTAATGCACGATAATGCCCGTCCGCATGTTGCCCGAATTGTTTGTGAGTACTTGAGAGAAGTAACAATCCACCGTATGATGTGGCCTGCAAGAAGTCCCGATCTAAATCCGATCGAACATGTTTGGGACATGGTGGGGAGACGAGTTCACTGCCGAGTTCCTGCTCCTTCTAACTTGCGAAAGTTAAGTGTAGCAGTAGTCCAAGAATGGGACGAAATTAGCCAAGATTACATTCGTTGCCTTATTGAGGGTATGCCAAGGCGAATAGAAGGTGTAATTCGAGCACGGGGAGCTACTACACGCTACTGATTTTTTGCTTTTTCGTTTTTTTTTACTTGTTATGTACAATAAATGTTGTTTACTGTTTTATCTAGTTATGAGATGTTGCCGTATTTTTGTTGTTAGAGCAATAAAAATGTTCCCGTCGGTTTAATTACATTTCAACATCTGTTTTACACACCCTTTAAACTATGTGTAAATATAACCAATTTAAAAACTAAAATAATTACATCAATTAACCGCATGGATCGAATTTTGTGCCGGTGAGTGTATATACGTAATTACAATTGAAAATTATTTTAATTGTAATTTATAATTGTTTACGTAATAACTTCTTTCGTACATACCTACAACTAAAATTTTCGTTTTTAACATTGTTTATTGACTTTTTTCGGTGTATTTAAAATTTGTTATCTTGTATGTGTAACATCGATATACAAAATGGAGCATTTTCCTAAATTATTTCAGAAATTAATCTTAAGGATTTATATTTTCACTTCCTTCACTTCCTTTAACTTTTCACATAAAAACAAAATAATCTCTACTTGAACACGATAATGTTAATAAGTTATTATAATCATAACATTTAAAACACCTTGTATGCTTAAGTATAAGTAATATACTTACTTATTGTTAGATAATTGTCATACATTTTGTGAACTTCTTCTTTAAATTATAATGTAATTGGCTATACAGTATTCTAAGCTTGTCTAATGAACGCTTATCTCTTTCATAAATATCTCTTTACAGTTAATTCTTAAATTTTTACGCTTTCATTAGAAATTAGCAGACAATGAAATTCTTATTCACAGTCGTTTTTAATTATGAACGCATTCGTCGGATTTGTTTTGATTAATATTAGCATACAATATCAAAACTTTTTTTTTACTGTGTGTTTAAATTGTTTTTCTTCAGTGCATTTTGTTGTTTACTAATTGTAATTTATTTCTTTACTATATCTAAATAGTTTTTTGTTTTATCTAAACGAATTTTGTATTGTACAGTTTTATTATAATTATACACCACGTATTTTTAATATAGTAGGTATCGTAATTATCTCATGGTGAAATGGCAGTTGAATTATAATGTTGAACTAATAATCATTTATAATTTCAAAAAGTTATTTTCTGTGTTCAATGAGGAAATAATACAGTAAAATGATTTTCATATGTAGGTACTCGAATTTTTCTCATCATACTAATTTCTTACCTTCAGATACCTACCCATATTTAATAACATAGTTTCGATAAGGAGTTGTAAAAATTCTTATAACGTGTTTACCTACTGAACTGGTATTCGAGTATTTTGTACTTAAAAATGTTACAAATAAATTATATCTTGTAATAATGTATACGAGCTGGATATTATTCGCTGTAAGGTCTGCATTAATTTGCATACACTATAACGTCGCGTATTTCATTCGAAGAAAATGTGACCATTACTATATTAATTTTATGGACGAATTTTAAAGAGTTGAATATCGCTATGCAAATTTTATAGGTATCACAACCGATACTTTTAATTCTTATTTAACGAAAGGCGCTTAAACATATTGTTACTTATATTAAATTCAAAATTATTTATCATTTATCGTTCAACTGTTTAATAGATACCTAGGTATATCTAGTCCGTGTTTCGCAGTTTTCCAGTGTGCCCGAGCATATAATCATTTGTTTAGTCATCCAATTGTTCAATTGTAGACAACTTGTAATTACTCACAACGTTATTTAGTTCGATGTACTGACAGTTCTATTCAAACATTACGTTCTCATTACAAAACTAACTAAAACTATTAACTAATTAAAAACTTATAGTGTGTGGGCAATTTAATTGTGTTAATAGCCACTATTGAATCGTGCTAATTTATTTTTACTATTTGACAGCCAATGATACCTATAGGAAAAGTCATTTCACGAAAAATGTCTATTCACAAAAAGTTTAAGTACATAAAATCTGCATACCTGTAAATATAATATAGGTAGGTAACAACCTATCCTAAAACCATTACCTAGTTACCTATTGGTAACTGACTGATTTGCACGAAAATAGTTTCTCTTTAGCAATATATTTGAGGAAGTGCGCCATAATCGAACTCCCGATTATCTATATTAACTCTATAATTTTCATAATATTGCAATTACAATCGATTGCTTTACACCAAAATATTCTGTTATTTGTTAGGGCTACTGTTATCGGAATATCCGTAAGTTTTTAATATAAAAGTAAGTGTCAAATTTAGTAACAATTGGTAAAAATGGTAGATTTCAAAAAGTGACCCAAATTCGGACCCCCTAATATAGGTCCCTATTCGAAACAATATAGGGAACTTTTACAAAAAAAAACATTTATTTAAAGAAAAGAGTCTTTGACAAAACTCACTAACATCGGCAATCGTCGTTTTCTGCACCCGCACAGTCGATATGGGCCCAACCGCTACATTGCAAGCATTTCGCCCACAATTTTCCGTGACAGCCTGAAGCCCAAATGAGTTTCGTAACATCAATTGGTAAAAAAATGGTGGTCCAACTTTGAAACATGTAAATAGAGGAGTCCGATTTTGAAACTTCTAGGGGTTCGACTGAGGAAAAGACAACTGTTTTAAAATGACAAATACTTACGAACTCAGAAACAAAGTTAAATTCACGAAAAGAACGCCCACTGAATATTACAAAATCACATAAACAACACGTGTCAATAATTACCTAATATTAACTGACCGTTAATGGTACACAACAAGTCGGCTACATAATTTTGTACTATTGCCATATTCATAGATATTATATACTTCTGCCTCTAAGACATAATCCGGGCGTCCGACTTCCAATTAGAGAAGGGGTCCGATTTTGGTGCACTTCCTCTACGTTACTCGTTAGGAGGAGAAGTCACTTAAAACGCTCCTAACACACAATTAGATCAAGATTAAAGATTAATTTATACGCATATAGATTGCAATGTTTAAAATAAATTTTTAAAATGATAAGTATCTACATAAAATAAATGGAAACTTCAACTTTTAAGAAATAGTTTTCGAAAATCCCATTAAAAAGTTTATGAGTTGTAGAAATGTTTATTATGTTCTATTTATAAATACCTAATCGCAACAGCGTTCAATTATTTGTTTAATTCGTCACGTTTTGAACGATTAATTAAGAAATAATTGTTATTTTGTGGTATTGTGCGGTGACAAACACATGTTCAGTAAGTACCGATTTATTTGTTTAAATTAACTATTCTTTTAGAATAAGTTGGTATTTACTTAAAATAATTATAAAAAATTGCAACTTATGTTTATTAATTAAATAAAATCCTACTATTTCTATATGTTAATTCGATTAATTATCATGTAGATTCATATTTAAAAATTTACTGATGTGAATATCAAAAATTCTTAAACTTTCGCTTAAATTAAAATAAAAAAATTCATTTACAAACATGACTTACGTTAAATAATTACGTTAACTATAGATAATGAATAAAAAAATATTAACGTAGATAAAGGCGTAGTAAAATATTATACCTGATTCAGCAATTTTAATAATTTTTTTTTTAGTTGAATATCTAGAACTGACTTGTAAACACAAAAAATGGCCTATTTTAGTTCGTGCCATGTATGTAGAAAAGAATATGTGAAAATGCACCAGCATTTTTGAAACGGAACAAATTATAAATAGATTACTATACGACAATTACTAAATATTTATGTGCAGTTCGATTTTGTTAAATTTAGGTCCCGCTCATTGTCCAATAGTCAAGGATAATATCTAACCTCCGTACAATTCCGGTTTTCACACAAACTCATAGAATAAATACGTTATTTGATACAAACGTGCTCCGAATTACCCACATACGTGATTTCCAAGAGGTATTTGCTTATAGTGAAGTTACAACATAAAATGTGCGCTCCTGTAAAATTTGCTTTTTGTCTCTTACGATTTTCTTAGCAATGACCTACTGCATTGTGCAAACTGAAAAAAAATACCAACCTATTGTAATTTACTTACCAAGTTTGAAAATATTAATTTAGGGAAGATTGAATTTTAATAATACGCAGCTATCTACCTATATAACGAAAAAATCCATAATGTTAGGAGTTAGGTAATCAAACTATTGTTTTCAAAATGCGATGGTGAGATGTTCAAGTGCAAGTGAAAACTTTCAATATTCAAATGAGTAGGTAAATATATTCAGTGATGACTCGCAAGATGACGAATTTACACCGTTAATAAATATTAGAGATTGTATATGAACATGCCTTGCATCTGAATTTGACAGACATTTTACAACAATTATAACTTATAAGTAAGGCCTTTATAAGTATGTAGCACAGTACAATTGTTTGCGCATTTGTTTCTCGTAAATAAATTTCTCACTTTTCTATATATATATATAAAACATAATCGTTGTAGAAATTCTTGTAAAAATTAATTGAATGTTAAACTCTGTTATAATTACAAAATTTGAATATTATGTCTATATCTAAATACACATAGTATAATGTCCGTTACTCAGAAACATTAAATTGAATAGGTCGCTATTATTAAAAAACTGCCACGATATTTTACACCGGTACAACATAGCTGTGTCGTCTGCGTCAAATAAACAAGCAGGTATACGATTCATAATTACGCAGATACTATACCTATGTATATCGTTCGGAAAATTTTTGAAGTATCAGACTTAATTTACATACAAGTAGAGCATGTTGGAGAAACAAGTCGATAGTGTAACAATGTGATACATCACTCATGCAAATATCCAGACTAAGGACGCGAATGCAATTAGACAAGTTGATACGCAAACGGAAGTACGGTATTGCGGAGAATAGCAGCGAATGTTTAATTAAATTAATAAGAAATGCTATACGCAGCTATAAATTACGAGGTGCCAGACGTAATTGACAAAATGTGTGCAATTACCGAGAGGTTGTGATGACGCGGGAAAATCATTGGATAACGAGTGCGCTAAAAGGAATAACAAAACAACCAAAACGACAATCATCGCATAGCTCGGCTGCCACTGGTTCGTTGTTACCGTAAAAACAGCCAGAATATACATACATAGTTGCATTCATACAGACCAACATCATGACACAAATGAATTTGGAGTGGAATATCGCTTACAAATTGTATTTATATAGTATGTATGTTACGTACCTACTTTGACTCACGACAATAGTGGTTTGTTTAAATCCTAGACAAATGTGAATTTTTGGCCAAACTGTACGCGATTCCTACAAATTAAAAAATTCGAAATGAATTAAATCACGTCACATTTTTATATGCAATAGGTAAAATGTATTTGTGTTGAAAGATCGTCGGACGAAATATTTCAAAAATTTTTGGCTTTTTTTGTGCAATAAAATTAAAACATTACTTATTTATAACTTCTAAGAAGTCTGCGGTTAATTTTGGATATTTACCGTATTTAACCACCAGCTACACTATACCTACACTTAACGTGATTAAATAATTATTGTTAATTAGGTACCGTCATTTTACACGGTTATAATGACATCTTCTTGGAACCTGGCTTTAAAACAATCGCAAAGCTTTTGCACCTGCTTAAATTCTGCATGTCACAAAATTAAACCTAAGCAATTAGGAAATGTAATAGCGAATAATTTTATAGCAAGTCTAGTAGGTAATATTATTATCTTAATTTTAAGAACGTGACAGTTTTAATGCTTTTTTTCGCAAGAATTCGATGTCAACCAGTTCTTTTCAGTTTCTTCCTTTTGCACTTCACTATGTGGATATTACTTAGGTATCTACATATAAAGAAAACGTAATATATTTCCAATTTGAACTCATTTTTCTCAATTTTATAATATAAGTAAGTATATTATATAATATATTGCACCTATAATATATAATAAGTATGTACAGTCAAGTTTATACGTTTTGTCTCGCAAGATCTGATCGCAGGCCAACGTGCCGCGAGAGGATCAAGAGGGACGAAGGGCAACAGTTGTTTTTGAATTATAAAAAGAGACAAGTCAGATAATAAATAAAAACTGACAGTAATCCTTTTTTTAACCTTTAACGATAATAACTAACACAGGCGTCGGGACAAAACATATGAACTCGACTGTACCTAGATTATGTACTGATTGCGATGTCTTGCTCTTTTAATTTTTATACATATATACCTACTTACATAGGTACGATGATAAGGTATTTACATCAAATAAACTTCTTATCGCCGTGCTTTCTTGTTAAGTCATTGTCAATTCTTAACCGTACGATGTTTATGACCGATAATGACAATATAGTTGCGTTTGATGTTATTGCAATTTGTCTAATAATCTGTAATGTAATAGTAATAATTTTCGGTGACCCGTCAAAATAGTCCCGACAAAATATGTAATTCCTGTTTTAGTTTAGATTTTTATTTAATTACATTTTGCACGAGTTCTCATGTTAAATGAAGATTTAATTGCCTGATTTTTTGCTATATTTGGTGCTTGATTATGTTCCGTAATCATTGTTACATTATTTTCTAATGTTTTTATACGTCCTCGACAGATTGGTGTAACACATCTCCAGGAAATACTTCCTTGGTAATAATATACTATAATAATATATAATACTTAATAATATAATATAAATAATACTAACTTGACAATGTAAAATTCAGTTAATAACTAATCATATACTTGGTAAAGTGCTTCAGATTTAAGGGTGCTTATCCCCACTTAATTACTTTCTTAGAACATTTTATTATCTTTTTATTCAATTAGTAAGTAGTGGAAACTTTTTGAAAAAGTTTTTTTATCAGTATAATCCGTAATTTTTGTAAGTACCTAAGTACCTGTCTAAAGTTAATTATACATATTTAATAATGATCCCCAAGTAGGTGTGTAGTTATATAACTAGGAAAAATGTACATACATACATACGCGTTCTGCATTTTAATTTATTTAGAAATTAGGTATATTTGTCATGATTATTATAGTAAAGAGCTATTTTATGGGAGGGCTATATTGTCGGTAGCTATTTTGATGGGGTTATTTTACCGGTGTACCATAATTGTCATGTATTCGAAAAGCACCTAATTAGCACTTAATTCAAATATATTTGTTTTTTTTTATTTTCACATTTTTCAGACCCCCAATTGTAGCCGATTTTTCTAAGAAACCGTAAGAATACTTAATTTGGGATTTGAGCACTTAATTTTGGGGTGGATTAGAAACCATTTAGCGCTAGTGGAAAAACCTCAATGTCAATTTTGTTACTTGTTTTTCTTTTCTTTCATGCAAATTATCACTTATTTATTTATTATTTTATTAATGGCCATTATACCATATATTATGCTTTTTCTAGTTTTCTCTTATCGTTTTTGTTTCTATTTAGAAAAAAATACAAGCATTAATCTTAATCAAAATCGTCCTATTTTTTTATGATACCTATATATCTAGTACCTTACAAGTTGTTAAAAATGTTTAAGACAACTGTGACTTGTGTAGTTTTACTTTCTGTTAAATAATTTCTAAAGAAATTGCAATTTTATTAGATGGGTCAACTGAAGTCGGACTGGTCTCGTAATTTAAATTTGAAAACAAGTCATATTAACAACTATGATCACAAATGATATAAAAATCATAGTTCTAACGAAAGGGTTGATCGCGTGAGTTTGATAATGTCTATTTAATACGTACATAGGCAGATAAATATCTAGTTATACTACTAAAATCAATTTAATATAAGACAATCGATTATTTTTACATGAATTTTTTTATTAGTTTACCGTATTATAAAAGAAAAAGAAAAAGACGAATTTAATCGCAAGATAAATTCGTCGATATTCGACATTATTACAATTTATTGTATTTTAAGCTTTTCTTATAAATAAAAAATTTAGGACAAGTTGGCATAATTAACTATATTTATTTCATTGAGATATTTATAGATAATAATAGTAATAGTCCTAATGCCTGAAGTTTTAAATAGGTCACTGACCCGCCAACCTTGTTTCTTATATTTAAATTTAATTTACTCGCCGATGTTGTTTAGACTTCCTCGATAACTGCGAAGATTCAAAACAAACACAAAAATAAGAAGGCAAACTAATTTGTAAGTGACTACGGAGACAGTTTTAGCGGCTTACATATGTGACACAAATATAGAAACGGTGGAATCCGTATTATTTCTGTGCAATCAGTTGAGCGACAGAGATTAAGGCACGTCAACTTCCATTTCTCGGCACCCTCGTCATTCTTCCATCTTGCGTTGATGATTACGAGGATTTTTTAATCACAAACGAACGTGTCATCAACTTTAAATCGAATAAATATTATGTTTTGCCAGTAATTTAACCCATAATTTTCACTCGCTTACTTTTAATCAAACTGGTTATAAAAGAAAAGGTGTTCGATAGGAAACCGTCGAAAGTGAGAGCTTCTTGTGCAACGGAATCCTTTTAATAGGTTTCTGCGTTTCCACAGAAGATATAATAATTAGTATTTAAGTGAAAGTAAGTAGGTAGGTATAAATGTATAGCAAAATCATAACTTAGTGTCAATTATTTTTTGTGATTTATTTGTTTAGCTCCGTATGCACTACACTAACACATTAAACTTCAACTTGAACTAGTCATTAAATTGTCATGTACCGAACACTTTACTAAACCTCTTCATTTCAATTTTGTAACGGTACTATGATAACTTGGACTACTTTCTTTGTTTTTATTAGATATTTGATTAGAGTTGAATAAAATGCAAAAATAGGTAAACGAATTCTCTTTCTATTCAGTAGAATTCGTTAGTTCGAATTTAAGGTAACATTCGGCATAAGCTTTTAAATTTTATTTTCTATTTATTAGATTGATTTTAGTAGTATAACTAGATATTTATCTGCCTATGTACGTAAACCTATGTGTACCTACCTATGTCCATATTTTGATGTTTTTGTAAATCGATAATTGTAAGTACTTTTATTTTTTTATTTATTTTCCTTGTAGGTACCTAATTAAATTACATTTAAAGAAATTACACTTCCATCACAATATTTATTAAATTTTAATTCGATTTAAATAAGACTATTTACTGAAAATCTGTATCGATTTAATCATTTATCTATAAATTTATTAATAATCATAAAAACGATTGTAGAATAGAACTAATCGTAAGCAGATGTTACTAATCCAGAAATTTTACTTCAACATGTTTAATTTATCGTCGGTTTTCGTGGTCAAATAAATTAACGTTAATATTTAATTTGAAACTGATGATTAAAATTTTAATTAAACTGATAAAAATAGACAAATTGTAAATGATTTGATTTTTATGTAGATTAATATGAAATCGAGTTTCGAAGATTCGTTAAATTTGGTAGATATAGCTAGATATGGTATATAAATAAAATTATGCAGATAAGTACCTACTACGTACCTACTTCTTGTTGTAATATTTTTAAGTTAATTAAAGTTAAATTAAAAAATTAGCACCAATATAAGTATCTACAGCTATTTATCTAATTACAAACTGAAATAGATTTAAACGAGATTAACAATAAAGAATAGATAATGTTAGTACCCCGGATAGGCTTTATGAATAAACTGGGTACATCGCGGATTCCAGTCACTTTGTTAATTGGAAAACATAATTTATTTAAAATTTTCATTTTGCAAATCAGATTTTATGCTTGATATATATGGGTGTTTATTAGGAATTTCGTGTTCTGTAGGTGTTTATTTTAAAATACGACGGGATTGTGGTAGCATTGTTAATAATCGAGGAAGTTACATGTCAAATCTAAAGGGCGAAATTCCATAATTCTCATTTATCGCTTGTAACGTTCACGTGCTAATTCTACGTCGAGCATTGTTAACTTTGGATTAGTCGAGATTCTCGGTGGAAGCCTAATGATATATACGAAGTTACGTGCTTACGAATAATCAAAACAAACAGAAATTCCTGGGAGAATTCGAGAAGTCTGAGTGCGAGGGACATGTTCGAGATGGTTTGGCTGGTATTTGTTGAGCAGATCAACACGGATGGTTCGCATTCCAACCGGGGCGTTATCAGTCGAGGGAGATCTTGTAACTTCGTGTAACCAACAGTCCTCGGTTCAGCTATGCGACCAGAAGACGTTTACGATTAATTAAAATTAGATTGCAGATAAGATATCAACATTTATAAGGTATTCAAATATCCAGTCAAAAACAACTCTTGTAATACTACACAACTTTGGTTGCGAGCATAATTCGTGCTAGGCGAAACCGCTTATCACGTTTTTATCTCTTACTCTTTAAAATTAAGAGTCGCTTGTAAAAATTCCGAAGCCATTAAAAATAACTATAATATTTTCTTTGACAGATTTCTGAGAAGATCTCTTAAATCACCAGATTCACGATGAATATAAATTTACGAGAACGTATCGAAATCATAAATTGCGAACATTATTTACTTTTATAAATGTCTTAACATTTAAATTTACCTGTACTTTAACATTTATATATTATAGGAAGATATGCGAGGAGGTGGCTCGACGAGCCAAACGAAACAGACTTGTTTTGGGGCATATAAAATACCTATCTATTTTTTTCTTTTCAAGAATCGCTCGAATACCTCGATTTTATTAGCAAGGAGGACATAGTAGGCTCATTTCCATTTATCTAACTTTAACTCCAATTCGAAGGTTGATTTCAAATAGTAAGGGGTGCCAAAAGGGCTGTAAATTTACTTCACAATAGTGTTTACCATTTTTTTATACGATCTCTAGATCGCTGCCCATTAACCACAGACTTTTATTATTTGGTTGGTAGAACGGGTTAGTGTTAATTAACATTCAAAAACGTCCATGGTTGCAGCGGGATTCGAACCCGCAGCCGCAGTGGCGCTAGAAGGTCAGTCAGGTAACTAACTAACTATAAGTATTTTTAAATTCAATAATTGGTAGTGCAAATTTATCCTACTTTCAAATGACACCTCCAAAGCGCGTCTGTTTCGTTTCCGGTAGGTCACTTTTGACTGTTCCTCTAGATCATCTAGAGAGTGATTAGTCAAGAAGTACTTAACTAACGATCAGAGTATAAAAATACTACTGTAAAGAAAATTTATTGAACTTCACATGACACCCATTTTGGCACGCCTTATTATTTAAAATTTTTGGGGTTACATTAACTTCAATTTTTTGGTTGAAAGTAAATGAAAATAGGCTACTAATATGCCCTCGTTGCTACTAAAATCGACGTGTTCGGGCGACATACCTGATAACACGTCGGTTTCGTTTTCGGTAGGCCACCCTGTATATCTACATTTAAATAAAACTCGTTATGTGGGTGAATATACGGTATTGGGATTTTCGGCGATTCTTTGTGATTAAAAAGGCACGATTTTTAATCGGAATTTATAAAAATAGATAAACGAATTTGTTGAAGTACGGAAACACAGTATATAGGTATCATTGACAAAATACTTTGTAAACGTGCAGTTGCTTTGATCTTTCTGTTATAACTGTTAATGACTTAAAAGTTTTAAAATGTTTTAAAATGATAGGTACATAAAAATCTTACAAATAGTTCCGGCGACATAAAATACTTTAGTAAATTATCTTTATGACAGTTAAATATAAATAAGAACACCCAATATATATGGTAGTTCACACAAACTGAGTGTGAAGTTATAAAAAATCAATTAATCAAATGCTAAGAAGCTTCAGCAGCTTTTATATAGACCTAGAAGTATGTATACATAGCTTTTAAACGTTAAGCAGCTCGAATAAATTCCGTCACACGATTATTTTTCTCTATATAAAGCTACTAAAAAGATTCGTCACAGATTAAAATTTATCACCTACCTACTTATGTATGTATGTATCCACACGTTACCTGTAAAGATAATAGAACATTTGTTGGATAAACGAAAAAATTGTAAGAATTGAATTTTTAGTGACCATTTATATTACTTGGGTAGGAACAACTTATTTTATAGTTTATTCAATCAAAATAATACGGATTCATTTGTTTTGATCTTTTAATAGTTCTCTGATAACAATTGTAACAAAAAACTAGATCACTAAATTTTCAATATTTGCCCGCAGCAGCGGCTCATCCATAAGGGCTACAAGGTTGCAGCCCTTTTAGTTATAAAATGAAAGTGAAAATCTAACGAACCGTCACCGTTTACATATTATTGTATTTAGCGTTTATTGGAATGAAAATCTTTATTTTATTGCTTTATTTCGTTTATTGCCTTATATTAAAAGGAGTTATTTATGCTTAATCTGTTCTCGTCGATTTCTCTTGACAATGACCCCATTTTTCATTAACCCGTATATCAAAAGATTCTCTACAGTGTTCTGTTACATAATCAAATTGTATTTCTATTGTTGTGATTGACTTAGTTACCAATAATGGTTTAACAGTTCTTAACCGTTTATTTGACATCAGACGCTAATATAAACAAGGTTGTCTTTTCAATGTGAATTGATATAATATGAAAGTTATTAATATTTATTAGATAATTTTTATAGCAATTTAAATAATTATTTATCGATCTATCTTAAAATATACCTATGTAAAAGATTATATAGTATAATATAAGTATCTACTTATTATATTAAAAAATTATTTTCTCGAAAATATATTCACGATTAATGAAAACATATTAAATTTTATTTTAGGTTAGATGATTCAATTTTAATCAAAATTTGAAATACATACCTAAGTTACCTTGAAATTTAAATTAAATTCATGGACGCGAACGAGAACACAAAGAGTTACGGTTTAAAAAATATATCAATTAGTGTAAGTATTTAAATTATATAATTGCGCTTAATCTACAGTTTGTCGGATTAAAAACCATCAATCATTAAATAAATGGATACATTTGTAGGTAATAAACAGAGCGAGCTTTTCCGCTTTTCTGTAAATAAACAGTTGACAATTTGAGGAAAATATCTTATATAAGAAGTTGGGGGGAGCTCAGGTTCGAAATTTTTAAATCATCTGTTCATGATGCAGACGTTATTATTAATGAAAATCCACTCGCAAACAATTGTTATAACAATTGTCTGCCCTTATGGCTTCTCTGTTTTTCAAATTCATAGCATTATTTTGTTAAAAAATGACTTTCTTATATTATCCCTACATTAGCGTCTCCTGTCAATTTTCCGATTCGTGTGTACTCGAACTATTACATTACATATTATTGTGACTGCAATGAGTTGATCACTGTTTTGAACATCAGTTTCCTAATTATTAGGCACCTATGTATTCTGGAATTATTTTGTGCAAGGAAACATTTCTCAATAACGTTGAATATATAGAGTATTTTTGAGATAAAAACCAAATATACTTACATTTTTATTTGATAAATAGTACCTACCATATAAACTAAATATTTACACAAACAAATACTGTTTATAAAACGGTCATTTTTGAAATACATAGGTACCTACAAACAAAACTATATTCACGTTTCTAAATGATATTGGAGTATTAATAAAGTCAATTTACGTCGTCCATAAAATGGGGCAACTTTTCTTTGAGAGTTTGCTTACAAATAATATATTATTGATTGATAATTTTTTTGAAGATATTTTATTAAACGATAGCGCCCTAAGTTAGATGGCGGACATACTCATTTCGAAAAAAATCGAAACAGCACAACCCGACATAATTATTTCGAAATGGTCGTGTTTTAGGAAAAGGTTTTAGTTAAATAAAGCGTAAAATATTAAAAATGAAAATTAAAAGAAAAACTTGTTAAAAATTATAAAACAAACGACAGGTACTTAAGTGGTCACGATGAGTTGTATTAACAATGTAATGTCATTTAGGAGAAAATGTAAAGATACAGCTTATATAGGTAATACCTTAATAATTCTTAACACTGCTTTATTTCGTCTTTGCTTTTTTACAATATTTACACGTTTACATATAGATGCGAGTAGATTTTATTAGGTAATAAAATGTTACAAAAATATTATAAATATAATACGTATAAAAATTTAATAAGGAAATCTTAAATAGATTAGGTAGGTACATATCGTGATCGTTATATCTATTCTAATACCGTTTAAAATTAACTAAAAATTAGATTAGTAAATTGTAATTAAAGCTGATGCGAGATCAATAGCAACAACCGATTATAAATCTATAATTAACGGGAGCAGCAGTGAATGTGACCTTCACCGTAAGAGAAAGAGACTAATTTTAGTCATTTTTATTTCAATTTGATTCGTTCCAATGCACCCAACCTAACTCCTTTCTCCGTATATCAATGAAAGTGACATTGGATTGAAAGTCCACGGAAGATGAGATACTGATCGCACTTGTCACGCGAGATCGTAAAGAAGAAAGTAATCGACAAATGATTAGTTATTTTGTTACAGTAACCAAAATATTTTCTATAAATAGATTTTATAATAAAGATACATACGCGGTCGTTAAATAACGTATTTCGATCTGGAAATCTCTTCCTCGCTCGATGCTCCCGTAATTTTAGAGTTCGTGGTAGCGGAAATCCCGGTTGGAACATTGACCATGCAATTTAAAATTGGGGCCGTTGATCTGATTCTGTAATAATGTGTAGCCTCTCATTAGCTAAAGGATGCACATTTTTATTAATTTTGTACTCTACATACAAACCTTTCACTAGGCCCCACCTAGAACACCGTATAAAAGACTGGGATTTTCAGCTAACTATCAACAGTTTCATTTCGCTTTTGTGGTGATTACATACCAAGTACAGTACCATGGAATATCTTGTAAGTATTACAATTGTGACGCGGTTTAGTTAAACAATGAAAAAGTGTGTACCACCTGTGTGATTAGTAAAAAAAATTAAATCAATTCAGTGATTTTGTTATACAAGTGATGGGGTATTTGCCAAATATTTATAATAAAATTTTGGAAACATTTTAAATTCACTTACCTATCATTCATATCGTTTATAAAAAATAATATTTGAATAGGTAACATTCATATGATTGATTGGAAGTTTAAATATTTTATCGACAACGATATATTTTAAAATAGAATCAATTAGGTATTTCTTAATGTCGTATAAACCTTTTAGAGGGTAGCAATACTTCTCGCCTTGTCTTACTCTGCATTCGCTGGATTTGCTGGCGGAGATGGCGGTTACGGCGGCGGTGATCTTGGAGGACACGGAGGTGGCGGAGGTGGTTTGGAATTAGGACACGGCGGTGATATTGGCGGTGGCGGCGGAGCTATCGAAGAACATCATCATGGGCATGTCGATACCAAAACTATCGAAATTACGAAACCGGTACATGTACCGGTGATTAAGAAAATCGGCATTCCCGTTCCTCATCCAGTCGGAATTCCAGTATCACAGGTGATTAGAGTTCCAGTACCACATCCTGTCCCTGTACATATCCCTGTTCCGCATCCAATTGCTGTTCCTATTTATAAACTGGTTCCACAAGAAATAGAGAAGAAGATTCCAATTACGATCGAGAAGCCAGTACCGTATCCTGTAGAAAAACCGTATAAGATCGAAATCGAAAAGCACCATCCCGTTTATGTAGCCAAACCTTACCCTGTTCATGTACCCGTGTACAAACATGTCTATCACCATGTACCAAAGCACGGTGGTGGTTGGCACTAAGCAACGAATTTCTTATCGACTGCATTAATTTCATCTCACTCATCACATAAAACTGGCCATTAAATCATACTAAATCATTTTCGTTAAACTATTATTGTTGTTTTTTTTGTATAATTCGTTGTTAGTAGCTTTTAGTCTTGTTTAATAAAGAAAGTTGAAATAATTGAGATTTTACTTTCACCAAACGCCTCGATATCTTTCTCCGCATAATCTTTTAACAAGATTTTAAATGGATGATTAATCTCCACACGAAACGATGGTTTTGTGGTTTAGTTTTAATTAGATTAGATACTCGCTTTCTTGTATGGTACAAGGTGTGAAATCGAGTTAATAGAGCAACGTTGTTTGCGTGTTACAATAATTGTTTTATACTTAATTACCTACAATCGACAAAATAAAAAACAAATAAACTTGTAGTAAGTAACGGCACTATAGGTATATTCAGTTAATTTACTCAAGTGAAATTAATTTGTTTAATTTCATAAATTAGAATAATCTGATTTGACTTAATATTGTCGTTTCTATATGATCGTTGTTATTATTAAAATTTTTATGGTTTTGTGGTATTTCCTTGGTTATTTTTTTATTTTCATAATACACAATTTTATTAGGTACTATTGAATTAGTTTCTTAAATAAGATTTATTGGTTTACGATTTACTACCAATAGGTACTTTATTAAAAACAATAATTATTATAGTTATGTTAGATATTATAATTAATTAACATCCCTTTTATTACCACTTATTTTTAATGGGTATAAAATGCTATAATTCATATAAAGATAATAATTATTAATTTTCTTATTGTTAAAAAATTTCTAGATGTCATTTTTAGGTAGGGAAAGTGGGAGTACAATCGCCGCCATAAGAAAAATGTACTTGAATAATGCAAACACATACAGTATTAATGCAACACAAACGTCATTCACTAAGTATTATGTGTAATTTTTACTTTCATATACATTTAAATATAACAAAACAGTCCAATAAACAATAATACTGGAAATAAAATAAACAGTGTAAAGAGCGATTATTCACAACCGACCCGACAAATTTCACTTAGAGAATGACAAATGTTTATTGTTATTTTTCTAACTTTTGTATTAATTTACCAATAAAGGGAGTAATCAATACTTGAATAAATACTTATTAGGTACTTTTAACGTACTGCTCAAGTATGACATTAGCACCGTTATACGTGAAAACATATACAAACTTATTAACTACTTTTAAGATTTTCACTAAAATTATGAAAAATCCAAATATTTTTCTAATTACACGGTACAGTGTCACTAACATAACAAACTTTACTTTAGTCGGATGTATGTGATGTTAATGTTCTTACTTACGCATTAATTTTATTGCTATGGTAAAAAATCTGTTTTGTCCCCACTTTCCTTATAGCTTATAATATAGTATACTCAAATTAGAAATCAAGAAATTAATATTTAAGTTTTATCATAGATGTTTGATTTTTTGAACGGTTACCAACATATTTTTTCTAGAATATCTGCTTTTTTGTTTTTTATTCAGTTTGCAGATTTTTCTCATCGACTATTATGGTTTTCATTAGTCAATCAAATTATGATAATCGTTTTAGACGTCTTACAATTTTAGTTATTATATATAATATACATTGATATTATGATAAATGCCAACTTTACTCTAGTAGAGTTACTCGCAAAATTCGGGTTCGCTGCTTAAACCATCCCTCGAGTAGTCTCACAGTATGAGATTAACCCACACTTTTTGCGAAAATGAGTTATTCTGACTATGCATCTAGGACATCATCTGTTAAAATCTGGTAATAATGTTCTGATATTTTCCACCGGAAAATCGATTTGTATTTTCGTTAAACATATCTGTTTATAATTACGCGACAATATAAAATGTACACTCCTGTGAAATTTACTTTTTGTGGGTTAAGACGTTCTGCCAAAACTGCGTCGATATTGTATAATGAATATAGGAACCAATGTTGTATATAATTTCGTATTGCCGTTTATTGGAGTTTTTCTTATTCTTTTATTTGTGCTATGTTCAAAACTTTAAACTGAATATTGCAAATATACAATTTAGGAACTTTTTATGCATTACGGCATTAGAACCTAATCTGATCGTTAATCAAAGTATCGTAGTTATAAAAAATAACGTAGTTATAATATGCAACCAACAATACTTGTTCGTATGCAGCTATAATTTTACATTGTCATATTATTGGCGAAAAGTTTAGGCAACGGACACGAGTTTTTCAAATATCTGTACACGTATCGACCGTGTTTTGCCTAAACGGCCGAACATGCCTAAAGTTTCAAGACGTATTCAAATACATACCAGATATCGCAGAAATGCCATTCGTGTGAAATCTTTTAGGTAGTTAGATCACTACCTGTGTAGGTCATTCTCCTTGGTAATAACAACTAAACAAAGTAAAGTACATGATGCAGTTAACCGCAACCACGTAGTTCTCAACATGACCGCAAATAGAAATAATCGACCAAACCGCTCGTATATTATAAAAGAAATGAAACGCATGCGAGTCTTGCAATTTGCTGCCTTTGTATTATCTTGAATAACTTGAATGCATCTTACACTTCAAGATTGCAGACGAAGATATGCCATGCAAATAACGACGCATAACTCGAACCGTTTGCTAGAACACGGAATTAAATATCTATTAATTATAAGTTAATGGAATGGGATCATACAATTAATTAATAGAGGTAATGCCGACTACGACAGTTGTTGAATTACACAGGAGCGTTAAAAATATTATGCGCTCGTAAATTTTCCGAAAATATGATGAAGAGAGACAAAACGCAGATACACTTATCCCTTGCCCGGTAATAATCGCGGAACGTGGAAATTTTACATCTTCTTCGACGATAAAAGCTAAGAGTCGAAACGGAGGTCACGTGGCTAGAGTGAGTTAATATGAGTTAAAAGTGCAGTTCCGTGCAATGTGACACATGCCGTAAAAAGGTGTGAAATACGCTACAAGATCCTGCGGAGGACCTCGCGACGTCAGCGCCGGGCCGAGACAAATTTATGAAGTCGGCTGATTTACACGGAGCTCCACAAAAACCGGCATCTTTATAACGGCTGTCTGATATTTCAGATGCCACTAAAATTTATCTAGAGTTATCCTGTAAAGTCGAGAAACTGTTTCGCAATTTGTATTATTAATTTTTGTTTCGGTTGTCCGTTTAATTAAAATCACTTTATGTACGTTTCTGAAGTGTTCGTTATTACTACAACGATTAATTAAACTTTCAATTCTAAACTATATAGTAAACTGAAAATAATTTTACAGAAAATTTAGACGCATTTCGTTATAATTTATTGTTGTTTAATCCATCAAAAAAGGATAATTACGTGCTTATATTGATTAGGCACTTGTTAAATGTTAGAAGTAATTAAACACTACCCAATATGGGCCAAATTGCTATACAATTTGGGAATTCGATCGTATTTACATTGTATTATTTTCTGGAGAGACATCATGATATTTAATATGCATTAATTCCATATATTGCATGCGCAAGATGATTACACAAAATATACATACCGATTCGTACGCAAGATCTTCGCATTTATGTCACCGTCATTCGGGTGGTCTGCCACTGACAAAACGGTAGTGGCATTACAAAGATAACTGTAACGCGAAGTTCTAATGCGATACTTGCATACGTAAGAAACGAGGCATACTGTAGATATCCGAGATCCCACTGCCCCACTGCAATTTTTCACTGCCCATCGTTTTTTATTAAAAGACGTATACTGTTAAATACAACTGTCTTGGAGGCTTATGAAACGCGACAACTATCGGTGACAATTTAGCCGAAAATGCAATTAAAAGAATAATTAATTCGCTTAAACATTTTCTTTGTTCTCGTTTTTCAAAAAAATGAATGTGCCATAATGTAGAGGGCAATGAATGACGTCAGAATGTTGTATATGACTGCCAACTCCTGCTCAATCGCGTAACTCCTGCAGTTGCGCGCAAAGGGGTTGTGTTTGATATCAACAAACAAAAGTTTTCTTTACAACTGATACATATATCAAATTAAAGCTCTTGAACTCTTCTAACGGATTTACCAAGGCTGCTAGCTCTGAAACAGCCATAAGCGCGCGGCAGTCGCACATTTGTTGCTCGATCTTGTAATATTTTAATTATTTTTAATTCTATTTTAGTCCTTCGTATATACATATTTTTCGATTTTTGACACGTACAAAAACGAAAGTTTCTTCTTCGTGGGTATTTAGAATAAATATTATATAATAATAATAAGAATAATTATAGAATAATATTTCACCTAATATACATTATACAGTTGTGATTTAAGTGGTTCGCATCACTGTAACCTTAATACATAATAAATAATACAAAAAAAATAAGAAAATTTGCAGCAATCCACTAAAACAAACCAAGCCAAACATAATACACTCACGCAAATTAATAAACATAAACAATACGTCAATTATTGTCGTTTTCCTAGCAACATTACTGCCTAACCTATTACTTATTGTTAGGAACCATAGAACAGTATCATATCATTTAACTGTCAAATGTAATTTCTCATGATCTTGGTAAATAAATTAAAAACTATTTCAATTGCATTTTCGGCCAAATTTTCACTGGTAGTCGTGACATTTCATAAACGTCTAGGACAGTTGTATTGAACAGTGTAGGTACACGTACATTATGCCGGGGCGTAGCGGGTCGCATCGCAGCGCATTACTGTACAACCAATCGTTGTCATGCAACAAAGATCTCGGCATTGACTCATTTAAAATGCACCCGAGCAATTGGTTGGGCTGAAATGTTTTTCAATCGCTAGTTACCTCTAATCATCAGTCAATCACTATAGAAATGATTATTAGAAACAATTGTTTCAACGGTTTCAATGATTCGTATTCGAACAAAAATGTAATTTTCGTTTCTTTTAAACTAATTCTTACTGTAGAATATTGTCTGTAGTATTTACTTCGTAAATATTTAGTTATTTACCTTTTACTATCTTAATATTTTATTAGGCAATAAAACACACGTGAGCTGGTTTTTGTTAAATGTCAGCATATTTTCTATCGCTTGATGTACAAAGAAAATGGCGTTTATTGTTGATTTATTTCTACAAAAGTTTTGATATTTTCATTCTTACCTATATTTAATATGTGGTTTTCATACATCCCTTTAACGTGATGAATAATTTCCATTGATTATGGCGTTTGGAAATTGTATAATTTAAATAATCATTTTGATTACTTTTTTAAAAAATAATTGTTACGTTCGTTCTCTCCATTCTTCTGCTAGAAGTAGGTATCTATTTGAATTGTCTAACGCATAGTTTTTAAGTGATTATTTTATTCTATTTTAATAACTCATAGGATGCTCGTGTATTTGGAAACTTGAACTAGTTTCGGCATTTATTGTTAGATATAATATTGACTGAATCACGGTGTCGTTCTTAAAATTAATATTAATTGTTATGAAATTTTCAACAGTCTTTCAGCTTGAAACAAAAGTTTTAACTGACTTAAGAATAATAAATGCAGCCGAATCAAACTCGGTTATAACGAGAGTGACGGAATCACCACTTTTTGCTCGTTATAACCGATACTCGTAACAGGAAATGAAAAATTGCAGCTGAAAAAAATTTATTTACTTGTTATGGAAAATAAGTGTATTTTTTTATTAGTTTAAAAAAAAAATGCGCTATTGCATGCTGTTTTAACGGTTTGTTTCGTTTGTGTATATAGTTGAATTTGTTTATGTCGCAGAAATTGATAGGGAGAATTTCTGGTATGAAAACTTGTACTTATACTTACGTGGGTTAGAAATATTTATAATCGTTAATGTCAAGTGTCACACGTCGATATTTTTCTTTGTGGGACATTGTGGGAACAAAGCAACATTCTTAAACTTTTTGCTTGTTATATCTGGGAACCGAGCTCGTAATAGACGGGAATTTCTAGCATTAAGTGAATACAATTTCAAACGTAAGCACATAAAACGCTCGTAATGTACGGGAACTCGTTAAACCCGAGCTCGTTATAAGCAGGTCCTATTGTAATAAGTATGCAAAGTTTTTGAAGAATAAATATAATTTATTACCTGCACATTCGGATACTACCTTTTAAAAGACGACATCACGTAATGTGTTTATAGTAGTATCTACTGTAGGTAGATATCTACTAATTGTCCAAGATTTCGTATAGTCCTGAATTAGTACTCGGAGGCATTTGAAGAAATATTTAAATAAACATTTAGGTATTTACGAATTAAACAAATTAAATTCGTAAAGTGATATTACGTTAACTTGTAAACAATTACTTATTGGAATTTACTTTAATGAAATTTCGTTTTCTCAAAAGTAACTTACGCACCTATAGGTACATATGTAAATTTTTTGAAGTAACTTCGATATTTATGTATAGTCGTAATACCATTTACTAATTGTATAAGACGCTCCGTCGTAACATAAGAGGCAACAACATCTATCTAGAATATTGCTGTTTACCAGCAACGCAATTTCGTTTTGAGTAACGCGCCTGAAAATCGTGATGAAAGTGAGTTTGGATTTCATTTCAAACAACAAACACATAGATCGTGATTTACACGAACCAATTATAATATCCTAAAAGGGCGGCGGTGGTAGACGACGTCAGGAGGGTTACAGCAACGAGAGCAGGAGTAGCAATATCCGCATTCCAGGACTGGAATCTCGCTATGCTGACAGCTCCTGATATTGCCGGGGTGTCTGATAACGACTGCTCTAGGAATGTCGTTAGCTTCCCAAAAATAACGTTTAGACACTGTTATTTATGGCGTTGACAATGCGTGCTGCTCCCGTTTCACCGCTGCTCAGATATTAAATCGGGCCGTAGTTTTGGCATTTATTAGAATTCTGTTATAATAACTCGACTGTGCCAAGTTTCTTTAAGATGAATTTCGATGTCGATTATTTTCAACTTTCAAATGAAAATAGCAAAAAAGTAATATCGCTCGCTGTATTTGCTAATTACATTATTTTTCATCGATATGTTTTTATCGATTTAAAAAATATACTTAATTCTAATGATGTTTCGATGTTATTACGATTCCAATTTTAAAAAGGTATATGTAAATGGTTTCATTTTGGATATGCATCGGAAATCAAATATCCCCGAGAATTCCTTTGTCAATCACAACCTCTCTTCCAACGATATCTACTATTATATATGAAACGTTCTCGATTACCTATATTAAAAAGAGAATTTATTTTGCAGAGGAACTATCACCGTTTGATAGTGGATATTATAGAAATGTTCCATTTCATTTGCAGATGACAACCGTGAATAATAGGGTCAAACGTTTTAAGCTGCTCCAAATGCAGCGTCATTAGTTGGCGGAGGGTTTATTTAACGCCGTAGCTTTACCTGGGCAGCCCCAGGTTATTTTGACATGGTCTTGGAGTGTGTATTTAAACCGCAAGAACATGCAACAATCGCATCGCATTGCTATAAATTACGGGGCTTTGTGCCGGGCCCCGGCAGGGCCTGAGTTGCCCATTCAGAGCCGCAACGTTAGACGATAGGGTTCATTAAATCCGTTATCGCGACTTCCAAGTCGCTCCTACAGGGAAACTTTTAAATTTATTTCATTTATCGTTATTCAAGTCGGTTCCGACTCGGTGCTTGTGCTCCTGCATTTTCTCATTTTTTTAATTCCCTCTGTTCCCAATGTAGGTAGATTTAAAATTTTAGATTTCCATTACGACGACGACGGAGCGTGTATCTTGTAATAACGATAAAATTAGGAAAATAAGTTTTTGATGGATTTTAAACACGTAAATAACTATTATATCTTATTATTTTTACCTTTATAATCCTTAATCGAAACGATTCTAAGAACACAACGTAATGTATGTAAAACACAAATTAGTTTTAAAAATAGTTCGATAACTGATAAATAAATTAACTCGCGTTGGCACTTTAGTTAGTTTGCTTCTTTTTCTTTGATGAACATTTCATTTGTACGGAAGTTATAACGGACGAATATTATTATTATTAGTTTATAAAAATTTAAAGTTTCTAAAGTATCCATTTAAAAACTAATATGGTAATTGTATTTTACCTATTAAATATATAAATTAAATATATCTAACGTAAGTACCGTTATTAAAAAAAAAACTTGATTTGCATAAATTTAATTTCTAAACGCGCCTATAACATAAAAATTTAGTTTTAAAAGTGAAATAATAGGTATCTTCAGGCTTCTATTTTTAACGTACGGTATTAAGTATTAAAATTTGAATTAATTTTTAAATAAATAACAGAAAACTATAATTCAGGAACTTCTTCAAATGCCTTATAGTAACCGTAGGTAATCCAAACGTATTTTACTTTACATATTTTTTGCTCCGAAAATATCTTCTAAGCGCTTTGTGTTTCTCTTTTATCGAAACAACTTTGATATGCCCGAAAGATGACATAAATCTGAAAGCCATTCATTCTTTTATTATGTTAAAATGATGTAGTGCCACTATGCACTTTATGCTTCGGCCATGGAATCGCGGTCTTTTATTTGGATACTCATAAATTTATCTTGAGCCCAACGGATGGCCGAAACATGCTTCGTATCGGTAAATATGAAATCAACTCACAATTCAAAACTTTGACAGGTGAGTTTTTCTCAAAATTTTATAACGCACACGTTTACTTGCAAGATCCGCGTCGTAATTGGCTTTACTTTTTCGTATGTACGTACATGCCGAGCATACGTGCAGCTCAAGTCCGGCGATTAATACAAAATTAACAAATTTGTAACAAAGATAATTTTGCGTATAATTAAGTGTTGGAAACTCGAGCCGTTTCTTTAGAAGCGTAACGCCATAAATTAAAGGCTCTACGTTTTAAAGTGCATCGTGTGAAACATTCCTTAAAGCGCGACCGTAAGGATTCTTGATTGAGTAGGAGATCGGGACAGGTGGGAAGCAATGATTTGTGTTCGCCAAAATCCTTTTCTAATTTAGATCCGCTATTCTTCCTTAATTCACGTTAAAGGTATCGCGTCCTACTCAAAAACAGAAATAGTTGTAGACACATACGATTGTTTTTCATCGCCGCTGTTTAGTCCGTGTCGTAAAGGTATTCTTCTTATGAGAAAAATCTTTAGTATAAGTAGGTATTTCAGTAAACTAATAAATTGTTACCTTTTAGACTTGCAGTTAAGTAATTGGGTGGCCCCCCACTAGAGGCGTTTTTAAAATTTCCAAAGATTTAGAAAAAAATTTAAGGACTGTTTTCGTGAGTGTATCGCCATTTTTGACGTACCGAAGAAGGCTGGAGATGATATTTGCATCTAAAGCTCAAAGTTGCCTTACGTATTACTTACCTATACATATATAATAAATTATTCATATTCAAAAGCATTATAATGTATTTTTAAAATAAATCGTTTTTAGTGTCTTCTGAAAAACACGCATCGTGCTTCTTTATTTTGTTGTGATGAAAATTATGGGAAGATTTTCATATTTCTGGTTTTGACTCGTACAATTCGATTAAGCGAGTACATTTCTCATTGTCTCGCTCCATTGTACAACACGTTCAGTAGAAAATAATAATGTTTAAATTCAAAATTCAAAATTATCAGGTTGCTCGAACACAACAATATTGAGAAAAACAAACATCTACGAACAGACACAAAAACAAGAACATACAAGAGGATGTAGTTAGACCGATAAATAATTATCTATATACATGGTGTTTTAAAAAACATTGAAATATTGATAGAACAGTGAAAAATAAGTGGGGTTTGTTTAATAAACATTTGCCGGAAGATCGTCCGTTTTCGAGATACGGGACTAGTCTCAATTGAACAATTGTTGCAGCTTTCCATCGCCATCTACTTTGCTAAAACACTGTTGGCGTAAAATAATCGGCTTACCCAGCTATCTGTTACGTGTAACACACACGGAGCGTGTCGTGTCGTGATATCACATTATCGTTAATTACGAAATATCTCGAAAACGGTACGTCTGGGCGACTTTTACTAATTGTAACAGTAACTTTTTCATATAAAATCCAATGACCTTTCAGTTTTTTTAATTGTTATGCCTATAAACTTAACTTCAAAACAGTTATGAACGAAAGTTGGGCGTGAACGTTGTGTAACTAGTGCCCTCTATCAGATGCGGGAACGTGAGCACCTCCAATTCAAAAATTTTGATGCAGTTAAGAAAAAAGTATTACGAAAGGCAATTTTCAACGTCCTGTATCTCGAAAACTGATGACCTTTTGACAAATTTGCTCGCGATCCGCGACATTAATTTTGCACTCGACTGTACTCGATAGTAGGTACGTCTGTTACCAAAACACGCAGATAGGAAAGTAACTATTCAGGAAGCTCGATAAGCGTTCGTAAAGTTGTGCAAAACACAAACACCACGGTTACATATCTAAATCGCGCCACTTTTACAAACCCTTATCAACAGTTGCGTGTTTGTGACCAGTTAAGAAACTAACTTAGAATTGATTATGTTGTTTTAGACGGTTTGGTTTTAAATGTCTAAAATGATTTTTGTTGAAAACTAATTTGTGAAGTATTAATCGTATTGTTGTCGGAAATACTTTTGGAAAAATTGATTGCGAAACAAATAGCTATACCTACATTAAATAAAATATATACCTATAGGTAGGTACATTTTTAATATTTAAAACGTCGATGTATAGGTAATTAAATCCGTAACTGGCGACAAAGATAATTCCTAACAATAAAATTAAACCTCGAAAAGTATACGTTCAGATTTTAAGTTATATAGGTACGTATTATGTCGTAATACGGAATACAATGGAAATCGGAAAAGAGACATAGTATAGGTATTTAGTATATTTACACCAATTAGTATTGGTTTTCGTGTGTTTAAAAATTCACGATTTAATAAGATATTTGTATTTTTGTTTAATGTTTTTAAATTAGCGGTTAATTATTTAAATAGTTTAATAAAATATCTCTTCTAATCTATACTATCCACTGTTCTATACTTATTTTTAATGAGATACGTAGTATGTACGAGGCGCGTTTTTTAAGTAAGTACCGTTTTGGAATTAAAAAAAGACGTGCAAAGATATCGCAATAATTTTATTTTTACATGAAAGCCAGTACCTTAATCTACTTTTCTACATAATTTCCGTGAATATTGAGGCACTTGTCATAACGTGGCACCAGTTTTTGAATACCCTCCTCATAAAATTCTGCCGCCTGACTTGTTAACCACTGTATCACAAATGTTTTGACTTCGTTATCGTCTTGAAGATGCTGACCACCCAGGTGTTTCTTCAAGTGCAGGAACAAATGGTAGT
The DNA here is from genome assembly GCA_036326145.1 of Rhagophthalmus giganteus. Taxonomy (NCBI): domain Eukaryota; kingdom Metazoa; phylum Arthropoda; class Insecta; order Coleoptera; family Rhagophthalmidae; genus Rhagophthalmus; species Rhagophthalmus giganteus. The sequence continues at coordinate 51,785,571 of JARFJA010000001.1, forward strand.
CGCTGGGCGCCAGATCAGGGCTGTATGGAGGATGATCTAGAGTTTCCCATTTAAAAGATTTGATGAGATCTTTGGTCCGATTAGCCACATGTGGACGGGCATTGTCATGCAGCAAAACGATACCCTTACTCAACTTGCCACGTCTTTTGTTCTGGATTGCACGACGCAGATTGTTCAATGTCTCACAATAAGACGCTGCATTGATTGTCTCATTACGAGGCAGAAACTCCACTAGCAATACTCCTTTTCTGTCCCAAAAAAACTGTGCACATGATTTTCCGGGCAGAAATTGTTTGCTTAAACTTCACTTTTTTGGGTGATGATGAATGTCGCCATTCCATGGATTGTTGTTTCGATTCTGGTGTGACGTAGGCCACCCATGTTTCGTCACCAGTAACAATTTGCTCTAAAAAAATCTTCACCTTCATTGTGGTACCGCTCAAGTAAAGTCAATGCACTGCCTAAACGTTGGGTTTTGTGCAAATCCGTCAACATTTTTGGAACCCAACGTGAACACAATTTCCGGTAATTCAAGTTCTCGGTCACAATGCGATACAAAACACTACGAGAATATTGAGGAAAGCAGTCGCACAATGATGAAATTGTAAAGCGTCTGTTTTCTCTCACCTTTTCGTCCACTTTCTGCAGCAAATCTTCATTAACGACCGAAGGACGCCCACTCCGTTCTTCATCATGCACATTTGTGCGGCCATCTTTAAATGCTCTCACCCATTTCCTTACCATTCCATCACTCATAATGTTTTGTCCGTAAACTTCACAGATCTCACGATGAATATCGATCGGTTTTACGCCTTTAGCACTAAGAAATCGTATAACAGCCCGTACTTCACAATCGGCGGAACTCACTATTGTCGGAGGCATCTTAAACACTCAGTAAACAACGTATATAATGAAGAATCAGACTGTAATGGCGTCAGTGCGTAGACAAGAGATGTAGGTAACCAGCGCGCATGCGCGGAACGCCGACCGTAGCGCTGCGGCGGCGGAATCGCAAAACGGTACTTACTTAAAAAACGCGCCTCGTACTTAAATACCGATAGTAATTTATCTTTTTTAATTTTTGTTACGATTGCTTGTTCTGATCAACTTCTATGTACCGTAAAATGAGATGAAGTTGACCGATTTTCAACTTGTTCTACTTACGTGAATTAATCATTTTTGAAAATAAGTTTAAAACTACTAAAGGTACTAAAAAAAATTAAAACATGGCCTGCTCGACGTTTGCGGAGAAGTTGACCAGCTATTTAAATCGCCTATTTGAATGCACTTAAAATATGTTGAGATGAAGTTGAACACGTTAATAGATTTTACAAATACCCGAAACACGGCTATTAACAAAAATAAATATACTGATTACCTACATTCTTATTGGCCATATAAATTAAAAATAAACCTGTTTACGCAAGCTATTTATTTTTTTTTGTAAAAAATATAATTTACGCAATATTATATTTTTTTGTAAAAAATATAATTTACGCAATATTATAAGTAAACAAATCTTTACCAGTTCACTCCAGACGAGTAGTTTTTGGTGCCCCAAGCAACAAATAACATCCGAGACTGTATCAATGTCGCCTTCAGATGCTGACCATACGAATCGTTGGTCACTTATTTTTTTTTAATATTTTACATTGTGTCCTGATAATGGAGAGTGCGTAATATCTAGAACATTATAACAATTTATTGTCGGTCAAATTAACCCCAAAAACAGCAATTTTGCACACCGCGTACGCAAAATATTTATAAAACTTGCAAAAAAATAACTAGGTAGGAAATTTTTTGTTAAGAAATCGTCAAACAGAAACAAACAGTCGAGTGTTTGTATTTTTTTTTTTGGTTAACAGCGCCCTTTCAAATTAACAAGCCTCTTCTTTGCTTAAATTGATCTTAATGTATTTTAAAAACTTTTTTTTGTTTTGATAATAACAATCGTTAAATATGTGTAACAATTCGAGAATTAAAACGATAAAATTAATGCAGAAAAACAATGAAAATTTTTGAAAAAGTAAAATACATTAAAAAATAGGTCAGTCCAAATGTCTTTATCGATTACATACTATACCTACCACGATTAGATGCTTGAACCGTAGAAGTAAATATTTTTGTTTGCGAGTAAGTAAATTTAACCAAATGAAAAAAGGGTTCGTAATAAAGAACGAAAGGCTAGTTATACGCATACTTAGAAAGAAGGTGCGAAGATAGTAATATTTTATTCGGGAAGCAAAGACAAACATGTTAATTGCACGAGAGTGTCGGGGGTGGAAGACAGATGGCTCGCGCAGGTGGTGTATCCGTGACAGACGGCTGGCGGCGCTAACGGCGCGAAGCAACGCGTTTTCAGGGACGGTCGAGCCGGTGGAAGATTACACGACCACAATAAAATATCGACTACTTAAATAAAAGACCAATATCCGATTACTATCGTTTGAACACGTTTTGCTCGTTGAATGCTAATTCTTGATAAGCAAGAAGTAAGTCCGGATCTTATGGCAGCTGTTAACAAGTACACGGAGCCGAAGTACTAAATGTTTCCGACGCCTGCCCTGTGGTGCCTCCTACGGCATAATATGTGGGAATTTGTCGCAGTAAATTTTGGGAGCGGCCGGGCGCCTCGTTGGTTAGGGTTTATCCTCATCCACGCGCATCAGGATGGGATTTGATTTCTACGCGGCGTTGCTCTCGGGAATTAAGGTATTGTTTCCGCGGATTATCTCGCAGCTCTGTATACCTATATATTTTTTATATATTTACACCATTTGTTTTAAGTTTGGCGAAAATATGTGCGACCCTTTATACGCTTGTCTGATCGCGTACAGTTTACTGGCGATGAACAAACCATACATAAATAACGTCGTTCTTAAAACGTATCCTGTTAAATTACCTATGCTTAGGATTAAGCTGCTATAACTTACCATATTATTTAGCCGAATTTGTTTCGTACCCAAGATGTTATGGGAAATTTTTAAGTTTGGCAAGTCCGACATTCGATTAACAACTTAAACGCCAAATACGAAAAAAGTCGGTAGTCCTAATCGACAAAACGTAGAAATCTGGAAGAATCAATCTATTGGTGCTTGTATGCGAGCAACAACTTATTTAGATATTATTAATCTGGAAAAGTTTCGAGTCCCAGAGGACACGCGATACTGTGCTAATTACAAGTATTGCTTCGCACCCGCATCGGGGCATGAAATCCTAAGCTGCTTGTCGGCCATAAGTCGGTGACGGCGGGCGCAAGTGTTGGATTACACTCGCCAATTACAGGAAGCGTGCCGGGAATTAGCGACAGCGATCGCTGCCTTGATTGACGGCTCTCTCCCTTCTGTTCCAGGCTTATCAATAATTCACTCGTAGAATATTACTTACAGTTACACTTTCTTAAAGTTATTGCTTTGTGAATATTTTCAAATACATATTTTCAATTCGCCAAGTATTTTTTACGTTTTCGGCATAAAGTTGTTTATTCAAACATCTTAAAAGATCGACGATTTTGGTCAATTTTTTTTTAGAGATACGCGTAGATATCTACTTCACAAATGATTTTATAAAGGTAACAAACATACTGAATCATTTTATCATTTACCTAAATTTGTTTTGGCAAGTGATACGCGAATCGTTTCTGGAAAATGGTCGTTCGTGAAAAGCAGATTCTGTTCAATTTGAATCAAACACAATTACCTAACATCAAAACGGCAAAAGCTATAAAGGTAAAATAACAATCGGCAATTCATTTTATCAAGGAAGTCCTTTAATAAAAGTGTGGGCGCAATTTGATATTAGTGGTGTTAAAATCGGGGGAAGCGGGCGTTAGCTTGTGAAATAAGGGCTGTTGTTCCATTGTTGGAAGATCGTGAATCGGAACAAACAATCGCTGCGGTCGACTCGAACGTGGGACCGCGGATTACGACCACAGACATAACTCGGAAAACTCCACCGGGATTTATTTATTTATTTATTTGCAACATATCGGTCAACGATTAATCGTCCGATATGTTAACTAATCATAGATGGACAACGATTTGTAATTTACCGAGAAATCCAAAAATGTTAAAAAATTCGCTACTTAATACAATTAGATTTTGTTTTAAATTTAATTTTGACGTGTCGTTTTATTGCTTTTCTACGATTTCGAGACGCTTTGCTTTTCAGTTTAGTTATTTTAAATATTTAAGTTCTCGACTTACGACGGAGTTTCGTTCCGCCACACAGTGGGGCCGATTCCCGAAAAGCTGGTCAAAATTCGAAAACATAGTTCATTCTGTTTGATACGTAGTATATAAGGGTTTTTGGGGTCGCTGAATACGAATCTGGTGTGAAAAAAACAAAATTCAAAATGGCGGATCCAATATGGCGGACGCAATTTTCGAAATCAGCCGGATTCGCTTGAAACTTGTTACTCGGGGGTTTTTGGGGTCGCTGAATACGAATCTGGTGTGAAAAAAACAAAATTCAAAATGGCGGATCCAATATGGCGGACGCAATTTTCGAAATCAGCCGGATTCGCTTGAAACTTGTTACTCGGGGTTTTGGGGTCGCTGAATACGAATCTGGTGTGAAAAAACAAAATTCAAAATGGCGGATCCAATATGGCGGACGCAATTTTCGAAATCAGCCGGATTCGCTTGAAACTTGTTACTCGGGGGTTTTGGGGTCGCTGAATACGAATCTGGTGTGAAAAAAACAAAATTCAAAATGGCGGATCCAATATGGCGGACGCAATTTTCGAAATCAGCCGGATTCGCTTGAAACTTGTTACTCGGGGGTTTTTGGGGTCGCTGAATACGAATCTGGTGTGAAAAAAACAAAATTCAAAATGGCGGATCCAATATGGCGGACGCAATTTTCGAAATCAGCCGGATTCGCTTGAAACTTGTTACTCGGGGGTTTTTGGGGTCGCTGAATACGAATCCGGTTTGAAAAAAACAAAATTCAAAATAGCGGACCAAAAATAGCGATTGTATATGTATATAAATTTACTAACTTTTTATAAATCTGCAAGTAAATTCTATATTTGATTGTATGGTCTAATAAAGCTTGTAGTTTAACTTCTGCACCTGTTTCACATATACTAATACTACTTTTTTCAGGATAACATTTACACTTGGCTTTTGATACTAATTTATAAGATGGATATAATACACATTGCTTTCTTACACTTATATTCCTTAATCCCTGGTATTGACTTCGCGATAGTTTTTGTTCGATTATAAGTGAAACAGCTTCATCAGCAGAAAGAGTGACTTCAGGAATAGACTCCAAAGATTTTCTATACCTTCGAGCTTTAGATGGACTACTCGAGGTTATATCTTTAACAATTTTAGCAGCTTCCACGTTCCCTTGGATTCGTAAATTCATCTGAGTTGCGTAGGAGAGCTCTTCGGTACTTGCTTGCGATCGAATGTCTTCGGTTCTCCTTCGCTTCGTTCTTTCACTGGTTTGTGCAAATTGCTGTTTTGGGCGGCCTGCATGTGATTTATCTGACGTGGCTTGTGGTGGTGATCCATCTTCTTTGCTTTCATCGAAATAAATCATGACATTTAACCATTCCTGATTCCTCTCCAGAAATTTTTGTTCTGTCCGGTTAACTTCCTGCCACTTTGCTTGTAATTTATATAATAGTTTACGAATGTTAGATTTCGCATTGTCTGATAACGTAAAAGATCGCTCTAATTTTTCAGACAAATTATTTTCAATTGTTTTATAAGCTATTGCAGCACTGTCATATAAGTTGTTTTTCAGTAATCTAAAAATTTCTCCCCTTGACAAACCAGAAATTTGTTTGGTACTATCAGCACCTAAAACAAAAAAGAGTTTTAAATTTATAACATGTTGAAGTAAAAGTAAAAACTTTTGCTACAAATTTGTATAAACTGAGTTTACAATAATTTTGTCAATAAAAGTTTGCGAAACATATGACTGAATTCTGTATGTTTACACGTTATTTTTCACTTGTAATCTTCAAGCATTGTGTAAGTATAAATGAAATTAATAACAATATATCTTTATTATTATTTGTTAAACATGTAAAAATAATGCACTTACTTGTACTTGGAGCGTCCATTTTGCAAAACAATCCACTTCACAATGTTTGGTAAATTTTTCTTGTTGTTAGGAATATTCTTTTACTTTCTATATTACGATCCAACACAACGCAATGCTGCTACTCCAAGAAAGATCACTTCGATACTGCATCGTAACCTGAATTTCCAGACATGTATATAGCAATAAGGAACCCATATATTTTCCAACAAATAACTATCCTTATAAAAATTTAACGCAACCTGTGATAAATTAACCAGTAATAAGTTACTGAGCGACAGTAATTTATTATTAATTGATTTATCATAGCCGGTATTAAATTTCTATAAAAATAACATCTCTCTTTCAAAATAAGAGCCATATGTACCTTTAAATAGCTGAACCAAGTACTTCATTGATGAACACGTGACGCCAAACTGAATGGGCATGCGCGTAAAGGATACGCATCTGGCAACTCTGCTCGTAACTGCCACAGGATATACATGTGATCGATCTTTTTCAAATATTCCGTTACCCTCGCAAAAAGTCTATCTGTTGTAAAAGTCCTTTAAGACATTTTATTAACCCATTAAAGCCCATACATAGCGAAAATCTGAATATTGGGATGAGAGCATTTGGATTCATTATGAAAAAAGTTTGTTTTCCAATTGTTTAAACAATTTGTTGAAAAATGCGAGATACGTGAAAACTGATAGAGCCAATTGATTCTACGGAAAAAATCATATAGAATTCATGTATTGGACAATATTTTCCTCAACTCAATTTGTTATAAAAAATAAACAAAATAATTGTTTAAACAATTGAAAAAAAAACTTTTTTCATAATGAAACATCTTTGACCAAATGCTCTCATCCTAATATTCAGTTTTTTGCTATGTCTGCTGGTCTGCAATTTATTTTTTATTTTTTATAACAAATTGGGTTGAGAAAAAAATTGTCCAATAAATTAATTCTATGTGATTTTTCTGTAAAATCGATTGGCGCTATTAGTTTTCGCGGATCTCGCATTTTTCAACAAATTTTTTAAACAACAATTGTTTAAACAATTGGAAACAAACTTTTTTCTCATAATGAATTATATTTTGACCAAATGCTCTCATCCCAATATTCAGTTTTTCGTTATGTCTGCTTGTCTGCCTATGGACTTCAATGGGTTAATGTGAATTTGTAATTGTTTTAAATCAAACGTGCACTAAAAACGCTGTGGCACCTGGTGGCAGCTAATTCTTACAAATTTTGTTACATAATAGTACAAACTTTAATTTACAACTTGTTTCGTCGCGGGACTTTGCGGGACTTTTAACTTTTCTCTATTTTTCTACAATGATTGCACATCATTTTTCATTTTTCTACTTTAGACATTGTTTAGCTATTAATTTATATGTATCTGTTACAATTTTTGACGTATATGATAATAAACTACTTCCTTCAACCTAAAACCTCCATTTTGCAGAATTAAGAAAGACCAACTTTACGATTTTCTACGAATTTTTGAATATGACGCTTGAATATGAGCTCGAACGATCGAGTTGTTACTTGTGCGAAGGTCTCTTTTGTACAGGCTTATACTTGCCAGGTATATTTAATTAGCCCTTATAAAATGTTCCATTATACTCTTTAAACATTACTCTATCCATCTATGTACTTTAAATCCAATAAAATGAAACTTTATTTTTGAATTTTGGCCAGCTTTTCGGGAATCGGCCCCACTGTGCGCCACCTCGAACGAAAGTCGATATGGTCGTAAGTCGAATTTCTGACAAAAATAATTACATATGTTTTAATTAAAATTTAAAAATAATCACATACATAATATATCTGTAAAAATTATTTTGGAGTGTTTTCATTATCCATTAGTGACTCGTGAGAATTTTCAGCGATTGCAGTGATAGTGCTTGTTTTTCTTATAGCTAAACATTCCAGGTTTATTTGTACAGTTTGTTGTTTCCTTTCCTTATAAATTTCATTATAACAGTTAAGTGCTTGGTAACGAGGCAGCGTACCTTCGAAAATTTATCGGTGTCGGAGTTCATATTTTCAACTTGTTGAATTCCACATTGATTTCGCTAAAAGTTTCCTTTTTTCCTTTCTGCGGTCGCAATTTTGGCTTTTAACACCTTTAAGAAAGTAAGATTTGCTTGTTTTTTTATGATTAATTTCTTTAATACAAGTACCTGAGTAGGTACTTATTAAAATTTATTTCTTTTTATTTTATGATGAAGTGAACATTCAGCAACTCATATAGGTTTCTGCACGTTGTTTACAAACTAAAGATGACGCAGTCGATTGCGTTCGTGAGGCGCGCGCAGGGAATAGGTATTTGACAAAAACTGAAAACAACGGATTTTTTTACGATATTTTTTCGATGTAGATCAAGGTGGTCATAAGTCGAGGGGTAGTCGTAAGTCGAGAACTGACTGTACATAGGTTTTATCTTAAAAAAAATCATATCAAGATTTGTTTTAAATATATTTTTTTACATTCATTACCTACACGGAATGATAAATTATACGTGTGTTGTAAGTGTAACAACAAAAACGATATATACCTATACTTATGCATTTTACTAAACATATTAAATTCTACTATCCACAGACGGCAAACCAGTAATAATCACTTTGTTATCTAAATAAAGTAGATAGAAGTAACAAATTACAGCTGTTTCGAAGTTAGGTACTTATTTTCGTTAAAATCAATATGTCTTCGTTACGTTCAATACTTTATTGTATTAAGTAGGAACTTGTTACAATAAAAACGTTAAAAATTGAAGAATGTCGGTAACTACCTGTTAGAAGTAGTATCTATACCTATCTATCGACGGATCAAATTCTAATTTTTTTTTAGAAAACTTTAAATAAAAAATTCAACTATAAATGCAATGTAATCGGTAATCCAAAAATGTTGAATTTTTGATTAAGTAGGTTCAATGCCGAATTTCCCTATTGTAAATGTAATTTTAACAAGTGGCAAATTATGACAAATATTTAAGTTTGACATTTCATTTCAAAGACACCGTCAAAGATTTATTGCAGTCTCTTTATACAAAAATGCCTAATATCACGTTTTATCGGAAGCTGAAAAAGGTTAACCAGATAACCTTGATACAAAATACAAAGTGTTGAAATTTTTTTGACCGCAATAGTACATTCTTTATGATGTAAAACGTTTAAAATTCATTTCAAAAGAATTTAATAAGGAGGAATGTAAGTAAAAGTAAATACATTTACAGAAAATGTATATTTATTTAAAAGGAACGTTCGTTCGGAGATTTTTCATAGATATGACAACCGCGGTACGGTCTATTAAAAGAAAGACGGCTAGTCGTTCTGATATCTGGAAGTGAAAATGCAATAACTGTCAGTGTTTCGAGCAATATTGCAAGCGGGTTGCACCGGTGTGGAAAATCATACATGACATGCATATCCATGGCAACCCGCGACACTCCGCTAGATATGAATATTTCATAGAATACATTTTCATACTTTATTGAACGTGTCACCTCCGATTACGAACAATATACCTGTTCGGAGTTATATTTTCCATAGACCAGGGGAAACAACGGTAAGATAAATAAGTAGAAAGGCTTCCGTTTCATACGTTGTACGCACATCCATCGTTGCATCAATATGTTGCATGATATAACCGTGGCCGTTATTAAATCCCTAAGCCGAAAAGCTTTTACTGCATTATAAAAGTATAAATACGACCGTCGATTATTGACTGCATTGACAGAAGGATTGCCAACGTGTGATTAGTTTCAGGAAAGCCTATAATTAAAATTGATAAACTGATCTTTCAACCGGGATAAAGCCTATAATTTACTTTTAACACTAATAGGTAGTAAGGAAATAGAAGTCCTCTCTTTCCTATTATACATCTCGAAACATTATTATGTTGTGTTATTATCAATCTTTCTCGTTTCTTCATGTATTATTGCCAACCGCTTTGTGCGGCCGTCAAGCTGTAGTGTTGTTGGTATAAAGATGTAAAAATTCTTTACTCGAACGAATAGAATATTAATATGCGCTCCTTTTAAACTGAAAAATGATGAGTTGTAATGAATTATAAATCAACCCATACAATTTTAACATAATACAATGGTAGAATCACGTTCGTATCAGTGGGAGTAGAAGAAATTATAATTTGGCACTTAATTCAGAAAATAGTTGAAATTAATTGTAAAATTCTACTTGTTTTCTGTTACCTAATATATGGATTAAATACTCTTTATTAAACTCAATGCTGTATACATACAACGTACCTATTTGATAAATTGTTTTTCAGTTCTGAATGTTTATTTTTAATTGTCAATAATTAGTCAAATAAATTTTAATTAATAAACAACATTAGTAGTCAAATAAGCCCGAGAAAAGTGCTAAATCAATCTTTTAATAAATAGGTAAAGGATAGTCAAATTAAAAAAATAACATTTTTACATTTTAACATTACATACATAATTACACATAATATGCCGCACCGTACGGGGCAATCAAGTCAATTAAAAACATACTGGACGAATCCGCAGCATTGACACGTCGGCGTCGGCGCGGCGTCGCGTTGCCTAATTACAATAGCAGGTTTTTCAGATAAAAAGAGTACGCAGAAGAGAAAAAGAGAGAATTACTAGTCCAGTAATAGGTATAAACAAGTAAAACACTGAGTGCGCTTGTGTGTTACTAAAAGAGGATAGCCTGCTTGTTTTCAAATCATATTGTTGATACCTAAAAACAAAAATATAGTAGGTATATTTCCTTCAAAATTTCAATGTAGGTATAGATATCCTAATAAAATTTCGATTTTGTTATTTTACAAATAACAACGCAGGCAAACAACGCAGTTGTTACCGCAAACACCTACAAATCATTATACCATTATACAAGAACTATATATAATCCACCAGAATTTCAATTTAAACTTATATATTTTTCAAAGACGTTTATTTTTCATTTCCTCCGTGAGCTTGCATCAAAAAGGGCGCACACAGAATACTTCTAAGTGTATAAAGTTTAGAATTTTATTCGCGATATGGTCGCGAGGGGCCCAAGGCTTTCGCATCCCTTAATCCCTCGGCGCCCCGTATATTCCCAAAGCATAACGCACGCGGCGCGTGATAGATGATCCTCTCGCAGGACGCCGCCGCCGCCGCCGTGCAGGGGATCAGTGTAATCGTCCAATAATTATTTTAAACCAAACATTCACACACATATCGAGTGACATCTCTATAAATGTCAATTTCTTGGTAGTTTAATAACGTGCTTGTGTAGTTAAGGACGAACGATTTATTCGACATCACTGTTAATCGTTTAATAGTATCTATATTTATTAATAATTAAATTGTGATTTTTAAATAATTGTCTAATTAATTTGTGAATACCTTACATAACTAATAAACACACGTGCGCGACTAAAATATGACTAACTGCGAATATGAATTGTATAGGTACCTATACATATATCTAACTGATTGTCTTTTTCTTTTTTCAGATTTTGAATTGATATGATCTCTATATGCAGTCTGCTAGTCTGCCGATCTTAGTTTTTCTCTCGCAATGATTTGGGGACGGTTTTTTCAATTGGAATGGCATTTGTTCTACATCAGGTATGATTTAACCGTATTTTTAGAATATGAAACCAATTAGGTACCAAGAATAGATTTCTTTAACAAAAAATAATTTTATACATATTATGTATATAAAATTTGGGTATTTGTTCGGCTAAAGAAATATAGGTATTTACATGAATAGGTAGATTGATATTTATACTGTAGATATTAAAGATTTTAGAAGAAAAGAAAGATAACAATAAAACAATAAAAAACGCTTTTAAGCACCAGTTCCAATCTTCTTTATAATGTTTGATATTAAGAAATAGTGAGACTTGTTTTCGGAAACCAAAGCGTAACTATAACTCTTTTAATACGACAAGTTTTAATCTAATTGTTTCGCTCATTATCATTATACAAACATACAAAAGTAAACGAGTTTTCATTGTTATATTAAATCAGGAAATATCGGATATTGCAGGAAAAAAGTTTGTACTACGATAACTCACGCCCACAAATGCTGTCGTCAACAATAAAAAAACAAAACAACAAAATATATATATAGATAGGTAACATTAAATTTGTTGAAATTATATAATAGTTATTTGTGCCAAAAAGTAGCACGCAACAATAATAATAATACAATAATAAAATTAAAAAAAAAACAAAAGCGTAAATCCTGTTTTCTTGTGGATTTTTATCATTAAAAACATCGCAGTACTCGAAACCTACTGTTTTCGCCCAACACAATTTATATTGTTTTAAAAAATTAAGTTTGTTCTGAAATGACGCCACTGCAAACGTCACAACACATATTTAGGTAATACCTAATTCGAAATATTCATGACTACTAAATATTACCTACAATTATTAGATACTTTATGGATTTTAAAACGTAGGTAAATGAATAATTATTAATACACTTAATAATATAGGTACGCTACGCGTCATATAAATGTGGCACACTTAGATTTTGTCAATGTAAATCGGACTTGCTTTGTCACATCGACAGTATGAAAGATCTGTCGCAATTTCGTAGTACGTACTACTTGACATTGTGACGATGCCGAGGCACTTGAGTAATTGCGAATTATTTAAAATGTTTCCGTTACATCAGTTTATTTGTTAATAGGATATTAAAAGACTACGGAAACCGTATAACTGGCATCGTTAGTCCTAAAGCGTATAACCAACAAAGGTTACGGATACGTCAAGAAAGATTAGCTCACAAAGCTAAAAAACACGATTTTCTCGCGAATTGTACTATACATTAAATTTAAACATTTAAGTATCTAAGTCTTTACAAATTTTTTAATATTATAACAAAAATTACAAATACATATATAAAGTACTTAGGTAATTGTTATATTTTTAATGAAAACGTCTTTAATTTAATTTCGTAATGCTTAATAATGATAATTACAGAAGTTCTTGCAGTCTAATAAATAAAATTTGTTTTAATTACATTCGTTAAAATGACTCGTCTGATCCATGATTTCCGTGTGTATTGCTGACTGTAAGGCGGGAACCATTTCAACAGCTTGCTTAGATATTCATAATTGATATTTTCACATTTGTTATGCAGATCGATCTCGAGATAAAAATGATGCATGCTTTATAACGATTTATTGGCCTTTAAGTTATGAGTTTAATTTTATTATTGGGTCTCTAAACCGACCGAATGCATAATTTCAGTCAGATGTACTAGTAGGTATGTATCTATAAATCCGTCACGCCATACTTCAGTTATTATTATCGAAATAGAAAAACAATACGATATATTCTTTTGTTTTCTAATAATAATGAAATTTAACATAGTATCTATTAAATAACTTTTTATAAATACCCGCTTTTAACGAGGAAATATCTGAAGAAAATAAAATTAATTAAACACCTACTGATCAAAAAAAAGATTTTCATTTGCACGATTTTCTTCAAAAAATTCAAAATTTTAGATAATAAATACATTTAAGTAAATATGTAGGTATAAGTATTTTTCAGAAATTTGAAATTATTAGATATATATTTAATATTTAAGTCACTTGAATAAAAAAAATTTTAATGTAGTAATTTTACTACATTTATGTATTTACTTATTATTTTAAATAAATTTACATATCTATTATAGGTACAAGAAAACATATAAATCTACAATATTCGCGAAAACTGCACAGACGAAGTGCCGCCACGTCTTGTTTAAAGTAAAATTACGTGACTTAGGAGTTCATGAATGTCAAAGCACTGGAAGTACTCGATCTTTACTATATGAACGTGACTACCTTATGACGGTATAATTTGTTGTCGATTGAATAATTTTTGTTGTTATTTTTAACAATTAGATTGTTTAGGAAGGATTTTGAATAAAAGCGCGTAATTTTTGAAAAAGCTAACAAGAAAGATTTGTTTTAACTTTTTATTAGGTAGGTAATCGTTTTGGTAATCGAATCTTTAGTTTTAGTCGTTTTTTATAAGTTAAGGATCATGTTTTGCAGTAACTTTTCGTTCGTTATACTCATTTATTTACTTTGTATATTTTTAACATGTTACACGTGCAGTGTCATTTATATACCTCCCTAGTATTATATAGGTAATGGATACGTTAGGAAAAATATTTTATTATACAACATGAAACTAAAAGAGTACCTATGCAAGAATAAGATGGGCATTTAATTAGTTTCGGAATTTTATTAACTAGTTTTTATTGCACTTTATTGCCAACGTTTCGATAACTCGTCGTCTCCGCCTTCCTCGGAGCTTAGGTATTATAATTATTTAAACTATCGATATCCACTTCAAATTCAGTTAGCTATGCTTCCAACAACACCTAACACTATTTAAATGATCAAAAACGAATCGATATTTCATATTTTACAGTTCAAAAATTCTTATTTGTGAACACGTCAACTATTAGCGTCACTTCGTAAATCCAAGCATTTTATTAAGGAAGACGACATAATCAGCAACAATTTTAAATTTTTATCGTATAAATTGTGGGTGTACCTAATAATTACTCAAGAACTAGTAATAAATTATCATTAAATAGACTAATTTACCCGCGCATCCTAATATCATTAAAACTGTTTATGGTGGAATTTCATCACCTACGCCCACATGCAGAGAAATATTTAATAACTGTTTATAGATATATTTTATTCCCCGGAGGTTTCGAAATGATTTAAGAGAAACAATTGCTCTTAATAGAGAAGCATCGTAGTAATAATTAGTTAAGGGTGTGGTAATTTAACAATCGTAAATGATCGATAGCGTTTACTGACTGGTGTAATCACTTTTATGAATTGAAGCAAGTCATCTGTATAAAGAAACGTTAAAATATTTTTATAATTATGTGAAGATATAGGTACACGTTTGTGCGTTCATTAATTACCAATATGTACAATTTTATTTTAAATCATCACTTGATATTAATTTAGGTAAATAGTTTTCGACTCGTTTACGATATTTTTAAACTAGGTACATACCTAAAGAAATACCGCGATTTGCATTTATAGTCATAAACCAATACCATATACTATTTAATTTATAACTAATTGTAACGTCGAATACGTATACCTATGTGTGTTTTGTGACCACACACCACTCGCGCTTCGAGTAGGTATTTACCTAATAGTTAAAATATTCGTTTAAATATACAAATTATATACTTTACGAGCAATAAACGTTTATTCGATATAAGAAAAACCGATTTCTAAAATGATTCAGAAAGATAAGCAACGGTTATGTTGTAGAATTATGTAAGTTATTCAATGACAAAGAAACGATTTGCGGTTTAAGCTTATAAATATATTTGCATGTCCAGTGGGCATTGTCTTAATCGTCGGTAGTACAAGCAGGTACAAGCTACCGGCGACCTACGCGGCCACCCTGATGTCGATTGTGATGAGGAGTACTCGCGTGATACCGGCCAATACGTACTCGACACGTCACCGGAGTCGGAATCTCCTGCTATGATAAGAACTCCGGTCTCATCAAAAATTAAAGTTACCGATGTCGTTCATTATAGTTTTAAAATTAAATAGGTGGAATAATTATTTACATTTACCGAAATTATCTAGATTTATGTATGTATAGATATGTACCTAACGAATGCGATTCAAATTTTTCTTACAATTATTTTACAAAGAAAAGCGTTATCTACGTCGTGCGACTTGTTCGTTTAACATATACCGACGCAGAAATTGGTGAAAAAATCTAAAAAAAATTGAGTTGAAATTTCATCTTCTGGGACTCGGCCCTGCTCGGACAGAATCTAATGCGCACCATAATTTTAGTTTTGAAAAATCAAGTGAACTAAAGTGTAACTCACTTTTCTGTAGTGATAAAAATATAAAACTAACAATATACAAACAATTCAACAATTTATTTTTAAACTAAAAAAAACAATCGTCGAAATATTCGTTCGTTCATTTCTAATGCGATTTTTCAACACTTCTGCATCATTTGGAAGCTTGTTCAAATAATGTACGAACCGAAGCGGACAAAGAGCTTTGAAATTTATAATTCTGTTTTCTCTGAACAACGTTTTGTTGAAACGGCACTTTATATATAGATTGTGTATTAGACAGGTAGATAATGATTTTTTG
Organism: Rhagophthalmus giganteus; assembly: GCA_036326145.1. NCBI lineage: Eukaryota > Metazoa > Arthropoda > Insecta > Coleoptera > Rhagophthalmidae > Rhagophthalmus > Rhagophthalmus giganteus. The sequence continues at coordinate 51,801,773 of JARFJA010000001.1, forward strand.
TAGTTTTGTAGTTTTTTGGAATATTTCGGAAGCATTGTAAGGTTAAATATTTCGATACCTACGGTAAGCGATAGGTGTCGCTTTTGAAATATATGGCGTCCCTGGATCGAGTTCACGTTATATATAATGGACCAAAAACTATTGTATTGTCGAAATAAATTAATAACTCAAAATCTGAAAATTTTTGAAGCTATAGTGTTAACTTTAGAATAAAGTAAAATATTAGAAATTGTGGAATAACTATTTTTATGTGACAAATATAATAATAAAAGCCGGTGTTTAAACGCTGTTCGACGTCATAGGTCTAGAATTAAGTCCTAGTAAAGATGTGACCAGTACTTACCTAGCGAAGAGTTCGATAAGGAAGTGCTCGTAGCGAAGTGTCCGAACCGTTCTAGAATACATATTTATTTTATTTATCTTAATTTATTTCCGTTCGTTTTATTCCAAACCTAAATAATTTTTCAAAGTATTTTATCTAAATATAGATAACGTTACTTGAACCATATTATGTTAAGTTTGTTTTCTTTACCATTTCATAAAACTTAATCGTTTTTTTTTAATTTCTTTATAAGTAATACAATAAAATTGCATAAGGTGTGCCGACTTATGATTTATGCAGTAGTAAGGTACCTATTTAAAAGTATATCCAAAAACGATTTTTAAGTTTAATTTGGGATCGTAGTGAGGGTAGGTGTAACTAGAGAGCTTTACGTTTTTCTAGTAAACAAATGGTCGTAGGTTCGAATCCGACTGTAGCCATGGACGTATATGCTTGTCGTATTTTACTAACACAATTCCTTTTATTTTGAACACTAGAATAAGTACATAGGTAGTAAGTGAAAATACCTATATAAAATAAAATGATTACCAAATACGCCTATCGAAAACTAACAACGTTTACAATAAAAATTAATATTTCCTATTCAGGGGAATTACGAATTGTATCCAATTATCTTATGATAGTTACCTTGAAAATTTTAGAAATCGAGTTTTCGAATTTTTATTTCCTGCTGTTTTCAATAGTTGAAAAGGTAACAACTGTCCACTTCTATCAGTTTCTTACCGGTTTTTCTTTAAGCTATACCTACTTAGGTAGATATAGATTTTTTAAAATAAAATTTGATAATTTTGATAACAATAAATTTAAATTAATATACAGGGTATGTCGCGACAAGTTTTGGTTAGAAGAATATAGGAAAATAATAAGAGTTGCGATTCGAAATTTTGGATGTAAGGGTTACTGATGGTTACGCCCTTTCTACTTAAAATAAGTTTAGATTTCCACTTCTTCCAGTTATATCTTTAAATTACTAAGATATTGATATTTTTCGGATAACAACTTTGGCATTTTTTTGGCATTTTGGCATTTACAGCCGGTATTATTTTGTTAAGTTTATGATGCATTATTCGATGCAGCATACTTTCTAAAATATCTACCTAAAATTTTAAATCTGTAAATGTCTCAGAAACGTAGTTATCTGCAATAACCTGCAACTGTCAATTTTTTTACAAAACATGAAATAATTCCAAAAGGGGTAATTTTAGAGACAATATTTATTGGAACAAAAACTCGTACGATTATCTCGATTAATTTTATATAGGTATAAAAGAACTAGGTACCTACGTTTTACCTATATATACATACCTATACCTAGATAATAAATCACAATCAAAGGGGTTTAACTTTTTGCTATTGATATGCAATATAGGTACCTAGATCTTTAAAGATAAAAATCGAAATTCGAGCAAAAAGCTCGATTGAAAGGTATAGATGTTTTATGTTACTGGACGAGTAAGGGTCGGTTTATCAATCGTCCGTTAACGCTAACTATTAGTTAGTTGTCATAGAAACTGTTGTCAAAACAGAAAATTAACTGTTGGTTAAGCGTTAACTGGCGATTGAAAAAGCGGCCCTAAGTATTCGAAACGTTCACTTTTCCAGCTTTATTGCATTTCACTCCAACACTATCGATCAAATTAGTAAAATTAAGTAAAAAAATTAATCGATAAATTGCGGGTTCTCATAATTTTATTGTATAGATAATAAATACCTATATACACTTATGTGTGAAAATAATAGTAGCAGTAACTTTTAAATGCATTCTACAGATTAATTAGCGCGGACGTACAACAAAATTGACACCACTACAGGCGATAAGAAACGGGTTAATTAATATTATCTAAAAATCACTTAAAATTCTTGTTGTGTTCGTGTAGTTGCTAACATATATCATTCGACGTAGTTAGAATTGAAGAACAAATTTAAATTTAGATTACCTCTCTCTAATTGTGGCTATGTTATTTATTGACCTACACACTTTATATTTTAGTGAATAATCAACTTGACGATTGAAATCTTGTAAAACTGGTCACGAATTATACTACGAATACCTATATATTCCACAATATCTACTCATACGGATAGGTAATATTGTTTGGAATTAATTGTAGCTATTTCCGATGGCTTTTTTAAACGACTATACTTTTTTATTATCTATCATACGGAAATAGTTAGGTGAAATGTTTCGATGCCTATAGAGCAGTTTCATCTATAGTATTTTGATGTACGTGCGAATGTGTTTGTTTTAAATTGTTAATGTACGTCGATCATTATTACCAACTCCAAACTATTTGAGCATAGGCATTTCGTTATTATAGTAATTTTATGATTAGCATGCAAATTTAATTTTGAATGTGCCATCTGTACTCTAACAACACTAAAATAAATAAATGTATCTCTTTTACGGTTAACGTTCAAGCTTTTAATAGGTAGATACAAGGTAAACACCTACCAACCTATGGATTATTTTACGACGTGATAATGAAATGAAAACATCGACGTGGACTTAAGAACTGATAATGTTTTGATTATAATTTTTATAGCCCTTAACCACCTTCTAATGCATTAGTGTAGCTTAGGGAGGGCATCAAACAATAATTTAAACTTTAATTTCTCGTTCGGAAGTATTGCACCTGTGCGTAAGGGTTCGAGAATGCGAACGAGCATCCCATTTTAGGGTAAAGAACGTATCATAGCAGCACGGAATAGCGGTGCAACAGTACGAGAGAACGAGAAGAGTATCAACCAACCCCGGCCCCACTGTGATTAATGACTGCTGGAAGATTGGAAGTAATTAAAGCGCGGGAATAAATGGCAACGTTCCGTTCCGTTCGGTTCCTGCGGTTCCGGCTTGACAATACGACCTATTCATCACATTCCTGATACTTATATGAGTACGTGTGTAGCTTTAACCGTTTTAACTGGGAATATCTAAATGTAGGTACCATATATTTTATTTGTTTAGTCGACTTAGGTGAATACGTACATTACCTACTGCAATTATCACTATCCCATCTTTTCATGGTTGCATCTCACTTTAGATATACATACCCTCCTTTAATTTAATTTAGTAAGTACTTGTTGTTAGATGAACATAGATTTTAAATCAGTGTGTTTTTAAAACTTTGAGAAGCTCTTAATTATTCATATTGTAAAACTAGTTGGTATAATTAGTTGGTACTAACGAGTATGTACTATGAGTAAGTAGAATTACCTAAAGCTAATTTAAATGGTAAAAATTAATGCAAGTCTACGAATTTTTGATAGGTATCCAACCCTCACTTTTATTTTCGAATATCTCGAACATACTTATTCTAAATAAGTATTTATGCTTCGAAAAACAAGGCTTGGTATACATTACAACTTTTAATTATTAAATTGCAGACCTGCAAACTACGTGTATATTGGTCAATTCAAATATGTTATTCAACTTACCCTTTAAACTGTTTATGAGCGAATCTCTGCAAATTGTTCAAATTCGCCATCGAAAATGAAAATACACAAAAGAGTTGTTTAAATGAGTTAAACTTAATATTTTCATAGTATTAGTTAAACTGAAAGACGTGATATAAAAAAGAAGTTGATTTTTGAACTTTTGTACTTTGATTTTTGGACGCAAAGTGCGAGGAAGTGACGAAAAATAACGAAAACTGGCAACGTTGCTTTTCGCAAATTTTTGAGGTGATATTGTGTTAGCTAAAATTACATCTAAATATTAACCAAACTTTAAAAAATAAAAGAGATATTACTTACCATTTTACTGGCACATCTGATGAGGGAGTGATACATAAAAAAACACGCACGATCACTAATTAAAATTTAAAAAACCATAGTACATTATAGTAGTAAATAGCAGCATTGGGGCGTAGTAGGCATTTAGGTACAATGATTTTAAACAATGTATTTTAAAAATCATTTATAATTTGTTATTAATTTTTTGATATATTAGGTATTTTTAAATATCGAGCACAAGTATCACAAGTCAGTTATACAAAAATAGTATATTGTATAACTAATGCCGAAAGCCGGATTTTTCACACGAGTGTGATAGCTTGAATCACACAAGCATTCTTGCAATTTAATCCATTAGGTATCTATACTTGTACTATATACCGGTTTTTCAGCAAATAATTAGGTTTTCCTTACCCAAAGCTTGCAACGTATGCACGTTGGTATATTGAAATAAATTAAACGATTCTTTTCCAAAGGATTTTAACATTTTTGACAGTAATGTTTTTATTATAATAGTTCATTTTGTCCCTTGTTATCTTTTACTCGATCCTTCAAGAGATAAATGTACCTAATCAAAGAAGTTAACGATGTTTAGAACGTTGCAAACATTAATTAGATACATATGATTTATGTAACTGTAATACAGTATGCAGTTATAGTACCTATACATTTATTGTTAAATCATTACGTACCTATAAGTAAGTAGATACTTATTTAAATACGTTTTATTTGCTTGCATTTGAATCTTCGATGATAAATTTAAAATATAAGTGGGTAATTTTAAAACTAGGCATCATATAGTTAAATAATTATCAAACGTACAACATTTTTGCAATATATAGCAAATGTGTCAGTTGTAATAGAATTTAAAAGAGATTTTAATTGCCTTTATTTTGGATTTCGAAACCTTTAATTTTATTATAGCAGTGTATTTTAACTGTGTGAATAATTTATAAGGAGAGAGAAATAAAAATGTGCACGATTTTACACGTTGAAAAGTTTAGAAATTACAGATACATACAGGTACCTACCTACATTTTAAATCTTTTACATTTATATACACAAAAAAATAGTTTTTTAAATTAAATAAATGTGTTTTCAATTAAACAAATCGACGATTTATATATAAACAAGAGGGAAATTTACAACAAATAAATTAATAATTTTCTTATTATTATAGATTTGTGTGAAGTAGTTATTTATTTTATTTTAAACAAATCTATAATTTTAGTATAATAAAATGAATTATTTAATATAACGAATTGAAATACTCGAGTTAAAAATTCAAATATTTCATTTGTAGCTGCCGAATATTCAACATAAAGAAATTCTGTCTTGAGTTGAAATTTTTTTTTTAAACAAACTTTTTAACACAGTTCTTGAAATTAAAGTTGCGGGTTATTTCATTGAAATACACGAAAAATTTGTCGCTAAAATTATGATGAAGTAGGTACATAATTAGATTCGAGAATATAATATAATTGGTACAAATACGTATCAAGATTTTATTTTTCTATATTTAAGTATATTAGTAAATTTAGATCTGAAACATAATTTCAAAATAAGGAATTATAATTTTGGTATAAATATATGATTCTAAAATTATCGAGTTTCTTGGTTCAAGAAATTATTTTTATGTGTGTATGTAAATATGAAGACCGGAGCTTCTTGTTCGTCTAAGAAATCAGCGGCCGGAGGTTCAAATAATGTGATCTGATACAAGGTGTTTCTAAATTGCATGGAATAAATATAAATGCGTCGTTATTTTATTGTTATGGCTATAGGCATTTATATATTTCAAATAGGTTATTAGCCACCTTCTATATGACTCGCTAAACATTCTTCAATATCAGTTAGGTAATTATAATTTTATAGTTGACTATATTATTATGTTTAATGTTAAATCTAGAATCATTACTTTATAATATGAAGAGAAAATTCAACAAAGTATAGGTAAAATATTGCACCTTGCAGTTGAAAGGTGCTAATATTATGTTGAGGAGTTAGGTAAATATATTATCTATTTATGTACGACTAACACGTTTAAACTATTATTATTTAGCTGAATACTAATGACTCTAGAGATTCTGTTCTCATAAAAAATTCATGAAAATATCGTTCTACTAAAAATTATAAATGTAATAAATTATTGGAAGAATATAAATAGATACACGTAGATACAATAAAATTTGCATTAAAGCATGATGTGTATCCCTTATCATTAAAGATATGTTAAAAAGTAGCCTAATAAATTTGATAGGTCATTTTTATTATCTATAATTCTACCACCTGTTGACCATACAGTTACATATTTTTAAATAATTTTTTTTTTAATTCTGTGGCTATCTATAGATGACTATGCCTTCATAGTTTGAATATCACTTTACAATATTAAACAAATTTTCAAAATAACATTTTCATCTATCTTGAAGGTATACTTCAGTTTTTGAATTAATTTCCTATTTTTCGATTTATCGAGTATACGACAAAGAATATTTAAATGTTGTATATGCGTTTTGAGCTTTAAATGATGCAGAAACTTTGATCAAGAATAAAATCTGAGAAATATAGGGGAAAGGTGTACAAAATGACATAATAGTTTAAAAATGACGCAGTAACTGCGTTTTCAACCCTTTAGCACCATCGTAGAAAACAACATTATCTGTTAGACATATCCATAACTAATGTTATTCCCCAAAATCAAAGTAGTTGTGGCGTTCATAGCAATTGTGTCGTAGTTTCAAATTTTACGTGGCATTACATGGAAAACGTGCTTTTCATTCAATCTATACTTTTTCAAAATCCTACGTCATTTTGTACGCCCTTCCCCCACTATACATTTTTTTGCATGTATCCAACTTTCTATCGTATGCTGTATAGGTAAATAATATATATGAATGTATTACCTACTTCAAGAAATAAACAGTCATAACCTCCTGTACGTAGATGCGATATAAATCCTATAATTGTTTACCGATGAAGTTCCTACACGTAATTATCTTTTTACACGCTATAGTTGATCGCAGAAAAATCGTGTAATAAAAAAAAAGAAAACTTTTAACATGTAGGTACACTTAACAGAAGTTAACTCAAACAAAAATCTTAAAAAATAAGCGCCATCTGTGTTAAAGCTAAATGTACCGTGTAAAAAGAGAATTACCCATGTGTATTTAATTGTAACTATGTATATATAGTATTACAAACATTTATAATAATATTAATAGACAATTAATATAAATTTAAAATACTCAATTCAGCATTAGTACACACATGGTTATGTTGCTATAACGTTAGATAAAACTTTGACTGTATAATGTTGTAACGTCTTTGTTAGCTATTTATTATCTATACTTATACATATATAAAAAATCCTATAAAAAATGAAATGGCAATATTCCGATCACGTTATATTATTATGTAGGTATTTAAGCTGAGTAATTGATTGTGAATGATTTGACGTATAACAATTAGTATCGACGTTTTCTTAATGTTATTCGTCTCTTAATTGATCTATCATTAACTATGATATTAAGTATTATTATAGCGATGTAAATTTAGACACTGTTTTAGATAGAGATTTTTAGATTTGGACATGAATGTACAGTTTAACGTGGCTTACAATGGTGTTTTCAAAAGTATTTTTTTAAATTGCCTTTACTAATAAATTTCGGTACGTGTTGTAAATTTGTTAAAAGTTAACGAAGGGGATATAGCTAGTGCGTGGAAGTTTTGTGGAGATATTCAAGGTGTCTCTGAAAGATCTGTACGCTTGGTCACAGATTCCTGAGCTAAAAATATTCCTATTGATCACAACTTACCTATATTCCAAATTGCTTCCTTTTCGAGATATAGCCCCTCGAAAGGAGGCATTATTACATACTTTTTTCAAAATAACTTATTAACGATTTAAACTAAAAACTTTAAAGGGCTCCGCACAGTCTTTATGAAAATGGATTTCGGTGGAATCGGCCGAAAATTTGATATGTTATATATTTGATTATTCTGATCAAAAGTCTTCATGCGCTGAACCCTCAATAACCAACCGTTTAACTGCTACGCGGCGCCATTTCATATCATGACGAAAATTGGTAATTAATGGAAAAACCATGTAAGATACGAAATAATAAGAGTAAGAAACGTTTCTAAATTAAGCTGTCTTTTTCAAAAGAAATACTAAAAAAGTCAGAGGCGAACGTATAAAAAAAATTATTGGTAAACAAAAATGAGGCTATATGACCCTTAATAATGAGCACCCTGTATGTTAATTTTAGTAAGGCGCTGTGTGTTTATAAGCAGTAACTGCAGCAATACGTGTACTGAAGTTTTTAGATTAAGTCGTTAATAAATTAATTTGAGAAAAGTATGTGATAATGCCTCCCTTCAAGGGACTATATTTCGAAAAGGAGGCAATTTGGAATATAGGTTATAAGTTATGGCCAATCGGTATATTTTCAGCTGAGGAATCTGTGATCAAGTGTTGTACAGATCTTTCAGAGCCTCCCTGTATAATTGGAATACGAGTAGGTAATTGTTAAACATTAAAAAAAAATAATTATTATAAAGCTATATCTAACCTTAGTACCTAATATAAAAACAAACAAAACAAGTCGAAAACAGTGATGTTTGTGAAAAATTGTCTAAAGTGTGTTTATAAATATTATAATATGTATTTGGAAAAATACTAAAATAAAAATTTTCCTTAAAAAACGTTACTCAAATAGGAAATAAAATAAACATAAATTATGTTTTAATGAAATAATTCTCAATTTGAATTTCTTCGAAAATGCAAACTTATGTTAAAATCGTCGTTTTGTTGTAACGCGATAAATGTTGGAACGCACTGGTTATTGTAAATTCCACAATAAACACAAAAATCGTGTTGGAAAGAATTGGAAAACTCGTAACACTTTAACAAAACAAGGATGCAGAATTTTATTGTTAAAAATTCCACATGTGGCGATAAAGTAGTAGGTAAATATGTTTCGATAACGAAATAAATCGAGTCCTTACGATTAGACGTCATTAGCGCGTCAGGTTATTGTAGATAGGTAATTGTGTCTTTGTATCAGTTATATTTTGTTACTAAAATTAACAATCGATGGTGTTTTATGGTGCATTTTGGTTGTGCGGTGGACTTTGAATGGCCCGATTTGCAGGACATGTAAATGTCGAACGTTTTCGAAATAATTTGGTTACTGTTTCGGTTTTGTTGTTGAACGATGCCGTTCAAGGTTCAAGGTAGGTGCCGATGTCATTTCTATCATATGTATGTTTTTAAATTGTTCAATTGCAAGAAATCAAGTTTCGAAGATAATGTAACGTTATGATTCAAATAATTGTTTTTGAACAACATTACATTATGTAAATGCCGATGAGCAAGCGCAAGCGCAACAATTTTAATAACAAAGTTTAGTAATTTCCGATTAAAATACTCTTTTAAATATAATATAAGTTTGTCGAGTTTTACATTAATATTAGATAAGAAACTACTTTTGTTAAACCTAAAAACGGCCCTATCTCAAAAACTATTTGGCCTATAGAGCTGCATTTTGTGTCAGTTTCTTTAGATTTGTCATTAAATTGTTTATTGTTTTAAACAATTAAAAAGAACGTTTTTGAAAAAAAAATTTTTTCATGTACTAATTGAGAATAGATGTGTTTAATTTTGTGGTGGTATCTCCGGATCCTATTATAAAACATATATTGACAAATAATGCACAGGGAAAAGTAAACTAAAACGTACTATATACACTCAACGGGTTAATTATTTTATATCAAATGTACTAAAAATTGTATTTTTTACTTTACAACATTTGACGTTCTGAAAATTAAAGAGACAGTGTAATATTTGTAACATATACAGTGTTTGCTAAAAAGTCTACACCAAATGGAAAACTTGTTTATTATTGATTTCTCGAAAAAAAAAATATTATTTTTGATGAAAATTAATGCATAGTCTCAAACCCAAAATACGACCCAAAAGTCAAAATTTATCAATTATTCACGGGATATGTTCGAAAATATAAATTTGGCTCAAGAGTAAAGTACCCTTATTTTTGACATTATCGAAAATTGTTATTTAGAAAAGTTGTTTAGAATTAAAAACTATATTTAAGTATTTAACTATATAAATTATTTAAATATATTTTATATATTTAAAATCGTGTTTTGTTATTTTTTCAAAACTAACAACACTTGTTCGATTTTTTTTCTTGGTTTCAAAACGTCTAATATTGCAAGGTAAAAAAATCAAAGCTTTCATTTTTTTTTGATTTTTTAAAAAACATCGTTTTTGATTCTTCAAATTTTGTGCAATTTTCGTATATTTGAAAGTTAGTAACTCGTAAACCAAATGCCCAAAAATCTGAAACTCTACATTTTTCATCATTTTCATAGATACAGCTACAATAAAAATACAAAAAGTCACAGAATTTTAAAACACGAAGGTCCTAAAGTATGTCTCTATTGGTCGATTTCACACGAAATGACCTGAATACAATCGATTATGGGGGTACATAAATACATAATTATGTAAGTTATTTTTAGTGCCCATAATTTATTGTCGTTCGATATTATTAAAATTTAAAAACGAAAACATTTTCCAGTTTAAATACAAATACAAATATGTAGGTATCGAAATATTTTTACGACGATGACCCTGAGTTTTGGAACGTCTATTAATGAAAAATGTTTGAAGTTATAATGCACGTGTTGATTACAGCGACTACGATAATGCACATACGGTGCCTGTCGAGGCCGATAAAACTTACAGCGACCGGCTCACGATTGATTCATTTTTAAGTTATCGCGTTGCAATTAGGAACGGCACCTTATTCTTTTTGTGGATATCCAACTTTGAACAGTTATTGTTGTGCTTTTGGTTGGTGCGTTTGTTTCTATTTCGGTGTTCGGATTCTTAAGATTCTAGACAATTTGTGAATTACAATTGTTTCTTCGGATACAAGGTAGGCGATTATAAAATTTTTATTTAACAAAATGTAAATTCGAGTTTGTGACTGTCTATTTGATTTTTAAAAGAAGTTATTGGTAATTTACATCTACTAAACGGGTGCTTGATATAAGTAGATATTTGTAACGAATGTTAGACAATTATTTTTCGTAACCATATTTTATTAGTCATCAGCTTAACATTAAATCAAGTGTATATATAGATATACGAACACAATTCATTTCAGAAACGTTAGGTAACCTAGTTTTGCTTAATTTCTTTTTATATTTAATAATTGGAATTAAAAATGTAAATAAATGATTGTTATGAAGTAATACGTTTGTAAATATCATCAAAGAAATACTTTACTACGTATTTCAATGCTTTCGTCAGAATTTGTTTAATTACGTAGTTGTTAAAAAACTATGGTGAATAATGGAATTAACCAAAATTCTATACTTTTTTGATATTTATCGTAAACGTGAGACTACGTAACGCGTGATATTAATGTTATTGTTGTACTTTTAAACCTTTCTTACTTTTTATCGACACATGCAAGAGTTCTCAACTAAAATTATTTATTATTCAGCGCGTTATCTCTATAGACGACGATAATAGCAATGGTTTATCGTTAAATAACAACCGTGAACGATGATTTCCAACTTAACTAACTTAATATTCAAATTTAAATATTTGATAAAGTCCTATACTGATTATAATTTTTATTCAACTTTTAAAAGATATTTATTTTAGGATTTTAAAAAAATGTTAAGATGTGCGTGTCAACACAACAAAAGTGATTATTTATTAAAGATATATCTCTTTATTCGGTTGGTGAATTGTTTGTGATAAATGAACTTAGAATATTAATGGTCCCAACCGGTTGGTTAAGATTTCTTCTGGATATTTATACGGAACAGTTACCGTCCAATCTAGCATTCTTTATATTTTGATCACGAAAAATGAAATCAACTTGTCGTAAAGTAACCTACTCGTTTCGGTTTCTTGTAGATATACAAGAACGCTGTGTAGTACCTACCTACGTAATAATTTGTATGCGGGCATCGTAGATTAATTTTTTTTTGGTGTTAATAACCGACGCGACGCCGAAATTATGCGTAGTAAGACTTCTTAATTCGTTACTCATGCAAAAATATACCTACCCTTATCTACAATTCATGTATTGTTTAATCTATTAAAAATATTTAATATTTTCTATATTTGCCAAATAATTTGAAATGTATGAAATTGAAACTGATCGTTCTTGAATTTATTTTCTGATTAAAAAAGACTAATAAATTGTATGTAAATGTATGCACATAACATCAACTGCGATTTAAAAAAAATCTTTTTAGTAGAACTACTGCCTACTTATTTAATGTTTCCACAACATGGTTTTGCAAACGCCGAATTCTAAACATAATTTTATGCCGATTTATTTGGTTCGTTAGCCCCCCCCCCTCCCCCCAAACGAGCTGCTGATGATCGCAATAAAAAAATTAGGTTTATATATATACTAACAAATTGAACATTTGATAGTTAATTGATGTGTAAAGTTTTATCTTTTTTATTAAAGACCTTTTAAAGATCTTTGAAAAAAATTGATGGCAAGGCGTCATCTCCAAAAGGCTCTAACTCCCTTAGGAAGCGTTTTGTATAAGGCGATTTCGTTCAAATCGAAATAGAATTTGAAGTTTTCATTTGACAGGAGTGTTTTTATTTATTAGTATATTAATGAAGTATTGCCATTGAACATGGTTTATTCAAGTGGTTTTCAACAACTTCGTGAATATTGTTTATGGTGTATCTATATTTACATTATAGGTATCTGTACGTTATTCACGATAGGTTCCAATCTCGTAATCAATAAAATCCTCGTAGTTTTACAGTAATAATAGATTATTGCAGCAGTTACAACTTTCAACCCCCGATTGTAGGATTTACGGGAGGTAGCAAAACTTATTAAAACGTATGCAAAACGTTTAAAAACGTACAATGCGATGACATTTTCAACACTTCATTTTTCAATTTTGTAACTATAACCATTCAATGCTATAACTAAACGGAGCTCCTATATTACTTACTTGAACCTACTTACATTGGTACGTTATATTGTTAGTTGCGTTATAACTAATTCAATTCAATTCCAAGTTCAATTTTTGCGTTTGCAGATATACGTATACATAGTATCTATTTAAATATATATACTTACAATGCATATTTAATTGATTTTAACGTTAATTGAATAGATACTGATAAAACTACTACACATTTCGCTTCCAAAATTTATTAATTACAACGAATAATTTTTATAATAAATTAATATTTATTTAAAATTATTTTTAACTCGATTTCAAACGACATTGTGACATTGTGTTTGTAGATATATGTAACTATCTACTTATAACGCATTTTTAATTGATTTTAATGTTAATTGAATACAGAATCAAAAACAGAATTCCCCTAATTTTATTATTTATTAATATAACATGTTTAAACTTGTTACGGATTTAATGTGCTTATCAAAAGTGACATTTCAACTGTTAAAAAAAATTTTGGTGCCCATTTTATTTTTCGATCTAAAGTGCCATACTCGGATTTATGTTAATCGACCTTATCAACATAACGAAAAATGAAGTACATTCAAAGACGAATCTACCTACGTGCCCACTTTGTTTGTGAGATTAATACAACCGAATTTACAGGAGAAAATTTGAAAAAAATTAACTAGGCAGATATCCATTTTTTTTTGATAGTTGAAATGCCACTTATGTGGTGCCATTATATTCAGAAAATTATGCAGATTCCAAAAATGTAATAATATACATGATGTTCCATTTAATTTCCGGTAAAACCGGAAGTGGGAAAAACACAATTTTCATCTCAAAATGTGACGTCTGATGAGTACATTAGATATGTAGCAAGTTATAAAATTTTATCTTAATAAATTACAAAATTATGGGGGCGTACCATGATTATGTTACATAGGGTATATACTAATAAAACTACTACACATTTTACTTCCAAAATTTATTAATTACAACGAATAATTTGTATAATAAATGAATACTTACTTATTTATAATTATTTTTAATTCAATTTCAAACGACACTGTGACATTAAAATCGATTGTGCTTAATTGTAAAACAAAAAAGGCCTTAATTTCCTTTTTAATCAGTAAACTATTATTGATAGACATAGATGCAACACCGTAACGAGGGCACGAAGTGCCTGTGGCAAGTGTCTAACTTGCGCCCTCAATCTCAAAAAACATAAAAATTAAAAAATACAACGTAAAATGGTGGACTTTTACATTTACCAATTTAGTTATTTTTAGTTATTACGTTTTTGCGCCCCAAACTTAGTTGCGCTCGTGACGGGCGCCTCATCCGCCACCCCCTCGCTACGGCAATGCATAGATGTAATTTTGCACCTGGCTATCTGTATCTCATCTTTTTCTACTATTTTCAATTTTGATGGATAGGTGGCACCTTTTCACTACCGTGGCATCTGTGGGGAAATTGTTTTACGTAAAATACTTATTAGGTACACTGCCAAATCGTTTCAGATCGTCCTGTGTAACCGTTATTTGTCATTTTAATTAAAAAATAAATATTTTTTATTAAAAGTGCGATTTTCTCGAATATGGCTGATTTTTTCGAAATTAAAAAAGTGCGTTTTTTATTTTCATACGCCTGGGAAATTCGAAAATAACATTAAAAATTTAAAAATTTGATTCTTGGAACGAATTTGTAATTACAAAGGTTAGGGATAGTGCATCTTTGGACCGTTCGAAATGGTCCTCATTTACTATACGAATGTATAGGTATCAAAAATGATTAAATTTTAATAAGAAATAAAAATGTTATTTAAAAAATACCTCGAGGAATACTTACCTCAACATCAGAAGGGGATTTGTCGTATCAAAAAAAATCTATATAGGAACTTATAGTATCATTTTGACGTAGTCTGTACTTCACCCAGGAGTTTTCCACCACTTCCTAGACACCATGCATATAGATATGATTAAAAAAAAATTCCCGAAGTTGCTGAGGTGACATCCATCAAAATTGAAAATAAGTAGATATAATTTAAGTAGATTTACACTTTAATAACCAATAATCTGCAGAAAAAGTTCCGACATAATTTAAATATCACATATTGCAAAATCGTACCTTATAAATCTGTCCGATTATAAATGAGAAATTCTTGAAAGTCCTAAATAATTTTGTCCGCATTAAATTACGACCTACCCCAAGCTCTAAACGTAATTTTCACTTCCACATACATTCGCAGACGAATCGATGTAGTTGTCAAGGCGCACTCGCTATATTTTAGACACGATGTATGTAAGACATTTTCTTTATGATAGGTAATAAGTGTACGCATCTAATTTTTTAACCCACTTTCCGTAGCTGCTTACCTACTACAATAAATTTATATTTTCTTAATACTGATACAACATTATTTTATTTAGTTATGGTGTAATCAAAATAACATTACAAATACGCCAAATACTATATGCGTTTCTTATCTATAGGTAATAGGTACTTAAATTAATAGGTATTCTATTGAATTAAATAATCGAATTTAGTATAAAACGTGTGCTAAGTAATTAAACTGGACGTAGATACCTACGTTTGATTAACATAAATTAAATTTATTAAAAATTATAATATTTACGTTACAATCTAAAACTTACTACATATTATATTAATTAACACATTCAACAAACGTAAACATTAATTTCCGCACACCGATTGTTTCCGTTTCACTTGAAGAAACCACGCGGTCACGTCCACGTGAAAATTGGTATGTAGGTATAGTCGATCCACGTGTTCCCGCGACGCTTAATTCACGTGACCCGCGAACGCCGCGAATCCGAGCAACTGTTGCTTTTTTATTCCGCGTTAGGCGGAGCGCTTCATCAAGCTGTCATGTACAAACCTGCAGGTGGGCGTCAAGGCCAACGCAATCTCCAACCAATGGAACTGAAGGCCATATTGTTGGAAAGGCGTGGTTGTAACCCTTTGGTTTGTTGCGTGTTGCGTCATCGCATGCCTCTGTTTCCGGCGCGAGCTTTTGAAAAGTGCACCAGGTTAGGGGTTATACGTCTACCTTGTTCTGCGTTAGTTAAGGACATAAATCCACGTTTACATCAATCCGCTTGAAATTCTAATCTGATTTCAAAGCTTATTTTTAGGTTTCTCTTTTATTTTATTACTATTTAAAAAAAAAAAGTTACGACTCGCACTTGAAGTATCTATTCCACTATTTTAAGATAAGTGCAGTTTCTAATATTGCTAATTTCATTTTCATAATAAAATTATGCCAAAGTTGAATTAATCTTTTCTAAATTTCGATAGAATTACTTATATCAATTTACATCTGCCCTAAATATTGCATAGGTTAAGTAGAATAATTATGTGTGCATCGTGATGACTCATAACTACTTAACCTACTTTATCAAAGAATGCAAATTAAAATAAAAAACAAACTTGGTAGGTATAGGTAATATTTTGTGGAAATTATTAGATTATCGATATAAAAAAGGAAGGTCAGCTAGTACGTAATTTCTTTTTATTTTTCCGTACAAGATAAATTAATTATGAATGATATCTAACGATCAAATTACCCATTTGATTATTTCGCTTTACGAGTCTCATAAACTTGTTAGGTGCGTAAGTTTAAAAGGGGCTGTTTTTTGTAATCTGAGTCATTCCGTAAAACTGCACGATTTTGAAATTAAAACAACGCATGCGAAAGAGAAAGGAAAAATTAAGACACATCGAATGTCCCCTTGACATTTTGCTATGTAGTGTCTTAGACATCTCTTATTTGCATATATCAATCCTATTTCGACATAATATTAAGCAATAACGAAACTATTTGCTACATAATTAGACTTCTACGTGGTAAAATGATTATATTTACCTAATATGTTTAAAATTATAAATACCTAAGTATACCTAAGTATACCTAATATAATAAACACTATTTATGGCAGAAGAAAATAAAAATTAAATGTAGAACTACTATAACAAATGTTAGTCCTTGTACACAGTCACATTGTTAACCTTTAAAAAAATTTCTGACAGCACTATAAGCAAAATAAAACAATAGAGCTTCGAAAAAGTTGTAGCAATGCAGTTTTTGTACTTTTATGTATATACGTGTAGGTATACAATTTTATTTACATTATTATCTATATTTAGGGCAAACCAGGGCAAGATGACGAATTTGCAGCGTTGATTTAAACAATTTAAACTGTCTCAAAAGATAAAATTTGTAAATTAGATAGGTGTGTAGGAATTGTGTGAACAGTTTTTCTGGGGGTTATTTTTGACCATTCGCTAACAAAACGTACATGCGAAAATGACGTCACAACAAATAGATTTCTATAGAAACTTATTGTTATGATGTCATTTTCGCATGTACGTTTTGTAAGCGAATGGTCAAAAATAACTTCCATTTACCTTATTCAATAGAAGAAATATTATTTTTTTAAATTTATAATTACAGAAAAATTCCTCTTAATTAATGCATTTCAAAATAATCTCACCTTTCAAACGTTTTTGACATACCTACTTAATTAATTGCTTATTTATATCTAAGTGTAGAAGGCGATTTACTTACTAAACCATAAAGTCATTACGATCATTACAGATAATCATACTAATTGCGAGACACAAAAAGTAGAAGTAATATTTAGAAATAAGTATACGTTATTCAAGATAGGTTCCAATGCACGTCATGCATAAATTGTATATTTGTAATAGTCAGTTTAAAGTTTTGAACGACCGATGACTTACCTACCCACATATGACATGGCAAAGAAAGACTACAATCTATTTGTAGTACTGTAAAAATACGAGGTTTTAATGATGGCGAGATTGGAGCCTATCACGAATAACGATATCCCTCTAAATGTTTGCAAACATCTAGTCGACCAATGAGCTTCTTCATAAACCGATTTTGCTGACAGCTTTGTTAAGTGCTATTTGATTAAAGCTAAATGTTCGTTTAGTCTGTATCCAGTCTCGTATTTTTCCTACTTAAAACTGTGTTTGTTTTCGTGTCCTCCATATACCAAATTTTTCTTTAACATTAGTTCTGAAACATACTGTATATCTACCAACTATTTCCCATTACATTACAATTTATAAGATCTCAACTTTAAAGACAGATAAAAGGAACCTACATTAATTTTAAATTCATAAAATGAAAACCGAAAAATTTTAAAAACAAATCGTAAACAATTGAAATAAACAATTTTTAATTCAAGTCAAAATATTTATTTGTAGGTATATGTAGATATATTTGAAATGGTTTTGGTTAAATGGTTTGTTTATTTAAAATTAAAATGGTTTTATTTTCTTATTGTCAGTGTAGATACCCATTCAACTGGTGTAACTAAAATAAGTCCTAACCTCTTAATGGGGCCTAACTGTAATTATTTAAAACATATTTTCCTTATCAACATATGGTCGCGCTGTCCTTACTCAATTTTAATTAAATTCAAATACTGAAGAAGCAGGTAAAGTGCACAAATGACTCATTTTCGAGTTAAAACGAACATCGATATAATTTATAAATAAGCAAAACGTAAATACGAGACAGAAATCTGATATTAATTGTTATGATTAGTATCGACAACATGTCATCAGCACATTAGCACGTAAGCACCAACAGAGGGGTAAGTTAGTGCAAATTTAAGTTTAAACTTTTTTGTAAAGGGCCAGCAGATAGTTATCATTCTATTATTGTTTATAGTAGCGTAAAGTTCTATCATAACGTTGTTTGTTCGTTTGATATTGTGTTACTAGTGAACGTGTTCACGATTTTTTCTAATGCAGAATAATTAGATTCTTTAAATTTAATACAAATTTCAACCAAAATTGTTAAAATTCGACAAACAAATCTATATATACCTACCTAAAACGTTTATCATCTTGTTTAATTGTCATGTCACATACTCCCCTTTCACCCCTTAAGAGCTTTCGAGTTACATTAGTTACATAAATAAATTTGATTTAAATTATAAGCCTATTAGGTCTAGTGTGCCATTTATAGTTGTATCTATAATTTATTTTATTAGATGTATACCATACCTATATATGTGTTATTTTAAAGCGAGTGGTGTTTCACTGACAAAATTTTGTATATCGAAATGCCGCACTGTCTCAAAATTTCCTGCTTAACACCGCCCCACATTTTCTCGCACTGCCCCTTCATTTGTACACTATATTGCCCCAGTGAAAAACCCTTGGATTTAAACATTTTTAAATTATGACGTGAATTGATTTTTATAAGTAACTATATAATTCAAACGCTATAAATATTAAATTGCAATTACCTAAATACTTTTTTAAATAATTATTAATTGTTTATTGTATTATTTACCTAATTGCTTTCACCTATACTATGTCACTAGATTTTTCATTTTACGTATATGTAATAACTGGATTGAAAAACGATGCTGTAACTTAACTATTAACAAAGACAATTTTCTTACGAATGCTATACCTAACACAAATCATCTATTTTACGATATTTACGGTATTTTGTCTAGGATTCCGGCACGATCCGTTAATCTCATTCACACTTAAAAACTGCAAAAAATAGGGTTTCCTAATATAAGGAATTTTTAATTAAATTTATGGCTGCACGGGAATTTTTATTTATAAATAACGTTTTTTTATTCGCAATTTTATAAAGGGAAATTTGCAATTATAAAATTATATTAAATATAGACTTACGATTAGTGCCAACATACCTACAATTTTATAAAAGTTTATGATATTTAAAAAAATCTTTATTACAAATTGCCACGGAAATTCCTTCTATACTCAAAAAAAAATCCGATGAACGCATCCAATGTACGTACATTAGATAAAAGTACATTACAAACGTACATTAAATAACTCTTAAAAAGTAACGAAAAATTCGTTATTTCGATAAAAATTTTCATTGTAGGTATGAAGAAAGTTATGAGGTAAAAAATTATAAATGATTCGTAAATACAACGATCACTTACACTTATTTTCTTCAGTGTATTAGTAGTATTAATGAACTTTTCATTGTATCAATGATCAAAAAGTCAATAACCGGATTAATGTTATGTACAATATTTTTTTGAGTGTACAGTTCCTATGATAAAACTATTACCTTGTTGCTCAATTCTACAATAATACGAAATTATTTCAGGAAGGTACATAAAAGGCAATATTGTTATAAATAATATCCCCAATATTAATTTTAAATAAAAGTTGTTGTGTAGGTAATTTTTACCGTTTAATTAATTTTACGAAATCTACTTGAAATATAAATTTAGGTTAAATAACAGGTACTCATGTTTTCAACATAACTTAAGCAGTGTCTCTAAAATAAAAAAAATGTGATGGAAATAATGTTAAATGTATAAATATAAATACACATTTTGTATAAATAATGGCATTTAAATTTTAAGATGCTTTTCAGGTACGTATAGTCAATAACGTATATGTATATATATATATATAATTATTGACAAGGAATATTTAATTAACTATTCATATAAGTATACACTTAAGGGAAAACGTTTATTACCTACTTTGAAGTATACAAGTTGGTCATACACATGATAAACGTGTATACAACATAATTTCGCAACATTTGCATTTCAGATTATAGGTAGCTATTTTAAAACTTAGATTATATACGTCAATATTTGTAGTTTGTTTTACGTCATACTAATTATAATGTTGAATATTATGAATAATGTATTTCATTATTCATATGTAAAATTTGTAGTTTTTATAATAATGATTATTAAAACGTTACAGTTTTAATATAGCGAATAGAGTTAAATAAATGAATGCCTACTTATCCTTCAATTAATATTCTAAAATCGTCAAAATACGTATACCTACCTATAAGCAAGTCACAGACAATGAAAACAATTAAAATTTAGGGTGCAGTAGTCCATTCGAGAAATGCAAAATGCATTAGGTCGTTTTCGGTTAAAAACCCGTTTACAAATTGATACGATCTTTGCAAAAGCTCTTAAGCTTTTTAAAAATTTACAACGGTTTTTAATGGATTACTAGGGACTAATTAAGAATTGGTATACCTACTGATATTTATTTAAATGCTACTCAAAAATTGCTAAATACTTACCTATAATTTATAAACTGAGAAAACAAAAACATATTCATTAACAAAATGCATCTATGAATAAATGAATAAATACATACAAATAATAGTCGGAATTTATTGCAGTAGTAAGTGATTATTATTAATATTTCATCTGCACGGATATTTTATTTTAATTAATTATTTTATTAAATACTATTACCATCAACCATACATTTACATTTTTTATGGACTACTAATGCTTTTAAAGTCGCATTAATTAATTAGAAATCATTTTATTTTTACCGATTATTTTAATCAAGAACCAATAATTAGATACGCTTATTCGGCACAATTTAAAATTTTTATAATTAATTATTATTATAAGTTTTTCTTTGACATATTTGGACACTTTATACTTAAACTTTTTTATCGTACTTATTATGTTTTGATTGTGGATCCTGTGATTTGTATCATACATTAATATGTTGATATGTAACACCCACATAGAATTGGCTAGAAAAACTAACTTTTACACCTTTTTTCCAATAATCCTATCGCTAATTGACGTCGAATGAAAATTAGTATGTACCTAGTCTGTTGAATTTGAAAATTATGTGCAGCTCAATATTAAAAAATCTAACTTGTTCGATTTTTTGTCTTAAAATATTTGTTAGATATTTTTCTTTCAATAAGATTTCTATTATTTGAGTATTAAGACTGGAAACATTTATTTTAAATATTTTTTAAATTTTTACATCATCTTTACTCCAATGTTTAGGCAAATACAGGTGTAAGTTGCTTCATGCAAGTTAACGTAAGTTGTGTCATTATCGTTTAGGTATAATTCTAAAGGAACATTCGAGTGCCACCTTTTATAGTGGAAAAGGAAACTATGTCGAACCTTATCTACAGCGGGGTTAATCCTTTACTGGATTATCGAAAAAATTGAACTAGGTACCTATAATTATTATTATTGTTTACAAAGCATTTAGTAATTATTATTCTTCAACTTATAGTAACTTTGGTTTCATTTTTGCTGTCAAATTTACCTTAATGACAGAAAATTGTATACGTCGTCGGTGTGTCAATCATCCGCACTTATCCTGAAAACGGGTCAAAAGCGTATTGAGACCTTATTATTTTTTTACAGTACGGAGCAAGAGAGTAATAACATACGTCATAACATAATTAGCTCCTTTGAAATGTCTTTTTCTGCATTGAATTATATGCTTTAGTTTCGGAATTATAAATGATGCCAATGACCATAGAAGTTGAGACGCCTCAATTATAAATACCTAAATAAAAAAGATATTCGAAAAATACAAGAATTCTTTTATGAAATTTAAGAGTAGGTTTGGTTAATTAAATGACTTAAATGTGTGGTAAATGCACTAGCCCCGGTTACGCACTTGCCCCACTTCACCTTAATATGCTTTTTTTACTTACTTGATGGTAAAATTACATGTTTTAAGATTACGTATTTAAAAATCCATCTAAAATAAGACGTGGTTGTGACCATCAGGAGTACCTATGTTATTTCGAACGAGTACATATGGTTCCTGTTTGGGTAGAAACATAACAAATTTTTCGATATGCATCAGCTTGTGATTAAATTTTATTTAAAATTTAAAAGGTATTAAAAGCCTTATAAATATGTATACGGTAGCAAATAATCGAGTTCTGCACAAATTTTTCAGTAATGTCCACTTACTTATTCTCCATATATTTAACATTGGCAAATTATTTTCTTTCCTTGCGTTAAAACTAAGTAATGCTGAAAAGAAAGCATTTTCATCGACATTAAGATAGTGTAACGGTCGAAACGGTTTTTTATTATTTTATCTCTAACTTCTCTACTTCCTCGTATATGTATCTATTATATCAATATATATTAAAATTTCAAGAAATTTAAAATTAAAGCAAAAAATAATCGGAGATAAGACCGAACCACATTCCGTATTTATGATAATCCACGAAACATCGGTTCTCATGTTCACAAAATATTTAGGATCAAGTTACCAGTAGATAGTGATACTAATCTACCGCTCCTTCTAATTCTCTCGTATTTTTTACTCCGATTTTGAACTAACACGCCTAGCATAATGTTTTTATGAATAATTGTCGGTACGGTTTAAATATGTGGAATAATTTTATATTTACGACACCTGCCGTTTATCTTATCATTTTGTCCTTGTTACTTCAACGGATGGGGAGAAGCTTAATTCGCCACTACGAGTAAAAGTACTTTAATTAGACCTATCCTATATATTACATACTTAATAATTTTTTATACCATATTATTATTCTTATTATTAAAATAGTAAAATTTTGTAGATAATTATTTTTTATAGCTGGTCTTCAGAAACATGATATGTCATATTGTGAAGGAAAGATCAAGGAATTCCACAAGGAATGCTAGATCTATAAGTCTTTCCTTTACAATATAACATAATAAAATTTTGTTTGTTATTTCTATTTGATTAAAAATTTATTAATCAAATTTCAATAACGAATAAAGTTATTCGAAATGCTAAACCGAAAATTTATTCATGCAATTAGATTACAAATTATGTGGTATTTAAAATCTAACTGCTTAAATGGAATCTAACTCACCAAGTACCTAATTACTTGTCTAATGTTAGTTTTAAATGTTTAAATGTCACACCGCCAAACTCGACGCACTTCGCTGTTCTTCCTGGCATGACCGCTCCTTTATTCGTGTAGCACTGGCCATAATGCAAGCGATTAATTCATCTCGCATGTTTACTTGTTCTCGATCAACATCACTTTTCGTTCATCCCCATGGCCAGGGGTCGGCAACCTTTTGAGTCGGAAGAGCCAAAAATTACAATTTACAAAATTTCAAAGTTTTTAAAGAGCCACAAAATTTTTCTTGCCAACAATAAATAGTACTCGCATAAATAATTAGAGCCGCAGCTTCACATCCAAAGAACCGCATGTGGCTCGCGAGCCGCAGGTTACCGACCCCTGCCTATGGCCCATAATTCAATGGAGTTAGGTTTGCAAACCTAACTGGCCGATTGATGGGACCACTACGGCCGCTCCACCGTTCTTAAAAATGTTATTTAGGTATTGTGTCACCTGACGGCTGCACTGCAAAGCACAAATACGTAACATTTTCACTAGAACAACGAAGTTGTTGAGTTGACGGTGGGATTTCCAAACTATTTCTTTAAAATCAATGCTTTTTGTATATCAAATGTTAGTAGTCAGAATTAATAAAGTAATAGGTAAATTCGTTTATTGAGCAATTCAACTGGTTGTAGCTTGTGATCATTGAGAATTGGAGACATGTTCATATGAACTTTCTTGCTAAAAATGAACGATAGGTACTATAAGTACGTACCATTCCTCCTAAAACACCCTGTATGTTTACCTATGTTTATTTGTTGAAAAATAACGTGATCATAAAATTAAAATAACACAAATGTTTGATATTTATCTTGTACATCAACTTGTGTAGGTACTCATATACCAACAATTCATAGATATGTACAAATTCCACGGCTAACGTTATTAGTTGAAAGAACACCAACAATGCACGATTCAATTTAAATCTGACTGCATAAGTAGCGGATCATTAAATTGATTTTATTGTTTTCTGTTTAATACCTAGGTATTTACCTACACTTTAGATGCAATAAATAATTTTTAAAAATTTAATAATGTACAATAACCAGTTGGTGGTTTAATAGATGCTTTTGTATCCCAAAGTTTGTTAGAATGTTCTGCATAAATTTTCATTTTTCTTGAAAAATTATGGTAGAAAGCCAATTATACAAACTTCGAACTATTAACAAATACTAATACTACTACTATTTAATACTACTGCCTAATACTACTTAGTATTTGTTAATAATTCGAAGTTTGTATAATTGGCTTTCTACCATAATTTTTCAAGAAGAATGAAAATTTATGCAGAACATTCTAACAAACTTTAGGATTTCAACTCTGATTAGAGTTATCTTCAGTGGTAAAAATTATAAAAAAATGTAACAAATACAAAGTAAATACAAACATTTAAAACATCAGAATAATAAAATATTTACTTCAAAATATGAATTAAAAAACAAAATTGAAACAAATTTTAAATAATTACTTATTGCAAATAATTTAGAATTTGATTATAGTATTTAGTTAAATCCTCTAAAGCCCCTTTTTCCGCTATAGACATTTTAAAAGTATTACTTTTAAAAAACATATACTTTTAAAAATATCTGTAATAATCTTCATGGTAGATTATTATTAGAAAATAAGTCTCTCACATATAGTATCTTTGTGAAGATGAGCGAAAAAAATCGTTGGTATAGGTAGCTCTTGCTCAAAAAGTGTGTCGCAAAAAGCTTTTGCTTTTATCGATGTTGTTATAGATATTTTTTTCAATAGATGATAAGTAATTTACAATAATTGTCGCATGTAGTAAGTATTTGATACGTGTAGTCAGGCGCTTTAGTTTCATTAAGAATTTTAATTGTCGACATTTTAACGATTCAATAAGGGTACAATTTGCATCGAAATCTAAATGATACAAGATACAAAGTAGGTAAATACTATACCTACTATATTT